>CM033716.1:24909418-25509418 GCA_019671005.1 Hibiscus mutabilis
GCTTATGTTCTATAAACCAAAGAGTAGGGAGTTGCCCTAGTTGAAGTTCGTATCGAAGTTCGATATGCAAACAATGCAAAAGGAAGCTTCTCATGCCAATCTTTATACGTCTCTGTTGTCTTCGATATGATTTTTTTGATGTTTTTATTTGCCGCCTCAACTGCCCCATTCATTTTAGGGCAGTAAGTTACAAAATTGTGATGTATGATTCTAAACTGCTCGCACACTTCTGCTATTATCTTATTGTTGAAATTGGTAGCATTATCAGTAATGATTCTTTCTGGTAATCTATATCGACAAATGATCTCTTTCTTCAAGAACTTGCATACTATTGTTCTTGTGACGTTAGCATAAGAAGTCGTTTCCACCCATTTAGTGAAGTAGTCGATGACCACCAGAATGAAACGATGACCGTTAGAAGCCTTAGGGTGAATCTGCCTAATAACATCCATGCCCCAGACAGCGAAAGGCCATGGTGAATTCATTGTATGGAGTGGCACCGGTGGGAAATTGATTTTGTCAGCGTATATCTAGCATTTATGACATTTCTTTCATATTCAATACAATCTTCTTCTATGGTTGCCCAGTAATAACCATATCTCATAACTTTCCTGGCCATTGCATAACCATTTGCATGTGACTCACATATTCCATCATGCACCTTTGCCATGATGCTTCTTGCTTCATTAGTATTAACACACCTTAGCAAGATCTGATCCCTGTCCCTTCTATATAGGGTTTCTCCACCAAGCACGTATCCTGAAGCCATTCTTCTGATAGTTCTTTTATCATTATCATTTGCCTCTAGAGGATAGCTTTGAAATTTGAGGTACTGCATGATATCGTAATACCAAGGGTTTCCATGTATTTCTTCTTCTATGCTACAACAGTGAGCATAAGCATTGTAACTCTACATCTGGATTATCATCATGTCTTCAGGTCTGTTGGCTAAGAAAACTAAAGCCAGTGTAGCTAAAGCATCTGCCATCTGATTATCCTCTCTGGGGACATATGTGAAAGTAATCTTTTTTAACTCTTTTATCATTTCAAGGATCACTTTTCTATAATCAATCAGCTTGGCATCTTTTGTTTCCCACTCTCCACGAAGCTGGTAAATAACCAATGCAGAATCTCCATATACTTTTAGACTCTCTATTTTCCTTTCAATATTAGCTTGCAACCCCATAACACAAGCTTCATACTCTGCCAAGTTGTTGGTGTAAAGAAATTCCAGTCTACTCATGAAGGGATGATGTTCATTGTTTGGAGAAATCAGTACTGCCCCAATTCCAAGTCCTAAGGCATTCACAGCCCCATCGAAATACAACTTCCAAATCTCATTATCAGTTAATTGAGAGATGAACCGAGAGACGTAATTCAACCTCCCGAGGAATCCTCGAACTTCCTTTTGTGGTCTTGGTGATGGCAAATTTTGAATCACCTTTACTTTATCTAGGTCTGTTTCGATCCCTCTTTTGCTGACAACAAAACCCATGAGTTTTCATGATGTGACTACAAAAAGTACACTTATTTGGAATGAGCTTTAACTGGTACTTTTTTCAACCTTAAAAACAACTTTCTTAAATTCTAAATATGTTCTTCTTCAGTTTGGGATTTGGCAATCATGTCATCAACGTATAATTTGATCTCTTTGTGCATCATATCATGAAACAAAGTCACCATCGCCCGCTAATAAGTTTCCCCAGCATTCTTTAACCCAAAAGGCATCACTTTGTAATAGTATGTTCCCTATAAGGTTATAAATGTTGTCTTATCCATGTCCTCTGGGCTCATCTTTATCTGATTATACCCTGAGAATCTATCCATGAAAGAGAACCAAGAATGACCCACCCGGCGTATTATCCACTAAAATATCTATATGGGGAAAAGAGAAATTATCCTTTGGACTAGCCTTATTCAGATCTCTATAATCCACACACATACGTACTTTCCCATTTTTCTTTGGCACGAGAACTATGTTGGCCACCCATTCTGGATACTTGGATACCTCAAGAAAACTAGCATCAATTTGCTTTTGCACTTCTTCCTTTATCTTCAGTACCATTTATGTCCTCAGCCTTCTAAGTTTTTGTTGTACTGGTTTACACTCTGGCTTTATGGGCAGTTTATGTACCACTATGTCGGTATTCAGTCCTGGCATGTCTTGGTATGACCAGGCAAAGACATCTTTAAACTCTCACAACAAATTAATCAACCTTTGTCTAGCTTTTGACGAGAAGGTTGTTCCTATTTTCACATCCCTCCTGATTTCATCAGTTTCCAAATTAAGAATCTCAAATTCTTCTTTGTGGGGTAGGATCTGTTTGTCTTCTTTTTCCACCAACCTCAGTAATTCTTCAGGGATTTCACATTCTGTTTCATCTTCCACCTCATTGATTTCCATTAGACACTGGCCGCTCAGGACCTACTCTAGGATTAGGTTCAAGATCATTCATTCTATTAGCAATTGAAAACCTGCAAAGGAAATTATAGTATATATTTTAAAGGAATGTGAAAAAGAAAGCAAGAAACATGTTTGACATTTGTGAATCAGCATTGAAAGCATCTTTATTTAAATGAACTGACATAGTGGCCCTTTATAGATAACACTCTATACCCATGGGCAAAGGTATAGAGTCAGTTCCTGGTAATTATTTTGTTTGATTGGATACAAAATCAAGCTCTTCAACTGTCCAATTGCCAAGTTTTTCACCAGGGAGACACAGATGGATTTTCTCCAGAAACTTCCCAAGTTGAGTTCCCTAAAAAATTCCCCTAACAAGAAGCCCTTCCAGCTCATTGCTAAAGATTTCTTCTTCGTGTATCCTTGCGGTCTCCAGATTGACCTCCATGAGTTGTTCCCCGACATTCTCAAATCCTCTAGACTTGAAGATATATGTCAGATCCACCAAAGGCATGGGTTCGGAGGAGGCTTCAGATCCCAGAATGTGAGCTTTCCTCTGTTCTCCCTTTTTCTTCAAATCTTTCAAGCTATCCTTGATATTGGGCTTGAATCCTAGCCCGAAATGATCTTTCTTCATAACCACTGATTTTGAATGCAAACACCCCTAGAGTCGCTTGCATAAGCCTTTTCTCGTTCATGCACCTCTTCCCAACGTCTCTCGTACAGTCATCTTGGTACAGTTTGATAACTTTGGGTGCGGGAAAGGCTTGCCTTCAGCAACGAAGGTAGCATTTACAAACTCCAGAGCCCTAAAAGAACATTCAAGGGCGTTCTCGTTGGCTTCAATATAGGGTGCATCGGTGGTTACTGAGGCTATGATATCTTCTTCTACTCCCACACTGACCAGCTTTTTTTCGATCACGAATTTCAACTTCTGATGTAAGGACGATGGTATCGCTCTGGCTGAATGAATCCACGGCCTTCCCAGCAAGCAATTATACATGGGTCTTATATCCATCACCACAAAATCCACATTGTAGACTGCCAGTCCAATTAATAATGGCACTTCGATTTTTCTGAGCACTTCACGAGTAGTCCCATCAAAAACCCTTACTGTATTCTTATACACCTTCATGTGTGATTCATCAATGGGTAACCTTTGTAGCGTTACCATTGGCAGAACATTCAAGGCAGAACCATTGTCTAGTAGCACTCCTAGCAGCACATATCCCTTAGAATGCATGGTGATATTCAAAGCCTTTACTGATCACATTCCTCCCTCAGGAATTTCATCATCAGTGAAAGTGATATAATTGTCAGCAGTTATGTGATTCACTATCTTGTCCAATTTGCTTATGGATATGTCATTTGGTACAAATGTCTGACTAAGCACCTTCATTAATGAATTGCGATGCCCTTCTGAACTTAAAAACAATTCTAGAATAGAAATCCTTGACTGCTGCTTCTTTAACTGCTCAACAATATTATACTCACTATGTTTCAAAACCTTCAAGAAATCTTGAGCTTGCTCTTCCGTCACCGGCTCATTTATCTTGGGTGTTGGCTCTTCCCCAAAAATTCTTTCTAGTGTAGACACAACTTTCCCTTTGGTTTTCTCTGCTTTTTTGGAAACTTTCGGAGAATAGCACCTGCCACTTCGAGTGAAGTGCCCCACCTCATTTACCGTTTCAGAATTCGTCTAATCACTTTTACTCTCTTCTAGCATCAACTTCATTTCTTCCAGCAGTTTTGTCTCTTCCTGTAATCTGCCCTCTTCAGATATGGTTACTGTGGCAGTATTATTCCAGGGCACCTTGTGAGTGCTCCTGTAGGCAAATGATACAGGAGATGAGATCACAACCTTGGAAATCATGACAGGTTTCGCTTCTGCAAGGCCCCCAGCTTTGGGTCTAACAACAACTACCAAAGGTTTATGTATCCCATATCTGACGCCTGATGGCTCAAAGGTACAGACTTCCACTGCTTTCTTCTCACCAGACTTTGCAAAGAACTCAATCTCTTTATTTTCCATCATCTTTTGTATCAAACCTCAAAATTCTAGGCAATTTTGAATCCCATGATCATGCTCCTGATGATACTCACAATATACATCGGAGTGTATCCCCTTTTCCACTTTCATGCATATTTCAATCATTTCGGAATTATACAATTGTTCAAATACCCAGATTTAATTTTTGACACGTGAGTTTTCAACTACTTTGCTTCATCATCCACCTCTATGGCATTTACCCCCCGCCCTTCGTGACTTGGTAGTGGATTTGCTGCAATGCTAGGTTCATGAAACTTCAGAATCCCATTGTTGATTAGATTCTGAACCACCTTTTTAAATATTGTACAGATCTCAATCGTATGTCCTGGTATCCCAGCATGAAATTCACAATGAGCATAAGGCTTATACCAATGTGGATAGGAAGGCTACAGAGGAGTTAAGTAGTACGACCTCACCAAATCTGCTTCGTATAAGACATAGGTATTGGTGTAAAATTCATTCTATCATTCCTCGAGACACGAGTATCCTTCTTATTTGAACTCTACACACTTTTTAACGTCGCTCTTGATGAAGTAATGGTCACATTCTTGGGAGCCTCATACGCATTCGTATTATTCACCTCATTGTCCTTCCTCTTGTAATTCTTTCGAGAGTTTTCTCCACTCTCGATGCTCCCACTTTTGATTGCTGCTTCACTCAACTCTCCGGTCATTACTATATCAGCAAAATTTTGAGTAGCATTACTGATCAATCTTTCAAACAACGGTCCTTTCAAAGTCTGTACAAACATATAGACAATCTCACTTTCCATCAACGGAGGTTAGACCTGTGCCGTTACATCCCTCCATCTTTGAGCATACTGTCGAAGTGTCTCATTATTTCTTTGTTCCATACTCTGCAGCATTACACAGCTTGGAACCATCTTCATAACATGCTTATAATGTTCCACGAAAGCGCCAAAAAGATCTTTCCATGAACGAATATTTACACGGCTTAACTATGTGTACCATCGAGCAACTGAACCGGTCAAACTGTCTTGGAAGCAATGTATAAATAGCTTTTCATCCTTCAAGTGAGCGACCATCTTTCGACGGTACATTGTAAGATGACCTCTCGGGCAAGTAGTCCCATTATACTTTTTGAAATCTGGTATTTTAAACTTCGACGGGGGTATTAGGTCAGCCACCAAACTCATCCCAACTGCACCAGGTCCTGTTTGATTTACCTTCAGCAATTCTAGCAAACGATCTTCTAGTGCCTTACAACGTTCCTCATACTTCTTCTCGATCTCAGCATAAATTTTCTCTATCTCGTTCAAGGTATTTAGATCATGAACATCATTATTGCTCCCAAAATTTACCCCAATATTCACCGAATTGTTTGGCGTTGCACCCATTAGATTAATTTGGACCTTCTTCGCAGGAAGAGGTCCTTTAGGCGGCATCCTTACGTGAGATGTGGTTTCTGCTTGTTCATTTATTTCATTAGAAGCACATTCAAGTATTTTAGCCTTTCCTGACTCTTTTGGCCCCAACAGAGCAGTCAGCTGATCGATTATCTCTCTTTGGGTCTGAGCAAAATAATCCTTCATAGATTGCTCCATTATGTCGAAATAGTTTTGCGTTTCCGCTAGATCATTTTCTATTCTTGCAACTCGATCTTCAACAGGCATAGTCTTTGAACGTAAACGGGTTCCATAAGAATACGAAATGATTGCGTTATATGAAACAAACTGTCATAAAACTTTCCTTTGTTAAACCAGAAACTTTGTAAAATAACTTTGAGAGGTGATTGCGTAAATGCATGATTATGTAGATGCATGAATGTATGTATGCAAACAAGGCATCGAGTTTTAAGAAACAGTCTTTAGAAACATTCATTCATTAGAAGGTTCAAATACAGTAAATAAAACAACTCATTCTACAGGAAACTACTAGCCCTAATTCCTAAGTTGGTCAACTCATGTAGCAGACGCGCAATGGCCTCTCCATACTCCAGCTCAACGTTTGGTTGCTTCAGCAGAGTCGTAACTTGCCTCGAGAGTATCTACACATATGAAGCTATACTCCTAACCTACTCCTTGAAATTCACCAGCTCATTGTTCTGATTGTGGATGGTGCATTGTGCAGCTTCATACTTGGTCTTCCATACTCTGCTATCCTAACATAGCGCTCCTTTATAACTTTCAATTTTCCCCTTCAATGACTGCACTTCACTTTCCAATTCCGATATCCTTTTTTGAAATCCTTCCTTCTCTTGCTCCATCTAAACCTTATCTTCATTATGATACTTCAACACCAGTTCCTCTAGTTGCGACACTTGTCTTGTCAGATCAAAGTTTATGGCTTGTTCCTCTTCTACCTTATTCTTTGCCTTGTTATTTGATTCCTTGCTTTCTCGAGATTTCTTTTTGTATAGCTTCTCATAACCATTATGTTCCTTCGTCATGCTTTCCAACTTCTCTGATAAGTCTCGTATTGTCTTTCTTGTTCCTCCTTTTTGCTTACCTTTATAATCATTATGAATCTCTTGTAACTCTTTTAAATCTTGGCTAATAATTTTGTTTTGTGCAATCAACTCTTTCTCTTGCCCTTCATGAATAGTCACTTGATATTTTTCCATTGTTAACTCCTCTGTAAGGTCACTGATCCCCATCTCGTATTTCTTTAAATCTAACTCCCGGTCATGCTTGAGTTTTTCTAGTGCTGATGGTGCTTCTGTAACTGATCGAGCGAACGGTCCTACATTTTTTGGCATCTTCTGAAATGTTGTATCATTCACCATTTGCACTCTCCACTACTCATATCCCGTCATCATTTTTAGCTCTTGATATGGCTGAACTCTTCTTGGTTTTTCCCATGTCTTTGCCATTTGCACCATAATCCCTTTGTAATCATTGATCATGTGAGCATACTCGAATTTCACCATTCCCGCTGTAGCCGGTATGAATTACCTCGAATCAAATTGTCTTGATACAAGCAAAGGATAATAAGTTGTTCCTCCCCAAATTCCAGGTAATGGGACCCAACCATGTCCCCACATCTGTACAAGAATGCCATCCCTTTATGCAAACAAGGTGCCCTCCATACAACATCAATATCTTTCAAGTTTTTGAAACATTCCTCCCAATATTTCTCATCCTTTCTCTCCAAAGGACAGCTCGTCATATACTCTTCTATTGGTGAATAAGAGGTAAGATACCTTGCAGCTCTATACGGTGTGTCCCATCTGTGACCTCTGAACCAGATTTCTAGCAATTGTGCGCATCCCCAAAACCTTCATTCTCCTGATTTCTTGTATGCAATCAATGACCTATGTGTCTCGGTTAGAGTAGACAGAACCAGGTTCACACATTTTTTCAATCATTCAAATAATCCCACAGTTGATGGATCTACGTGCTCCGGAGTTCTCGAGAATATAACTAACCCATATATGCACAAAGCATATAAACTTCTTGCTCTGGCTGGTTCATCTCCACTTGTAACTACCAATTCTTTTAGGACTCTCCAATTCACTCGTTGTTTGTCCTCATTCTGATCAGTGTTGTCACTATTGGCAATTTTTGTATCCCACCACTCCTTTGTCTTTCCAGTGATCAGTGCTAACTTCTTCTTAAAACCTGAACTGTTTCCAGGTCTTGTGTATATCTTGTCACTATGAATGGTTGGACAATTAACCAATACCTCATATTCTTCAAGAGTGGGTGTCATATCGACTTGACCAAAAGTGAAACAATTGTATGCGGGATTCCAGAATTGTGACATGGCTCTGAGTAATTGTTGGTCCACTTTAACACTTAGCAACAAAGCTATGTCTCCAAATTCTTTCCTAAATGCCTCTTTCATTTCACTTCCCCATTGGTCCCATATTTCCTTTACTTCTTGCAGGCAAGCATTCTGGTTGGTATTTAGTTTACACTGACCTTTCATCCGTGACACATCACCCACGCGCAAACTGTCTCCCTTCTTTTGTCGAGTCTGTTCTGACCACGTCCAGACCGCTATATTTTCTTCCCCAATCTTGACCCCTCTAGACATTCTGAATATTTCTAATTAATTGTTCCTTAAACCGATGCCAAAATAGATGCAACAATAACATGGTTTATCAAGAACAGAAAACAAAAAGAAACATGTGTCAGTAATTGTGAATTAACACAAAAAGCAAGTAAGCAGGCATTATCATATAACAACACAGAAATATTTATCAAGGAACAACAACCAAAGAAATGTATTTAAACCGACAACACCTGTCCTAGGTTTCTATCTGGCTCTAGTGGGGTAGGTTTCTAAAACAAAATGTGGGCTTGGTTCTAGACTTTGGGTTCCCAAACTGTCGTTACCGTCTACTGTGGCAGTAAGACATCGATTCGGTAGTATAGGTCCCTTATAAAGGAGGCGTGGGCCCCCACAACGCATAAGGTTAGTATACCGGAAGAAGACAAAAAAATCCGAACTCGAAGCTGGAGAGCATCACATCGAATAATATCTTTCTCCCACTTAAGGGTGAAAAGCCCGGGCCAAGATCTTATGTAAGAATGACAGATATATCATACACAAAACTACACTCATTTTTCCTGAAAATTCATCCAAAAATTCTCTAGAAGAAATTAAGTTCAAATTATTGCTCACAATGCCAAAATGCCACTTGGAATTAATTAATTAGGCCTGACTCTCTACAAAAAAAATTCTCCAGCGGAGTCGCCAAGCTGTCACGACCGTTTTTGCAACCGAAAAAAGAAAGGCATAGGAAAATAGCTCGGCGATCGATTCTTTTGAAAATCGGGATTTTTGTTTATTTTTAAATTCACTTAATCTTGAAATTAGTTTTTTTCACATTAAAACCTTTATTTAATTTTAGAAAATAATTTGGAGTCGCCATCGGTCACTTTTGTAGACTGAATACCATAAAAACAACCAGAGATTCATTTAAAAAAAACAATTTGGGTTTGGGAATCGATTACGTGTGGGGAAGGATTAGCACCCCCACAAACGCCCGTTATCAGTACCTTTTTAATTCCACGTGGCATTTTCGAGCAATAAAATAAATTTAATTTCATTACTAATTGCTAATTGAGTTTCATTCCGAATGAGGATATTCTTTTGTAAGAAAATACATTTTTAAACGAATATGAATTTTTGAAGTGTCCAATTACGTTAGGAAGCTTCAATTCATACTCAAAAATGTATCTCAACACAAAAGGTTTAAATGCATGACAAATTATTTTGTGGTTAATTTTTAGTAAAAACCTAGTTTGGGCTTCAATTCACTGATTAATTAAAATTCTATGAATATTATTAATTTTTGGGTTTGTGTGATAACACCCAAATGATTGGGAACTACCCGTATTAGGCTCAAAATAACAATATTCCTAACATTAATGATGCTAATTATTTAGTCCTAATTTCAATTTTATTTAACTAGTTATTTAATTATGTGTAATTACCATATTCTAGGTTTGAATGAAATATTAAATATTTCACTAAAATACCCCCTTTGAATAACATCACATTACAATGTGACACTAATCAAATTAGAGCATTAAATTAATCATTCAATATTCACTTATTTTCCACAATGATTATCCCTTTTAATTTTAATTCATTAAAGAACCTAATTCTAAGGGCTCTAATTATACTTAGAGTGTTTAAGATTCTTTAAATAATTGTACTACATGACTATTTAAAAGCATGCATCATACAAACAATTTAATAAATTAAATAAGAAGCAATAAAAATAAAAGAATTAAACTGCTCTGGGCCAAATTGAATTAAATTGGAAATTAAAAGACTGAATTACAAGGAATTGGTGGCTAAATTGTAAGACGGGATAAATTGAAGAGCCCAAACCTAAACATATTAAAACCTGATCCTAAACCGGTCTAAAACACATCAAACCAATCGGCCTAAACCCCAAACAGCCCAAACCATTATAACCGGGTCCCAGTTAGGACTACGGCCCTGTGCCCAGACTCGTTTCAAAAATGCGCGGATCTTTTTGACCCAACTCCAAAATGGTGTCGTGTCGACTCGCCCTTAAAAGGGCTATAACCGGGCTAACTCGGCCATTTCCCCCATCCTTCTCTCTCCTCATTCTTCTCTCTCGCTAAATCCTCTCAACTATAACAAGCCAAACCCAGAAATCCATCAAACTTTCGATCAAAACCCTTGAATTCGTCATTGTTCTTTGTCTGTTCTTCACGTTTTCTTTCATTTAATCCATCAGCAACACAAAAACACTTCCCTTTTCCTGTTTCTCAAAGATCAAACCCATTGTTTTCTTAAGAACTCATCCTCAGTTCTTTCAACTTTCATAACTTCAATCCTCAACCACCACCAAACCCTAACCCCGGTCTATTTCTCGGCCACCGAAGGTGATGTCGGCCACTGGCCGTTATCTTCGGTCATCCCTTCTGACGAGCCTTAACCCTCTAACCACCGTTTGTACATTTCGGTCATCCCTAACCTATCTCTGGTGACCGGTCGCCGCCGTAAAGCAATTTTCGGCCACCATCCTCCACTACCGGAAAACCCTAAAATTCCAAAAATGCTCATTTTTTGAACCTAAACCCTAATATAATCCCTGATTCATCAGAATCAGCCCCTTCTCCCATTCTTAAACTATCTGCCCAAAACCAAAGGCCTTTCTCTATCATTTTTGACTCCACCCTAAAGCCTAGCTCTCTTCTGACTCTGATCTCAACTCCGACAGTGTACACAGCAGCCGAAACTTCAGATAAATGACAAAACCTTCTTTTAATTTCAAATTTAATTTCTGCTTTAGATCTAGTGTTTTTAGATTACTAACTTTAGGGTTAGGATTTACTTAGGTTTTAGACTCTGTTATCACTGATTTTAAATGTTTGAGACTTGGATTTAGGTGTTTTTGCTTGTTTAATTGCAGGAAAAGAAAGAATAGAGGTGGAAATATACCTCGGATGCGAATCGATAACACCGGCGGACCTCCGGTAGTGAGGAAGCTATTCCGGTCGTCTTCTCTGAGCGTTCTTTCCCTTTTTCTGGTAACCTTTCGAATTTTCCCTCTCTCTCAATTATTACTGTTATTGATGATGTCTTAATGATTCATTGTTATTAATGTTTTTCTCTCTCCTTGCGGGTATTTATACCCAGTTAACAAAGGTGACTGATAAGTGTTCAAAAGTACTATTTTTATTACCCTTTTTACTCATATTATTGTTAGACTTAGGCTCATATTAGATGCTGCTTTGGTGTCTTTTTGTGTGTTTGCGGAATCGCTTGCCTAAACAAGGCTGGAACCAGTTACCAAGGCAATGCATGAAGGAGATGTCGAGCTAGTTGCCAAGGCAATGCATGAAGGAGATGCCGAGCTAGATGCCAAGGCAATTTTCGACAGGGAATAAGATGATATGGTAGTCGAAATTGATGACTAGATAAGCCCAAGATGACGTGGAGCAAAGTTAAATCCCAAAGAAGTTTGATTTCCATGAAGAGATTAAAGAGAAATTAAATCCCAAGAAGATAGGAGAAGTTCTAGAAGGAATTTAAATATAATAAAGAATTATATTCTTTAAAGATAATTTAATTTCAACTTAACTTCCTCCTCAAGAAGGATTTTGACCTAGCCATCTCCTATTTAAAGGACCAAGCCGTCAAAGATCAAAAGCAAGAAGAGAGGAGAGAAATTTCGACAACTCCAAAGAGGAAAAGAAGAGAGGATTTTTGACAACTCCAAAGGGCAAGAAGGGAGAGATTTTGACAAGAGAGCAAGGGGAGAGAGTTCGATTTCTTCTTCTTCTTCTTTGCTTCCATTAGATTCATGGTTTGGGGATTATTCTTTGTATATTTTTTAAACCATGAACTAACTTGATTGGTTGGGGTTATTGTGTTTTGTTGTTGTGAGAAACAATTGGATTTTGTTTAGGTAATAAGAGTTTGCACTTTCAATTCAAGGTTTACTCATTCTTGGCTTTTATTCTTGTTTGCAGTGAAATTAGGAGAGGATCTCGTAACTTCATCTATTTATCTAATATCGGGAGAGTTAGATTCAAGAAATGAATGAGTATGATCTTTATTCAATCTATTGATGGTGAAGATTAATCCGGCTTAGGAATAAGTTAAGGATTTCAACGGCTAAGAGGAGCGCAAGATTGGTTGTTGTTCACCCTTGATTCACGCAATGATGTATTATCAAGGCATGCACAAGTAGCTAGAGTTTTGACTTAGGGATAAGAAGAAACCATTGAAGAACGCTCCGCCGAACCTTGAAGTTGCTGCCCAGCCGTCTAAGTAGTTGCCCAGCTAGTCGCCCAGGCAACCATCGATTAGTTGCCAAGGCAACCCCGTTGTGCAAGTTGCCATGGCAACTGAGTTGCCCTTGCACTCTTTTACCAAGACGATCCAATCGGCTATCACACCTCAACTCACGATAACCTGGCCTATTCACTCTATTTTAATTTCATCTATTCTTTAGCTTATTGCTCTTAGTTTACTCATTAGTTATAATTTCTACAATCACCTACTTGTGTTTTTCTTTTCCAACACAGTAACTTAAGCAAAGTGGCCCAAACCAATCCCTGTGGAGACGATACTCGACACTCAAATCACTTTATTACTTACGACGTGTATAGTTGCACAATTGCGTAGCACTTATTACACGCAACAAGTTTTTGGCGCCGTTGCCGGGGATTGGCAATTGGTGTTAGTTGTTTTTGTTATTGCATTTTTTTCTCTTAGTTTTACTAACTTTTCTTTTTGTTTGTTTTATCAAAAAAATTAGGTGCGCTACAAGTTAAGGGACATCAACATGTTGGGAAATAAAAGCCGATCTATTCGAGAGTTGATGTTAGAAGATATGAATCAATCCAATCAAGAGTTTCTGGCACCCTTCGATGATTTTCTATACCAACCGAGAAAAGCATATACGCGTAATAAGTGCTACGCAAATGTGCAAGTATACACGTCGTAAGTTATAGTATAAAAGATATCGTCTCCACAGAGATTGGTGCCACTTCAAGAATCTAGTCTCTTTCACTATGAAAAGTAAAAACACAAATAAAAGATTATAGGAGTTTAACTAATAACTAAACTAGAAAGCAATAAAGTAAAAGAAAAGATGAGATCAAATGAGAGAGAGATAGGCCAGGTTATCGTGAGTTGAGGTGTGATAGCTGATTGGATCGTCTTGGTAAAAGAGTGCACGGGCAACTCAGTTGTCGTGGCAACTTGCACAACGGGGTTGCCTTGGCAACTAATCGATAGTTGCCTGGGCAACTACTTGGGCGTCTGGGCAGCAACCTTCAAGGTTCGGCAGAGCGTTCTTCAATGGTTTCTTCTTATCCCTAAGTCGAAACTCTAGCTACTTGTGCATGCCTTGATAATACATCCCTATGTGAATCAAGGGTGAACAACAACCAATCTTGCGCTCCTCTTAGCCGTTGGAATCCTTAACTTATTCCTAAGCCGAATTAATCTTCACCATCAATAGATTGAATAAAGATTATATTCATTCGTTTCTTGAATCTAACTCTCCCGATATTAGATAAATAGATGAAATCACGAGATCCTCTCCCAATTCACTCGCAAACAAGAATAAGAACCAAGAATGAATAAACCTTGAAATAAAAAAGTGCAAACTCTTATTACCTAAACAAAAACCAATAGTTTCTCACAACCACAAAACACAATAACCATAGCCAAGTAGATTTAGTTCATGGCTAGGTTCCAAAGAAACACAAGATACATAATCCCTAGCATGAACCCAATCGAACAAGAAAGAAAAGGATGAAGAAGGAGGTTTGTCGAAATCCTCCTTGCCCTAGATGCTTGTCGAAAATTCTCTCCTCTTGCCCTCTTTGGACTTGTCGAAATTCCTCTCCTTTGCTCTCTATGTATTGTCGAAATCTCCTTCATATTTATAGGGCTAGGCCAAAGTCCTTCTTTGAGGAGGAGTTTAAGTTGGAATTAAATTTTCTTTAAAGAATATAATTCTTTATTATAATTGTATTCCTACTAGAACTTCTCATATCTTCTTGGAATTTAATTCTTCTTTAATCTCTGCATGGAAATCAAATTCCTTTGGGTTTGGGCTTTGCTCCACGTCATCTTGGGCTTGTCTAGTCATCAATTTCGACTACCATATCACCTTTGCTCTTGTCGACAATTGTCATGGCAACTGGCTCGGCGTCTCCTTCATGCATTGCCCTGGCAACTAGCTCGGCATCTCCTTCGTGCATTGCCCTGGCAACTGGTTCTAGCCTTGTTTAGGCAAGTGATTCTGCACACACACAAAAACATACCAAAGCAGCATCTTTTTCCACAAAAATCACCAAGTTATGTAATCAAGCTCAACGGTGGAAAGAAACATGAATTAATGCATGAATGGCTAATTATGCAACTAATATGAGCCTAAGTCTAACAATAATATGAGTAAAAAGGGTAAGAAAAATAGTACTTTTGAACACTTATCACACCCCCAAACTCGAACTATTGCTTGTCCTCAAGCAATGCAAACTCATAATTACCTGCCAAGACTTCAATTTTCACAAACTTAGCTTTGAACTTGATTTCAATTCTCTGAACCAGGGCACAAAGTGTGATTGGCTTTTTATTTTTTTGGAAAACTTAGGAGTTACTCGGAATCAAACTATAATACTTGTGAGTGTGTGCGGAGTTGTGTGCAAGTTGATTTTTCGGATTCTATGCAAACAATAGGTTTTCAAATTACTTCATTGGGTTTTTTATATCATGTTTTAACTAGAGCCAGTTTTTGGGCACCTCTAGTGTTTTGTTTTTAGTTAATTTATTCGACTAGAGCCGGTTTCGGGCACCTCTAGCTATCAATTTTTAGCACATACTAGAGCCAGTTTCAGGCACCTCTAGTGATCAATTTTTTTAGCACATGCTAGAGCCAATTTCGGGCACCTCTAGCATTCATCCAATTTTTATTCTAATCCCCCAATTTGTTAATTATCAACCTAAGTTCACTAGAATTCCTTAAATCAATCAAACCACAACAGTGTTTCATCAAAATTAGCATCATAGTAAAATTCTAAGTTTTTCCATGGTTATCCTAGAATAAAAATTCTATCAATTAAGTGCATTGGCAAAGTCATCATCGGATATTCATCAAATCTAAGCAATTCTTGTTCCAATTAAAGGCATGGCAAGCAATTTATGTATCCTAAATGTAATACTTAAGATGAATGTAACTAAATATGGTAACTACTAATACCAATCCCCCCCCAAACTCGAGCGAGGCATTATCCTCAATGCATGCATAAAAATAACAAAACTTAAAAATAAAAATGCATACGAGGACTTACTCCGAGAGTTCGTCATCGTAGATGATTAGTTTCCTTTTGGTCGGTGTCTTGATTCTCTTGCTTGAACGCGATGGTTGTTTTCTTGTTGCCGGGATGTCTTTAGCTTTGGTTGCCGTGGCATCAGCTTGTGCAGGCATGATGTAGATTGTCGCGGCATCTTCTTCATTGGTTGCCGGGGCAAGGATCTCGGCAGTAAATTTCCTTAACATAGTAGTTGTGAGTCTTGTTGTGAAAAAGAAAATAAAGAAAACCTAAAAACTAAAGATAATGAAGAAAAATAAAATATCTCCTAAAAATAAAAATGAAAATAAAAAGAAAAAGAAAATATTGAAAGGAGAGCATGCTCATGCATCTCCTAAGTTGACCACTTCTTTGTTACGTTCCACATGGGCACCACTGTAGTGCTTCAATCTTTGTCCATTAACTTTGAATTCATGGTTGTCAGAGATGGACTTGATTATCACAGCACCATGGGAGAATGGTTTGACGACTTCGAATGGTCCCGACCATCTTGATTTCAGCTTTCCCGGGAAAAGTTTTAGTCGAGAATTGAATAAGAGAACTAGTTGCCCTGGCATGAATTGTCGCGACAATAGTTTCTTGTCGTGCAGTTGCTTTGTTTTCTCCTTGTAGATTTGTGCATTGTTATAGTCGAGTGCACGAAATTCTTTTATCTCGTTGAGGTACAACAAACGCTTTTGTCCGGCACTTTCTTAATCCATATTCACGGTCTTGATTGCCCATTGGTTTGTAGGTGATATTGCCTGTCCTCTGGCAACGATCAGATTGCTTGTAAAACTCTTGGGCATCTTTGTACAGTGTTGGCCAATGCAAACCAGATTGCAAAACTTTGGCCGTGGTACGAGTTCCTCCAAAATGTCCTCCATAGGGTGAAGAATGGCATTGTCGGAGTATATTATGTTACTCCTCTTCAGGGACACATCGGCGTATAACCTTATCTGCACATTGTTTAAACAAAAGAGGCTCGTCCCAAAAGTAATGCTTAGCATTATGGCAGAACTGCTTCTTCCCTTGGTGAGTAAGGCCATAAGGTAAAATACCACAAACAAGGAAATTAACTAAATCCGCATACCAGGGTATTGCCGATGCATGTGCTGCCTTGGCGACTAGTCCCAAGGTTGCCGAGGCGTGTTCGTCTAGAGTTGCCAAGGCATACGCGTCCATGGTTGCCGAGGCGTGCGTATCAGTGGTTACCGAGGCGTGCGCGTCTGGAGTTGCCGAGGCATGCGCATCTGGAGTTGCCAAGGCGTGCGCATCTGGAGTTGCCGAGGAGTGCGCGTCAGGTGCTGCTGCGGTATCCATGGTTTTCGAGGCATGCATATCCATGGTTGCCGAGGCGTCGAGGGTTGATGAGGCATGCGCAACCATGGTTGCCGAGGCGTGCATGTTTGGAGTTGCCGAGGTGTACGTGTCAAGAGCTGTTGCGGCGTCGAGGGTTGCCGAGGCATGCGCATCCATGGTTGTCGAGGCATCAAGGGTTGCCGAGGCAAGCTTTTCCTTTAGGATTTCGAATGCTTGGGGGCAAGAATCATCAAAATGAAAGACTTTATCTTGGTGGGGGTAATCTCTCGATCACGTCCACCTTGGCTTTGTCTACTTCAATTCCCTTGGATGAAATCTTGTGGTAGAGCACTATTCTTTCATCTACCATAAGATGGCACTTCTCCCAATTAAGGACTAAATCGGTTTCTTCACATCTTGCCAACACATTCTCTAAATTGTCGAGGTAACTGTTGAAGTCACTACCAAAAATGGAAAAATCATCTATGAAGATCTCAATGAAGTCTTCGACCATGTCTGAAAAGAGTGCCATCATACATCTTCTAATGTTAGTGCATATCTGAGAAAACTTGAGGATGGTCGTTTTCGATACTTCTTATAGTCCATCCGTACCCTCCATCGGGTAACAATATTGCCCAAAAAGAGTTTGGCCAATATGCTTGCCACTACTCCCTTTTGCGTTACCATGGTGGGGGTTTCTTTCTTCTTTGTTCGCTTGTAGTCCATGTATACTCTCCACCTTGCTACTATTCCTAAAGACACAAATATATTAATTGGAAAAATTATATCCATTCTCAACCATTCAATTACCTCATTCTTGTCGACTTCTATCATGGTTGGATGTAGCCTTTGTTGTCGCGATAATTGCAACTCAAGCCAATTGCTGTGGCAATCAGTTGCCAAAATTTGCTGTAAGTCAAGGGAAGAACCAATTTTCTGAGAAGCTTTACGAATCCAAACACCGTTTTCTTTTGGCCTCTCAAACATCTCCATCAGTAGAGATTTCGATGGCTTCAAATCTACCAACCTCGGTTCCTCGAGACATACATGCAATGGACGAGATGAGTTTTTAAAGAATTCAAAAGGTTCAACTATTACCTACTCATATTCCATTGGCAAAGTATTATCATCTCGTTGATCTTGCATGTGGTCGTGTAATTGTCGTGGCAATTGTAGATGAGAGCAATCTACAAATTCCTGCTTCAACATCAACGTTGTAACCTTCTGGGCATCAGGTTCCTCAGAATTTGCTGTAGTATTATTGTTCTCAGCTTCATTGAGTGTTGTCGCAGCATTGCTCTGTTCAGGCTCCTCAATCATTGACGAGGTAATTTGTTGCTCAGGCTCCTCATGTGTTGGGTAGTCTTCCTCATCAACATTCTCTCGACTTTGAGGTTTTAGTTGTTCCTCACACATCGAAGAGCTTTCCTTGCATTATTCCTTGTCCTCTTGCCTTGGGACTTCAGTATCCCTAGGAATGAATTGCTGGTGCATGTTATCCATGACATATGTGGATCTCCTCAGTTGATCTTTTGAATCCCCTAAGGTTGCATCCCACTGAGCTATCCTCGTATCCATAGATTTTGATAGCTATCGAATCTCTTCAATTGATCCATCAAGTCTAGCCAAGGAAGCTAGTAACGTTTCCTCCAAGGAATTGGAATGCTCTTGAAAAGGACTACATTGTCATGGCATATTTGTTGCTGCGGCAAAATTGTTATGGTAAAAAAAATTTGAGCTTTTTGACCATACCATGAAGAATTTTGCTGATGGTTCCCTCTATGGTCCTCTATGTAGTTATATGCACCGAAAATGTGAGGGTAATTTTCAAACACATGATGTTCTCCACACATAGTACAAGATTTTTCCACGGTATAGGTTCTTTGGGCTTTTCTCGGTTGGTATAGGTAATCATCAAATGGTGCAGGAAACTCTTGATTTGATTGATTCATATCTTCCAACATCATCTCTCGAATAAATCGGCTTTTATTTCCCGACATGTTGATGTCCCTTAACTTGTAGCGCGCCTAAATTTTTTTTTGATAAAACAAACAAAAAGAAAAGTTAGTAAAACTAATAGAAAAAATACAATAACAAAAACAACTAACACCAATTGCCAATCCCCGGCAACGGCGCCAAAAACTTGTTGCACGTAATAAGTGCTACGCAAATGTGCAAGTATACACGTCGCAAGTTATAGTATAAAAGATATCGTCTCCACAGGGATTGGTGCCACTTCAAGAATCTAGTCTCTTGCACTGTGAAAAGTAAAAACACAAATAAAAGATTATAGGAGTTTAACTAATAACTAAATTAGAAAGCAATATAGTAAAAGAAAAGATGAGATCAAATGAGAGAGAGATAGGCCAGGTTATCGTGAGTTGAGGTGTGATAGCCGATTGGATCGTCTTGGTAAAAGAGTGCACGGGCAACTCAGTTGCCGTGGCAACTTGCACAACGGGGTTGCCTTGGCAACTAATCGATAGTTGCCTGGAAAACTAGTTGGGCAACTACTTGGGCGTCTGGGCAGCAACCTTCAAGGTTCGGCAGAGCGTTCTTCAATGGTTTCTTCTTATCCTTAAGTCGAAACTGTAGCTACTTGTGCATGCCTTGATAATACATCCCTGCCTGAATCAAGGGTGAACAACAACCAATCTTGCGCTCCTCTTAGCCGTTGAAATCCTTAACTTATTCCTAAGCCGAATTAATCTTCATCATCAATAAATTGAATAAAGATCATATTCATTCGTTTCTTGAATCTAACTCTCCCGATATTAGATAAATAGATGAAATCACGAGATCCTCTCCCAATTCACTCGCAAACAAGAATAAGAACCAAGAATGAATAAACCTTGAAATAGAAAAGTGCAAACTCTTATTACCTAAACAAAACCAATAGTTTCTCACAACCACAAAACAGAATAACCATAGCCAAGTAGATTTAGTTCATGGCTAGGTTCCAAAGAAACACAAGATACATAATCCCTAGCATGAACCCAATCGAACAAGAAAGAAAAGGATGAAGAAAGAGGCTTGTCGAAATCCTTCTTGCCCTAGTTGCTTGTCGAAAATTCTCTCCTCTTGCCCTCCTTGGACTTGTCGAAATTCCCCTCCTTTGCTCTCTATGTATTGTCGAAATCTCCTTCATATTTATAGGGCTAGGCCAAAGTCCTTCTTTGAGGAGGAGTTTAAGTTGGAATTAAATTATCTTTAAAGAATATAATTCTTTATTATAATTGTATTCCTACTAGAACTTCTCCTATCTTCTTGGAATTTAATTCTTCTTTAATCTCTGCATGGAAATCAAATTCCTTTGGGTTTGGGCTTTGCTCTACGTCATCTTGGGCTTGTCTAGTCATCAATTTCGACTACCATATCACATTTGCTCTTGTTGACAATTGCCATGGCAACTGGCTCGGCGTCTCCTTCATGCATTGCCCTGGCAACTAGCTCGGCATCTCCTTCATGCATTGCCCTGGAAACTGGTTCTAGCCTTGTTTAGGCAAGTGATTCTGCACACACACAAAAACACACCAAAGCAGCAGCTTTTTCCACAAAAATCACCAAGTTATGTAATCAAGCTCAACGGTGGAAAGAAACATGAATTAATGCATGAATGGCTAATTATGCAACTAATATGAGCCTAAGTCTAACAATAATATGAGTAAAAAGGGTAAGAAAAATAGTACTTTTGAACACTTATCAGTACCAGCAACAAAATCCTTCATGGTATGATCAAAAAGCTCAATTTTTTTTTACCATAACAGTTTTGTTGCCGCAACAAACATGCCTCGGCAATGTAGTCCTTATCAGCAGCCTTGTGTCACGGTAATAGATATGCCATGGCAATGTAGTCCTTTTCAAGAACATTCCAATTCCTTGGAGGAAACGTTGCTAGCTTCCTTGGCTAGACTTGACGGGTCAATTGAAGAGATTCGAGAGCTATCAAAGTCCATGGATGCGAGGATAGCTCAATGGGATGCAACCTTGGGGGATTCAGAAAATCAATTGAGGAGATCCACATATGTCATGGATAACATGCGCCAACAAATCATTCCTAGGGATACTGAAGTCCCAAGGCAAGAGGACAAGGAACAATGCAAGGAAAGCTCTCCGATGTGTGAGGAACAACTAAAACCACAAAGTTGAGAGTATGTTGATGACAAAGTCTACCCAACACATGATGAGCCTGAGCAACAAATTGCCTCGGCAATGATTGAGGAGCCTGGACAGAGCAATGTCGCGACAACACTCAGTGAAGCTGAGAACAACAATACTACAGCAAATTCTGAGGAACCAGATGCCCAGAAGGTTACAACGTTGATGTTGAAGCAGGAATCTGTAGATTGCTCTCATCTACAGTTGCCACGAAAATTGCACGATCACATGCAAGATCAACGAGATGATAATACTTTGCCAATGGAATATGAGCAGGTAATGGTTGAACCTTTTGAATTCTTTAAAAACTCACATCGTCCATTGCAGGTATGTCTGAGGAACCAATATTGGTAGATTTGAAGCCAATGAAATCTCTACTGTTGGAGATGTTTGAGAGGCTAAAAGAAAACGGTGTTTGGACTCGTGAAGCTTTTTAGAAAATTAGTTTTTGCCTTGACTTATAGCGAATTTGGCAACTGATTGCCACGGCAATTGGCTTGAGCAGCAATTGCCACGACAACAAAGGATACATCCAACCATGATAGAAGTCGACAAGAATGAGGTAATTGAATGGTTGGGAATGGATATAATTTTTCCTATTAATATATTTGTGCCTTCAGGAACAGTAGCAAGGTGGAGGGCATGCATGGACTATAAGGGAACACGAAAGAAAGGCACATCCACCATGGTAACACAAAGGGGAGTAGCTAGGAGCACATTGGCCCAATTCTTTTTGGGCAATATTGTCACCCGATGGAGGGTGCGGATGGACTATAAGAAGTATCAGAAATGACTCTCCTTAAGTTTTCTCAGATATGCAGTAACATTAGAAGATGCATTCGAAACCCTAAAGGAATTCGAAGCTTTCTTGGACATGCAGGTTTTTACAGGAGGTTCATTCATCATTTTTCTAAAATTACTAAACCCTTGTACAATTTGCTTGAACAAGATAAAGTCTTCAATTTTGATGATTCTTGCACCCCAAGCATTCGAAACCCTAAAGGAAAAGCTTACCTCGGCACCCATTGTCGTTCCACCAGATTGGACACTACCTTTTGAGCTCATGTGTGATGCAAGTGATTTCGTGGTAGGAGCACTCCTAGGCCAACGCGCAGGTAAGACCTTTCATGTGATATACTACGCTAGTAAAACTCTTAATAGTGCTCAAGTGAATTACACAACAACAGAGAAAGAGTTACTAGCTGTAGTTTTCGCATTTGACAAGTTTCGATCCTATTTGATTGGTACAAAGGTAATTGTCCATACGGACCATTTGGCAATTAAGTATCTATTTGCTAAAAAGGATGCCAAACCTCATTTGATTCGTTGGATATTTCTTTTACAAGAATTTGATATTGAAATTAAGGATAAGAAAGGAACGGAAAATCAAGTGGCCAATCACTTATCACGTTTAGAACGCAATAGGGATGAGGACACAGATTTAGAGATATGCGATGCATTCCCGGATGAGCAACTTTTAGTTGCCTCGGCAATCATGGATGTACACGCCTCGGCAACCCTTGACGCCTCGGCAACCATGGATGCGCATGCCTCGGCAACCCTCGACGCCGCAACAGCTCTTGATGCGCACGCCTCTTCAACCATGGATGCGTATGCCTCAGCAATCATAGATGCGGATGCCTCGGCAACTCTTGACGCGCACACCTCGGCAACCACTAATACGCATACCTCGGCAACCATGGATACGCACGCCTCGGTAACCCTTGACGCCCAGCAGCTCTTGACGCGCACGCCTCGGTAACCATGGATGTACATGCCTCTATAACCCTCGACGCTGCAGTAGCTCCTGACGCGCACGCCTCGGTAACCATGGGTGTGCATGCCTCGGCAACCCTCGATGCTGCAGTAACCCTTGATGCCTCAGCAACCATGGATGCGCATGCCTCAGCAACCCTCGACGCCGCAGCAGTTCTTGACGCGCACGCCTCAGCAACTCCAGACGCGCACGCCTCGACAACCACTGATATGCACACCTCGGCAACCATGGACGCGTATGCCTCGGCAACTCTAGACGCACACGCCTCGGTAATCTTGGGAGCAGTCGCCACGGTAACATATGCCTCGGTAATACCCTGGTATGCAGATTTAGTTAATTTCCTTGTTTGTGGTATTATACCTTATGGCCTTATCACCAAGGGAAGAAGTGGTTCTGCTATGATACTAAGCATTAATTTTGGGACGAGCCTCTTTTTTTAAACAATGTGCAGATCAGGTCATACGCCGATGTGTCCCTGAAGAAGAGAAGCAGAATGTACTCCGACAATGCCATTCTTCACCCTATAGAGGATATTTTGGAGGAACTCGTACCGCAGCCAAAGTTTTGCAATCCGGTTTTTATTGGCCAACACTGTACAAAGATGCCCAAGAGTTTTACAAGTAATGTGATCGCTGCCAGAGGACGGGCAATATCACCCACAAACCAATGGGCAAGTAGAAATTTCCAACTGAGAATTGAAGGGTATACTCATGAATGTTGTAAATCCCTCTAGGAAGGATTGGTCAGTAAGACTAGATGACGCACTTTGGGCATATCGTACAGCATTCAAAACACCCTTAGGTATGTCCCCTTTCCGACTTGTCTATGGAAAAACATGCCATCAACCGGTGGAAATCAAACATAAGGCATATTGGGCAATCAAGACTGTGAATATGGATTGGGAAAGTGCCGGGAAAAAATGTTTGTTGGACCTCAACGAGATAGAAGAATTCTGTGCAATCGCCTATAACAATGCACGAATCTACAAGGAAAAAACAAAGCAATGGCATGACAAGAGACTATTGCCGCGGCAATTCATGCCAAGGCAACTAGTTCTCTTATTCAATTCTCGGCTAAACTTTTCCCGAGAAAACTAAAATCAAGATGGTCGGGACCATTCGAAGTTGTCAAACCATTTCCCATGGTGCCGTGATAATCAAGTCCATAACCGACGAACATGAATTCAAAGTTAACGGACAAAGATTGAAGCACTACAACGGTGCCCATGTAAAACGTAACAAAGAAGTTGACACCTTAGGAGATGCATGAGCATGCTCTCCTTTCGATATTTTCTTTTTCTTTTTCTTTTTCTTTTTATTTTTTGAACTATTTTGTTCTATTATTTTTGGGTTTTTTTCTCTTTATTTGTTTAGGAGATATTTTATTTTTTTCATTATCTTTAGTTTCAGGTTTTCTTTATTTTCTTTTCTTTTCCACAACAAGACTCACAACCAACATGCTAAGGAAATTCACTGCCGACTACTTGCCACGGCAACCGCAATAGAGGATACCCCTGCAACTACCTCTGCAGTTGCCACGGCAACAGAAACTACTGATGCCCAGGCAAGTGAACCTGCCTCGGCAAACATGGATCAAATCAAAGCAATGTTATTCACGCGGTACCAGCCACAAGCATTCAACCACTAACCGTAAAATGAATCAAGCAAACGACACGAAGGAAACTTATCACTCGAGGTGACGACCTCTCTGACTAACTCATTTCATTTAGTTTCTTTTAAATTTTGTTTCACTTTTACGTGCATTGAGGACAATGCTTCTCTCGAGTTTGGGGGGTGTTGGTTTCTAGTTAGTTTCATGTTTAGTTGCATTCATCTTTAGCAATCATATATAGGTTGCATATGTTACTTGCCATGCCTTTAATTGGATTTAATTGCTTAAGACTTGTTGAATATCCAATGATGAATTTTTGCCACTGTACTTAATTGAAAGAACCTTTAATTTTAGGATTGCATGAAAAGAACTTAGAATTTTACTATGATGTTGAATTTTTTTACTCGATTGTGGCTTGTTGATTGGAAGAAACTTAGTGAACTTAGGTTGTTTAAAATTTGGATAAATTTAAAATTTAAAATTAAAAGTTAATTTCTTGCTAGAGGTGCCCGAAATTGGCTCTCGTCGACTAAAATAAAATGAGAAATTGCTTACTTTGCTAGAGGTTCCCGAAATTGGCTCTAGTGAAAATAAAAATAAATGCCCCGGTAATTAAATTGATAAAAGCCTATTGTTCACATAGAATCTTGAAAATCAACTTGTACACAACTACGCACACACATTGTCACGAGCATTATAGTTTGGTCCCGGGTAATTTTTGTGCTATCCGAAAAATTAAAAGGTGATCATACTTTGTGCCACGGTTCTGAGGTTTAAATTCAAGTTTGAAGTATGTCTTTGATGATTAAAGTCTTGGTAGGTAATTGTTAGTTTGCATTGCTTGAGGACAAGCAATAGTTCGAGTTTAGGGGGTGTGATAAGTGTTCAAAAGTACTATTTTTATTACTCTTTTTACTCATATTATTGTTAGACTTAGGCTCATATTAGTTGCATAATTAGTCATTCATGCATTAATTCATGTTTCTTTCCACCGTTGAGCTTGATTACATAACTTGGTGATTTTTGTGGAAAAAGATGATGCTTTGGTGTGTTTTTGTGTGTGTGCAGAATCACTTGCCTAAACAAGGCTGGAACCAGTTGCCAAGGCAATGCATGAAGGAGATGTCGAGCTAGTTGCCAAGGCAATGCATGAAGGAGATGTCGAGCTAGTTGTCAAGGCAATTTTCGACAAGGAATAAGATGATATGGTAGTCGAAATTGATGACTAGATAAGCCCAAGATGACGTAGAGCAAAGTTAAATCCCAAATGAGTTTGATTTCCATGAAGAGGTTAAAGAGAAATTAAATCCTAAGAAGATAGGAGAAGTTCTAGAAGGAATTTAAATATAATAAAGAATTATATTCTTTAAAGATAATTTAATTCCAACTTAACTTCCTCCTCAAGAAGGATTTTGACCTAGCCATCTCCTATTTAAAGGACCAAGCCGTCAAAGATCAAAAGCAAGAAGAAAGGAGAGAAATTTCGACAACTCCAAAGAGGAAAAAATAGAGGATTTTTGATAACTCCAAAGGGCAAGAAGGGAGATATTTCGACAAGAGAGCAAGGGGGAGAGAGTTTGATTTCTTCTTCTTCTTCTTCTTCTTTGCTTCCATTAGATTCATGGTTTAGGGATTATTCTTTGTATATTTTTTGAACCCAACCATGAACTAACTTGATTGGTTGGGGTTATTGTGTTTTGTTGTCGTGAGAAACAATTGGATTTTTTTTAGGTAATAAGAGTTTGCACTTTCAATTCAAGGTTTACTCATTCTTGGCTTTTATTCTTGTTTGTGAGTGAATTGGGAGAGGATCTCGTAACTTCATCTATTTATCTAATATCGGGAGAGTTAGATTCAAGAAACGAATGAGTATGGTCTTTATTCAATCTATTGATGGTGAAGATTAATCCGGCTTAGGAATAAGTTAAGGATTTCAACGGCTAAGAGGAGCACAAGATTGGTTGCTGTTCACCCTTGATTCAGGCAGGGATGTATTATCAAGGCATGCACAAGTAGCTAGAGTTTCGACTTAGGGATAAGAAGAAACCATTGATGAACGCTCCTTCGAACCTTGAAGTTGCTGCCCAACCGCCTAAGTAGTTGCCCAGCTAGTTGCCTAGGCAACCATCGATTAGTTGCCAAGGCAACCCCGTTGTGCAAGTTACCACGGCAACTGAGTTGCCCTTGCACATTTTTACCAAGATGATCCAATTGGCTATCACACCTCAACTCACGATAACCTGGCCTATTCACTCTATTTTAATTTCATCTATTCTTTAGTTTATTACTCTTAGTTTACTCATTAGTTATAATTCCTACAATCACCTACTTGTGTTTTTCTTTTCCAGCGTAGTAACTTAAGGAAAGTGGCCCAAACCAATCCCTGTGGAGACGATACTCGATACTCAAATCACTTTATTACTTGCGACGTGTATACTTGCACAATTGCGTAGCACTTATTACACGCAACAGTGATGTCAGCCAAGGATGAATCCTGGTGAATGGTTGTCTGACCAGTGTCATTGTGACACGTGGCGTAACTGGGCAGAAAAAAGAAACACACTTTGGGCCTTTTGTGTTTCTTTAACCGAATGAGCATGAGTGTTTCATTTATTTTGGGCTTGTAATTCTGTAATGGACCTTTTGCAGATTGTAAATGGTTTTTTGGA
Organism: Hibiscus mutabilis; assembly: GCA_019671005.1. Classification (NCBI taxonomy): domain Eukaryota; kingdom Viridiplantae; phylum Streptophyta; class Magnoliopsida; order Malvales; family Malvaceae; genus Hibiscus; species Hibiscus mutabilis. The sequence goes on from CM033716.1 coordinate 24,936,650, forward strand.
ACTGAAATTGTAATATGTAATGTAAAAAAACTTTGGATATTTAATTTGAACATGTAGTAAAGATGAACTGTATGTAATTTGGACATTTAGTATTATTTTATTAAAGAAATTATTTCTACATATACTTGTTATTTATATTTATACTTATACTTATTATTTTGGTCATATTTATAGAGAATTATATATATATTCAAACCCGAACAAAATTTGGGTATTACACCGAGCACTGTGCCTTCATCTACCATGAAGTGGCACTTCTCCCAATTGAGCACTAGATCGGATTCTTCACATCGTGTTAGCACTTTCTCCAAATTGCCGAGGTAATTGTCGAAGTTGTCTCCTAATACCGAAAAATCGTCCATGAAAATTTCCAGGAAATCTTCCACCATGTTAGAGAAAATTGTCATCATACATCTCTGGAAAGTTGTCAGAGCATTGCATAATCCAAACAACATCCTTCAAAAAGTATAGGTACCATACGGGCATGTGAAGGTGGTCTTTTCCTGATCATCCGGTGCTATGGCAATTTGGTTATAACCTAGTAACTATCAAGAAAACAATAAAAAGATTTACCTGCAAGTCGGTCAAGCATTTGGTTAATAAGTGGCAAAGGAAAGTGAGCTTTCATAGTAGCTTTGTTTAACTTGCGATAATCCATACAAACCCTCCAACCGGTCACAGTCCTAGTTGGGATTAGTTCATTGCTTTCATTGCTTACCACAGTTATACCTCCCTTTTTCGGTACACATTATACTAGGCTTGCCCATGTACTATCGGAGATAGGATATATGATACCTGCATCAAGGCATTTGATGATTTCCTTCCCCACGGCTTCTTTCACAGTAGGGTTAAGCCTTATTTGTGCCTCAATTGTCGGTTTATGATCATCTTCCAATAGAATTTTGTGCATACACACTGTCGGGCTAATTCTCTTCAAGTCAGCAATTGTCCATCCTATTGCCTTTTTGTGCAATACCAACATGTCGATCAACCTCTTTTCCTATTCTGGCTATAACTTAGAAGAAATTATCATAGGCAAAGTGTTATCATTTCCCAAATAAGCATATTTCAATTACCCTAGCAATGGTTTTAATTCAAGAATAGGAGATTACTCAATAGAGGGTTTTTCGGTCTTACTTTCCTTACCTGAGTAGTCCAATGGTTCAAAATACTTACCTGGACGACTTGCTATCCAATTGGCTTCATCCTGCTCTTCATCGTCCGGCTCTTCAAGTTCCTCAGGTTTGGCAATATAATTACCGAGGTAATTGTTAAGGCAATCTTCTTCCAAGTCAAAATTGAATTCAGTTGTGGCCTGGATGACTTGGCACTCTTCTGGATTGTCGGCATGCTTGAGGGTTTGGAAAACATTAAGCTTCATTTGCTGGTCGTTCACCCCCATGGTGAGTTCTCCTTTCTCGACATCGATCAAGGTCCTTCTCGTTGCTAAAAATGGTCTCCCAAGAATAATGGGTGTGAACTTATCTGCTTCACAATCTAGAATAATAAAATTAGCGGGAAAAATAAATTTATCAACCCTTACCAGTATATCCTCGATTTTTCCCTCTGGATGTATATAGGATCTTTCAGCAAGCTGTAGCATAACTGTTATATCCCGATTCTTCATTTCTGGAAAATTAATTTGGGCATCAAATTTATGCTTGCTCAAAAATCACACAATACTTTCCCGACATAGTGGCTTTCGATTGAACATGGTATTGTGAAACTGTCGGGATCTTTAAACTTGGGTGGCATGCGATTATGTAGCATGGCCATACATCCTTCCGCCACAGCAACTGTTTCAAATTCGCCTAGTCTAGTTCTCTTGGAGACTATGTCTTTTAGAAACTTGGTGTAGTTCGACATTTTTTCTATTGCTTCAACCAATGGCAAGTTGATGTAGACTTGCTTCAAGATGTCAAGAAACTTCTTGAACTGGTATTCTTGCTTTTGCCATTTCAACATCTGTGGGAATGGTGGTGGAAGTCGGATATCCTCAATCTTTTCATTGGTTTGAAATTTGATTGACGGAGTTGCCGAGGCATTAGAACTTGCCGAGGCATGGGTATCTGGTATTACCTTGGCATCAGGGTTTGCTGAAACATGAGCATGTAAAATTACCTTGGCAATTTCTGATTCATCATTTTTATTTGAGGTTTTGTTGCTAGATTCATATGTCTGGGTAAAGGGTTGCTCCTTTGGTTGGGTGTTCTCTGTTGAGTGAGCTTGGGTTTCCTTAAGTTGTCGGCCACTCGGAGTGGTGATTGCTTTGCATTGCTCGTGGTTTACTTCTTTTGTGACTTTAGTATCGCTAGGTAATCCGCCTGGTGGTCTCATATTCAAGTTCTGAGCAAATTGCCCGACTTGTATCTCCAAGGATTTCAAGGCTGCCTCTTGATTTTGCAATCTCATCTCCGTCATGTTCATAAAAGAATCAGTTTTCCTCATGAAATTACTATTCTCTACCATGTAATATTCAGTTTTTAACATGAAAGCATTGAGAGAATTTTCTAAAGAACTGGATGGTGTTGATTGTTGTTGTGGCATCTATTGTCGTGGCAAGTTCTGTTGGAATCATGTTGCTTGTGCATTCTGACTGCTCTGGTTGAGGGCATTGTTGGGATTACTCCATAAGAAGTTGGGGTGCTTCCTCCAGGCTAGATTGTAAGTGTTGGACATCACATTGATGTTCCAGTTATAGTTTCCAACGTAAAAACTAGATTCTGCGTTATATCGACACTCGAAAAAATCATGGTTATCATTACAGTAATCACACATTGAATCTACTACCTTGATCTCATGTGTGTTGCTAGGTCGCTGCATGTTCTTAACCATATTGGTTAGAGATGCCAATTGTGCAGAAATAGATCTTGATAAATCAAGCTCATTTATCATGGCATTGCGTCTGACTATTCCCCTTCGGGTGGTTGGGAACTGATAATTGTTCATGACAAGAAGGTTCAGAATCTCTATTGCTTCTTCAGGTGACTTATCGAAGAGTATGCCATTTTCCGAGGCATCTAGCATCATCCTTGTCGGTGTGTTCACTAAGTTGTAGAACATCATTACTTGCATCCACAATGGGAATCCGTACATGGGAAATTTGTGTAAAAGCTCTCTGTATCGGTCCCAAGCCTCGTACATGGATTCATCGTCTGCCTGCCGAAAAGAAGTAATATCTTTACGCAACTTATCAGTCATATTTGTAGAACTAAATCTAGCAATGAAATCACGACAGAAATCCGTCCAATATCATATAGATCCGGATAAAATACTATTCATCCACGTTTTTTCCATATCCCTTAGTGAATAGGGAAACAATTCCAGCCTTAGGATATCTTCATGGACTCCTTGTAGCTTGACTAAATTGCAAATCTCCAGGAATGATTTGAGATGTTGTATGGCATTTTCAGTTGCCGAGCCACCAAATTGACCAATTGTGTTGATCATATTGAACATCACATGTTTTAATTCAAAGTGGTCGGCTTCTATCTCCGGTGTGACAACTCCTGGATTGAGACCGTTGAGATCTTCCTCTAAGTAGTCTTGAATGGGTCTGTTACGAACAGGTTGTACGACTTGATCTCCTCCTCTTCTTACTACGATGTTCTAGTTACCATTAGCATTCAGATTGCTGACTGGGTTATCTTGTTGTTCTGCCATTACTGCTCATTGTTCTCGTCTTCTTCTATGAAGAACTCGTTCTATCTTGGGTTCGAATGGGTAGTCTTGTGCCGTTGGTCTCGCCCTGGTCATGCACAGATGCAAAACCAAAGTTATAAGTCCCTTGAAACCAAAATAAACTAAAATAAAAAGAAAAGGTGCAAGAAATTAAAAACAAAGTCGCTATTGCCAACCCCCGACAATGGTGCTAAAAACTTGTTGGCGTATTAAGTGCTTCGCAATTGGTGCAAGTGTACACGTCGCAAGTTATAGTATAGTATAGATATCGTCTCTACAGGGATTGATGCTACTTCAGGAATCTAACTTCTCGCACTGTAAAAATAAAAACACAATTGATAATAGGAGTTTGATTTAACGAGTAAATAAAAGAGCAATTAAATAAAAGAAAGATGTAATCGAATAAGAGAGTAGGCCAGGTTATCGTGAGTTGTGGCGTGATAATTGAATGGACCGTTGTGGTAATTGAGTGCTAGAGTAGCTCAATTGCTTCAACAATTGAATCCAGTCGGCTTGCCTAGGCAATTCTGCGATTGCCTGGGCAATTAGGAATAGAGCGATTGACTGGGCAATTAGGCGAAAACCTTCAAACTTCGGCGAAGCGTTCTTTAATGGTTTCTCGTTATCCCTAACTTGAAACACTGTTAATTGTGCATGCCTTGATAATACATCTCTGCATGAACCAAGGGTGGACAACAACCTATCTTGCGCTCCTTTTAGCCGTTGAAATTCGCAACTTATCCCTAAGTCGAATTAGTCTTCACCGTCGATTGATTGAATAAAGACCATGCTCATTCATTTCTTGAATCTAACTCTCCCGATATTAGATAAATGGATGAATTCATGAGATCCTCTCCCAATTCACTCGAAGAATTTAAAAACCAAGAATGAACAAACTTTGAATTAAAATTGCAAACTCAAATACCTAAACAAATCCAATCGTTTTCACAACCACAAAAACACAATAATCCAAGTCAAATAAAATTAGTTCATGATCAGGTGCAAAATAAACACAAGATAAAAATTCTCTAGCATGAATCTAATCGAACAAAGAGGAAAAGAAGAAGAAATTGAAACAGCCCCAATTTGCTCTCTCTAATCGCACATGCCTTGTAGTTGGCGGCTAGGGCTTGTATTTATAAGAGATGGCTAGGTCAAAATCTTTCTTGAGGAGGAAGTTAAGTTGGAATTAAATACAATAAAAGAATTAAATTCTTTTTATTATTATATTTTTATTCCTCCAAAAACTTCTCCTAAAACTCTTGGACTTTAATCTCCTTTTGATTTCTTCATGGAACTCCAACTCTTTTAGGATTTATCCTTTCTTTACGCCATTTATCTCTAACATGTTGGATTTATCCAGTCATCAAATCGTCTACCACCTCATCTTATCCTTCATTGCCTCAGCAATCCGCTCGGCATGGCTTTCAGAAATCAGTTTCGATTGTCTTAGCATACCCTTCAGTTTTCTTCCTTAATTTCTACGACAGTTCCTGATTGCTTGGGCAATTTGATCATGCACACACAAAACACACATACCAGCAGTACCTTTTTCCACAAAAATTAATCAAATTATGAAATCAAGCATGACGGTGAAGGAAATCATTAAAACATGCATGAATGCCTAATAATACAACTAAAATTAGCTTAAGTCTAACAATAATATGAGTAAAAAGGGTAATAAAAATAGTATTTTGGAACACTTAACACTTGCTACGGATAACGAGGAGAACCTAGGACGTCAAGTCATAGCCAGTCCAATCAACGCGTCACGACAACCCTATCATGACACATGTCCCAGTAGTATAAAACTGGACATGTACCGAGAGAGAATCAAGATCTTCCATTCCAAGCACCATTACCACCCAAAAACAAGAGCCACACATGAACTCCTACTCGGGCTTGCCGTCTTGACCACCGTCGGGCCACCATCTCTGGTTTTTGTCCATTTTGACAATCAACATCCCTATAAATTTAATATAAAATAATATTAGAGAGATAAAATTAACATAACTTTAAATGAAATTGACACCTCTTAAAAAAGTTGACATCCATTGTTTTCTTCTTGACTATTTGAAAGAAAAATCATTCATAAACATTTTAAATTATAACGCCCAAATTAAATTTTTTGGCTCCGCCCCTGTAAGTATTAATAACTTTGTATCTAATCGATGTCTCACTAAAGGATTGAGAGTGGTTGTGGTCTTCATTTTTTATATAATAACATTTTAAATTTTTTATAATTTAAATATTAATCAAATAAGATTTTAACTCTTTATAATTTTAAATTTAAATATTTAACAAATCTTTATTTTTTTTATCAATTTAATCCCTCACAATTATTTATCAGTATTCCATCCTTGTATCTAGTAATAATAGTTTACATTTTTAGATATTTCGTTTAGATATTTTCTTTTCTCTTGTGGTATCTTAGATATTTTTGTTGTTTTTATTTTTTCCAAATAATAAATAAATTTCCAACCACCCAATTGTAAAAACATGTTTCAATTGAAAACTTAAACATGTCCCTTAGAATTTCACTTTTGGAAGTGGAAGTTTGAAGCACACACACATCACATCATATGCACTATTTCTATTTTATTTATTTTGCAATCACTACCACTCAAGTACCAATCACTTACCTAATTTTACAAACCAAAAATCTACCCATTAAATTCTAGAGAAAAATATTTTTAATTAAGTGGCCATCCAACACATTCATATGTCATCGGTGTTGTAAAGATATAAAGTCAAAAGGCCATTTGATTTTAGATTGATCCATTTGTTACATGTCAATTGGTTGGAATGATGTTTTAAATCGGGTTTAATTTGTCTGATTTTAGAATTAACAAAGATATAAAAATATAATTAAACTAAAGTTTACATGGTCTGTGTATCAAAATTTTACCCTTAATTTTATTGATTTCAAAAATAACAAAGGCCAAAAAAATTTGATTGAAAAAGTTGTAGGGTCATGACCTTTCCCATCATCAGTGTAGTTATGTCCCTTCTATTAAGGGAACGACGTTCGTGTCTCTCCCTTTAATTTTTTTTTATCTAATGATAATTATAGTTTTGGCGAATATTTATCAAATTAAGCTTTGTTCCTCAAATTTTGGATTAATTTTTTTAGATCCTTATTAATTTTAAAGTTAGAAAACTTTGTTCCTTCCCTTGTTTAATCCTTGCTCCATCCTTACTTTTAGGAGAAGAGTACTCAAATCCACCATCAACACCATATGCTCAGGGGCGGAGCTGCATGTTATATGGGAGCATGCAAGGAATTTTTTTACCTTTGTGTCTTTATATTTTTATCTGAAAAAAATTGAAATATTTTTGAATTTTTCAAAATCTATGTTTTCCCCCCTTAATCCGTCCTGCATATACTTGCATGGACATGCCATGATTAAAAGCTTTCTTTTTTTTAAGGCTATCCGTATCCATATAATTTGGCAGTTTGCAGTTTCAGTTTGTATAAGGAATAGAAAAAAGGTTGGTTGAAGAGTATATATATGAATGATCACTCAATTTCAAGTTCCTATAAGCACAAAAAAACGTTCCCCACGGACATATTTCTACGTATCGATCACTCAAGAATGCTAAAGGATTAACAAATGAACAAATAACACGACACCAAAAGATCTGTTCCGTTACACAAGTAAAATGAGATTCGAGTCGTGTAAGATTCACAGTGCTCGGAATCTCGTAAAGACGTGGTGACATAACTGCATGTATATTACCACTCACTAAAAAGGTTAGCCTCGGTTCCAATGTTCAACATGTAAAGCTGTATGAAGCTTCGAGTATGGTTAAATGCATGATTACTCACAGCAGTGGGCCTCGTGCTCTTTCTGCAACTTATCCCAAAGGCATAACACCATCCTCGGGCCTTGATAGTGTGCCAGAATGTAATTCGATTCACAACCGGCATTGTAGAATCTATCATCAGTCATATAGTGCACTTCTCGACCGCTTGTTTTCAATTCTTCGACCCATATACCCATGGCGACATCTTCTAGTTTGAAAAGCTGTCAAGGGAAAAATGTTATGAATACAAAGACACTTCTACGGATATGGTGTCCTTGGACTTTTTTCTCAAAGGTATTTCAGACTTCCGGTGCAAATGTTCAATGTAACTAACCCTACCTTGTTTACTGTTTCAACTATAATTGCATTAACAAAGATTAAATGATACCTAAGTTTACTTAATTTCCGGGATACGCCTTCTAAAAAGTGAGATCGTGCATGAAATTTCTTAACAAGCAACCCCGGTTCCCCCTACCAATCTCTGAATTTGTACACGTGGTAGCAATCAAAGATGGTCATGCTCTTGCAAGCAAGAAAAATTTACCTTGAGTTCTCTTTCTTGGTGATTTTGGACGATGAACTTTGCAACGTCGCGAGAGATGATATAACCTGGACCATGAGCCCAAGGTGGATACGAAGAATGTGGCCATTCCTATGAAATAAGTATTCATTAAAAATGTACTCTGAGGTGATTAAAACACAATTAAAATTCGAGTGAGATAAATATCTCTTCACTGATGTACCATTTGCTGTCTTTTTCCCTATGAGGAGATGACTCGAACTCTATAAGGCCATATAACAGGCCCTTGGATGGCCTTTCCTTGAGGCTGGAGAGAACTTCATCAATCCTGGCAAAGGCATCGTCGTCTGTTTTCATGATATATTTTGCAGGGAGGATCTTAGTCTGCATATTGGATTAAAGTCAAAAGGAAACATAGATATTGATTAGCCGATGTTAGAATTCATTGCCATGAATATAAGACCTCAAGAGAAGATACTTTCCGTGCTTGCTTCAGGATACGGTGAAACACTACAGGAAAATTTAGGTCCTACCCCATCCACTAGTGAAACAGAACAGAGATGTTTTCTTAAGATATTAGTTTTATTTAACACTGTTTAGTAGCTTTCTCAGTGTGCTATTGCTTCATTCTATCAACCCTATAATTTATACCAACAACGATTAAAGATGTAAATAAGTCTTTATGATCGAAAACCAAATTAAAACTTATATAAAGTGTGCATCAACTTACCCCCATAATGCAAATTGCAATTGTTTTCAAACTTATCATACTATAATAATCAACAAACGGCATAAATTCGATGTCTCCGTATGCTTGAGCTTCTTTCCACAGCTCAAAGTTGACTTGTAAGTTCTTATTCTGCAGGTACAACGTACAAAAATATCAAATCGGTCGGGAAACATATTCGTATGCAGTCAAAATTGTTATGAAGCACTTTAGTAGAATGAGCCATGTATCTAAGAAGTTGAGTTATCTGATTCGTATAGATTTAGATCTCTTTTACATTCTTAAATCAAGAATTTCGAGGAGAATGTGATTATCATCTTGCTAGAACAAAAACCAGCGAATTTTTACTTACAAGGCCAATAAAGAACCGGACCGCTACAACCCCAGAGCGTACAGCCTCAAATTGCATCCAAGATCTCCTCAATGCCATACGGCGCTCGAAATTGTTTCCGGTGGAGAAGTCCCCAACCAACATTAGAAGTCTTTTCCTAGTAATTGCAGGGGCTTTAAGTAGCTTGGAATTTAGATAAAACTCATATCTTACCTCTCTGTATGCAAACGATGTTTCGTGCCTTCCATTTACAGTCATATGGAACCCTTCTGAACCAACCCATAAGGTGGCTGTGAATGGGTTCCCTTCAACAAATGGGAAACTAGCACTAGAATGGCTGCTTCCTTGGGAAGCATTTGTCGAGGCATCACCATTCGAAAGTCTTACATTCTGATTTTCTTCCATAGTTCTTCTGACAAGTTGTTCATTGCAAAGGCCAAGTCCGTCAACTGCAACATGTGCATAGATATCCAAGGTAACTAAATATCTAAATCGCTTTTTATAAATAAATAAGAATCATTTTATGAAACAAGATGGTATGGGGGGAAGTAATACTGGAATTATCGAAAAATGCCAGGAAGGAAAACACTCATGAAATGAACTTGTTTTAACATGCCCATTGTCACTTTTTGTTTTTCCTGCAGAAATTATTCTGAGCAGAATGTAACTCGATTGCTGAACACGTACCATTTTTACCTTCCAATCTTTCTCTTCCATCGAATTTTCGGAATAAAACTTAAGATGTCATAGTCTCACATTTGTTTAAGATCAAGATAATTCAAGCCAAGAAAGAGTTATTGAATCATTGTACGTGAAATTACTGATTGTTCCCATTTTAAATATCTCCATACTGAAAAAGCAACAGAAATCTTCCTATGGTCTTAACTCTTTTGTATATCTCACTAGTAGCTGTACCTAATAATCATATAGAATCACTGCACTTAGAAGAGGAAAACACGAGCAAAAGACCGGATAGTCTATAAGATGAGTCAATAACTGTTACGGAATATGTGTATACCTTTTAAATCATTGGAAGATGGATGAGCAGGGCACCGTTCCACTTTTCCCCAGCCAAGTTCATTAGTCCATGTATTTTGCACTATAAACGGTTCTTCCGTCATATTATCTCTGGCAACACTAACATTGTAATGCAATAGAATAGGAGGTTTTGGTTCCTCCGAAAAGTTCGATCCCACAAGATCAATTTCAAAACTCCGATTGCTCCCATTAGGGATACCAATCAATGTGATGGACGAATCCTCAACTAGACCACAAGGCAGTTCGAGTACATTTCCACCACTGAACAATGCATTGCCAAGGCTGCTTACAGAGAAAGGGCAATTTAGCTCTTTCAGTCTGATGTTATGAATAAGCTTGGTAGTTTTCTCTTCCTCGACCAAAGCAAGCAATTCTTTCCAGGCTATAGCAGCCTCTTTAATCCCCTGAGCAGTTTCAGGTAAAGCATCAGACCTTGACAACAGCGAGCGCATATGAGGCCACAAAAGCAAGACCTTTGACTCCTGTTGAGAAACATTACTTGGAACACACAAGTCATTGAGCCCTTGGACATCGATAAGTTTGGGTTTCTTTATCAAGGTTGGTTTCCTAGCTTCCACCTTGGGAGGTTTATTTAATCATTCTCTTTCCCAGTAGAATCTTCGGCCGGATGGTTATTGAAGAACTCATAGGCCGACTGCTTTTTCGGTCGGGTTTCGTAGGGCTCAGTCGAGCTTCTCCAAGGCTAGGTTGTGTTTCTCTAAGGCTGTAACTGAAAACCAAGACTATAGCAAGAACTACAATCAACACTCCACCATACCATTTCTTCATTTTGAATAACCCAAAAGTTAAACTTAATGATTTCATCACTGAAAAACTACAAAACCCTATTCCTGAATTCCTGTCTTTTCCCTTGTCTTCAACATGTTTTTTTTTTTCACTGTGAAAAGAAATAAAAAAAATATTTTAGCTGCAAATTATAAGCAAATGAAATGATCCATGGAGTTAGATTTACAAGTAGGTTGTAAGAACAAGTAATCAAAAACAACAATTAAAATGTTGGTCATTTAAAAAAATAAAAAAATGTTAAAAAAATAGTTAATGCTGGAAAATCAACTCCTCAATTAGGGAAAAAAAGGCTAAAAGAAACCAGGAAGAACAGCTCTAATCCATAAATCTGGTGCTTTTTCATTCAATTTTTGTTAAATTCAAACAAAGATAAGACCTTGTTTTTCTTTCTAAATGAACTTTAAGCTTACCTGAAACATGAGATCCAAGAAAATGAAGAGAACTCAACACCAAGAGATCCAAGTTTTAGAAGCTTCAACAGCTAAAAGGAGTGGAAGGGGAGTTGTCGTTTCTTGCAAAGATTTCTTTGTGCTCTGAACTTTGTGTTTCCCTGTCTGAAATTAGGGTAAACATATCATTTTGTCACTAAACTATTTCCATTTCCTTTTTTGGTCATCAATCTATTATTTTGTGCAAAATCGTCACTAAACTATAGACATGGCAAACTTGACCTGATACCCTAAATCGACCCGAACACGATGACCCGAATTTGATCCGAAACTCAAAATAAACCGAACAGAATCGAAATTGAACCGAATTTTAGTTGAACTAAAAATGGACTCGAACTGATTTTCACCCGAACCGAAAGTAACTCAAATCGAAGGCAACCCGAAATAAAGAAAATATATTAAAATAAATAAATATAGATGAGATGTGAATTGTCGCACAACTCACCAAAAAGTTAAATATACATGCTATATAAAGTCATATATTGGGTGGAAAAACCTAACTCGGCCTGAAACCCGACTAAAACTGATCGATATTCTATTTACTCGGTATTGACCTGGCCTAAAATCAATGGAACCAAAAATAATCGACCTGAAATCAACCGAATCGAAAATGAATCGACCCGACGTCCTGACCCAATACCCGAACTAAAATCACCATAAACCCGAACTAAAACTGAACCAGACCAGAACCGAACTTAAACTGAATGTAATCATACCCGAAATGACCCGAACCAAAACCGAACCGAATAACCCGTTTGTCACCTCTACTAAACTATTACATTTTTTCTCTATTTTGGTCTCTAATGTTATTTTTTTTATTGTATTGGTCACCAATCTATTTCTTATTTTCTATATTAGACACTAAACTATTTTCACTTTCATGTTTATCGTGAGTTTTTAATGGCGAAAGACCAAAATAGAAAAAATGTTATATTAGTGACTATTATACCGATAATAATAATTGAGTGACCAAAACTAAAAAATGAGAATAATTTAGTGATTAATAGTGATGTTTATCCCTAAAAGTACAGTACCTAAATTATACTCATCTCCTTGGCTAAATATTTTGAATATTTATGTTGAAAAAAGTATTTCATCGTAGGAAAATATTTTGATACACAAGCTTTTGATATATGAGTTCGCGTAAATTTTAGTTTACACGAGCTTGTGTAAATTTAAGTTTGTACAAGTCTTTTAGTTTTAGGGTTTAAAGATTTAGGTTCTGGTTTAAGGTTTAGGCATCTAGGTTGTAAGGTGTAGAATTTAATGTTTATGGTTAGAATTTAGGGTTTAAGGTTTAGGTTTTAAGGTGTTAGGGCTAGGGATTTAGGTCTTAAATTTTATAACTTAAACATGAAGGGTTGTGTAATTTTTTACACAATTTGTGTATCAAAATACAACTCTTTCATGATCTATTATACTTCCATTTCTATTTCGTTATTTATTGTATTTATTATAGTAAAAAATGAAGTTGGCTTGTATTCTGTCGACTTCATGTTTGTATCCATGTCATTTCAGTAAGCCCATTTGTTGAGAAAATATTTTGATATAACAATTATGTGAAAAATATTTTGAACTTGTTTAAAGATTTCAAAAATAATTCAAAAGTCCTCAAAACTTGAAAAATATGTTTAAAATATTTTGACTTTGTACCTCTATCTAATATACATTTAAAGGTCAACAATTAGCCAAAATTGGGGTTTTTAAGTGAAAGTTTCGAAACATTTCCTATGAGGTTTCGAAACCTTTCAGGCATAATGGCTTGGAATTGAAACCTTAGCAAAGGTTTCGAAACCGTTATAAAGGTTTCGAAACCTCTGTGCAGGTGAGAATTTAAAGCTCGACTTTATGACTTCCCAACGGCTCCAAAACATCTCCAACGGCCATAAACGGCGAGAATATCATTCCACACTATAAAAGCAAGCTTGGGACACTTGAAAATGGCAAGAGAACACATCCAAGCATCATGATCAAGAGAAATTAGCTTTCAAGTCTTATTTCATTATTTCTCTTGTATATAGTGTATGGAGAGTGTTTTAATTATTTTTATTCTTTACACTCTTGTGAGCTTAATTCTTGTAAACACCCACCTTGTGAGGTTTTTATTGTTTACACAAATTACCTTGTAAAAGGGAGAGGTTCTAGTTTAGCCTAAGGAAAACTAGAATGGTTCTATCTTGGTCATTGAAAATATAAGGTTGTAAGGTTATCCCTTTGGCCTCAAAAGGAAGAATTCATAGTAGTGAATTAGAAAATCCTTAGTGGTGTGCTAAGGTAGTGGATGTAGACTCGGTTGGGTAGTCGAACCACTCTAAAATTATCGTGCAAAATTGTCCACTATTTTTAGGTTTTAGCTGATTCATTCGGGAAGTAATTTCAACCCACTTGGAGCTATCTCGGTTGATCGATTCGAGTACCATCAAGCCTAACAATTTGTATCAGAGCCTCGTCTCCATCAAAGGACTAACATCTGAGAGTAAATATCGATTGCTCGAAGTTCACCATTCAAGATTTCAAATGGCAAGCGATTCTACAATGATTTCATTCGAAGAATGCCACTCTATCATGTGTCCTCCTCTCTTCAAAGGATAAGGTTACTTCCAATGGAGCAACATCATGAAGTATTTCATCCAAGGCTTTAACCTCGACATTTGGATGATTATCGAAGATATTTGAAAGCTCCGAAGAAGAAGAAGAAAACGAGTGTCAAAGACACAAAGAATGACCATCTCAATGCAAAGGCTATGCACATTCTTCTTTGTGTCCTAAATGAAGAGATTTCCATGAAGGTCTCTCCATCCAAGAGTGCCAAAGAAATTTGGGAGAAGCTTGAGAAATTCGATGGGAAAGAAGAGAAGAAAGATGGAGTCTCATCAAGTGCAAACCTTCTCTCAATTCCTAAGTAGATTATTTGATAGCTCTCAATGAGCCTGAGGTATCTTCTAACTCAAGTGAATTTAATTCATATTCTTTCGATGAGTTACAAGATGCCTTCGATGAATTATTTTTGAAATTTGAGACCATGAATTCCAAATTTAAGAAAATGATTTCTAAACTTGAATTCAAAAATGATTTTCTTTTGAAAACAAAATTGGATTTTGAAAATGATTTAGAATTTTCAAAACACAAGCAATGGAGTTTTAGAAAAAGAAAATTTTGATTTGAAAGTTAAGCTTGAAAGCTTAACAAAAAAATTTATTTTTAATAATTCATCTTATCACATAATGGCAAAATGCTCACATTGTCATTATTGTTGGAGTATGCCCAAAGACCAATTATGAGATGATTGTAAAAGACATACTTATTTTATCTAGTTTATTAATAAGAAGCCATTATTATTATTTCAGTCTTATTCTATGTATCTATAAATAAACTGAATTATAATAAAGTCCTTAGAACAATATAGTTATTCTTGAATGTCCTTAGTCGAGAATTATTGTGGGCTTGGACAACAATAATGTATTAAGACTAATATTTAGTTGATTGATGGCAAAGTGTTGTCATTGACATGAAGATGTCAAAATCAATACATAAGTATGTGTTAGGGAACGACATACTGGACTGACCTGTTATGAGCATGTTTCTTGGATTATTATGTGACAGTCACAACATTTCTCATGGTGATAACTACATGTATGATCCTCAAACTTGAGATAATCATTATTTCAACATCGTGAGTGACATATTTTGATACGGCCAAATGTATGTCGTAACTGACTACACTATAAAGACTGAGATTGGATATGTCACAATCCATGTAGCGAAATATGGTTGATCAAGATAGAATTTGTCCCTCCTACATAATAGGAGTAATATCATAGACCACTTGATTAAGTAAGACTAGAAAATATATGGCCATGCTCGAATAAATTGATACGGGATATCATAATTATTCGTTTATAATAGTCTACTCAAGATATCAAGAAACATTAGATGGACTATACAAGTGTGACTAATCCATGACTTGTGTCCGACCTAGATGTGAGGACAAAAGGATGAAATACATAAAAGAAGTTAATCATGAAAAAGGTTAAATCGAACCACGATTTCATGTAACTTAGGTAGCAATGATGTATTGCTAGATGCCACTCATTGTTTGTAATATTAGAATTGTTCTGGATATTACTGCTAACGTTACATGAACCTACAAGGGTCACACCCTATGATTGAAACGAACAAATATCGACTAGATAGTATGTGTACAAACTTGTTGTACACATAATTAGTGAGAAACCGAAATTGTTATTGTAATTATGGATAATTTCGTTTATATATATATATATATTTGATAAGTTATTGTAATTATCAAATACTATTAAATATATATCTCTAAAAGAAACCTAATTAAAGTAGAATCAGATTATACATATTTAATTATATTCGGTTAAATATATTGTATATTTTAAGAATTCGAACTTAATTAGAATTAGGTTTTTAAATGCTATATAAAGGCATAAGGTCTAGCAACCAACATATGTTTTTTTCGAAAATCCTCTCTAACAGTTAGAGAAGAGAAAAATTGTTTATTTTATTCGGGTGGACTGCGTAGAAGTCAGAACGTTGCTGTGACGACTAAGATTTGATTTGGATTCTCCTATACTAGCTGTGGAATTCCAGATTACTTGAGGTAATGTTTTCATCCTTTATCACCCTGAATTTGTCCCTTGTACATGGATCACTGGTGGATTACGCTGGATAATTTTTCCGTTGCGCCATGGGGTGTACTGGCGTTTCCCAATAGTGGTATCAGAGCCACTTATATGATATGAATTCGGACTTAAATACTTGGATGATGTTTTTGTATAAAATGCATGTTTTACTTTTTCTGTTTTGACAAGTATGTGATGTTTGTGCGAAACATAGAAATTGAATCTAGTTGCGATTAATATGTTAATCTATTTTAACAAGTTCTTACGATCGATGGTTAAGTGTTAATCATGTATTTATTGTGGTAAGCTTTTGATAATCATATGTTAATAGTTGACATGATGAACATGCGGTTAAGATAACAGATCGTTTTTGGCAGAGGAATAATGGTTGTTCCAGAGTAAAAAACCTTAGGGATTGAAAAATCCCAAAAACACAAATCTGTTGATAAAAGTTATCAAATCGTGAGATTTTTCCATAGTAATTGAGGTGCCAAAATTAAAAATTTTCCCGACATGGTTATAGCCCAAATAGCCTATTTACTTTGGTTTTTCCATAGTAATCGAAGTGCCAAAAACACGGACAGACTAGACGGCCCTAGATCTGCCGGACCGCGTAGGTAACAAAGGTCGTAGGAACTATTTAGGTAATCTTAATCAACAAGATAAAACATGTGTATATTTTGGATTATATGCACAGTATTTGAAATGCATGGTTATATCCCAGATAGCCTATTTACTTTGGTTTTATATAAATACGGCCTACGTGTCGTGCCTTTCTTCCTTCTGTTGTAATTCTCTCCTCATCTTACTCCCTCATATGTAAAACGAGTTTCTAAAAAATTGTAATATTTGCAGAGAAAGCGTGGACCAAAGGAGTATACTGATGGGCCGATCAAAAGTGGATTAGGTGCTTGAGAAGCAAGTTCTATCTTTAGTATTTTTGGTTCTCCCATTGGCTTGGGATGTGCCACCTTAGTTTTATGGGCTATAACCATTGCATTTATATTTACTGTTTTACATGTATGTGATGCAATGTATGTTTTAGCATGATAATAAATGATTAAATCATAGTAAAATTGTGAGATTAATATAACAAGACCCTCCATATTTAATTGAAATAGTCATCCAATATTAGCCCTCGTTAAAACCTCGATCGGTACTATGTAAGTTTTTACCAAAGCAAAGTACTTAGATCTATCTTGGTTAAACGCGTAGAATAAGCAAGTGTTATTCACTAGTTGTAATATTGGTTAAACTAGGTTGTTCTAATAAGATTAGAAACCTACAGACTAATGATTGTTCAAGAACTTTGGTGATTGAAAAACAATACGAAAGTGCATGTCTAGGATTGGTTCTTTGAAATACTTGGTATTTAAGCGTGCCTAGTATACCACCTCTCTTTTCATAAGTTACATACTTGGTGCACTGTTCATTATTGTTCTTTCTATTAGACCATATGAACTTTTGTTTTGGACAAATAGTTGTTCATCAAATATAGGAATTACATGAGATGTAATTAGCAAGTGTTCCTTACCTAAATAATTGAATTCTAGCAGTAAAGCCAAAGCTGACTTAGAATGAAATGAAATATGGATCCTTACCCACTAGAAATACTTTTAGCAAGTTTTTCAATTTTGTGGGGTTTTAGTAGTAGGAATATTATTACTTTATAAACATGATAAAAGGGTACTTATAAATCATATTTTATCATTGTAGATTTATTATGGCAAATTCAAACTCATTATCATTGTGATCTTTCCTTGAGAATGACAAATTAAATGGCCTGAACTTCCTTGACTGGTTTCGCAATTTGAAGATTGTCCTCAAACAAGAATGGAAACTAACAGTCATCGAAGAACATGTCCCTAAAAATTCCGTAGATGATGCCTCTAAAGATGAATTGGAAGCTTTTGAAAAATATTCAAGTGACATGGTAGATGTTGGTTGTTTGATGCTTGCGACCATGACCATTGAGCTTCAGAAGCAATATGAGGACATGGTTCCCCATGAGATGGTTAAAAATATCAAGGAATTATATGAGGGGCAAGCTCGTTAAGAGAGTTATAAGACCTCTGAGGCTTTGTTTCGATGCAACATGGTTGAGGGAACTCATGTTCTCAAAATGATAGGGTATATTCAGACCCTGGAAAAGTTGGGCTTTCCTCTAAGTGTTGAATTGGCTACTAATGTTATCTTGCAATCTTTGTCAGATAGTTTTAATCAGTTTGTTCTTAATTTCAATATGAATGAAATCAACAAATCATTGCTTCAGTTGCTTGGTCTGTTAAGAACAACAGAAACCAACATGAAAAAGGTTGGATACAAACTTATTTGATAGTCTGAAAGGATAACAGAAAAGAAAATCCCAACACCAAGCCAAAGCCAAAGCCCAACAAAGGAAATGTTGCATTGAAACCCAAATGAGGAGTTGCAAAAGAAGGAAAGTGTTTCCATTGCAACAATGCTAGACATTGGAAGAGAAACTGCCTTGTCTATCTTGAGGACATCAAGAAGGCAAGAGAAAATGGACAGTCCAGATCAGGTATTTATGTTATTGATATTAATATATCAACATCTACTTCTTGGGTATTAGATACCAGTTGTGGTTCTCACATTTGTACTTTTGTATAGGGACTAAAAAAGAGTAGAAAATTGGCAAAAAAAGATGTAGACCTACGAGTGGGAAATGGAGCAAGAGTTGTTGTATTAACTATAGGAACATATACTTTGTCATTACCTAGTGGACTTGTTTTAGATTTAGAGGATTGTTAATTCGTACGTAGTTTGACTAAAAACATTATTTCAATTTCTTGTTTGGACAAAATTGGTTTTAAGATTATTATTAAGAATAATAGTTGTTCTTTTTCCCTCAATAATGTTTTTTATGGTACGGCTCAATTAATCAATGGCCTCTATATCTTAGATCAAGATAATTCTATATATAACATAAATACGAAAATATCAAAAACAAATGACTCTAATCAAACTTATCTCTGGCATTGTCACTTGGGTCATATAAGTGAGAAATGCATATCAAAACTTCATAAAGATGGATTTTTGGATTCTTTTGTTTTCCAACAATTTGATATATGTGAACCTTGCTTAATAGAAAAAATGATTAAATCACCGTTTGACGGTAAAAACGAGCGAGCAAGTGATTTATTAGGCCTAATACATAGTGATGTATGTGGACCGATGAATACGCAAGCAAGAGGAGGGTTTTAACACTTCATTACTTTCATTGACGACTTTAGTAGATATGGGTACGTTTACCTAATGCATCATAAATATGAAGCCCTTGAAAAGTTCAAGAAATATAAGAATGAAGTACAAAACCAATTAGGAAAGAGTATCAAAGCTCTTCGATTAGATCGGGAAAGAGAATACTTAAGCCTAGAGTTTGATGAACTTCTTAAAGGATGTGGGATTGTCTCACAACTTACACCTCCAGGTACTCCACAACACAATGGAGTCTTTGAAAAGAGAAATCGAACATTGTTAGACATGGTTCAGTCAATGATGAGTTATGCTGATCTTCCAACTTCTTTTTGGGGACATGCGCTAGAAACAGCTGCTTTCACACTAAATCATGTTCTATCTAAATCGGTTCAAAAGACACCATATGAAATGTGGACTGGGAAGCGTCATAGCATATCTTTTATGAAAATTTGGGGATGCGAAGTTTTTGTTAAACATCAGATGTCTCCAAAACTTGAACCCAAATCTCATAAATGTAATTTTGTAGGGTATCCTAAAGAAACTAAAGGATACTATTTCTTCAATCCATCTGAGAACAAAGTGTTTGTTTCTCGAATAGGAGTCTTCCTCGATAGAGAATTTATTCTCATAAAGGGAAGTGAGAGAAATATTGAACTTGAAGAAATTCAAGGTCAACCATAGATCACTGAACTAGAGATTGAACAATAATAAGTTCCACAAATAGTTGAGGAACATCCAACCGTTCTTGAAATACAACCACTACGGAGATCTATGAGAGAACGCAATGTTCTTGAGAGATATGGATTTCTTGTCACATTGCATGGAGATGTTCTCCTTATGGACCAAGATGAGCCTAGGACTTATCAGGAAGCAATGGAGAGCCCAGACTCTGAGAAATGGCTAGAAGCCATGAAATCTGAGATGGATTCCATGTCAGAAAACCAAGTATAGACTTTGGTCGACCCACCCGAAAAGATTAAGCCCATAGGGTGCAAATGGGTTTTCAAAAAGAAAATCGACATGGATGGTAATGTACAAACATACAAAGGGCGATTGGTTGCTAAAGGATTTTGTCAAATTCATGGTATAGACTATGATGAAACTTTTTCCCATATTGCTATGTTTAAATCTATTCGGATATTGCTTGCAATAGCTGTATATTATGACTATGAAATCTGGCAAATGGATGTCAAAACTGCTTTCCTTAATGGAAAATTAGATGAGGATGTGTACATGACACAACCTGAGGGTTTTTTCGATCCAAAAGATGCCCTAAAAGTATGCAAGATACAAAGATCCATTTATGGGTTGAAGCAAGCTTCTCGAAGTTGGAATCTTCATTTTAATGAGGCAATCAAAGAGTTTGGTTTCATTAAAAAATAAAGATGAGCCATGTGTTTTTCAAGAAAGCTAGTGGGAGCACTATCACATTCTTGGTATTGTATGTGGATGACATACCAATAATAGGAAATGACATAACTACCTTACAGTCTATAAAGACTTGGTTAGGAAAATATTTTTCTATGAAAGACTTGGGTGAAGCAACCTACATATTAGGAGTCAAGTTCTATAGAGATAGATCAAGACGACTCATAGGACTAAGTCAAAATACATACATAGGCAAAGTACTAAAAAGATTCAGTATGGAAGAATCAAAAAGAGGATTCTTACCTATGAGACATGGCATTTCGCTCTCGAAGAAAATGTGTCCTTCAATACCTTAGGAGAGAGAACGCATGAGTAAGATACCATATGCTTCAGCCATTGGATCTATCATGTATATCGTGCTATGTACACGTCCAGATGTATCATATGCACTAAGTATGACAAGTCAATACCAAGTAGATCCCGGTGAAGGTCATTGGGTTGCAGTCAAAAATATCTTTAAGTACTTAAGAAGAACTAAGGATACATTCCTTATGTATGGAGGTGAGGAAGAGCTAAGTATAAAAGGTTACACTGACGCAAGCTTTCAAATTGATAAGGATGATTCTCGATTGCAATCGGGTTTTGTATTTTGCCTTAATGGAGGTGTTGTAAGCTGGAAAGTTCAAAGCAAGATACAATAGCAGATTTTAAGACAGAAGTCGAGTATATTATAGCAAGCGATGCTGCAAAAGAGGTTGATTGGATTAAAAAGTTCATATCTGAACTAGGAGTCGTGCCTAGCATATCAAATGCTATAGATCTACGTTGTGACAACAACAGAGCCATCGCACAAGCAAAAGAACCCAGATCTCACCAATGATCCAAACACATACTTAGGCGTTACTATCTTATTCATGAAATCATTGATCGAGGGGATGTAGAAATATGCAAAATACCAACGGATGAAAATACCGCCGATCTACTAACAAAGCCTCTGACACAGCAGAAACATGAGCGTCACACTAAGTCTCTTGGTTTTAGATACATGAGTAATTGGTCTTAGTGCTAGTGAGAGATTGTTGCAGTATGCCCAAAAACTAATTATGAGATAGTTATAAAAGACATACTAATTTTATCTAGTTTATTAATAATAAGTCATTATTATTATTTCAGTCTTATTCTATGTATCTATAAATAAACTGAATTGTAGTAAAGTCCTTAAAACAATATAGTTATTCTTGAATGTCCTTAGTCGAGAATTATTGTGGGCTTGGACAACAATAATGTATTAAGACTAATATGTAGTTGATTGATGACAAAGTGTTATCATTGACATGGAAATGTCAAAATCAATACATAAGCATGTGTTAGGGAACAACATGCTGGACTGACCTGCTATGAGCATGTTTCTTAGATTATTATGTGACAGTCACAATATTGCTCATGGTGATAACTACATGTATGATCCTCAGACTTGAGATCATCATTATTTCAACATCGTGAGTGACATATTTTGATACGACCAAACGTGTGTCGTAACTGACTACACTATAAAGACTGATATTGGATATGTCATAATCTATGTAGCGAAAATATGGTTGATCAAGATAGGATTTGTCCCTCATACATAATAGGAATAATATCATAGGCCACTTGATTGAGTGAAACTAGAAAATGCATGGCCATGCTCGAATAAATTGATATGGGATATCATAATTATTCGTTTATAATAGCCTACTCAAGATATCAAGAAACATTAGATGGATTATAGAAGTGTGACTAATCCATGACTTGTGTTCGATCTAGATGTAAGGACAAAATGATGAAATACATAAAAGAAGTTAATCTCGAAAAAAGGTTAAATCGAACCACGATTTCATGTAACTTAGGTAGCAATAATGTATTGCTAGATGCCACTCATTGCTTGTAATATTAGAATTGTTCTGGATATTACTGCAACATTACATGAACCTACAAGGGTCACACCCTATGATTGAAACGAACAAATATCGACTAGATAGTATGTGTACAAACTTGTTGTACACATAATTAGTGAGAAACCAAAATTGTTATAGTAATTATAGATAATTACGTTTATATATATATTAATATTTGATAAGTTATTGTAATTATCAAATACTATTAAATATATATCTCTAAAAGAAACTTAATCAAATATGTAGAATCGGATTCTACATATTTAATTATATTCGGTTAAATATATTGTATATTTAAAGAATCTAAATTTAATTAGAATTAGGTTTTTAAATGCTATATAAAGGTATAAGGTCTAGCAGCAAACATATGTTTTTTCCCGAAAATCCTCTCTAACAGTTAGAGAAGAGAAAAATTGTTCATTTTATTCGGGTGGACTGCGTAGAGGTCGAAACACTGTTGTGATGACTCGGATTTGATTTGGATTCTCATATACTCGCTGCAGAATTCCAGAGTACTTGAGGTAATGTTTTCATCCTTTATCACCCAGAATTCGTCTCTTGTACATAGATCACTAGTGGATTACGCCGAATAATTTTTTTCGTTGCTGCATGGGGTATACAAGCGTTTCCCAATAATTATCATGATCATTCATTGTATACATGTCCTACAAAGAAGAGAAAAATCGTATAGGATTAGACAAGTATGGGTTCCTAAGGGAACTAGAGACGTTGACATTAATATTAATGGATCCAAAGCAATTTGGATACCAAAATCCAAGTAATTTGTCTCTTATAGGTGTGTTGAAGCATTGGAAAGAAAAACAAAGATATGGAAATGCTTTAGTCACACAAGTGAAGAAGATGGGTAACCTCTAATCATCATGCTTTTAATTACTTATATTTGGTTGCCTATTTTGCTTTTGATTACTTTATGCATGTATGTTTTAACATATTTCATTCATATGTTTGCATAAAGTTTTATAGTCTTGGACCAATTGAATTTCATGTGTTTTAAATTTGATTCAATGGTGAAATTCAATCTCTTAAGCGTCAAAATTCGTGCTAAAATTTTAAATGGAATGCTTTAGTAAGGGGGGTTTTATTTTTCGAATGCTTTGTACTTAAACTTTTTTTATTTTAAATTACTTTTTGCAAAACTCCTTAAGGAAGAAATCCCACGTAACTTTGTGTTCAGGCATGGTGAATGTTACTGTATCCCACAAACTCTAGGCCTCCTCAGCAATCAAAGCTAAGGCGCACTCGAGCTTATGTTCTTCGGGGTACTTCATTTGCTTATTCAGAACTTTTAGAGTGTTCTCCAACCAGTATTCTGTGACTTTAGGGTTGTCCAGGTCCTGGCCAGTAAATGTGTAAACCGGGTATTGTTTGAGCTTGTCAATAGGCGCCCTCGGGGTAGCTGCAGCAGGCTGAAGGGGTGGTTCTTGTCGGAGGGACACAACCACTTGCTTAATCATGTCGGCCAAGGACATCAGATATTCCTGCTAAGTGGGCGGCATCGGTTAGGGATGAGGTGGATCATTTTGCCCCACTCGTTCGAGCCTAATTTATGCCCTCAGATTATCCCCTTGAGTAGAGGAGGAGCCGGGATTCGGTTCATTAACAGCGCATCTATCAGTAGGCACCGACATTTTCAAATTTAATCATACAAAAATATTGAAACGTGTAAGCTGCAAGTCACATATAACATATACAAATAACTCCTAGGTGGCATAAGTACATACGGACTCGTAACGACTTCAGTTTAGTCCTAGAATCGACTAAACTTGGCTCTGATACCATAACTATAACACCCCTTTCTCGGTCTGATAGAGAATCGGGTCGAAAAGTGTTATCGAAAATTTATTTAAAGATCAGAAGGTAGAATCGGAGTTTAAAACTTATTCAGGATATTTTATTAATCATTCGTAAGACTTATTGAACATATTCGTTACTAGTCGTATTAAAATCGGGGTCAATTTTTAACTTTTTTCAACTTAGGGACTGAATTATAAACTTTACAAATTAACAACCCTAATATGGATTCTTTATTACCAACTTGTAATTAAACTTACTAATTATTAGTCTGTGAAGTTTCATTACCATCGGATATCGTTAACCTGATTAATTAGACCGTATAGTTATTAATGATCAAATTGCAAACTACCTAAAACTTCTTTTTATCCTTTATAACAGAATTAACTAACACCGTATCGATGCCCTAAGGGCCATATCGATACGCTAAGCCTAATTCCAGATTTGAAGGATGTC
This sequence comes from Hibiscus mutabilis, assembly GCA_019671005.1. Taxonomy (NCBI): domain Eukaryota; kingdom Viridiplantae; phylum Streptophyta; class Magnoliopsida; order Malvales; family Malvaceae; genus Hibiscus; species Hibiscus mutabilis. The sequence goes on from CM033716.1 coordinate 24,961,451, forward strand.
GAATCCATATCGATACAGCTAATCCAGTATCGATATGCGTTGACCCCGTATCGATACGCTCTATGCCCGTAAAGATACCATTTTCAATCCAAATTCCAGATATCAAAATCCATACCGATACACCCTAGCCGTATCGACACGCCCTGCTATATTAAGCCAATTTATGCCTAGCTATACTGATATGCCATTAACCGTATCGATACGCATTGACCTGTAATGACAGAATTTTACTGGTTTTTATTCGAATTACCCAACCAAACGTTAATCAAATTTTGTCAAACTTTACTAGTAATCTTAAAAACAATATTTCTAATTTCATGTCAAATTTTAAGGCATTTCGAATCCATTTACTATGATTTTACAAGTTATGGTTGTAATGCTCATTTTAGCTATTTTAACCATTCCCAAACACGCTATTTAAACCATACCACACCTAGTTACTATTAGGTTTGCACAACCACGTCAAAACAGGTCCTTACAACACGGTAAACCTTATGCCACCATACTAGGAGTTCGAAAACGAAAACAAACATACATATGATTTGCGGAAGTGACTTGCAACCGGAAGATTACACGATTGTAGCTTGGAAAAACTCAAGACCCTGAAATGCATGAGACACTCATATGTTAGGCTTATATAGCCTAGTGAGCTAGTCATAACAAAAATAACGGAATAACATGACATGCATGGCAATCTATCATCATGAATGGCATGGCAACATAATTAGGCATCATAATAACATCTTCAATTTCATGAGTATCATGCTTGGGTTCATTTATCACATTCTCACATAAACATAACATAATTAACACATATTAATTCCCTTGGAAAATGTAACAAATGGATACATGGATTCTCTTTTACACCACACATATATCAAAAAATAGGTCGTAGCCTTGAGCCGTAGCTCCGGATAGGTCCCTTACACAATCCATCCTTATCTCCCCATATATAGGTCGTAGCCCCATATCGTAGTCAAACCCTTACTTATACGAGCTCAAATAACCCTATGGCATGCCAATTGTATCCAAGACTCACAAATGTCTAGGGTTCACATATATCATTGTATTTTTTTTACATTCGTGCCCGTAGGCCATAACATATCGGAAACGAAAGTGAGCTGTAGCTCCATAGCATATCATCGTACATGTGCACATCGAATCATCACATAGCCATATCAATTTCACATAATATAACATAGTTATTCATATTTCAACATACCATTTTCATAGTTTATTTATATCGGATCATATGTCACATGTATATCCATAATCATATCAAAATGACACAAGGGCTTACCTAGCCTTACCATTCGAATTTATAGTCGACTGCTCTACTTGAGCTTTGACACAATGCATAGCAAACCACAATAATGCAACAAGATGTAACCGAGACTATCCCTTGACACGACTACACTCACCTTGATTATGAGGCTCTCGAATCGAAATTTCGATGTGCCTAGCTTCCTTCGGGGATGACAATGAGTCCTTCTCCAACACTTGAGCTAGCACAAATTAAGGTTCATGTTAGAGTTCGTATCGAGGATTCAGAAACATATCGAGCTCACCGAAGCTTAAGGACAACATTAAATTAACAAAATCAAAACCCTTAATTCATGGGTTCCCACATAAATCGGGAAAACCTAATTTTGAAATTAATCTTCAACGGAAGATTGAATCATCAACTCAATTGAAGGGTTTTACTCACCGAATCGTGGGCTTTCAAAAGGTATATCAAACTTGAACGAAGATCGAAGATTGCACCGAAGTGTTTGCTTAGCTTGAGCTTGAATATGGAAATAGAGGTGTGTGTTTATTTGGTAACATGGTAGGTTTAGTTTACCAAGAGGTTTAAAGATAGAAAGATGGAGGAATGAAAGCTTCTCTCTTTACTATTCATATAAAAGCCACATCAATTCTTTTAATGATCACCCGGCAAAGTTTGGACCAATGAAAACATTTCCCTTGGGCAAGGGTTTTCTCAATTCAAGGTCATCATCTAATCACTTCTTTTCACTTTGATATAAATCACTTTACTGACGATTTCACATGGGAAGGGTCAGGCAAGGAGGTGAGTAAGCACCTTGCTTACCTTCCTTTCAATTTTTACTTCGAACAGATTCAAAACAGGGGATCCATATCGATACGCTCGTGACTGTATTGATACGCTCATGCCCAAACAGATAAGTTAGTTATTGACAGTTGGGTCGTATCGAAACTGGCTTGACCGTATCGATACGCCTTGCTTGGAATTTGTATTTTGGGCTTTGAATTGCATACAGGGAAGTCCCTTTACCCGTATAGGACCAAATTGTGATTTCATTATAAAAGAAGGGTACAATGGTCATTCATTACAACATTTTACATATCATATTCGAAACTTCTAATCACTGGGACCTAATTCTGACTCGGCCAATTTTTGGGATGTGAAAGGAGAGAAGTAAGTGAAAAATTAAATGGGGGTTTTTGTCAAAAACAATTTTTCAAAGAAGTTTTGTTATATTAAAGGGGGAGATTGTTGAGAAAATATTTTGATATAACAATTATGTGAAAAATGTTTTGAACTTGTTTAAAGATTTCAAAAATAATTCAAAAGTCCTCAAAACTTGAAAAATATGTTTAAAATATTTTAACTTTGCACCTATATCTAATATACATTTAAAAGTCAACAATTAGCCAAAATTGGGGTTTTTAAGTGAAAGTTTCGAAATGTTTCCTATAAGGTTTCGAAACCTTTCAGACATAATGGCTTGGAATTGAAGCCTTAGCAAAGGTTTCGAAACCATGGCTCTATAACAGCTATATTTTTCAAATTTTCGTTAAGGTTTAGAAACCTCTGGTATAGGTTTCGAAACCTCTATGTAGGTGAGAATTTAAAGCTTGACTATATGACTTCCCAACGGCTCCAAAACATCTCCAACGGCCATAAACGGATAGAAATTAGCTTGAAGATGGCAAGAGAACACATCCAAGCATCAAGATCAAGAGAAATTAGCTTTCAAGTCTTATTTCATTATTTCTCTTGTATATAGTGTATGGCGAGTGTTTTAATTGTTTTTATTCTTTACACTCTTGTGAGCTTAATTATTGTAAACACCCACCTTGTGAGGTTTTCATTGTTTACACAAATTACCTTGTAAAAGGGAAAGGTTCTAGTTTAGCCTAAGGAAAAACTAGAGTGGTTCTATCTTAGCCATTGAAAAGATAAGGTTGTAAGGTTATCCCTTTAGCCTCAAAAGGAAGAATTCATAGTAGTGAATTGAAAAATCCTTAGTGGTGTGCTAAGGTAGTGGATGTAGACTCGGTTGGGTAGTCTAACCACTCTAAAATCATCGTGCAAAATTGTCCACTATTTTTAAGTTTTAATCATTTTATTTAGGAAGAAATTTCAACCCACTTGGAGCTATCTCGGTTGATCGATTCGAGCGCCATCAAGCCTAACACCATTGATTATTTCATTGATGTGAATCCCATAAATGCACATAAAAAAATAAGTGTAATAGATGATGAAATATTTTTTTCAAACACAATATCTAAGCAATTTATCCCCTCTTTTTAGGTGGTTAAGCTTTATTTCATAATTTCTTTTAAAAGAATTCAAAAAAATCCTTAATTTTAAAAAATTCTTAAAATTCTAATATATCTAAAAAATCTCTAATTCCAGAAAAATACTAACCTAAATTTACAAATCCCCTAATTCATTTATTGTCATTGTCTAACTAACATTATCGCCCATCTCTTCCGTCATCGGACCACCACTACTTAGACCTGGCAAACTTGACCTGAGATTCGAGACTCGAATCGAAACTCGAAATCAACTCAAACATGATGACCCGAAATTTGATTCGAAATAAAACGAATCGAATTTTAGTTAAACCAAAATGGACTCGAATCGATTTTCAGCCGAACTGAAGACAACCCGAAATATAGAAAAGATATTAATAAAAATAAAGAAAGATGGGATATGAACAACCGCACAACTCACCAAAATGTCAAATATATTGGCTTTATAAAGCTATATATAGGGTGTAAAAAACCAACTAACCTAAAAACTCAATTAAAACTGACCGACCTCTCATCTATATATAGGGTGTAAAAAACCGACCGACCTAAAAACTCGATTAAAACCAACCAACCTCTCATGGACCCGAAATTGACCCGAACCAAAATCAACCGACCCGAAATGACCTGAATCAAAATAGACATGAACTAAAACCGAACCGAATTGAATCAAACCGAAATTGAATCTAAACTGAATGATATTAGACCCGAAATGACTCGAACTAAATGACCTGTTTGTCACATGTACCACTACTTAATGTCCCATTCTTTTGTTGTTAGAAATCAACGAACAACATTCGATAGAATGTTTAACCTAAAAAGCTTCCAATCAAACGACCAATGCTAGGCGAATGGATGACGAGCGACGTTGTCAAGAGGATGAGACATCATTGTGGCGACAGTGGAAGGATTTGAGATTCAAGATAGAGTTTTTGAGGTGTTTTGTGTATTTATAATTATTTGGGGGGGGTTAAGGGGTTTTAGGGGTTTTTTCAAAAACTTAAGAAATTTAGATTTGTCTTACAAAAATTTAAATCAAAGTCACGTGTCAAGTAATAATTGAGTGGCATTGTTTAATTGGTCGACTTTAAAATATTAACAACATGAAACGATAGATACCTAAAATGGTAATAAAATAAATATTAGTACATTTTTGACAAAAAAAAAAACTTTAAGACCCCTAAAAAAATATAACTAGAACACTTTTTTCAATTAAGCTGCCAAAATTTTACTATCGAAACGCAACGTTTTGATGCCATTAAGTTTTGGAATTTTTATTTTCAAGGGTAAAATTATGCTGAAAAAAGAATAATAAAATGAAATACAAGTAATGTTAAAAAATATCACTATGTTATTTTAAAACGTTCATTTTCCAACATTATAAAATAAACTTTAAACAAAATTAATAAGAAAAAATTAATTAAACAAAATAAAATTACATAACTCAAAATAAACTAGAAGTCGCGAGAAAGAGGAAATGACGAAGGAAAATGAAAATGAAAATGAAAATGAAAATGAAAATGAAAAATCAGTGGTAAATGACCAGTCCACCACTAACAATAAAAACTACACTTCTAATACTTCCGTTCATACTAACATAAAATAATGTATAGATTTTTTAATAGTAAAATAATATATTTAAGTTGAAAGAATGATATTTAAATGTCATATGCCAAAAGCATAGGTGTTCAAAAACACCGAAATATTCAATTTATTGATTCGTCAAATCAGTAAATTGAGTATTTTTTTATTTACTTTTTTGAGTCGAATATCCGATCCGTTAAGTTTTACGGGTCAAATCCGGTACACAAAATCCAGGTTAAATGAGTACCTAAAAACTGAGTTTCATTATTTTAGTTTTAGATTAAATTTATTTTTGAATACCTCTATTTTCCAATCACTAATTATTTCACCATAACATTCTAAAACTATGATTAACGAAATTTGGTTAAATTAAAAAAATAAAACTAAAATTAACGATTGAATTGAATTAGAGATTACACTAAAAAGTTATGTTTAGGATAGCATGATTTTCGTTTTCTTTTGATCAAATGATATGTATTTTATTTTAGTTTTGATTAAGTATATTTAAATTATGTAATTTGATGGAGTGATAAAAAAATGTTCATGTTGTCACATCTTATCTAAATTTGAATCCTGACATTAGCATTATAATTGTAATTACCTCTCTACTTAATCAGAAATATGTAGTTTAAACTTTTGAATTGTATTAGGAAACTTTTATAACGCTCGACGAACACCGTTGAACACCGCCACCATTAAATTGATTAATAAAGATTAAAAACCTTAAGGACTAAACATATAATTATAAATTTTATTTTAAATGAAATTTTAATTAAATTATTTTCCATATATAATATTTTTAAAATTTTTTAAAAAATAATTAGATCAAATATCAACCTTAGTTAATTTTAAAAATAAAAACTCTAAACCCAAAACCTTAAACCTTAAACATTAAACCTAAAATCCAAACCCGAAACCATAAACCATAAATTCGATATATCTCCTCCCAAGCCAAATCGATTCCCTTGAGTAATAAAACTTCAAACCAGTAGATATTTTTTGGTTGATCATATGTAAGTCAATAACTTTCAAATTCATTTTGGTCGAATTGTTTGATGGTTTCGAGTTTAGAGTTTATGATTTATGGGGTAAGGTTTAGAGTTTAGGGTTTCATGTTTATTATTTAGGGTTTAGGGTTTTTTATTTTTTAAATTGACTAAGGTTGGTATTTGATCCAATTATTTTAAAAAATAAAAAATATAATATATGTAGAAAATAATTTAATTGAAATTTTTATTTAAAATAATTTATAATTATAGGTTGAGTCATTGAAATTTTTAATTTTTTAATCAATTTAATGGTGTTCAGCGTTAATGGTGTTTAGCGATGTTCGTCGAGCATGGTAGACTCATCAATTATATTAATATTGTTTTGAATCGAATGATTGTAAAAAAAATATAACCTGACTTACGGGTACCCTGTTATTCCGGGTACTCAACGTTCAAATACTTGATCTTCATGGGTTAGAATTAACTTTTTTACTTCTAGAAAAATCAGATACCCAAAACTTAGAATGCTTGAAAATAGGGAAACTCGACTATAAATATCAATAATTAAAAGTATTTTTTAAAAAAATAATAATGACAAAAGGAATACTATTATAATTTTATTGCATGCTTGATCATAAAAAAAAAATTACTGTTAAAATATATTTTTTAAACATTTTCTACCTAAAAAAATTATACTTTTAATAAATATTAAACTCATAATTTAAAAAAAATACATATTTTTTTACATGAAAAAACACATGATTTAAAGACAATTAATAATATTACTTATATTCATATATGTTAAAGTTTAGGAGAAATTTCTGACTCAACCTACCACTAGTCACATGACATGAATGGCATCCAATTTTTATTTATTTTTATTGTGGGTTAGATATGAAATAAAATAATGGGAATGGTGAAAATTGACAGGATTTGCAGATCTAGAAATATAGAAAAAAGATTATTTACCAGTGGGAAATCATCAATTCAGGTACAGCTCAATTAAACTGTCAAATTCTGTCATATATATGGTTTAACAGAATGATGATCTAAACCATACGTGAAGATATATTATTAAGTTACACAGAGAGTACATATGGTAGGGAAATTGTTTCCAGAAAATATTTGAAACCAGAAAGGTGCATTCAATGGCAAAGTTACATTGTCTGTTACAATTGATTGACTCCGTCGTCCGAGAAGAAGGATCGATGTCCGAAGACTCGATCATCTCATCGATATCAGATTCTTCATCACCACTTCCTTCGATAGCATCACTTTGTTTTGAAGTTCTAATCAACTCCAGTTCCATTGCTACTTGTTTCATGGTGGGTCTTTTTGCTAGTTTAGCCATAGCTACAATCTCTTTCTCTGCACCATCACTCGCTATTAGTGAATCAAGAATGTTGAATAATGAATTCTCCTGCATTGCAACCAAAAAATAAGATATCAAGCTTCTCACTTCCTCTGATTCTTCTGTCGAGATGGGTTTTTGTCCTGTTAGAAGTTCAACGAGAACAACTCCGAAACTATAAACATCACTCTTCTCAGTAAATTGACTCGATCGGAAATACTCTGGATCCATATATCCAGAAGTTCATTGTACTCTAGTAGTTAGAAGAGTTTGTTCGAGTGCGATCAATCTCGAAGTTCCGAAATCTGACACTTTTGCTCTGTATTTATCATCCAAGAGTATGTTGCTTGATTTGATGTCCCGATGATAAATCGGGACTGAAGCTGCCGAATGCAAGTAGAATAAAGCGTTAGCGATTTCCCATGTCAATGGAAATTCATCATTCTGGGGATGAATGAGATCATAGAGCGTTCCCTTCGGGATGAACTCGTACACTAGCAATTTGAGCCTCTAAACAACACCCCAAGAGCTTAACTACATTCCTATGGTTGATGAACTGCTCGGCATTTTTTTCATCAAATTTCTTCCCTTTCACCATTTTAGACTTCTTAACAGCCACAATACTTCCATCCGTTAACATTCCTTTGTAGACAGTCCCTTGACCTCCTTCACCAAGGATTCGGTTCCTATTATAATAATCCGTAGCCATTTCCATCTCTTTTGAAGCAAACAACCTTATTTTCTCAACATTACCTTCATTGCTAGACAAATATTGTTGCAGTAAGAGGCCTCCATTCCTTCTGAAGTATTTTTGCTTCTGTCTTGTTTTGAGGAATTTGTATGTTAGCCATGTACCAAGTAGCAGAAATGTTGTCCCGATACATCACTGCTGGAACTAATTCAGGGAACTGTAATGCATCCATTTGTAAAGATAAATAAACAAATAAAGAGTGAATTCAACAAATACCTATGATAATGATGTTCCAATTCCAGCTCTTTCCTGGTGAACTGACTCTGGGCTTGCACCTAAGTCCTGTGTTATTGTATTCATATCCGAAAGGGAAGGACTGCAATGAACAATATTTTCCAGGAGTATTCAAGCAGAGCATGTGACAGTACTTTACTTCCCACAAATCTCTTCTGCATGTCATTTATGAATGTCAAGTCTTCAATTGATTAGTGCCATTTTAATCTTGCTTATAAAGTAGGCATGTAGAATAGATAACCGAAAAACATGTCTTAAAGTTGTACCTTAGCGAGTATAACTACGGATGGAACCCTTGCTGCATACACATAGATAACCAGGGCTCAAACTTTGCCAGCAATATTTACCATTGAAGCTACAAGAACTGTTTAAACCTTGTGTCAAATGGCATGATCCAGCTATAGGTGTACTCATTGCAGTGACGTCGGAACATGCGTCCAATTACTCTTATCAAATTCTTCCGGGTTCAAAACAAAAGTATAGTAGGAATCCGAGGGAACCAAGGAAGCAAATCCACAAGATCTTCTCCTGCCATAGTCACTAGAATCAACCCGATCACTCATGTTCGTGAAGAAAGAACTGAGACCCAAAAGGACCATCACACGGCAGCCAACAGCAATGGAAGTGTCGTTATTGTTCCTACAACTAGGTTGCATACAGCCACGTATAAAATCTTGTTTTTCGTTATCGAAAACAGTAACCAGATTGCCGCAACCTGCAGACCAGAACACATTATCCGTAGTCGGGAAGTAAAAGGGAGTGCCTGTTATTATGGTTCCGGCGACAGTTGAAATAAGTTACTGAATGGTTGACCACAACGGTGCCTTCCAAGAATGAGAAATCGAGTAGTTGCAGATTGATGCCATATATGTTTATCGAAGGCACTGACCCAATCGTCGTTTGCTTGCAAGTTACTCTAAACCAGTCGCTCATATATTCTTCCTCTTTAATTCCAAACGGGTAGTGAAATTGTACGGTATTCCCACAAGACTCTTCAACGTATAAGTTGATCGGTCCTTGTTCGGGTCCTTGCCATACTGGTTAAAGTGATATATAAGCTGTTCAATACAAACAGGGGGAAATCAAGCAATTAAAGTGATATCGAATTCGAGTGACTAACCTCCATCGTCCGGAGCATTGCGGGAACATGCGCGGTCTTGTGAGCGATGCCGAATCTATACTGAAATACATTTTGCTAAACACGAAAGCAGATGTGCATCTATTGCTGTCCTTGTCGGAAGGATACATCGTCCTCATGCTTACTGTATAGAACATGAGGTTTTCGGAGATATCCGACGGAATCAAATTACCGCAGCCTACTGAACCGAAATAGTTGAGCATACTTGCGAAGTAAAATGGAGTGCCTGTAAGATTGACACGGACAACCTCGTTTTTATGGTCACAGTTAATGTAAGTTACTGGATTGTTGACAACAATGTCGTATTGGACTGGAGTACCTCCAGATCGACGCCATTTGTGGTTATGAAAGGCCTTTTCCCATAGAGAGTTTCGCTGCAGGTTACTCTAAACCAAGTCGTGTTATATGTCACGGCCCAAACCTTTTGGTCCGAGACAGTTGCGCAAGGATCCGCCCAAGGGGTTCAAAGCGGATCATCGGACTTGCCAAGACCACCAGACTTGGCTCAACACTTGGAGAATGCTAGAGAGCCCAATCATACTAGCTTTTCAAAAATGGCAAGAGACAATGAGTCAAAGGAGGAATCTTGCCATATCGGGTGTGATCAACTATCTGAGCAAAGAAACCTACTAATTGATGTAATTAGGTAGGATTTGATATTCTTTCCTAGATTAGAGATTCTTGTAAGGATTTGGGCTAATCCTGGCCATCCATGTAAATCGATCCGGACTATTGATTGAGTGGGAGCTCAACTATAAATAGAGAGCTTCCCACTCTCATTTGTATCATCCATCATCCATCTCATTCCATTCATTCTCTCATTTGAAAAGAGTAATAAGACTCTGAGGCATTTACTCTAGCTTTTCTCTTGTCCCTTTCAATTGTCATTGGTTCTTAAAGTTCTTTGTTCTAGTTGCCTCTCGAGTGGCCAAGAGTAGCCACCATAGTGCTTAAAGCGCTTCCGCATCCATCGAAGCCTGGAGGGCTTGTCCGAGCCGTTGTCGAGCAGGAGCACTCGCAAGGCTGGTTGAAGGCTTACTTAGGCGCGGGAATCGACCGATTAGCGTCAAAGGTGTCTAAGGCCGCACGGATCCACTAGGGTTGAGCCCTAGTCCCGTGATAGTTGGTATCAGAGTGAGACGAGGGGGCTTGCGTTCGAGCCAGCTTGCAGTTGCACTCAAGCGTGGCGAGGATTTGCATTCGAGCTAGTCAAAGTGAGCAAACTAGTTTGTGGCAAAGAAGTGACCGAGATGGCATCAAAGTGGAAGACATTGAATGAGGTAAGACAAAGAGATTACATTTCTACTCAGACGTTTGATTCTTTCAGGGAGGAATACGACGTCATGAGCAAGATGTTGAACAACCAAGACTTCTCCCTCAAAGAAACCATGGAGTCCATGAAGGAGATCCAAGGTGTCTTGGAGTCCCGCCTTGAAAGATTAGAGTCCATGGAGGACAGGTTCAAGGACGAGACGCGGCGAGTTCGCAATGAGGTAGAGATAGTTCGAGGGAGTAATGCTTGCGAAGCCGAGGTGAAGGCTTTGCGGATCGAGGTGAATGAGCTTAAGGAAGAGCTACTCAGTTGCAAGAGTGCAATGAGTGAATGGGGTGCGGGTGCGCTTGCCACCATTTTAAAGGGACTTAGGCCTGGGGCGAGGCTTGTATTGGAGCAAGGAGGTGCCCAGATTCGGGAGGCGAAAAATGCAGCCGAGTTGCTGACCGAGCATGCAGGAGACAAGCCAGTCAGTGTCGAGACGTCCAAGCCCACGAAGAGTGACTATGGGAATGGCGAGGCTAACTTCGTGCCAAAGAAGAAGGCGAGCATGAAGATGAAGTGCTACTTCTGCGATGGCCCACATGTGATAAGGAGCTGTCCCGAGAAGAATCGCCTTGCTGCACTCATCAAGAGAGAAGATGAGCCAGAAGGGGGGAGTAGAGCGACTTGGCACAATTGCGAGTGTCAATAAGCCAAGGGAAATCCAAGGTGCGACTATGAGTGCCAAATTAGTCAAGCCAAGGTCGAGCCCTGGTGCGATAGCAAACGAGAAAGCCGTCAAGCCGAGGGTGAAGAAGAAGCAATTGGAGTGCTACCAGTGTAAGGGGCCTCACAAGTTGCGGAGATGCCCAGTTCGAGCCAAGGAGTCCAAGATGAGGGACAAGCCCGAAGGAAGCGAGGCTACAAAGCTTGGTTCGAAGCCGTCTAGTTCTGCCAAGGCCAAGGGAGACCGAAAGCAGAAAAAGGTGAACATGTCCAAGAAGGCTAGGAGAGTGCTTACCGAGGATGTTCGGGGAAAGAACATCGCTTTTGAGACCAATGGAGCGTCGAAGGGGGCCAAGCCAAGGGACATTGCAACCGGGGAGACACCACCCATGGGCAAGGTGGGGAACGAGTGAAGGACTTCGGGTAAGAAGTACCGACGCAAGAGGAAGCACCGAACTTCGAGGAAGAAGGGTCGATGCAAGAAGAGTGCACCAAACTTCAAGTCAGAGGGGCGAGTGCAACGAGGGGCAACGGACCTTAGGCAAAAGGTGCCGATGCATGCAAAGAACTTCGACGAGGGAGGTTCGATGCAAAGGGGGCCAGACTTCGTGGAGACAGAAGAGCTGACCCATTTTAGAGTAAATGAAACCGAGAGAAAGGTACACCTCAAACACAACTCTAGTGTTTTTGAGTTTGATTTGCCGAGTTTGATGAGTATAGGTCGAGTTAGACCTAACCATCGGTGCGGGGGAGACGAAGCTTGGAAGGGATCTTTCAGAGTTCTAAGGAGCCAAACTGATGGGCTGACAAGTCTGAGAGTTCGTCCGGTGTTCAACGTGGTGACACCCAAGACTTTGCCGCGAGACCAAGGCAAACCAAGGCTTGTAGGAGAAAGCTCCTACAACGGCGATGTATCAGAAGGCGTCATAGCACGCAACATCACTTGGTGGGAAGAGTCAAAGCGAGCAGTCCTTATGGGGGGACATGAGCAAGCCGAGACGTCGAGAAGCCACCAAGACGATGTGAGTAATGGTGCAGAGGATCGGGGAATTCCATGGCGAGCAGTTCATATGGGGGAACCACACCAAGTCGAGGCAACAAGTAGCAGCATCCAAGGAGGCCCTACCCAGGATCGTTCTAGTGCAGCGACGAGGGCGTCGCCAAGTTCAGTGGGGGAGATTGTCACGACCCAAACCTTTTGGTCCGAGACAGTTGCGCAAGGATCCGTCCAAGGGGGTCAAAGCGGATCATCGGACTTGCCAAGACCACCAGACTTGGCCCAACACTTGGAGAATGCTAGAGAGCCCGATCACAGTAGCTTTTCAAAAATGGCATGAGACAATGAGTCAAAGGAGGAATCTTGCCATACGGGTGTGATCAACTATCTGAGGAAAAAAACCTACTAATTGATGTAATTAGGTAGGATTTGATATTCTTTCATAGATTAGAGATTCTTGTAAGGATTTGGGCTAATCCTGACCATCCATGTAAATCGATCCGGTCCATTGATTGAGTGAGAGCTCAACTATAAATAGAGAGCCTCACACTCTCATTTGTATCATCCATCTCATTCCATTCATTCTCTCATTTGAGAAGAGTAATAAGACTCTGAGGCATTTACTCTAGCTTTTCTCTTGTCCCTTTCAATTGTCCTTGGTTCTTAAAGTTCTTTGTTCTAGTTGCCTCTCGAGTGGCCAAGAGTAGCCACCATAGTGCTTAAAGCGCTTCCGCATCCATCGAAGCCTGGAGGGCTTGTCCGAGCCGTTGTCGAGCAGGAGCACTCACAAAGCTGGTTGAAGGCTTACTTAGGCGCGTGAATCGACCGATTAGCGTCTAAGGCCGCACGGATCCACTAGGGTTGAGCGTAGCCCCGTGACATATAGCAGTTGCGGTTGATTCCAAATGGGGATGGAATTGTAACATTTCCACATACTTCTTTCCCACAAATATCTTGCTGAGATTCTGCTGCCTATAAATTAGGATTAACAACAGGTATACGAGAAGGGAGATAAAGTAAAAAACCATTTCGATTGATGGATGAAGATGAAGTTTGGGTCAATGAAGAAGTCATTTTTCAAAGAAATTCTTGGGTTTTTAGAAAATTAATGAATTATATTTAATTTAAAAGTCTTAAAGTCAATCATTAAAAATAATTCATGCAAATTTAAAACACATAATTTTTTTTAATTTTACTGTATAAATGAATCATAATTATATATATATATATATATATCAGGTAATATTAATGCACTGTCGGTGCATAAATAAATAGCCACTAGCTTACACCTAACACATCAAACAGAGCACAAAGAGATTTTTAAATGGATGAATAATTACGGACGAACACCGCTGAATAACATTAACGTTAAATATCGCTGAACACTATTAAATTAATTTATAAAAATTAAAAATTTTAAGGATTCAACATACAATTAATAATTTTTAAAAAAAAATTCAATTAAATTATTTTTCATATATATTAAATTTTTGAATTTTTTAATAAGGGTAAACTACATATTTAGTACCTCATCTATTTTCGTATTTTTATTTTGGTACCCAGACTATTTTTTTAGTAAAATAGTACCTAACGTTGCATATTGTTTCTATTTTGTACCCCGACTGTTAAAAATAAACAGAAACGGTGACATTGCTTGGTCAAATAACTGATTTAGTCCCTAAAACTTATACAGTCTATCAATTTAGTTCAAAATATTATCAATTTAAACATCATATTTAATTTTTGGATTAAAATGTAAATTTATTCTTTCTTCTTCCATTCGAAGTATGAAAAACTAAGTATCGAACTTCTTTTTTATTGTCACTACAGTTTCCTGCCAATTTGTAAAATTTCAATTATGTATGTGCACCCAATGTTTGTTTCATCTTTGTGAAAACAGATCTGCATGGACAAATCCAAGCAACCGCCGGTTTGGGAGGATGTGCCAAGCATGAAAGGGTGAGTATTAATGATGGCAGATTGTTCAAGTAATTAATAGAACGAACGTACTGGTTTAAGGTCCTTCTTCAATGCCAAATCGGCCTCTGAATATTCGATCCGAATCTGTAGCGCATTCATTGTTAACATCGGGGACACGATGGAGAGGTGGACTAATCGTTTGTTCAGGTCGACACTACAAAGAGTGCTGCCGCCCAGCCAAGAACGCTACTCGGTAACGATTCACCCTTTCCTCTAAAAGATTGTTTGCACATTGTTCGTTGTTTGTTCTATAATTGTTTGCAAACATTTCAGGTGGCATTTTTCATGAACCCTATCAGAGATTGTATCGTGGAATGTTTGGAAAGCTGTTGCAGTGACGCTTGTCTGCCAAGGTATATATCATGCTATATTTCAATGTGTCCAAATATGTATCGAACACGAATATTTTAAGAAAAATGAGAAATCAGAGAAACATGGATTGCATATACGTTTATCATTTGCAAAAAGAGGTAAAACATTTTTCAGTCTTTCGCAGACTCCCAACCATAAAGTTCATAGACTACTTGGAAGAACGCCTTAGAGTAACGCATGGAGGGTAGCTGAAGTTATGTGAGTATATTTCAACCTCACTTCATTGTCTTCATTGTCACTACAGTTTCCTACAAATTTGAAGTATAAAAATGTAATTTAATTTAATTTTATTTCATTTTAATTTCAATGAAACCCAACACCATTGAAGAATTGGCTAAGCACGGTGGATATCTTTTTTTGCGCTTCTTACTCTTGTAGATTTTAGTTGATTTTCACTTTTTCATACTTTGTTTTTTTGTTGTTATTAAAGTTGATATTGTTTTTCTAGGAATTAAAAAAAGTAAGATGAAAATTTGTAGGAAACTGTAGTGACAATGAAGAAGATGTTCGATATCTAATTTTTCATACTTCGAATGGAAAAAGAAGAAAGAATAAATTTA
This sequence comes from Hibiscus mutabilis, assembly GCA_019671005.1. Lineage (NCBI taxonomy): Eukaryota > Viridiplantae > Streptophyta > Magnoliopsida > Malvales > Malvaceae > Hibiscus > Hibiscus mutabilis. The sequence goes on from CM033716.1 coordinate 24,976,949, forward strand.
CATTTTTAATCAAAAAATTAAAATGATGTTTAAATGTATAATATTTTAGACTAAATTGATAGTTTGTATAAGTTTAAGGGACTAAAACTGTTATTTGACCAAGCAACGTCACTGTTTCAATTTATTTTTAACAGTAAGGGTATCAAAATAGAAACAATACGTAACGTTAAGTACCATTTTATTAAAAACAATTAGTTTGGGTACCAAAATAGAAATACGAAAATAGGTGAGGTACTAAATATGTAGTTTACCCTTATTAAAAAATCAAAATTTTAATATATATATAGAAAATAATTTAATTAATTTTTTAAATAATTATTAATTGTATATTGAGTCTTTTAAAATTTTAATCTTTATTAATTAATATGATAGTATTCAGTGGTGTTCAACATTAATTGTGCTCAGCAGTGTTCTTCGCACGTCGTAGAATTTTCCTTTTTAAATATATGAGTTAGTTGGATCATTTAATTGGTAACAAATATGTCTTTTAGTTACAAATATGTTAATTAAAATATAAATTTATATCAATTGCACTAGCGACAGAGCGGTCCTGATATTTTTAGGCCAGGGGCAAATTATGGAAATTGAGGATTTAAGTTACTGTTGTAATAAAAAAATAATAAAAATTGTTTTTTATTACTAATTAATTAATGGCCGGTTATAGTTTATATTATTGTTTCTTTTGCTTGTTATTTATGGCCTCTATTTAATATTATAATTAAATTTTGAGGCTTTTTACTATAATTATTTAAGTAAAGAAAATTGAAAAAAATGAGATCCTAGGCAGTCGATCAATTCGACTTGTCCCAGGGTCGGCCCTGACTAACGGTAGAGACTAAAAGTTTTCACAAGTATCATATTTTTAGGGTTTAAGGACTCAGTTTAGATGTAGGGCTTAGGGGTTCAAGTTTATGAATTTAGAATTTAAAGGTTGTAATTAAAATTTAGGGTTGATGGCTAGAATTTAGGTTTTAAGGTAATATAGTGCGAGATCTATGTTTAAACATGTAAACCCTAAATTCTAATCACAATCTCTAAATTCTAAACTCATAAACCTAAACCCATAACCCCTAAACCCTAAACTAAGTTCATAAACCCTAAAACTAAAGCACTTGTAGAAACTAAAAGTTTTCACCGTCCAATATATGAAATAATTATCCTTAAAATATTGTTATAAATAAATGTTTGTCGTTAAATATTTGACGAGAACAGTGATGCGGTCTGATATAATAACAATTTTACCTCACAAAATTTATGTATTTTTATTAATTTGGTCTTAATTCAAAGTATTTCAATAAATTTAACCCTTATATTTAAAGAATTCACCATTTTAGTCTCTCTTCCTCTCTCGGAAATGTTATATTAATTTTCTAGTATAATAACGGTTTAACAATAACTTGTGGTTGCTTTAAGTTATGATGCAATTATCCAACTCTTGCATTGATCTAATGAGCTTGCTTGCTTTGACGAAATTGCAAAAAATGACTAAAATTGATGAGATTTTTAAATATGAAGGTTAAATTTATTGAATTGTTTCAAATTATGACAAAATTAATCAAATGTAGAAGTTTTGAAGACTAAAAATGTTATTGTATCATGTCATATTAGACGTCTATCTCAATTTTAACAACAAAATAACATGTTTATAACAATATTTTAATTGAGTGACTTATTTATAACTTGTAAAAAATAAATTATTCATTTACCAAACGTACAGTTAAATGATATTAAATGTACCAACAACTAATTGATATAGTGGATGAGACACTAAATCCCTTAAGTAAGGTCAAGAGTTCAAGTTCTGACATAGTGAATGGAGAAAAATAAGTTGAGAGGGTCGCCCCCAGAATGAGCTTTTACAGTACTCAATCTTGATTAGTCAATCAATAGATTGGATACTGGTGGTTAAACCAAAAAATAATCTTAAAAGTAATTTATATATATATAACATTTATATTTAAGTTCACTCCTAATACTGCAAAGCTCAAAAATATTTATATTTAAGTTCACTATTATAATATTAAGGCTTAAATAAAAAATAAGTACCTAAAGTATATATTTTTTGAATTAAAGTATTTTTTTGTAACAATATATGTCTAAAATTTTAAACGTTATAATTGTTCAAAAATTGGTTTATACATATTCCATCTTCCATTATTGATTAAAGAATTGAATAGCAGTTTTGCCATGTGATACATTATCATTATTTTAGTTTATCTTATATAAATCCAAGAAAATTCTTTAAAACTTGAACTTGTTCAATCCTCATCTTCACCCCACCAACCAAAATGGGTTTTTACTTAGGGAATTACTTCATCCTCCTACTCCTATTCCGGGCAGGAGAATCTCAACAAGATATCTGTGGAAATGAAGTGTGTGGAAATGTTACAATTCCATCCCCGTTAGGAATCATCAGCAGCTGCTATGATAATTACTTGTTTAAAGTAACATGCAAAGGGGAAAGGCCTTTCATAAACGTAAACGGTCTCGATTTGGAGGTACTCGGTTCCTTAGTTCCGGACACCATTCTCATCAGTAATCCAGTAACTCACGTCAACTGTGATCATAAAAACGATGCAACTGGTGTCGGTGTAGATTTCAGGGGAACCCCATTTTACTTCCCGAACGTGTACAACTATTTCGGGTCGGTAGGTTGCGGAAACTCGGCTACCTTTTTCATTGATGGAGCTGATTCCCTTGGCGGCTGCGTACAACCGGTGTGCGGCGACCAGGCGTCTAAATCTAAATGTTTTACCAATATCCCTGGAGATCTCGCTTCCCATACTGTAAGCATGACACCCATGTATCCTTCTAGTAAGGACAACAATAGATGCGCATCTGCTTTCATTTACAGTCCGGCCTATTTCGGAACATTTTTCACATTTCCCAGCGGCATCAATATTGAGACCAGGCATGTTCCTGCAACGCTGGGGATTGATTCCACCTACTGCGACAATGGAGGTCAGTCACTAGCTATCACTTTAATTGCTTGTTTTTCTAATTCAGCTTAATTTTTACTTCACTCACATATTGAATGTGCATTAATCTAGTATGCCAAGGACCAGGACCTATCAACTCAAATAAGGAAGAGTCTTGCGGGAATAGTACTACTGATGCAGTTAGATTTCACTACCCGTTTGGAATAAACGAAGAAGATTACATGAATCCTTGGTTTAGAGTAACTTGCAAGCAAACGGCCAATAAAGGGTTAGTGCCTTTGATAAACATAAACGGAATCGACCTGCAACTACTCGAGTTTTCATTTCGGGACGGAACTGTTCTGGTCAACCATGCTGTAATTTATTCCAACTGCCTCAGAAACTATAACAAAGGGATGAGTCTCAACCTAACAGGAAGTCCCTTTTACTTCTCAGATTTGAAGAATGAATTTTGGGCTGTAGGTTGCGGCAATGTGGTTACCGTTTTCGACGGTGAAAGAAAGGATCTTATCAGTGGCTGCACGCAACCGAGTTGTAGGAAGAACAATGACACTTCCATTACCGCTGCTTGCCGTATCATGATTCCTTGGGGTCTCGGTTCTTTCTCTGCAAATATGAGTGATATGGTTGATTCTAGTGATTATAGCAAGAAAAGATCTTGCGGATTTGCTTCCTTGATTGGACCACCCTACGATTTGCATTTAGACTCTAAAGATTTTAACAAGGTTCCAATATCACTGCAATGGAGCACACCGATATCTGGATTGTGCCATTTGAAACCAAGTCTGAACAGTTCTTGTAGGTCCGATGGCCTATACTGCTGGCAATATTTGAGCACTACTCATCTATGCGTATGCAGCACCGCAGGCTATATCGGTGACATTTATTCGACGATCTGCACAGGTACAGATTTAAGACATGTTTTCAATTATCTATGTTATTACATGCCCACTTTATATATATAAGTAGAAGTTTTGGTTTGGCATACATTTCTTGACAGAGGAGAATTGTGGGAAGTATAAGTACTGTCACATGCTCTGCTTGAATACTCCCGGCAACTATTGTTCGCGGCAGTCCTGCCCTGTAGGATACCAATACAATAACACAGGACTTAGGTGCGAGCCCAAAATCAGTTCACCAGGAAAGAGCTGGAACTGGAACATCATTATCATAGGTATTTGTTTTAATTCACTAATCTTTACAAATGGATGCATCACAGTTCCCTGGAATTGTTCCAACAGTTATATATTAACATTTCGGCATGCAAATTCACCTTTTAATCTGATACAACTATGTTTCCCATCCCTGAATAGGTTGCGGCGCCAGTATTGGGACGGCATTTCTGCTACTCGGTGCATGGCTGATGTACAAAATCCTCAAAAAAAGACAACACGATACAGAAGCAAAAGTACTTCAAAAGGAATGGAGGTCTCTTGCTGCAACAATATTTGTCTAGCAATGAAGGGAATGTTGAGAACATAAGGTTGTTTGCTTCGAAAGAGATGGAAATGGCGACGGATTATTATAATAGGAATCGAATCCTTGGTGAAGGAGGCCAAGGGACTGTTTACAAAGGGATGTTAAGGGATGGAAGCATTGTGGCCGTTAAGAAGTCTAAAATGGTGAAAGATAAGAAACTTGATGAAAAGAATGCCGAACAGTTCATCAATGAGGTGATCATTTTATCTCAAATCAACCATAGAAATGTAGTTAAGCTCTTGGGGTGTTGTTTAGAGGCTCAAGCTCCATTGCTAGTGTACGAATTCATCCCGAATGGAACGCTCTATGATCTCATTCATCCCCAGAATGATGAATTTCCATTGACATGGGAAATGCGTTTGCGAATTGCCATCGAAATCGCCAATGCTTTATTCTATTTACATTCAGCGGCTTCAGTCCCGATTTATCACCGAGACATCAAATCAAGCAACATACTTTTGGACCATAAGTACAGAGCAAAAGTGTCGGATTTCGGAACTTCGAGATCGATTGCACTCGAACAAACTCATCTAACTACTCGAGTGCAAGGAACTTTCGGATACATGGATCCAGAGTATTTCCGATCAAGTCGATTTACAGAGAAGAGTGATGTTTATAGTTTCGGAGTTGTTCTCGTTGAACTTTTAACGGGACAGAAACCTATCTCGGCAGATGAATCAGAGGAAGTGAGAAGTTTAATATCTTATTTTCTGGTTGCAATGCAAGAGAATTCGTTATTCAACATTCTTGATTCACTGATAGTGAATGATGGTGCGGAGAAAGAGATTGTAGCTATGGCTAAACTAGCAAAAAGATGCTTGAATCTCAATGGAACGAGAAGACCCGCCATGAAACAAGTAGCAATGGAGCTGGAGTTGATTAAAACTTGGAAACAAGGTGATGTTATCGAAGGAAGTGACGATGAAGAATCTGAAATGGATGACATGATCGAGTCTTGTTCAACCGACAGTGTAACTTTGCCATTGAATGCATCCTTCTGATTTCCAATACTTTCTGCAACATTTTCTCTTCTTTGTGTATTCTCTATGTGATAAATTTTAAAATTGTGAGGGTCAAATTCTCGACTACTTTTAATTTCTTATAATATATATTCATGTTGGTTATACTTGGTCGTGTTCAACCATACCATTTTGCAATACTTTACGGATTTCATGGTGCAGCCAAGCACATGACCTCACCAGTTATGTTTGGTGATTGGTTCTAATATCACTTGAAAATGTCTGATTATATCATTGTAATTCTTTACTCCAGTTCATTGAATGAGCTTAACTTGATTAGTCCATAAATGGGTTTAACATTGTTGTCGGTGTTATTAGGGATGATCAAATTACTAAACCTGATGGGTCTGACTCGATTGAACCCTATAAGATTAGAAAGAACAAAATTTTATGCTCCTAACTATGTCTCTTCTTATGCCCCAACAATAAAAATACTAAAAATTAAATTTTAAACTCTGACCTTAAATTCTATACTCTAAACCTTAAACTCTAAAAAATTACATCCTACCCCCAATTCCTTGTACTCTAACCTTAGAACTTAAATCTTAAACTTAACTTTTAGTGTAGGGCATAGAAATGAGCATAGTTTAGAACAGACAACTTACAACCATAAGATTATAGTTTTTTTTTTTTACAAAAATTCAGGTTAAAAGGGATTTAGGGTAAAAAAAATTCAACTCACTCGAAATAATTGTATAAATTTATATACAGGGGCAATTGATATAATGCCTATCTTTGTGTATTTTTTCAATTCTCCTTGTTTTGCATAATAAAATAATATATTTGTGTCGGGACGGAAGGGGATGAATTTATTTTAAAAATCGAGTTGAATAAAACATTTTCAAATATTAAATTAAATCAGAATCAGATAAAAACTTTCTATTTTCGAATTACATATGAATTGGTCAAAACCCAACCAATCCAACTCATAACCATCCCTAAGATGCTACATTCTAACATTCCATTAAGAATAAAATATCACATAAAATACCCTCTGATTTAATTTTCTAACAAAAATCCATTAATGAATACATGATATATAATTAATTGTAGGATACATTACATATTCGATATCCCACCGATTCTCGTATTTATATTTTAATTATTTAACTAATTTTTTGGTAAAATAAAACTTAACTTTTTATTTTGATACCTTCGTTGTTAAAAATTAACGACAAAACTAACATAATATTTATTATTTTTTTATTCTCTCTCCTCATAAAAATATCACTTCAGTTTTATCATTAAATTTTATAAACAGAGTATTAAAATATAAATAAAATGTAACCTTATATATTATTTTGTCAAAAATTAATTAGATAATCAAAATAAAAATACGAGAATAAATAGGATACGAAATAAGTAGTTTACCCTCAATTTCTTTTGGGCCGAGTGTTAGAAGACCCAACTTCTATCAATCGGTTCGTTCCACTTCATATTCCTCCGCTTCGCCGGTTCTTCCAGCTTCTCCCGGTTCTAAGCTGCCGCTCAAGGTTCGATCGTCATACTCATCATCTCCGTCGATTCATTTTTGTTAGCTGTTCAATTTTCACCATTTCTTTTCCTTTAAAGTTCGATTTTTTCCGTGGACTATTAATTTATTTCCATTTCTATGAATTATTTGATCAGATCAGAAGAGAAGAAAATGCGGTCTTTACAAACAGCGCTGCCCCCTGAGCTTGCTAACAATGTCATCAGAGTTAATATCCTTCAATTACCTTGATTTTTTTAATTTATTTTCTTGTTATTTGAATTAATAAATAAACTGTAATGAAACTCATCCCTTTTAATCTTTGGTTGCGGTTTAATGTTTGGTCTTTCAGCTTTACCGGGAGTGTCTGCGGAGAGCTAAATATATAGGCCATAAGGTAACCTCAATAATCCATAATTGTTTTGTTTTCTGTGCTCAAATGTGTTGTTCACTCCATAAAAGTATTAAATTTTAACAATTTTGAGATCAGTTGTTTAATCGTTTACTGTATAGTTAGCTCGAATCTCCTTGTTTTCCAAGTACTGTTAGCTCCATAATTGGTGAGAGTTATCACAGAGGTGAGTTTCTGGGATGTTAATATGATGGCTGCAGTAAAGGGTCTCTGGCAGATTTAGATTCTATATCGATATAAATAGGTCTTGGATTGGTCCTTTTTAGATTTTATTTGTGGTCACTGGGACTTTACTTCCGTTAATAGTGGTTGAAAATTTTTTGGGGTGAAAATGTTTGGATTGCCATTGATGAAACTAGGGAGGTGCTTTGAAAGGCTTAACTATAAAATAAGTGCTCAAACTATACCTCATTTTTGCAATAGGCGCCTAAAGTATTTTTTTCTCTATTTAAATAGATACCTTGTAGTTTCATTTTCTTTCTTAAATATGCTGGCTGCAGTGAAGTTTCTCTTTTTAGATTGTTTTAAATAAAAATAGGTCTTGGATTAGTCCTTTTTAGGTTTTATTTGCTTGAAGGGGACTTTATTTCAGCCAAAAAAACTTTAGGCACCTAAAGCAAGGTTGGGGTGAATATTTTTGGATTGCCGTTGATGAAACTAGGGAAGTGCTTTGAAATAATGATGAAAATATAGTCAGAAGAATCCTATTGTGTGTTAACAGCTCTTATGTTGCCTTTTGATCGCTCAATCTATGTTTAGCACTTACAGATATTTTCTGGGGTTGAGTTGATCCATCATGACATGGATAGCTTTTCAAGGTCTTGTGTTCATCTTAGCTTCATAGCTTCTAGCCCAGGGACTAATTTCCTGGTATTTAGCTCATAATTAACTTTGAGTAAACATTACAAGGTTTGTAGGTATGTGCTGCAAATCTTCTTGTAAAGGGTGGTCTTTTGTTTTTATCAAGCGAATGTATGGAGATCTATGATATGGTAGAATGCTTTTGATCATTGGTGCAAAAAATTTTGGATCAAGAATTTGTGCCTTATAATTTTGACAAACCTTCTATTTAGTTGAGGGTACCAGTAGTGTTGTTTGCACTTGCATACATACTTAATAGTCTACTAAACATCATCAAACTAATCCCTTTCTTTCTTTGATTTTGTCTCTAAATATAATGTGACATGGGAATTAACATAAGTCAATATTTAATTTACTGTGCAGCAACATAATACTGCACTGGTTGTTGATATGGTGAGACAGCAGTTCAAAAAGCATATGCACGAGACAGATCCAGAGAAGATTCAGAAGCTGAAGGATGAGTAAGTCTTAATTTTTCTTGTTTCTTGCATTTTCAAGCCATTTATTTGTGGTATCTGATTGGACTGTTGTAGAAGAATGTAGTTATATACTGGTTGTATATTACAAGAGAATAGTCTTTTTATTTTCAGCTGCTTTGAAGATATGATTGATTAACCATATACTCTATGAGTCTGAATTTCAACTCTTTACGCAGAAAGTTCAGCAATGCTCTTGGGGACTGATTAACAAAGTTTTTATTCTGAGAATTCGCTGTCTGGAAGGTTTTCAGCAACAGCTCTTGAGTAATAAATCAAAGTTTTATTCGATATTTTGGTGTTAGAAATGATTTTCATGATGCAATGTGATGCAATAAATTTAATTGAATTTTGGGTTCCAAGTTTTTATGCGTTCATGTATACTTAATATACATTGTATGATGCATTATACTAAACTAGTTCCAAGTTATGTGAGTTGAAGACATTACATCATCTTGTAAGAATGCTGGTGTTCCTTTTCCCTCTCTGTATAATGCCTGTATTTCATGCATCATTCATTTAGCTTTGCAATCCTCCACTGATGATATAAATATATACATGCACGCGCACACTACCAATAACTCATGATTGCATTTATTTTCTTTACTATTCAATAGCATTATTTTGTGTCATCCGGTTTTGATCGGTCGATGCATTTCCATCAATCTATTCTCTTTTACTTTTCTTTTGGCAGTTTTGGTCCATTACTTGATTAATACCATATTCTTAACCACTTTTTCCTTGATTTGTTAGCCAGGCTTTGTTTGTTCTTGGACTGAATGGCCCTCTTGCAACATTCATGGGACTTCTTCGCTCCGCTCAGTCTGATTTCAGTCTGATTAATACCCTGTTCCGAGAAATGTGGGATCTCAATTGCAGTGCTCTTAAATTCTTTGGATGGTGTTGCAGTGGTGCTTGTGTGCTTTAGGCTGCACATGCGTCTGATTTCACCCTTGCTTCGTGTTATCATTCCATCTAAAATCTCTCAGATCATAGGCAAAAGAACCAGTCCTAATCAGCTCTCCTTGCTGCGGTTGAAAACCAGGTATTAACAGAAAATGGTCTCAATGTCATTTGTGACAGGATGTGGATCAGCCGAATATCCTAGAAACAGGGCAATGAAGGTATGTTCTTTTCTGTGTTGTTTGTCAAAAGTGTTTTTGGTTTAAAAGTAATGTAGAACAAAGAGTTTTTCAGGTCAAATGTGTTTTTCAAAAGCTAGAACTTCTAGTTTTTTACTTGTATCAAAAGCACTTTTGAGTAATATCATTCATCTATATCACAAATACAGACACTTTTAAAAAATATCTTTTCACTAGACTTTTCAAAAACAATGTTAAACCGACACTTGGAGTATTCACTATCAATTAAAAATCAAAGATAAAAAGGAGAGATTTCTTTTCTAATCTCCGCAATACATTTTCCTATACTGAATTTTGTTTCGTATTTGGATAACTTATTATATTGTATCCTATTTTTCTGATAAGCATCTGAATAATTCATCTGAAAATAATATTGGAAAATTTTATTTTTTCTTACAGAAATTGGTGATAGAGGCTGATGATGGTTGATACGAGAGTGTTGAAAATTATTCAAGATTGTTCCAATGAGTTTGAAAATAAGGTTCTAAAAAATGATAGTTTTGATAGGTGAAAAGATATCTTGAAACTATGTGGACAGATTTTTTGTTAGGGAAGTAGTAGTCGGGGCGGTCGTCCTAAAATTTTAAAATTCATATATAATTTAAATATTTTTTAGAAATTTTTTATTGAAAATTTATTTTTGTTTTCCTAAAATTTTATAAGTTTGTCCCTTTAAAATTTTATAGGTTTGCACCCTTACCATAAAATCATACGTACATCCTGGTAGTAGTTAAACCGTAGTGTGTGTCTTGTACATGTACATAGATATGATTGAAGGATTTGTTGTCCTGCTAAGAAGTCTTAAATATATTCTTTTGTGATTAAACAATGACTCATGTATTAAGCCGATGAAAGTTACGATTTTACATGTACACAGCTATAATTGAAGGACTTGTCCTACTAAAGAGCCCTAAACAGATCATAATATGACTCGCATATCAGGCATGTAAAAAAAAGTATATTTTCTATTTTAAAGATTAAAAGAACAATTTTATCAAATTAATTGAAAACGTTAAAACTTTGAGGACCAAATGAAATAATTTACCAGTCAATTAGTTCAACATATAAATTAAACTTAAAAATAGGAGAACCAACATACACCCCAAAAAATTAATTAAAACTGATAGAAAATGATAATTTAAGGGTTTATTTTGTCTAAATTATAGTTTAATTTTTTAAAATATAAAAAAATAGTTAAAGGATCGATTTTTTATTTAAGTCAAAAATTAATTGTCATCATTTCTTTTTCTTCTTATAAATTAAAAATATCTTATTTTTATTTTCCAATTCTTTATTTTATGAACTTTTCAATAAATTTTACTTTAAAATTGAGCTTCTTCAACTAAAATTATAAATCATCTACTAATTAATTATTTTCCAATTCTTTTTATTTTTGAAACTTTTTAAAGTTCGAATTTTTCACTTAATCAAAAGAAATTAACCAATGTAATTTTCGATGCGATTTTTTCAACCATAAACATGACAACAGGACAAGACAATTTTTGGCCGCTCCAATCCACCCCAAGAAATAGGAATACCCGCTCCAAATATTTATGATGTTCCACCACCCCCGACCCCGACCTAAAGTGAAGTGTGCATCCCAACCCAATCTAATTGAATTTGATTTTCTTTAATCACCAAAAATAAATTTTTACCCTAAACCCGGACTCAAATAATATTTATAATGACATTTTTGTAAATATAATTAAAAATATCGGGTTAAAAAATTTTCACCTTAAAGTCGACCGGGCACCACCCCACCCTGATTCTTTCCTTCTCAACACCCACCTCCAGAACCCAAATTTAAAAATATCCCTATAAAGTCGGGTCAGGATCCGCCAAGTTCGGATAAAATTGTCATCCTTACCCTGAACCAAACATATCATATCATCATCATGCTAACTCTCTCTAACAAGGACAGCCTGCTGCCTCCCCAACTGCAGCTGGCATGTTTGGCTACGGTTTATGTGATTAGGCAAGCCAGATAGTGTCATTGTGATATGCACATTAGCAATGGACCTATTCATCCGAATCTAGATAGAGACTAGGGTTCTCCTGATTCTAACATATTAAGATTATAACAAGTACATAAGATCAGACATCAAAGTTAGCTGCGGCTGCTACTACCGCCGCTCCTCCGTTGGACCATACTTCTTACACGTTGCAATACACGAACAAATTCATTAAACATCGAGAAGTCAAAAGCTGGCAGCGTATCTTCCTCCATACCCTTCATGTTTGAGTTTTGACAGATTATCAAGTCAATACCTCCCAGCTTATCGATCAGGCTCTCCAGTCTTTTACTCATTAGCTTTTGGATGTCTTCTATGATTACCAACTCCCGGTTTGTCCCGTGTTTCGCCACCAATTCTGAAGAATCTTTTTCTTAACTTCTGAAGTCTCTACAGACACAACGCCTTTCAAGCGGATGCCGAGCTGATGTAAAGCAACCGCAGCCCCACCGATGCCGCTGAAAACGGATAACATTGTTAACCCTTCAGGATACATTGGTTTCAATACAGAGAGATGATAACCCAAAGTGTCAGTTTGGAAAGATTGTTGGAGTAAGTGTAGCCTTTGAGTCAAGTCATTCTCCAAAGCTTGAGTGTGGTTCGATGGGTAGCCTAGTATGCACTCCCAATGTTCTGGCTGCGCAAGGCGAAGCTTGTATACACCGGTCCATATGAGATTTGATTTTTGGCATTGACGGAGTATATATTTCTCCTGCTCTGATGTGAGTATTCCTCGAGAATCAGCTAACATTTTCCCAAGCCTATCACACAACGTTGACGCTCCCAGAACTTCGGACCCCATGCAAGTCAGTTGTTTCCTTGTATCCCAAGATGGCCACCACTTCTTTGTATGCGGTATTGCATCTTGTATGGTCAGTGGTGACCTCGGAAGGATGTGAAACCTGTTTTCAGTCGGAAGATTGTGTACATAGCCTTCGTTTCTATTAAAAGCCGAGAAGGACTGGGTGTTCACGAATTCAGGCTCGATCCCATACAAGAACTGTGAAACCTTGACCCAACCATCACAAGGCAAGTTGATAACATTTCCATACAGAAAATATGGTGCTTTCGCTACCACCTTGTTCACACTCCTGCATGAATTGGATTTGAAAGGTCTGGGTATTTTGAAATTAGGGGTAATATCAGGGTCCATTTTCTCTTCAAGCCATGCCGGATCAACAAAAGAACTTGCATTACCTACATAGTCTTGCTTTGGCCTTTTCCTTGGCGTTTTTTCTCGTTAAGAGATTGCTTCATCTGAGGAGTAGAAACTGGGACATCACCGGGACTCTCTTCTTTCGGTCTTTTCCCATTTGAAGAAGATTCCCCAAGGTTGATATTTCCCGACTGAGGAACAGCAGTGGAACTGCCATCCTCAGTTTTAATATCTGGTTTATCATCAGCATTGTGTATCAACCCACCTCCTGAAGCCGCTAATTTTAACTGCAATGACAATGTAAAAGTTTCTATACCATGAAAACTGGCTATAATATGGCATAATAAAATAAGAATTTGTTATCATGGAATAAAGTGTGAACATTAAACAGCATCTACGCACCTTTTTTTTTCCAGAGAACAACAACAAATGCACAACAATGCGCATTATGCACAGAAAATGAAGCATATCAACAAGAAAATTCAACATCAAATGCTACAGTGAACAAACCTTTTTACTTTCTATATAGCTACGAGAAAGATGACCAGTGAACATAGCATCTGCAAGCTCTGTAATCGGAACATCGGAACCTGAAGAAAAATGAAAAACCAAGATTCAACATCCAAAGTAAGCCAAGTAACACAGAGTCCTCTTGTAGAGAAAAATAAAAATACTGCAAGTGAATTGATCGGCAAACTATAAAACCAATCAAGCAAATTATAAAACTATAAAGCAAAGGTGGGAATAATTGTAAACAAAAATAAGAAAAAACTTCATTGCCACTAAAACCTCTAAAGAGCATCTTAGAAGAGCTTGTCTAGCAATTACAAACTATTTAAATAAATACCCGGGACTTCAAAATATGAAGTGCATTTTTAATCTCAAACAACATAACAAGCTCAGGATTAAGAAATATAGATATGCTTCATATATTTATGAACTCAATGTGCCAAATGACATTCATGATCATTCAAAAAAGTTGTCAGAATAACTACTCACCGAACTTCTCAAACGCAATTGAAACCTCATTTTCTGAGAAACCCATCTCGAGTAAGGAAAGAGTCTTCGCCATAGTCCCAAACAAAGCTTCATTAGTAGCATTCTGGTGATCATGTGGTCAAGTAAGTTGTTAGTGCTCTAGAAATGCAATGAAGTGAAGAAATCACAACTTATTTTACTCGAAACAATAAATTACATTATATTAATGTTTCCAGGAGTATTATGTACAAATATATAAGACCATCACCAATTTCCTTCAGATCTTGAACCAGTGAAATGAAAAACTACATGACAAAAATTGTAGAAGGGAGAAACTGTTCTCAGACCAATTAGTATAACATATATGATCATTAAGAACCTGATCATTTTCTTCCTCACAGCTGAGTGAATCTTCTTCGGATTCCTCCTCAAGTTTTTCTGCTATTTGAGCAGCGGTAATGAAGTCCACTAATTCATTTAAGGGGGCATCTTCACCTGAAATTAAAAATGGTGAAAAAAAGACAATAACCTACATAAACAAACCTAGAATAAAGTGAATTATCCACTCTGCTTCCTCATTAAAGTTCCCAAAAAGATGAGGAACAGAAAATAATGCGTTGAATGACAACAATGCTTGAACCAAGGTGCAAAAACATAAATAGAAGAAAAGAGCATTTGAAGATAAGAAGGTAAAATGCTTTTGGAAAATTTCTACAAACCAAGCTTATCCAATGCAAATTCGACTTCATCTACAGAAAAATGCATCGTAAGTAAAGATGCTCTTTTGTCAATAAGATCTTCATCATCAAATACATCTGGCTCCTGAAGAAGAAGAAAAGAGATAGGAAAGAATTAGTCTCAAAAGAAGGGATTATAGCAAATACACAATTTGGTCTTGGTCTCAAAGCCAATGGTTGCCTCACCTATAAACTTCACAAATACCCCAAAATATACATTTTTCAAAACATTTTATAGTGGAAAGAGTCTAAATTGGATAGATTTACTATTGTCTCAAAAGCCATAAATTTCAAAGTTTGATAGATATCTACTCAAATAATCTAGTGAAAGAGGGTGATCTGTATCCTTCATATCACGACACTCTGGTGTACCTCTTTCTTTCTTTTCATCTTTAACGCTATATAAGAAAAGGGAAATCGAGATAGCATGACCGATTCCAATCTATAGAATAATAGTAACTTGCTAGGTATTAACCAAGAAACAACAAGAATAAGAGAGTAAAACGCCCAAGACAAGGAATATGGACCTATCTAGTCCGATGGGGAAAACAAGAAGATCTATTAACAGCAACTCACCTCTTTTGGTTGAATATAATTGTAAATCTGGGGATAGCTTCCTGCATCCTTGCTGACAGACGAGTTATCAAGATGGCCTGATGACTGAGAATTTGACTTTTGAACATCCTATTTCATTCCAAAGAAGGCTACATTTAGTGGTTAAGAGTTTGCATCTTAAAGAACAAAAGAAGTTCATTTCGCTTGAAACTGCAAATTAGCCACTAACAACATGGTTGAGCTCATGATGTCATGTGCCTCTCAATTCTCAGCATTCACAAACAACAAAGAAACTGTGAGACATAGAATGATGATGATGATAAGATTTTCACAGGTACTCTCGAAAAGATTAGACTTTATACCAAAAGAAATTCATACATTGAATTGAAACAATATAGATGATTACTTTGAAAAGTTCTCTATCGCCAAAAGATAAAATCGGAGAGTACAACGTAGAATGTCTTATCACTTACAGAATATTCAGTAAGAGTCTCCAGTAACAAGTCAGCATCATCTTCACCTAGTTTAAGACAAGATGCTTATAAGAAATACCCTAGAAACAAAAATATGGATTTTCCTTTCTCTACAATGAAACTTCACCATTCCCACTAAATCTTGAACAGGATGCATGTTTGTTCATTACATACCCTTTTCTTCGATGACTTTGTCGACAAGAGACGGAGAGAATCCCATCCCAATGAAAAATGATCTCACATTGCTTCCTGATGAACTTGCAACATTGTTCCTGAAATCAAGTAACAAAAGAGAAATGAAATAGAAGATTTAAGAAAATAAGGGAATGTCAGAGAAGTAAAGAACCATGTTAAATTCAAGCCCATTTTTGCTACCAACCTAAATAGGCCTGGGAAAAGAACCGCAACAGAACAGAGATTAGAAGGAGGATATATTCATGTTCATTCAAAAGTTAACTTTAACCCCACAAATAAAGCAAACATCCTCAGAACAAAATCTAAATTTCAAGCATAATTTCTTGTTTGTGTTTATTTGTTAAGGATGTAGCTTGTTCATGTTAAATGTTCATTCGTTAAAATAATAAACGATCACAAATGAACGTAAACGAACATAAACCACAACAGCAATAACCACATAAAATTCATTAATATAAGCTACAACTTCAGAGATAATTTGTTCGAGTACAATAAAAACATGTATAAATCGTAAATAAGCTACATAGAAAAACAATTTGCTCGTGCTTGGGTGGGTCGAACTTGGAAGATAGAGCAAAAGCAATTTAGAGTTCTTTTAATCTATCATGAAATGAAAGGGATAGTGAGCTGTTAGGGGGGAAATACTAAATAAATTTAAACGAATAGAAGATCTAATTAACTTAAACGTCAAGAATAATTAACTATAAACTTAGATGAAAACAGTTCTGTTCAAATTTAAAAACCTAAAGAAGACATTAGACTCAGAACTAAAGATATGCAAAGAAAACAGCAAGGAAAAATGGGGAAAAAGTATGCAACAGTAACATGGATCACAAGGAAATTACTAACAAAAAAGGAGAGTCAGAAGTGAAATGATACCCCAATATGTTGAGAGCAGAGTGCATCCTCAGGGAAATCAAAATCCAACATTTCAGGCTTGGGCACTATTGGCTGCTTTTGCCCTTCCTGGTTTGATGAACTTTTCCCATTTATATATCTCGACATGGCGATGGCTCTTCAAACAGAATACAACTATGGGTATTGATTAAATGCTGCTAAGAAATACATGCAAAGGAAATCAATGGGCAAAAAGTTCAAATTTTTGGATACGATCGGTCACCGGACTCAACATAATTAAAGAAAAAAAGGAGGGGTTGAGCGGAAAAACAAAGCAAAACCTACTGAAAAGTGGTTTGAAATTGAGGGACTCAACTGTAAAAAGAAAAAGATGAGTGATGAGATGAGGTTGAGTTCCACTACAGCTGAGCCGATGGACGGGGGAAAGAAGAGCGGCCTGAGGAGGAAGATGAAAATAAAACTACATATGTTATAAGAAAAGGGTAAACTACAATCAAGGTCAATTAACTATGAGTTTAGTAATAAAAATATCACTTTTCTTTCAAAAATTGCAAATAGATCACTCAATTAACATATAGTTACAAATATGGTACTTTGTCTCTGCTTACAAACATGTCACTCACTTAACATATTGTTACAAGCGGATCACTCAATTAACACACAAAAATGATATACTTATAACAATATGCTAATTGAGTGACATGTTTATAACTTTTAAAAAAGTGACATGTTTATTATTAAACTCATAGCTAAATGACCTTGGTTTGTAGTTTACCCTTAAAATAAAAATGAGATTATATATAATTTAGGGATAAATCTCTAGTTATTCAAAATGATTTTAATTCATATTTTTTGTTGTTAATTTTAAGGGTTATATTTTAAGGATAAAAATCAAGTCTTTTTTAGCGTTTCTTTTTATGCTCAGGACTAAAAATTAAATTTTAAATTTTAACTTTAAATTTTAAATTATAAATTATAAATCTTAAAGAATATAGTATACAACTAATTTCTTAAATCCTAACCTTAATCCTACACCCTAAAGCTATTTTTTTAGTATAGGGGCATAAATAAGGACACCGAAAAGGGACAAGATTTTTATTTATATTTTAATACACAAGCTTCGTATTTAAATTATAAAATCTAAAACTTAAATCCGTAACCCTAACACTCTTAACTCTTAAACTATAATCATAACCTTAAATTTTAACCATAACTCTTAAATTATAAACCTTATAACATAAACTCTTAAACCTTAAACCACAACCTAAATCTCTAAACCCTAAAATTAAAAATATTATGTAAACTAAAATTTACACAAACTTGTATAGCAAAGTATTTTCTTAATTATAAAAGTTAGCGTATATTGTTTTAGAATAAATATAATTATTAAAAAATATTTTTAATCAAGTTATAGAAGTTTCAGTATTAATGTTTAGAAATTATGTTTCAAGCTACTAAAAAATTGTTTGAAAGATCGTTTTTATAACGATTTTTGTAATCTTAATTTAAAATTAATTAAATATTTATAATTATGAAAAAAATCATTAAAACTAAGTTTAATTAAAATTTTATTATAACCAACAATCAATTAGTCTAACGGGATGAAACATTAAATCCCTCAAGCAAGGTTAGAAGTTTATATTTTAGTCTTGTAAATGAAGAAAGTTGGATTGTAAGAGTCGCAACAGGTGAACAAGACTCGACGAAAAAATCATTTGTTTGACTCGAGTCGAAAAAATTTCAAATAAAGTTTGAGTTGTACAATATAACTAACAAACTTGACTGACGCAAAATTTTTTGACTCGACTAAGCGTTCACCCTTAATGAGATTTTATAAAATTCGATTTGGATTAATCAACTAATAGGTTAGATACTAATGATTAAATAAAAAATGATTAGAAACATAATTCACAAAACTAAACACCCAAATTTAATAACTACTCAAATTTAACTTCACTCACGTGCCAAGACCCTAAATGTTGCGGTAACAATCGTGTTAATCAAGTAACGACTCAATCAACCGAATGTATTTAGACATCACATAATTAATTTAATGAGCTTCAACTGTGGTGGGCTAGACCGATGAGTGTTGGGGAAGATCAGGGTTTGAGATGGGGGGTTTTGGAGGAGAAGAGAATACATTTATCAAATATTTATCTTTAAAAAAAAAAGAAGATGAAATTGAAAAATTCCGTAACGGAAGTGACACAATAATGACTAAAGCACAATAGCAGTATAGTACTCAAAAGAAAAACGAATTCTTTGTATTAATAATTGAAATGGAATGGAAGAGAAAAAAAGATTACACTGTTATTCCCACCAAGCACTTCCCCCCAACCCAAACAAAAAGCTAAAACAACTGTATTTTGAGTATGGATGGATTTGAAGCCAGCTTGGGAAACCAAGGGGCTAAAAACAAAGAGCAAGCTCAACATGTATTTTATAGATTAACCAGCCTGTAACAATGAACAATGAACAATGATGATACACTCTGGTTTACAACAGTCAATCTGCCACCATCACTACACCAGGTTTCAGTAAGTTCCACCCGAAAATAAACACCCAGTTAATCATAAGCCTTGGCGCGATTAGCTGAAATGCCCCCTTCATCCAGCTGTAGAGTTTTGGGGTTAAGAGGAATGGTACCAACAGTTAGAACACCAGGTGATTCAGTAAATCTATTCACTTTTACTGTCACCGATCCTACGTTTACCACCTCAACGACATCAGTTTTTGCAGCAGCATCTGCAAAGAATTTAAGCTCGTCCTGCTTTGGATTGATGCTGAGAGAGCTGATCTTTAAATCAGATGCACCATCTTTAGCTTCAGGTGCACTTCGTTCTACACTTTCATTCACTGATCTCGCATTAGTTGTATCAAAATCCAAAGAAACCTGCTGGCTAGATGAAGGAACAATAGTCCTCGACAGTCCAGGATCACTTTGCTTGGTACTTCTCTCATTTTCATTCAAAAGTAGCTCAACATGGTTTAAGTTATTGGCAGGATCAAATGCACTCACAGGTGCTAGAACCGGACTCTCAAAACTTCTAATTAGCTGCATGGCTCTCTCTTCCTGCATGATTCTCT
This sequence comes from Hibiscus mutabilis, assembly GCA_019671005.1. Taxonomy (NCBI): domain Eukaryota; kingdom Viridiplantae; phylum Streptophyta; class Magnoliopsida; order Malvales; family Malvaceae; genus Hibiscus; species Hibiscus mutabilis. The sequence goes on from CM033716.1 coordinate 24,996,799, forward strand.
GACGATTTTCATAGTACATAAAGTCGTCAAGTAGAGAGGTCTTCATAGCGTGATTTTTGAATACTTTCAGCATCTCCATACCTTGTTTGTACATTATCTGTGCATTTGACATAACAGTTTATAAGAAACAAAATAACACAAAGATCTCATCAAGATCATAATCCTGGACTAAACAAGTCAAAATTCACAAGCACAGATAGGAAAGCTAAAGCTCTGAACATACCTCTTGTGTATCCCTGCTATTAGTCACTGGCTTGTTTTCATTGTTCCATAATATGATGTGTCTAAAATGGCTGTTTGGAACATCTTTAATGATGTGCCACTTCACAGGGAAGCTTCCGCTCCACTTATCCTGCTGCCAAAAGTCCATATCCTTTTGGAAGTCAACTGGACCAATCATCTCCGCTACACCACAGAATTGTCCACTGGCATTAACCTGTGTGGAAAAAGTACCATATTGTAATTAAGTTAACAAACATCTAAAATGGAATAATATCAAAACAAGTTCCCTAATAATCAAACAAACAGGTACAGAACTCACAGAAAAGAAGAGGAAGATGGGGCAGCTGCTAGGTTTCCCTGCAGCTATTTTCTGTGCATCTTCAAAAGCACTCTCCAGTTTCTTGTTCCCATGGGGTGTAGAAGACCAAACATTGTATTTAATGCTCTTGTGTACATCATCCTCACTATATGATTTTATTACAAAAAACTTTGCCTCAACATAGTCAACTGGAAAATCATCCTTGTTATATTGGTCAGTATAGATGATGATGTTTCCTTCAGCATCACTATTTCCTGCTTTACTTGTGTAGGCTTTAACCACGAGTTGGTTTTTTGATCTGTTGGTTCTAGGACCTCGATTCTGTTCTGCCCATGTATCTGGGAAGCCACGTGGATCATTGAAAACCCTGCCAACATGGATCTTGGGTCGAAGTGTATCCAGAGCACCACGTCCAGGTGCACTTGCTCCATAGTCAGAAATGGCATTACCAACTGGAAGATCCATTTTTAACTGATTACGGTGGGATGGAAGTTTCCCACCAGGAATGTTGCCAATGGGCTCAATGGAACCAGAAGCAACTCTAACCTACATAGGTAATTAGTAATTAGAACCTTCAAATAGGGCACCCAGTGAAATGCTCACGTGCATCAAAATTAAAGAAATTCCAATTCAATATAAAAGTTAAACAGAAACTAAGCATATGTACCTGATGAGCCCGTGCTGATGCTGACTCAGAACTATTAGGAATGCTTCCCTGGATTGCATAAAACTTACTTCGTCCATCTGTCACCCTGCTCAAGGAATCTGCCTGATTTGGAGCAGATTTTCTGGAAAGGGCTGCAGATGCTGAAGCAAGGTTATGTTTAGCTCCTCTTCCATCAGGTCTAGTACCGATTGATGCATGAGTATCCAACAAAGAGTCTGTTGAACTATTTGGAAAGCCATCAGGTTGAATGAAAACAGGAACATAAGCAGTTGGAGATACAGGGTTTTGATAAGGGGGAATGGCGTAATATTGTTGCGCTCCTACAAATGGGCCGTCACCAATCACAGCACCAGGTATGTAAGGATTGTATGGGTTGTATGGAGACTGTGCATATCCATAGTTAGGTGTGTAATATACATAAGGCAAAGGTTCAGTTTGGGCACCCTGAAGAAGAGAAAATAGGCCTTAAGCAAATTTTGAAACAATAAATCACAAAGAAGCAACTTATCTTGGATGCACATCTGAGTCTGACTACAAAAATGTATCAATTACAGAGTTAAAAAGATAAATTTACCCACCGCATATTGGACATCACCATCTGCAACTAAAATATTCTGGTGGTCCTCCCATTCCACGGGTGATTCAAAACCTATCCAATTGCAATCAAAAGTGTACTTGAGATTCTATAACTAATAGTATTGCCGCCATGTACACATACAATCAAAGCATTTAAATTACCTGTACAATAATATCCATAGTTGGTGGCTGTAGGGTAGTACATTCCCTGATCAATAACAAACTCAGGGGCTCCTTCCTGGTACATAGCTGCTACTAGTTCAAGAAATGGACTTGCCTTATGGTTTTAGCAGAGAATTTTGAATCTGAAATCGAATACACCACAAATGTCATCGATAATACAATTACATCTACAAGATAAAGTGAAAATGGACAAGCCTATTATTAAGTAACAAATCTCAAGCAAAACCCCTTTTCCCTTCCCATAATTACATGGGGGAGGAGAAAAACAACTCACAGTAAAGTCAATAGCACATATCAGAACAATAATTCCTTTTATTACAAACAATCAATTAAAGAGATGATGCAAAACATGTCAAGAAAGAGGCTTTTCTATCTTAATCGGTCAAACCAAAACTCCCATGAAATCCCTTGATTAGGAAAAAAAGAAGAAGAAAACAGTAGAGAAAAACAAATGAAAAAAAGGCAAACAATGGCATACACAACTGAAGCGGATTCCATTTAGCTAATTGTCAATAAAAACAAGCTCAAGCAAAACACCACAAAACCGAGCTGAAAATCTAATTTTTTTAAGGAATAATTCCAAGTTTTTTTCCTGCTATCTAGTTATAGTGAAAAGGGGGTTTAAAAATCAATCAATAAAGCAAATCAAGTTACCGGAGATAAAAAGTAAAAAGGGGGCTTTACGAAGAGAGAATTATACCGAAAAATCAAAGAATTTAAGCCTCAGTTGACCTGGAAAGTTGCTCCAAAGAAAATTCCTGGAAATTTTAGAGAAAGAAATGGGTTTTCGGAGACATTTTCTTCAATTAGAAACCCTAACCCTATAAAAAAAGGGGGAAGGTAAACAGTAGAGACTTCGAAAGGGCGGTTCTGGTGGTGCGGGTCAAAAGAGCAAAAACCAGAGAAATTAATTTGACGATAATGGACGCGAATGGCTTCGTTAATATCGAGATTGCCACTCACTTGAAACGTCATCAGTTGGATTTAAACTTATAGAGCCACGCACTGTGACGTTTTGGGATGACGGTCCAATCGTGTGTGCTTTAAAATGGAAAATGAAATAAAAATGTTTTGACCGACAGTGATTTATGAGAATGGGATTGGTTGGTGACTGACGGATATCATAAAATGTTTTTTTTAATAATTATCAATATTTAAACGATTTAGTGTCTCTTGCAATTAGATTAGCTTATTGTTAATGGATGTTGAAAATGATGAAATCATTTATTCATCATCAAAACGGTACATCGATATTTACTTATTGAATACTTTTGTCAAATATATCAAATTCAACTCTAATTATAATCAACCTAATGTACGATTTCAATAAAAAGGAGGATGTAATTCTTTTTATAAAATTTGAGCTTTATTTATTTTAAATACACAAGTTTGTTTAAAATTAATTTTTTATTTTTATTTTATAAAAGCATTTTTAATTATCTAAAAACAATACTTAATTTTTAATTAAAATTCTATTTAATTTTTTCAAAAACTAAAACAAAAAAAGTAACTTTTTAGCACCTTTTAACACCCTTTTGGGAGCCAAAATTTAATTTTATATATTTTTTATATTTTATATAAATAAATTTAAATCTTTCATTCATAAAATTATAATTAATTAATTAACTTTTAGTTTATTTATATATATTTATTCATAAAAAATTTTAAATAATTTAATTATATTTTTATTCAAAATATAATTTGTTGAAAAATATGTATTCAAATAAAAATGTTTTTATATTTTTTCCGATAAAATTTTTTTCATATAATAATATTAAAAATATTTGGATAACAAATATGTATAATCAAATATTTTTGTATATATAACATAATCAAAATCTATATCATTTATTTTTAATTTTTTTATAATTTTGATACTAATAAAAAGAAATTTCAAATCTAGTTCTAAAACTTAAAAAAGCTAAAAATTTTACTTATAAAGTGTATAAATTTATTAAAATTAAGAAAATATAACAAATACCACCATGAAACCATGTTACAAATACTAAAGAAATCTAACTATAGTTATATAGAAAGAGCTTGAAACTAAAGTTTAAATTAAAAAAAAATAAAATAAAAAAATGACTCAAACTCAAAATAATTTAAACATGAAACAATCCAGTGGATCCTAAACCAACCTGTCTCTCTAGGGCAAGTAAAAGCTGAAAAACAAAGTAAAGGTAAGGAAGAAGAGGGGGAAGGTTCCATTGGTAGGTATTGGCTTCTGCAAGACAAAGAATCTGTTCATCTTTGCTTGTGGAAGAATAAATAAAAATAAATAAATAAATAATGTATTCTAGAATTGATTTGATGCCTTTTCTTTCTTAATAATAACCATAATCAAAGAATAATATGGGAGATTTCAATCCAATACAAATGCATAAAAAGTAACACAAAAGTGCCCTTTAAAGCTCGTGGGTTGGTTGATTCCTTCTTCAACCAACAACTTTCTTTTTCCACCCAAAAGTGAAATTCCTTTCTCATTTCTATCCTGATGCACATACACATACACATACACATACGCATGCACACAGGGATGAACCGAAGGAAGGCTAAAAATAACGATCGCCCCTTAAAAATTTAAAATTTCTATATAATTTAGAAAATTAAAAAAATATATATAAATTTTTTATTAAAAATCTATTTTCGCCCTCTTAAAAATTTATAAATCGCTCTCTAACCTAAAGTCATGCGTTCATCCATGCGCACATGCATACATACATGGAACTGCTAAATGAAGGAATGATTCAGGATTATTTAGTTGAAGTTTCTTTGGTTTATATCATGACTAACAAGAATTTTCAAGATGCAGTCCTATAAATTCAATGCAAATGAATTAAAATTCTTTAACAAGACGGTTCATCCAACACGATACTGCAATCCCACAACATTAACCACCAAGTAAATAAATGACAAAATCTTAAAAGAGAATGTGCTAGCCTTGGATACCATACCAACATATCTATATTGTTGGTGCCCCTAAAATAAAAATCCCACAAGCAGCAGCATGTTAATGTCAGCTGGTTTGATTACGAATTTCACCATTCCGAACCTGATCTCAGAAACATTATCTGCATCGTGCTATAGGAAGCGGGCACCAACATTAGTTGGGGTCAGCTAATTGCCAAGCTGCAAATGCAGAATTAGGGCTCAGTCATTGACTGGATGCACTTGGCCTGCACCCACCTCTCCTTGAGGTAGCTCAAAACTTTCAACTGTTTGTAATGGTTCTATAGAATTATTTTCAAGCACTAAAGCAACTTGTGCGCCAGGAGACGCCCTGGAAACGGGAGGATCAAATGTCTGCTTTGCAACATCCTTCTGCTCTATGTTCTGTTGGTAGGTAGCAGGAGGAGGATCAAATGCCTGCTTTGCAGCAACATCCTTCTGCTCTATGTTCTGTTCATAGGAAGGAGGAGGAGAGTCAAATGCCCGCTTCCGTTCAACGTTTTGTTTGTTTGGCTTCTCATATCTGTCGTAGCTGTGGCTACGGCTTCGACTGCGGCGGCCCGACCAGGACTACGGCTGTAGCTACGGCGTGGACTACGGCTGTAGCTGCGGCTACGACCTTGTGACCAGCTCCTGCTTCTGCTCTGCTTCTGCTACGGCTCCTACTCCAACTGCGACTGCGGCTACGGCTATGGCGCCATGTTCGAACCATGTCGGGACTTCGGCTTCTGCCTCTACTCTTATCAGCAATGCCTCTTCTGTTATCAAATCGGCCCCGCCCCCGTGCACGACCACGTCCTCGCCCATCAAAACTATTATATTGATCATGCATGTTTCTCTCATTCCTTCCCCAACCAACTTGACCACCAGCAGGTCCACCAAATCCACGTCCTCTGTTCCCGCGTCCAGAAAATGGGTCGCCTCTTCCTCCACGACCACCAAAGCCACCATCCCTCATTCCACCACGGCCAGTAAAGCCTCCATCCCTCATACCACCACGGCCTCCGGTGTCCCAACGCCCACCAGTGCCACCAGGAGAACTAAATCTACTCATTCCACCTCGATCCTTCCCAAAACCAGGCCCACCACGAGAAGCTATCTCTCGCACCTCAGGAGGCACATGCTGGTTAGCTCTCTCCAGAACTTGAATCAAGTCAGGGGCATACTTCCAGTCCTGCTCAGAGAAAAAGGTAAAAGACACTCCAGTTGCACCAGCTCTTCCAGTTCTTCCAATTCGGTGAACATAATCCTCAATGCCAGTAGGGAAATCAAAATTGATAACCACCCTGTAGCAAGAAAATTTTAAGAACAAAACATTTTCATTTACTGAATAAAATAGTTTCAGCCACAGAAAGAAGAGAGAAGAACCAACCTTATATCTTTGATGTCAAGCCCACGGGCAGCAACATCAGTGGCAACTAATATTGGGGATTTCCCAGATCTGAACTGACCCAAGACCCAGTCCCTTTCGTTCTGTGATTTATCTCCATGGAATGCAACAGCTCCAAAGTTGCGTCCAAGACTACGAGCGAGCTGGTCACACAACCTCTTAGTGGAGCAAAAAATAATAACCTTTGAACCACGTTCTTGAGCTTGGAGAATCTGCTCCAGGCGCCTCTCCTTCTCCATCTGGGGACAACCTCAACATACTGCCAGATCATGAAATGTTTGTAAGCTAATGGGAGAAGTATTTGTTATCTCAAAAGGCAAAGGTACTGAACTTCTGGATGAGACATTACAATTCCAAATATACATCCAGGAATAACTGAAAATGTGTCACAGTTTCCAATGATCTCAGAGAAAGCATTTTTCAAACTTACCATACCAACATGAATTGACATAATAATAATTAATTAATGTCAATCTACAAAGGTAAAATCAGGATGCAATCTTAATCAAAACAAGACAACATTTACATGACAATCTCCTCCGTACAACATTTAATGTTTTGATGGTGACCCATTAACCAAACTCCAATAAAACCACCTAGTCTTCAACATTCCGAGACTGACATTGCCATCAATGCGCCAATATATTAACTTTTAGACTTTAGAGTATACCTGGGTGATAGACTTATTGGCAGCAAGCTGGTCAACACTGCCAATGTTCACCTGGACAGGATTGACAAGGAGGTCACCCGCTATTTTTCTAACTTCTTTGGGCCACGTTGCTGTGAACATCAGTGTTTGTCTGCGAGGAGGTATCTCATTGACAATCTTGCGGATCTGGGGCTCAAAACCCATGTCAAGCATTCGATCTGCTTCATCAAGAACAAGGAGAGACACCTGCCCAAACTCAATTTTCTTCATTTCAAGGATGTCATTTAGCCGACCAGGAGTTGCCACTACAATATCAGCTCCTCGATCTAACTCTTTCAACTGATTAGCCTTTGGAGCTCCACCGTACAAACACTGAAAAGAAATTTGAGAGAATCGGAAAACAAATTTCAGTTGAAAGGAAATAATCAGCTCAGTTTGGTATGCATGTTTGTAAGAACAAGATTAATTATAATTTTTTTTTTTAAAAGAGCAGTCAAGCCTCACCGTGCAAGAGACTCTTGAAGATCGGCCAAATTTGATGGCCTCTTCTTGTATTTGTGTAGCAAGCTCCCGGGTTGGAGCCAAAACCAACACTGTTGGGCCATTAAGAGGGTTGTTGTGTCGTTGCCTCAAAAGCATGAAAGCAGGAATCAAGTAGCCCAATGTTTTACCAGAACCAGTTTTTGCAATTGCCACAATGTCCCAACTTTGTAGTGCAATGGGCCATGTTTGTGCTTGTATTGGAGTGGGAGATGAAAAACCAGCAGAATGAATCTGAAAGGAAGTATAAATTGCACAGAGTGACTATTAACAGAATTTTGCATAGGAAATAAAATGTTCTTAGAAGAAAAAATAGCATAAACACTCATTTTGATTATCATGCAGTTTAACTAAAAATCCATGAGTATATGTTGCTTACAGAAGCAACTTGAGGCAACAAAAGAGGGCACTAAAGAAATAAGAGGCGGAGCCATTAAGCAAGGTCCCAGTCACATCAAATGTGATTTGGATGAAGGGCCAACCACCCTTTTAGAAGATGCACAAGAAAGGCTCCAACTATCCATTTTACAGCCTCCAAAAAAGAGATATTGTTGGATTTGTAAGTGTACCAATTGCAGTGCAGCGTACGACATTTGCTCCTTCTCCGGAGCAGATATCGCACCTGCGACAAGCAAAAAGAATAAGTTTAAAATAAATTTAAAAAGAAAAGCAATAAAAACACCAAATGGTACAAACAGCATACATATTTCACTTCCAAACCAAAGTTTAGGGATTGCAGCATCTGCAAAGCTTACCTCTCTTAGTATCTCTGGAGGGAAACCAGTATCTTCAAACCTTATGAATGGTGCTGGAACATTGTCTCCCTATGCAATTCAATAAGCCAAAATCACAAATGATCTAAACTGATGCAATTATTTCTTCACCATTAAAACAAAGAAAACTCTTTAAAGATACAAGGATGAACAAATTCAGAGGAAAGAAGAGTAACACAAAAACATAAGATTTCAAAAATGATTTAACCCCGTCCAAGTCAGTTGTTTCCAAAAATTGAATTGTCATTCTTATCAAAGAAACTAGCCTCAAAATTTTAAGATCATAAGTATTGATTATTTATTCTATTCCCATCAACTAGCTTATGATTCACTGTATATCTACTAACACACATTTTCACAATTCAATAAGCACATGAAATGTTAGCAAGAACAGATGAAGAAACACAGACCGTTGCCGTGACTTCATGTTGTTTACGATATGCTTCAGCTGGAGACAGATTATTAGTATCCACAGATGCAACAAATGGGGGCCTCAACAAGGCATTATTTGGATAAGGTGGGCCACTATGACCATATATGTTATGCACTGCATGACCTCCACTAGGATTGAATCCCCCACCATGACCAGGCATCACAGTTTGAGGTGGCAGACCACTCACCCTTGTCTCCTGAGGCTGAGAGGAAAAGCACTATTTTCAGAAAATTGTATTAACATATGAATTATGAAATGCCATCTATAATCAATTTAGTCATAAGAAGAATAAGAACCTTTTCATGCAATAAATGAATAAAAATACTTCAATTTTCCAACAAATCATTTTAAAAACTGGAAGAAAGGAACAGGATCAATAAAGCATGCTTTACCTTGCACTAGGTGTAAATGAGTTGCATTTAAGAACTAACATGAGAAATAAGAAAGCAACCAAGAACTTGGGATCTCTATGTTCTATTTGCCACAAACACCAAATGACTACCCCCATCATTTCCAAAACAACTCCAGAAATGATGAAAATTTTATATAGGGTAGTATGAAAAATAATAGTTCACATGGATCCTAAAGTCAGCAGACATGTGCCAAACAAAGTTAATTCCGTGACTTTTCCTCATCATAGTTCTGCCTCTACATATAAGCACTCAAAATAACATTAAACCCAGCTAAGAGCATAAACTGCATAAACATTCAGGTTGGATGCTTTTGATTTCCAGAACTAAAACGATTCTGCATTTATATAGGCATATGGAAAAAAAATAAAAGTTGGTATTTGCACAAACCTCCAGAGGTTTTCCAAATTAGCCACCAACATAACTACATTATAATGCCAGCATATACATATATATCTGTAAAAAGAAAACATTAGTCGATATTGTACCATGGGTATAGCTGAAAGTGGGGGCTGCTGTCGACCCATCATTGGGCCATCTTTGCCACTATTATAGTAATCATTTCCAGATCTGCCATGTAGTTTATCTTCATAACCAGTGTTTAAACCAGGAGGCGGCAAACTAGACTGCATCCTGGATGGGCCCATCTGATTCTGAAACCTATGACCCTGCTGCCGCTGAACCAAATCTGTTCCAGTTTGCTGTGAATGACCCATAGAGGTTGGCTGTTGCATATTGATGGAGGAACCAGTAAACTGCTGTGCTTGACCCATATTATAACCTGTCTGTGGCATCTGAACTGAATTAGTTCCAGCAGATTGATTCTGAGAAGATGCAATGCCCATCTGTTGAAATTGAGCAGGAGAAAACCCAGTTTGGTTTCCTAGCTGAAAATCAACATCTTCCTTTTTGGGAACTGCTGCTTTATAATCTTCTTGATTTGGATATTGCTGACCCTGGTGATGAGCACCATGAGGAGCCAGCAGCTGAGAACTTTGTTGCCCTTGTGGAAGAACGCTTTGTTGATATCCCATATACTGCAAATGCTGATGTGCATATTGATGTCCTTGCGGTTGTGCCATTTGTGAGTTCTGATGTTGCATCGTCTGCTGCCCTATTTGAGGCATCATTTGCTGATTTGGATGCTGCATTGTCTGTGGTCTATTTTGCTGTGGAATAAACTGCCCATGCTGTCCCATTTGTGGACCTGGCTGTTGTGAGCCCTGCTGGTCAGAAACCTGCGCTACCATCGAACCCTGCTGCTGCCCCATCATTTGCCCTTGCTGTTGAGTTAATTGGCTCATTTGCTGCCCCTGCTGTTTTGCACCCTGGGGAACTTGTATTTGTCCCATCTGTGGCGCCACACCATTAGGTTGCACTGAGTGGGCAGCTGGTATTGGAGCTAGCTTAGGTGTGGAAACTGGAGGAGGAGGACCAAGTGGCAAGGGTGGAGGCATAACAGCAGGCCTCTCATACTGGGTGACATTGGTCTCAGGATTCCAGTAATACATAAGGCCAGTGCTTCCATCAATCAACCCCTTCCAAGGCTTCGGAAGAGTAGGATCATCGGGTGCATACCGTGGGCCAAGAGTCGCTGATGCTGCTGCTTCTGAAGTCATTTGTCCAATATATATCTATAACCACATAAAGTCCTTAGATTTAGAAACCAGGTCAAAAAACCCAAACCCAAACTGCAGATAGTACTGCATGAGCCACCGAGGGGGAAAACCCTAAAAGTAGCAATACCAACTCTAAAATATAATCTGAATATATACACACATATCCATATCATATGACAAAGAGATTTTACAATTAGTAGCAATTCAGACTACCCCTGATACATCAATTAATCAAACCCTAAAAACAAGAAACAACACAGATGGATTGAGTCGTAAAGAACTTTCAATTTGAAGTTTAGGGTTTCAAAAACTTTACCTTTAATTTGACTCCCTGCTGTATCGGAGACAGAGGGGTTTGGGTGAGGGACGGGAGGGAGAGGGGATAAAATAGGCGGAAGAGAAAGCCGAGGCTTGTTTGACGGCGGGCAATGTGTGAAGAGAGACGAGGGTGGGTCGGGAATTCTCAAAAAGGAAAATTTATAATCTTATATTAATATAAAACATTATTTAGATATAATATTTGTTTGAAATAATTATTATTCATTAATTTATGTTTTACTTTTTTAACTAATTTTATTTAAAGGGGAAGAGAAAATTTTAAGGAAAAAAAATACTCCTACTAGATTTTAAATCCGAAACCTAAGAGGAAGGGATGAAGCAGGTGAACAACTCTGACTAACAAGTCATCAACGCTTGCTCGATTCAATTCTTGTTAAAAAAACACATAGTAGAGAAATATAAACTTTAAGATAATAAATATAAATTAACACACAAAAATATTCATTATTACTCTATTATAATATAATTGACTTAAAAAACATTTCAAATTTTTTGTACGTCTCCAAAAATATAGGGTGAAGTTTATAAATGGTTGTTTAAAAAATAAGACGGTATTTAAACTTTTAAAGATTACAAAATGTCAATTAAATTTTATGTTTTGTAATAAAATGATATCTCGGCCGTTAAGTACTGTTATAAAACTTTGTATAATAGCATATTTAATCCTTTATATTTACACATTCAATTAATTTAGTCCGATTTAAAAAAATAATAAATTTAGCCCTCGTTATTTACACATTCTTTCAATTTGGTCGTTAAAGCAAAATTCCAAGATTACTTTTTGTAGAAACATAAAATCGAAACCTATATTTCACTCCTTTCTTCTAAATACTGCTCTTGAGTATTCTTAAACAACCTAAAATATCAAAATTGCTATAAATGGCATTTATTATTATTATTATTATTATTATTATTATTATTATTATTATTCGTAAATATTGCTTACATAAAATATCAGATTGTTTTTACAGGCTAAGAATTACAAAAAGTAGAATTTAACTTCCTATCTTATTCTTAACCTTTATCTCCTAAAAAAACACCTTTTCTACTGGTTTCAATCACAACAGCTTTCCTCAAATAGTACCGTATGATAGAAGTGACAAAGAACCGCAGATATATCTAATAAACTGAATTGATAGGAAATTAAATAGTCTCTACATTCTTCACTTACAAGATAACCATTTTCCAGAGGCTGCAAAGTGAAATAAAGTCCAACGAGGAAAAATTCAAAAGAAAAAGATAGCAAACCAACTGAGCAGATGGCACCTCTGACATTATTTTGCTTTAAGGATTAACTTGAAAGAATGTGTAAATAATGGGGTTAAATTTAATATTTTTTTTGAATTAGGACTAAATTGATTGAATGTGTAAATACAAATGATTAAATATGTTATTATACAAAATTTTATAATAGCCATGTTATGTACTTAAAGGCCGACTTATTCTTTTGTTACAAAACATAAGGTTTAATTGTCATTTTGAACATTTGAAAGTTTAGTTACCGTTTTATTTTTTTAACAAAATTCAATGATAACTTTACTTAAAATATAATTATGCTGCAATATTAAAATTATTTAAAAAATTACATTGTGAAAATGTATCTATGAAGCATTATAAAATTCACAAATAATAAATTATTCAATGTATTTTGGTATAGCCTACAAACTAAAAGAAATACATGATCAATAAGATAAAATTTGAATCCTAAATGAGTATAACATAAACTAGGCTTTTGGTGTTATTGTAATGCCCTTCTCCTGATTCAGAAGTCGATTTGGGTTTGGAATGTTATATCGGGTCATTACAACAACCCGCAAAAGATAAAATTATATATATATATATATGGATTTATATTTAATATGATAGCGTGGAAACAAAATAATTTCACAAATACCTTAATTTTAGGGTTATAATTTAAGACTTATATGTTAGAAATTTAGAATTTAGGGATTGTTGTTATAATTTATAGTTTAGAGTTAAAATTTAGGGTTTAAGGGTTAGAGTTTTGGATAATATGGTTAGGTATTTAAGTTTTAACATATAAACCTTAAATTATTAACATAACCCATCAATTTTAAATCACCAAACTTAAACCCTTAAAATCTTACATTAACCCCAAAACTAAATGCATGTGTATAAAATAATTACCTATATATATATATATATTATGATCCACTTACATTATGTAAAATTTAATTTTTTTATATTTTTTGAACCGTTAGATGATAGTAATAAATGACTAAAATTATTTTTTATATATTTTTTCTCGTGATAATCTTCACATTTAATATTGTCAATATCACTTAGGGGTGAAAATTAGGTAGAAAATATTCAAAAACCGCGAGGATTCGAATCGACGGAATGAAAAATAACCGAAATCTTTACTTATGGGGAAGAGAACGGGAGAAATTTTATCACATAAGCTCAAATGAAGATGGGGACAAAGATTGCTATATTCGAACCGTAAGATAACCGAACCGTAACCATATATTTGAGGATCCCTAAAAAATATCCGCAATATTTTATTAGATTTTTAAAAAATATATATACTTAATTATCTATATAGCCCTAATATATAACTATATTATTATCACTTCAATTTTTTCCTCAACCTAGCCACACTCAAGGATTTTTGATATGTTTCTTAATTTTTAGATATAAACTAAAACTCGTCTAAATATTCCACTACATAATATCTTATCAATCTTCATCATCTCGTAAATGCTTCTAGTTAAAATATTTAAACAATATAAAGTGAATTCGCCATTTATTTTGGTTAATAAAATAATATTTTTACTTAATTTTTGAAATGAAAGTTCGAAAAATTCCCAAATTCCCAAAATATCTAACGGAAATTTCTCGCAACTGTGAATGTTAGGACAGATTTAGGACATAATATGAAATACAAAACCATCCCGCCCCGATTTCCACCCCTAAATTCTCACTATTCATTTACCTTCGTCCATTTGTTTAAGTGAAATTTAAGTAAAAAAACACATCTGTTTTACATCCGCACATATCTCTGCGAGGCATAAGTGAAGATGCAAAGTTGAAACATCGATATTAACGAAATAACAAATATCTAAAAGACTGACAACCAGGACAATTGTTTTTATTACATGGACAATTGCAAACTCTTAAGGTGCATCTCATTCGGTTCGAACCACAGACCTCGTACGAGTACGAATCAAGCTGGTACAAGCTGATGCAGGGAAAGTAATTTCCTCCCTTTGTCACCTTAATTTATAGAACAATAAGAAAGGCACGAGATCATAACAACATTGCAAGTTTTCATGATTCAAAGCAATGGCCTAAAGGAATGATAATAAGATGAAATACAAATAAAAACAGCTGTTAAGTGTTGTTCAGTTATTACATATGCTCTTAACATGTTATGAGAAAGATTAAATTTGAATATCTCAAGGCATCGTGATACGAACACCGCGGAAACTAAAGCCTGCTACAATCAGGTACAGCAAAAAAGAATTGCACAAACAGTTCTACGTCGGTCATCGTTCTCATGTTCTCATATTCTTTGATCGACATCCACTTCATTCTTTAGCCTTGGGTTCCTTTCAAAATTAGGACTTATCAGTCAAACCGGTTCTGAATTTTAGCCATAGGAGATTCTGAGTAGGAAGATATTCTCACCTTGGTACAAACATAGATGTAATGGACGTCCGGATTCTTTCCAAGTACATCTTCCACCGAGCTTCCACTTTCGTCCAACTGAACCGGGTCAGTCAATTGCCTCACTGGCTGCTCAGAACTTCCTTCCGGTCCAAATTTCTCTGCATGGTAAAAACCTACATTAAAAGCACATCATACATTACATGCCAGGCTACTATATATGGAGGATGAAACTCATGGATCCTGCTCTAATTCCAAAGATTTATTTTCTAGTCTCCGGCTTTCAAGCTGTATGGCAAGAAAACTCGAAATATTTGCAGTTCTAGACCTAGTTTCCATCTCTCGTCTTCCACAATTTGTCACCATTCTTTCTTCTACAACATTCATGTTATAGGAAGGATAATGAGAGAATATGAATGAGACTATATGTGCCTTAAACGTTAACTACATAATTCAAACGTCACCCTTTCCATTCAGATCAACTAAACAACCGTATGTGGTATGCCGTTTTTTATTTGTTTAAGCATCATTATTCCTTAACAACCTCTATGTTCTCGTGATAACATGGCAATCTGCACCCAAGATTTTCGATTTGAGGTATCGAGTTCAAACCTTGGGAAGAGAGGTAAATATTACGGGATGGGAGACAGACACCTACTGTTGGGAAACCGAATGCAGGCTGTCTTATATATAATCATTCAACTGTCGCAAGGACTACGACCAACATGCAAAGTGTTCGAAATCAATGCAAAGCGAGAAACGTAAGGCATCAACAACATAATAACCAGAATGGGGAATACAATCAACCTATCACATGCAGTTTCATGCTCCAAGTGCACGATTCTTTCAGCAAGGTGAGGCGATATACTGGAGCGCCATACGTAATCTGCAGGACTTGCAACAACAGTTAGGGAAGCAGAAAATTAACAGCACACACACACACACAGATTGAAATCCGAGTGCAAGAAATTCATACAACTCGAAATCCATACCCACATTAGCAGAACAGATAAATTTAATGCAAACGGGAATAAAAGGTGAGTAAAGTTACCAGAATATAGACTCCTTTATCCTTGAGGACCCTATAGTTTTGTTACCAACTGCTTCAATATATGGTGAACGTATCAAGAAAATCCATAAAAGGGAAAAATGCAATGTAGACAAGTCTAGTAACCTTATTTAAGGATTATCATATACCTCCAGACTTCGTCGAGCATTTGTGCCGCATTCTGCCTCAATTATTTCCACACTGCAACACAAGATTTCCCCATCAGCTTATTATAATCGAAATTGGATCGAAACAAACACGGTTGAGCCACAATTGATAAAAA
Source organism: Hibiscus mutabilis (assembly GCA_019671005.1). NCBI lineage: Eukaryota > Viridiplantae > Streptophyta > Magnoliopsida > Malvales > Malvaceae > Hibiscus > Hibiscus mutabilis. The sequence continues at coordinate 25,012,829 of CM033716.1, forward strand.
CTCACCAAGATAGAATCAAGAGTCCCTGAACATCACCAATTCGAAACGAAAATCAGTAAAACTTTCAAATGCCAACATTCAACAAGCATTGAATCAACAGAAATTGAAACAAAAGTAGCACCTTTATCGATAACAGCATCAAAGGAACCGCCTTGAAAAGGACTCATATCTCGAGCATCCAATTTAATATCTGCAAGACATTACAAGAACATGTCAAAAACAAATCTTTCTGTAAGAAACAAAATTGAATGTTTATATTTTAGCTGCTGCCTGTTGGAGTACTTGGCTTGCATAGCGTCGATGACTACAGTGGATATATCGACATTGACAACATCCTCGTACCCATCGTTCACCATCTCTTCACTAAACACTGCAAACAAAACATGGAGATTCGTTACATAAAATCGACAGATCCGAAAAAAGAGAGTATGGGTTTGATTCATGCTTCGCCGGTACCTGAATTGCCGCAGCCGACGACGAGAACACGGTGGTGACGGTGTGGGACATAAAGGTGAATAAGGGGAGCTAAGGCGGGATACTTTTGGTACCAGTCAAAGGGAGCCGATTCGCGGGCGTAGCGGTTGTCCCAGTACCATGGCTCGCCGTAGGCTTGAGATGATGGCGGTGTCCCCATGGTCATCGTGGAATCTGAGCTTTGGGTCCGAGTTTTGATGTTTTTGTAATGAAATTTGTTTTGGGAGAGAGTTTATTATTGCAGAAATGTTGGGTGTTGTTTTAGTTCAAGAGTTCGGTGAAAATGAAGAGGCTTGTCTTGTCGCAGGAGTAGGGATTGGGCCATGTTTAATGTTTTCATCAACATCTAGTACAATGTATCTACCCCGACAACGTGTGCTTGTCTTAACAAAAGTAAGAATACGTGTACTTGTTATGATCCACATGATTTGGAACTTTGTTTGGAATAGTAACGATTCATGGGCACGGGTCGAAATTTTTGCCGGTCCAAACTAGATCCAAAAAAAATTATTCTATATTTGAATTTGACTCGATGTAATTTTATCTTTAAAAAAATTGATTTGACCCGAAATTATATACATTAACCCAAATTTGACCGATTTATATAAAAAAATTAATTTTAGGACCTAAATGTAAAAAAAATAATTTAAAGGACCTAATTATAAAAAAATCAATTTTAAAAACTTAATTGTAAAAATAAATTTAAAAGACCTAATTATAAAAAATAATTTTAAGGACTTAATTATAAAAAATATAAAAAGAAAAGATATTAGTACAAATATTCTTATAAAATATAGGAGAAAATTAAATTAACATTCCCTAATAAAATATTTTTCAGCCTAAATTTGAGCTCGACTCCACCCGATCGAGTCTGTTAGAAACTCAATCGAACCGAGTAACATGCCACCCCTAAGTTAGTAACATATGTAACAAACTGAAATTCATGTGATTCGGATATGTAGAAACTAGATGTTTAACATTACTATTCAATCAGGTCTATGGAAAAAATATTAGTTGATTTATGGACTTAGATGAAATTGTAAGAATTTGATATTTGTTGTGGGAGTAGAACAATTTCAAACTTTATGGTCAAACATTTTTTTTATATGGGTCAATAAATCGTGAATTGAACTAACTATAATAGATATTTGGCAAGAGGACAAAATATGTTTTTTAAAATTTTAGGATATTTTGTTATTTAACTTTTTATTTTTTTGGAGCAAAGAATATTTCAACGTTTTAATTTAGTCCAAATATATCTCTCGTTAGGTAAAAATTGTCAGTTGACTGACAATCAACGGTTGGTGTTAACTAGATTTGCTACGTGTTAAGATCCACTGATGTAGTATATGCCATGTTAGATTTAAAAAAAAATAATTATTTTGTCATATCCTTCCTGATGGTAATATGTGGCCGAATATCATGATGATATGTAATTGAACTTGATGATGACATGTGGCGAATTTGATGTGGTTAAAATTGTAGGAATAAAATGCTGTTATTTTAGCAGATCTTAACACATGGCAAGTCCAGTCAGCACCAGCCATTGATTATTAGTTGATTGACAGTTTTTACCAAACGAGGGACATATTTAGACCAAATTGAAACGTTAGGGTGTTCTTTGCTCCAAAAAAATAGGGGGCCAAATGACAAAACACGCAAATATTGAGACATCTTTTGTCATTTTGCCTAGATATTTTGCGAAATAAAAAAATAAAATTATTTTACTATTAGTCAGAGACAGAGTCAAGATCGCATGTCAGGAGGGTCAAATTATTGAATTTAAAAAATATAAGAATTCATTAAGTATTTAAACTCAAAATTGAAAGGCAAGGCTAAATTTATCTGATATTTAATTTTATAGGAACATAAATTATCATTAGACCAAAGAAAATTAAAGAGATAAAATTAAAATTTTAGAGATTTTAATTAACAATATTAAAAAAATATAATATTTAATATAAATTTTTAAAAGTTGGAGGGCCAACTTAAAAAATTTTAAAAATAAAGAACTTTTATGTAATTTTTAAATTACTGGGGGGCAAATCCCCGTTGCACCTCACTTATACTTCGTCTTGATTTTAATTAACTATTTCTTTTTGTTTTAGATGTTCTATTAAAATATAAGTTTAAAGTTTTTTTAATTAACATAGATTTAATTTTAGGGTTTAGGCTTTTAATTTGGGGTTTAAAGTTTAAAGGTTTAGAATTTAAGATTTAGGATATTATGGTTAGAAATTTAGGTTTTAACCTATAAACTAACCTTAAATTCTATCAATAACCCTAAATTTAAAACTACTACACTTAAGTCCCTAAACCCTAAACTTTAAACAAGATCTATAAATATTAAAATTAAGGCGTTTGTATGTATGGAATAATAATTCATATCTAACGCTCATCTGTAAGTCATTCCATAAACTTTAAAACAATGGGTTTTATTCGTTTATAGCAAACCCAAAGAGGAGCATATGAAAAAGAATAACAAGATACTAACCGTATATGTTAGGATGGAGTCTAACAGCAATTTGGGTCGAATGGTAAGTAGTTCAATTATTCAGATTTTGAGTTTATGAATAGAATTTGTCTTATTTATGGTTCGATTTTATTTGATTTTAGAATTAGTTGAAATTGTAATATAATATAAGACAGAAAAAAAAAACTTGGTAATGAGAGTATAGACGGACGCAAAATTTTATGTTAGTGGACGAACTTATAAAATTTTAATAGGTAAAAAATAAATTTTTAAATTTTATATAATTTCAATTTTTTAGGGGCAGCCACCCTATGTCAATCCGTGAATAAGGGTATATTCTTTGAAAAACTTCAATTACTTGGAACTTAATTGCTTCATTGGTTTTCGAAAACCTTAATTACTTGATGCCATCTTTCATTCAACAAGCAGAGAATGGATTCTTGTTTATTTCTCACAAAACAATCCTCTGTAAGCCAAGGATAAGATTCTGCTTCATATTATATATATATATAGCAAATTAACCTTAGTTGATCCAGCAACTACAACTAGAAAGCTGTGTTTTCACAGAATTTGTATCCGAAAATGACCACGGTTAACTCGACCTACAATAACGACGGTATGTACCCTTTCTACAATTGAAATCTATGTTGTTTGAACTCTTCATCTTTGATGAAGTACTTGTATCCGACATTTACGCTCGACTCCGAGTAACATAGCATGCAATCGCAGTGCCTGGTTTAGTGTTTTTCATTAGTTTCATATTGTATTCACCAACTATTCTCATTGCAGATCAAGTCGCAAGATCTATATCAGAAGCAGGGCCCAGACATTACATACTAAAGATAATGTCGTTTTCTTTTCTCGCAAAGACTGGAATCGAGAAATACGAATCCGGAGAGTTTGACGCCGGTGGATACAAATGGTATCCGTTATTTTCTTATTTGTAAGTTAATACCATATGTTCTATCAGAGCTTGAATAGCCTTTTTTGATTTGTGTACGGTCACAGGAAACTGGTGCTTTATCCACATGGAAACAAGAGCAGAAATGTGAAAGAACACCTTTCTCTTTACTTGGTTTTTGCAGATGTAGCTTCTCTAATCCGCTTGGACTTGGAAGTCCATGCGGTTTTCCGTTTTTTCTTGCTCGATCAGACCAAGGACAACTACTTGATTGTTCATGGTATTATTACAGTTTCAAAGCAGTAGTTTTAGAATGTATATATATATACATACACATACATGTGCATACATATATGTGATGAGATGCTTTAGAAATGATGTTTGAACCTTCCGGCTTTTCGATGCCTAGATGCAACGGGAAAAGACCGGTGGTTCCATGGATCGAAGCATCAATGGGGATTCGATCAGTTGATTCCGATTCGAACTTTTAATGATGTTGGCAATGGGTACCTACTGGATGACAGTTGTGTGTTTGGAGCTGAAGTGTTTGTTACCAAGGAAATGAGCTCAGGGAAAGGTGAATGCTTATCAGTGATTAAAGATGCCATAAGTTCCAAGCATGTTTGGAAGATTGAAAACTTTTCCAACTCGGATTCGGAATACCACGAATCTCAACAATTTGTTGCAGCCAATCATAAATGGTATTCCGTTTTTCTCCTACTCATACCTGATATTCTCAAGATTTTCTTACGACTCGTCGACCGGTAAGATACTATCACTTCCTTGGGTTGCGTACTTGCTTTGCATCGACATCCTGAGCACAAGCCGGTATTGTTCTCGAGCATCCATGTCTCTCAACCCTTAAGAGAACTGTGGGGTGCTCAAAGTGGACGATACCAGCTTGTGCGACGCGGACGCAACCTAGGGGAAGTGAGAGTACCGTGACCGGTTTTAAGTAACATTTCAAGGGGCTTTTTCTTCACCTTCATGATGCAGGACAATACAGCTTTTTCCCAAAGGAAGAAGGCATGGATTAGGCACTCATGTCTCTATATATTTGGCTTTGGTAGATTCAGACACACTCAAGGATGGTTCTAAAATATTTGCAGAGTTCACTCTGCGTATGAAAGACCAACACCAGAGCAGGCACATAGCCGGAAAAGGTTTACAACCTTAAATCATCTGTAAACATACTTAAAATTGAACATCATATATATATATATACACACACACACACACACACACGCACGAAGCTTAAAATTTTGATTCTCTTGCAGTTAGTCACTGGTTCAGTGAATCAAGCAAAGAAAGTGGGTGGGAAAAGTTTGTTTCTTCGGCTTATTTCTATCATACAAGCAGCGGGTGCCTAGTGAAGGATATGTGCATGGTGGAAGCAGAGATAACTGTCCACGCCGTTGCTAATACATTATAACCAACGTTTACTATACGGATATGACCTTCAAGGATCCTCCGAATATACGATTACAAATCATGTAGACGTTATTTTATCAAATATAGTTGCATCATTTACAGACAAATAGGTTGAATTGAGCTATAAACAATTGGAGCAGTGCATACATATACATGTACATACATCAGGCGATGTTTGAGTCAAAGTTTAAAGATAGAGATGCGAGTTTTAGCCAAAAGTTTTCTCAGTGCTGTAACACACGTAGAGAAACCCATCTTCATCTTTGAAAGAATTATAGACAGACCCCATGAAACTTGCTGCAGATATTTAGTGGTTGAAGTTATAAACGGAAAAACGGGTCGGCAAGTTCCTATTGATCAATCAATAAGCAAGAAAGATCCATAAATGCATATGTTCTTTTACCTGTTTGAGGTAATGTGTTGTTCACAAACACAAAGAGAGCTTTTTAGGGACTCAACCGTAGCCTTCTACTTAGAATGTGAATGAACTGACCCACCGACATGTCTTGAGGAACCAGGAACCTTGAGAGTCAAGAAAACCAGGATAGTTGCAAGAAACCAATTAATAATATTCACCAAAAACTTCATTAAAAATGAAAAAGAAAAGAAACTACTTATTCTTCTCTATATCTGGGAGGCCTGTCCTTGAATATCTTTCAATGATCACCTGGAACATAAACAAACACATGATAGGCAGGCGAAAAGCAATAAATAATCATTTCAGGTGTGTTCAGCCGAACGACACAATTTGTCCCGACTATGAAGAGCTTTGTGACCTCAGTCTCTCTTCGTAGCTGGGAACAAACTCGGAGAGCATTCTGCTCTTTAATGATCGGTTTTCAGCACATCGACAATCAAAGAGAACAATTCCTAGCTCGTGTGATGTTTCACATATCAACAATAAGCATGAATCGTCGGATTACACGACCAATTATGTTACAGGTATCATAGGTTAATAATAAGGTATTTTAACATATGAACGGATCCAGATACGCTTCTGCATCTAGTATTTTGATTCGAACAAGTGGTCCCTTGATTACACATAATGCAAAGCTTTAGAATGCATTAAAAAGCAATGAAATTAGAGATGATTATTAAAACTTACAGGAACACGATCTGGGTATTTGGTTAAAATGGTTTTTGATTCTTCCTGTCGTTGCTCTGCAAAAATAAACAAAAAAATATCAAAATTCATGTTTAAATATTCATTAATCTACTCAAAAAGCAAAGAAAAGTACTGAAATGTTTTATTACCAAGTGATCTCTCCTTTAGAAAAGGCTGACGCTTCCCCATTGGTTTATGAGTTTGAAGAACAATATGAATGTAATCTCCTTTGTTTGTCTTTTACAAAACCCAGAGTTTGTAAGGAAGAAAAACAAAAGGTTTATATCACAAACGAGTATTATCTTTTTTTATTCATATACGTATTTTTTTATTAAAATAAGTATTTAAAATTTTTTTAGTCAAAAATATGTACTAAGTATTTTTTTTATCAAATTAGGTACGTAAAATATTTTTTTATCAAAATAAGTACATAATATAATTTTCAATTAATGTCACATGTTACCTTTAAAAAACTTATATATATGACCAAAAAATTATCTAAATAATTATTTTGACAACAAAATACTAAAAATACTTGTTTTGATCATAAAATATTTTAATATTTAAATAAAAAATAATATAATTTAAATACCAAAACAAAATACCAGAGGAGAAAATGTCGCCTTTTCAGCTTGACATTCGGTTACCAGAGCTCTTTCATTTCAACCAAACTAGTACGACATCAATTTTTAGGACAAAATGTCTAATTGCGATGTTAGTCCCTTACTATTCTTGATTTTGAATTTAAATAGCCTTAAACATTCGGTTGACATAAGATATTAGTTAATTCCAATCGTACAATCAAATAATAATTAAAAAAGCCACAATCAATTTGGATTTACCGATAATATTAAAAAAATAAAAGATCAAATTATACTAAATTAAAATAAATGAATTAAAATTTGAATATTAACATAATCTAAACTACATTAGACCAAAACTAATAAAATAAGTTTGGGGTACATAACTGTTAGGAGATGATGATTGATTGCAATGTTCTCTCTAATTTAAATGTTTGTTTTTATTGAGAAAATAAGGTCTAATTCTTTTATTAGTCATTGTAATGTGAAAGTTGTGTATTTAACATTTATATTTTAATTTCTTACTTAAAGTTTTATACTTTTTAAATTTTAAAATTTTAATTCTGAATTGAATAATAGTCGTTAAATATATTAAGTCAAATTATACTATTTTTTATAATATGTGTAAGTTGCAGGTTTTGTTCTTGTTCTCTAATTTGATCATTTAAATTCTCGCAATTCAATCATATTGTTTTATTATTATTTGAATCGGGACTAAAATCTCAAAATGCAAAAACTATAAAGGATAGAATTGATAAAATTAAGGTATAAAGAGTTGATTTACAATTTATACATAATACACGGACTAAAGACAGAAACTGACCCAGAAAATAAGCCTTGGGATTTCTCATCGGGTAAAATTCCTATTACGTGGTAACGCGCACGGCAAACGGGGACAGTGGAAGGCAAAATTGGGAGAATAATCCAAATAGCCCCTAATACTTGGAATATAGGAGATGTTGGGATATTTGGGGATTTATGGCAGTTTCTACAGTGCAAGTAGAGGACGCCATTTGCAGGTGGCGTTCTAGTGTTTTTTATATATTTTTTTATTTACGTGTATAACATATTTTGAAGGGAAAAATATTTAAAAAGAAAGGACGCCACTTGTGTAACATCCCAAAACCGGGCCTAGTCGAAATTCGATTTCGGTGACTGGAAATTTCACATCAAAAAGTCAAAATTAGAGAGTTGGCTTTTGATCAAATAACATATTATTAGTTTAATGAACCCTAATTAAGCATTGATGTTGTTAAAGGACCCTATTGTAAGCTTTGAAACATGTTTTAGTAACTAAATTGAGAAAACTAAAAGTTAGGAGGGCAAAAATATAAAAATGAATAGTTGAGGAATTAATCTTGCAATTAGCCCCTCCTTAAGCCTAATCACCACATACGTGGGATTAGGATATTGAGTCCCTTCAATTGAAGGAAAGCTCAATTGAAAACAATAGGAAAAGGAAAAAGAGAAAGAGCTTACCCGATTAATTTGAAAAGTCACCATCTTCATCATTTTCTTCCTTTAGTTTGAACAAGCAAGCACCTCCATTGAAGGATAGGCCAAGCTTTGTTTTCTTTAAATTTATCCATTCTAAATTGTAGTCACTAATTTTGTCTGGAATGAACCATTTTTATTTCGCTTTATAATAATAGGCTTATATACTACTATGGGCTTTGTTTAGTTTTAACTATCTATATGTATATGTATATGCGGCTATTATTAGGACCCAAAAGTAGAATATTACTATTATGTAAGTGTTAATAAATCTTATATTTTACTAGCTATATATATGTGTTGCTATTTTATTGTCATGATATTATATATTATTGTTATCCATTTGAAAAAGTCTAAATATTATAGTCATCATCTTATTATTATTATTATTATTATTATTATTATTATTATTATTATTATTATAGTATTTGCTATATGTTATTATTATAGTATTTGCTCCTATAGTTCTTATTCTGTTATATTTCTCTATTATTATTATTATTATTATTATTATTATTATTTTGTTTTGCTATCAGTATTAGCGATCATGGTTATGATTATTATAATTGTTGTTATTATTGTTTCCTATTACTATTATTATTAGTATACATTACTACTATTATTATCTATCATTATTCGAATATTTTTGCAATCATAAAACAAAAGAAAGAGAGAGAGTAAATAAATAACATAACCCAATATCAGTTTTTATATATAAAGTCCATTTATAATTATAATAAGCCCAACTTTTAATTACATATTTAGCCTGTTTCGGGACCAACTTTAAACAAAAACCCTAAGTCTAATAATCCCTCTATTATGTGCAGCCAAATTTGGGCCGTTAGATCTGGCTGTTGATCTAACAGTCCAGATACATCCAAGGGAACCTTCCAGATTCCACACGCTCCCCCACGCGCGTGTGCATCATACGTCTGCGTCTGTTGCTCTTCCAGCACTGCCTCCACGTCGGTCAAAGAGAACCGGTGGCCCAACGCCACCTTACCATCGCTCTGCCATATTAGTTGCCACGCCAACAACCATGCCAGCAACCAGGGCTGGTCCCCTCCTCTCTCGTCACATGCAAACAAATGAAAGAATGTCAGAATAGGAGCGGTATATCCTAACAACATTTTAGAGATTTCAGATGGATGCAAACAAATAATAGCAGCAACCAATAGCAATTTTCGTTGTGATTTTCATGTAAATACGAAATACATGTAATATTCGGCTATATAAACAAAAGCCCAACAATTGTAAAAACCCTAAGCACTATTGAGGGATATTTCAGAGAATAGAATCGAAAGGAAAAGCCTCCAGAGGTATTCTCTATATTTCTTTTGCATTTTGAAGCATATCGTGTACAAAAAAAACAAAAGGGGTTAGGGTTTCTTTTACCTTCGCATCGCTTTAGTTTCCGTTAGGCCATCGAGTTTCCCCCGTTGATGATAAGACTTCTGGTGCTTTTGAGCCCGCATATGTTGAATCGGTGGGGAAAATATGATGAAAAAGCTTTTAGGGTTTTAGTTTTAAGGATTTTCAAACAAAAGAGGGTCGTGTTTTTGAAAAAATAGAGTTTAGATTGGGTTTTAAATCATGAAAATGAAGCATTTTTTGGGGTTTTGGCTTTGCCAGCCGCCGTCCGACGGCGGCCTACATGACAGAGTACGGTGTAGAGGTCGCCAGTTTCTGGAAACCACGGCGGAGGAACCGCCAGAATCTGAGTTCTTGAAGAACATCAGATGAACACTGTGAGCTTTGGAGAGCATTTTTGCTCTCCCTTCTTTGGGTGAAAGGGGGCAAACGGCTCGGTTTAAAAAAATTAACTCTTATACTTGGTCCCCGCTTTTAAAATGGTTTTATTGCATAATAAGTCCCTCCGCTCTTTTGAAATACCGCCCGCGGCCATTTTGCTACCAATAATTACACTCTCGGTCCCCCTTTTAAAAATAGGATAATCCTCTTTTAAATCCTTCCGCCCTGTAATATTCGCATATGAGGGTTTCTACCTTTTTAATTTACTTCCGTAGTCCCTAGATTTTCGGAATTCTTGCCATTTCGCCTTTTTTATATGCATGTTTTAATTTATGCTGTGAAATCTATTTCCTTTACATTTCAGTCATGTTTTGTGATTATACTTTTATTTTCCTATTGATATATGTTTGATGTTTTAAATATGTATGTTATATAGTGTTTGGTTTTCCATGTAATATTTTTTACACAATATGTATAATATATGGCATAAAGTATGATTTACATAATAAAGTGTAATGTATAGCTTTAAATGTGTAATATGTTTTTTTTATAAGGTATAGCTTTTATAATATGTATACTATATAGTTTTTTCTTTTAAATATACATAATGTATGGTTTCTATAATAAATATAACATATGTTTTTAATATGTATTAAATACATAGTTTTCCTCAAATATATGACCTTTTTAAGTATTAATATATGTGATTTTATAAAGATTACAATATATATATATTAAGGCCTTGATATACATGTAATATGAAGCTTTGTTTTTTTTTTAAACATATAATATAAGTTCTTATAATCTATATAATTCACAGCTTAAAAAAGATAATATATTTACCTATGACATATAATATGTTTGTTTTTTTAGTGTAAGTTTAGATGTTTGGGTCTTTTTGTGTTCGGGCTTAGGGTTAGTTTTAGCTTAGTGGGCATTGGGCTTAGTTTTTTGGGCTTTGGGTTGTTAAGTTAGCTTTAGATTAGAATTAGACAAATTAATTTAACTAGTTTGGGATCGTGTTCTCGTTTCATAGGGGCACGATCTTTAAATTAATTAGATTAATTTAGGATTAGCCTTTTAGAGCCTTAGTTAAATTAGGGTTCGAATTAATTTAGTGAATTTAAATTTACCATTGGCTCATTGAGATAAATGATAAATTCATTAAATTAGTTGGACATCTCTTAATTACATTTAGGATAAAATTAACATGGAGATTAGATTAACATTTAAATTAAAACTATGATTGATTAATTTGATTTACTTTAAATAGTATTCTTGGCTTATTGGAATACTAGATTAAAATCAATCGCATTAACTATCATGTTACAAGATAAATCATAATTTGTTAATTTTTTAGATTTTTTAAGATTAATCAATTTAGGGTTAACACTAGAATCACCTAATTAACAACTAGATCACTAATTGTATCTTCTATAACTTGGGCCTTTTAGGTTAGGTCTTTGGGTGGACTTTTGTGTGTTTATCTTTAAGCCTTTACTTGCCATCCATTTTATTTGTCATTCATATGGCCCATTTAATTCCCATACTAATGAATTTAAATCATGAAAAATGAGGTATCTATTAGTTCCGATATTTGTGTCGTAACAGTCCGAGCTCAAAGGATGTTGACCAGATATTTAAATTAATTCTTACCGACTCAAGGTAAAATTAAAACTTCACAAAATCATTACATCATATCTTAACTCCTTGCATCATGTATAAAGGTAACATGAGAAAATCGAACCATAAATTAATACGGAAGTCGAGCTTGTTCTATGTTGGTTTAATCTATGGTCCGATGTATCGCCAACCTTATTAATTAAATGTCCAATTAATTTGAATCCACCAATTTGATAAAGCCCGTGTAATTAAGGTCAAATTTTCAATTAAGTACGCCGAGTTAAATTCAATTCAAATTCTAACAAATTTCATCAATTTGAAAGCAACGAATATTCAAGTACCGATTCCTAGGCGTGATGGGGGGCTAATCCTTCCCTACACGTAACCAACCCCCTAACCCTTTCATAATAAATATTTGGTTTTCTATGGTGTCCGGCCCACCTTACCCAAGTGGCCGGTGGCGACTCCAAGTTTTATATCATTTTTCAAAAGAATGAAGATTTTCAAAGATGATCTCCTTTAAAACCAATTTTCAAAGAATAATTTTAGGGACAACCCATAGCACCGAACTTGTAAAACTCTTATAGTTTTAAAAGATATGATAGGTCGCTACAGCTTGGCGACTTCACTGGGGATCAAAATTTGTTTTTACAAAACAACTGAATGTTAGGCCAAAAGAATATTTGTTGTCTTAAGATGATAGAAAATATTGGAATTTCAATTGATTTTAACAAGGTCGATTGTTTCTTGGAAACGTGACTAAGATTGCACAAGCTTTGATAATTGGTGGACTTTGGATTAATTTTTCATTTAATTTCTAAGGAATCACCGACATTTGTTGCATCATGTTCACCAAGCTCTATACCCGAGCTCTGTCCCTTTAAGTGGGAGTGAAACGCCACATACCCATGTGAATATCCCTTCACAGGTCGGTAATTCACTTCCAAAATCCACACCTTTTGACACGTGAGCAACCCTTCACATCACTAGGTCGTGCTTTCCCTCGAATCGAAACCAATTCGCAAGCTTGTAATGTGCCAGAATTGGGGTTCTTGTTGCCTTAGTAGGTAATAAGATAAGTTCGGGTACCCTTGTCTAGAACAAAACACATGTGTGAGAATTTAGGAAACCTACCCCGTTAGAGCCATGCGGATAACCCTTGCGAACTAGAATTCACGTGGTTAAGGTTCTTTGTTTATGTGCTTGCCATTCGTTTATTTTTTTGCACTTCTCTTCTTATTTTCGTTTTATTGTTTATCTTATAACTAACGCTTCTTTTTGTTTTCTTCATTTTCCTTTTTTACCTTTTTGCATATCTTATCATATCATGAAGATCACATTAAGTTGGAAATAGTTTGAAGTTAAAGACTAGATCAATAAGAGACTTAGTTCATAGCATTGATGAAAAGAATTCTGATGTCCAGATATGGTCGGAAGGGGAGCAACTACATGATGGAGACAATATTTCCACTGGGTTTAGATCAGCCATGTTAGCCATGACATTCCTGAATACAGAGTTCAATGATGTGTCTGAATTGAAGCCGGTTTGGGACAGTTGGGATTTTGAAATAAAGAGTACTTTTAGAGAGGAGTATGGTGACATTGTGTACTTGCTAGAGGTTCTAGTTGACCAAGCACTAATACAAGCCTTGGTGGGTTTTTGGAACTTTACTTACAGCTGCTTTACGATTGGTAACTTCGACTTAACTCCGACAATTGAAGAATACCGGGATCTTATAAATGGCAAGAAGGTTGACATGAATCAGGCATATTCTAAGCCAAGTAAGAACAAGGCTTTCCAGGGTAATTTAAAGAAGTTCTTAGATATGTTTTCATCTTGGGTCGAGCATCAAGTCATTACTTGGAACAATAAAGAGTATCTTAAGTGGGAGGGGATCTTGGCTTTGGCTTCTGTGTATCCTGTGGGTCGAGTTCAGTGGAATCTCTTTGCTTCGTTGATCTATGGATTGACACTCTTTCCCCGAGCATTGAGACACATCGATCCATTAGTTTTGGATCTATTTGATCGTTTAGATAGCGAGACTAATCCAGTACCTGTGATTTTGGCTGAAACTTTTCAATCTTTGAAGTTCTGTCGAAAGCATGGTGGAGGTCACTTTCGAGGATGCCCCCAGCTTTTGATTGTGTGGTTCTACAACCACCTTTGGACCAATCCAGTTTTTCAAGGCCCCTCTATGACAGCAAGTTCTCGCTCTTAGAAGAGTTCCTACGAAAGAACGATTGGCCAACTTGAAGATTCGAGGAAGTATGGCAAGATGTCATCCGAAATCTAAAGGAAGAAGATGTAGTTTGGAGAGCACCGTGGTTGTTGGCAAAGAGCACCATTACTTGGCCTTTGGGGGCATACCGCATATGCACATCTTCTAGTTTTGAGACAGTTCAGTTCGAAACAGTTCGTGCCAGCCACCAAAGGTCTAAATGAGTTCAACGTGGATTATGCAAAGGAGAAGGGCTACAAGATGATGGTATACAATGCTTCTTCAACTTGGAATAACGCAAGACGGGTTAGGATCGTAAATGTTTCTTACATGGTCACTCTCAAGTACGAAGCATGGAAATTTAATCGTGTTAACGACAACATTCCCTACTTCAATCCTGATGGAAAGATATCTATGGAGGAGAGATTGGACACACTTCCTACTGAGGCTGATTTGATGAGAAAACAACTTGAGGAAGAGCGAAAGAGGTACCTCAAGCTCGAGGAGAAAGCCTATCAAGAAAAGTTCAACCTCGAATTGGAGAAGACATAGTTTGAAGGAGTGGCTAAAGATCTACAAAGAAAAAGAGATGAGTTGGAACTCGAACTCAAGATAGAGAATAAAAAGATTTAGAAGATTAAAAGGTTAAATAAGAGCAAGAGAGTCGTGGAAGGTAGGCCAAGTGAAGAGTTGGAGCTTCGATTGAAGGAAGAGAAAGTAAGAGCCTAGTACTACAAAAGAATGTTTTACGAGCACAAAGATCAAACGCTTGCTTTAATCGAAGAAGTGAATAATCTACGAATTTCCCACTCGAGATAGATCGAGAAGGAATAATAACAAAATGAAGCCTTGAAATATCAAGTAAAGTGTTTGGAAAAATCTTTTTTCAAGCATAAGGGTTCAACTAGCAATCTGAAGGCCATCAACTTGGAGAATCAAGTCTTGACGACTCGCGTCGATGAGTTGGAATCTGAGGTTCAACAACTTAAGGATCACGTGGCAAGCCTTAGTGGAGCGATTCAAGTACGCTCGACGCCAAGTATGGAACAACTGCACTTCGCCGCCTACACAATTTGGAGGCAAGAACAAGAGTTGGCATATTGGATGACTCAAATACAAGAGGTTGCTCAGAAAGTACAGATTTTGGCAGAAGACGCTACCGAACTTCATGATTGTGTGGATGATGATTCCGAAGAAGGAGAAATGATTGTTTGGATTTTGAGGGAATCATTGACCTTGATTCTACCCTGAAGCCATATGTGTAGTTGGTTCTCTTTAAGTTATTGTAACAAGACAACGTTTCCATTAATGAAAGTCGTTTAACGATGATATTTGCCGAACTCAGTGTTGCTCTTTGCATTCATGCATGATTCTTTCATTTGCATTATTTGGTAAAAAGCTATTAACCATCTAATTAGTACAATTGCTTGCATTTTTGATTAATTGCCATTTATTAATTAAATTTTTTTCTATTTTAGAAATATTGCATTTTGCTTCTTAAGAATTATCATCATTCCACACCCTTATCGTACTCGCTCAAAGCCAAAGCAAATGGATGAGAGCTTTTCCAAGTTGGAGGCCGACCTACGTGGCCAGATGGAACGAGCCCAAAATGAATTAAGGGACACCATAATCAAATCTTGGCAGGACATGATGAATGAAATATCCCAGCTGCTGCAAGCTCGGCTAGGACCATATCCGAGGGGTAAGAGTACCATTGAGAATCCTGCCCAAAACTCAGGGGAACGCCCTCATGCCCAGATCGTCTAGAACCCTCTACTTGTTGATCCATCTCTTAATCCCCTACAAGGGGCATATTCCTCTCATATTGGTCTAGCTCCTCAAACTCAATCAGGGGTGACCTTCGAGAATCCTGAAATTGTCGGGGACAACATCCCAAACTTTGATAAGTTGGAGAAGTTGAACCAAATGAAAGCAAAATTCACTAAGCAGTTGAAGGATACTCGGAAAGACTTAGAGGAAAAGTTTCGAGTGAAGGAAGACGAGGATGGCTCCTATAGTTTAAGTGCTAGGGAACTCGGTTTAGTCCCCGATATGGATATCCCATATAAGTTTAAGACCCCCGAATTTGAAAAGTTCGATAGATCCACCTGCCCTACTGCTCATATAATGATGTTTTGCCAGAAGATGGCTGGATTTACCAACAACGAGGAGCTCTTAATTTACCGTTTTCAGGATAGCTTAGTGGGATCTGCTTCGAGATGGTATAATCAGCTAACCTGGGCTCAAATTAAGTCGTGGAATGATCTAGGAAAAGCTTTTACTGGTTAGTATAAGCATATAACCGACATGGTTCCCAACCGACTGCTGTTGCAAGGTATGGAACAAAAGCGCAACGAGTTCCTTCTTTAATACGCTTAAAGATGGCATGATGTGGTAGCGCATGTTCAACCACCGCTTCACGAGCATAAGATATCCCTAAAGTTTGTAGACACGTTAAAAGGGACGTTTTATGATCGATTGATCAGCAACCCTATTAGTAATTTTGCAGAGATGGTCATGACTGACGAGCGTATAGAAGCAACCATCAAGAACGGAAGAATTGATGGAGGGGATCATTCATGTAAACAATACAAGAAAAAGAACCATGAGGTGAACAATACAAACACCTTCGAGGAAACCAAGAACTTCACTATCTCTCAGCCCCGGTGGGGAATTCTACAAACTTCAACAAGAGAGAAGACAAGGGACCCAAGAAGGAAAGAGAGGATAGATCCTTCACTCCTATGTCAATCTCTTACAAAGAGCTCGACTCACAATTGTATGAGGCTGATTTAGTTCGTCCTTATCATGTTACTCTATACAACCCACTTTACCCAACATGGTATGGCCCCAAGGTTCATTGCGAATGCCAGGCCGATGTTCCAGGGCATTCGATTGAAAATTGTGTGGCGTTCAAGAAGTTCGTTCAGAACTTAATCCAGACCGAAGTGTTACGATTGGGAGAACTGAGCACGACCAACAACCCTCTACCAAATCATGGAGGCCAATGCGTGAATGCTATCGAAGATGAGAATGCCAGAAAAACTAGGGATAACATGTCTGAGGTTCGGTCGCTGTTAAGGTAGGTTTTCCAACGTTTGTGTATGGTACGCCTTATTGACTGTGGAACGATGACTGTGGAAGAAGGTTGTGGCCTATATTGTGAATGCCATCAATCGGGAGATCATGAGATTCAAGATTATGAGGAGTTCCATCAGTTGATACAAGCTATGATGGATAAAAAAGAGATTGGTTTTTTGAAGACGAGAGAGAAAAGATGGAAGTGGAAGTTTGTGCATCGAAGAGCTAGGAGACCAAGTATAGTGCCAAGAGACTGCTCGTCCTTGGTCTCAAGCCAAGCGAGACAAGCGCACTGAAGACAGCCCCCAAGATGATAATAGCTTCTCCAAGGTTGTTTCATTTCAAAGATACGAAGATGGTTCCATAGAACTACACTGCAAGCATAACAATGACGAGTTCCTCTAGATTACACGGAGAAGAAGACGTGGAAATAGGGATAAAACCTATTTAAGAAGAACCTTTAGAGCCAAAGGCCGGAGAGGTAAAGAATGTGGGGCATCTCACGAGGAGTGGTTGATGCTATGCTTCAGAGAACCAAAAGGCACTGGAGGAACTAAAGGAGAAAAACATGAAAGTCAAAGTTGAATTTGAGAAAGTTTTCGGAGATGATGCGCCACTGAAGATCAAAGAACTAGTCACAGAAACTCAAGCACAAGAGTTTTTGAGATTCTTAAAGCACAACGAGTATAGCGTTGTTGACCAGCTTCAGAGACAGCCAGCTCAAATTTCTGTGCTTGAACTTTTACTAAACTCAGAGAAGCATTGTGAGGCCCTATTAAAGGTTTTGAATAAAATCTATGTTACAAAGGGTATCTTAGTTAGGAGGTTGGATCAGATTGTCAGCCATATCACCGATGTTAATCACATTACCTTTGGTGATGAAGAAATCTTGGAGGAAGGTATGGGGTCCACCAAGGCCCTAAACATCACCACTCACTGCAAAGGTTATGTGTTACCGGGCATGCTAATTGATAATAGCTCCGCATTGAATGTTAAGCCTTTAGCCATACTGCAACGACTACCAATCGACAGTTCATATATGAAGCCGTGTCATAATACAGTACTAGCTTTCGATGGAACCTAGCGAGATGTGGTCGGGAAAATAGAAGTACCCCTGCTCATTGGTCCCACTGAATATGTGGTCGATTTTGTGGTTATGGATATTCGGCCATCTTACAACTGCTTATTAGGGAGGCCATGGATACACTCGGTCAACGCCGTTCTATCCTCTCTCCATCAAAAGTTGAAGTTTGTCACCGAGGGGAAATTAGTAATAGTGAATGTCAAAGATAACATCGTCGCTTCCGTGAATTCGGATACGCCGTACATCCACAATGATGAAGAAGTAATGGAGTGTGCCTTTAGAGCCTTGGAACTTGTTAATACTACCTTTGTTGCCGAAGGAAGCAAAATTCCATGCCCCAATTTGTCTAATTATACTAAGATGGTGGTATACGTAACCCTAGGCAAAGGAGCAAAGAAAAAGAAAAGCTTGGGAAAGAATATGCGAAAACGCCTTCATCCCATCAAGGTGATCCCCAAAGTTAACCGCTTCAAATTCGGTTACAAGCCAAATTTCTTATAAAAAAAAACAAGAATGGAAAAGGAAGCAAGAGAAAAGGAAGGCTAGGCTTAGAGGGAAGGACATTCCATAGGCCTCTATCATCTACGAAGACTTTAAGGATGCCTTTATATCTGGAGGGATTCGAAACCTAGAGGTGGATGTCCAAGAGGCGAACCGAGAAGGCGAGATGTGCCTCTAGGAAGAGTTGACCAATGAAGCTTTTGAAGAGATGAATGTGGATATGGTTGGCGACGAGAGTGAGGCTAATCACTTTCTAGCCAAGATTCACCCTTGCCTCCAGGAGAAGAGCTTAACAATTGGACCTTTGGGGATGTACCGGTATATTTTAGGAACCAATCAAATTAATGCTTAGAACAATCTCGTTACTTTTGCCCGAAAGTAACGTACATCCTTTGTAAAATGAGAAACTATGTCATATCTATCTATTTTAAATGAAATAGACTATGTCTACATTTTTCTTCTCAAATGGCAAACACAAAATTCGTTCCATTCTATTTCATTTATTACGTATTTATTTATTTATATTTATTTGTTCATATCATGAGCTATACCTTTTCTTTCCCAATACGCACTTTCAAAATCGTTCAGGCCTCTTAATATAAACTGTATGAATGATGTGGAACCTAATCCTGAAGTAGATTTTGAACGACCCACGTACTTGGCGGAGGTAGAAGAGGAGGATGATGAGACCAGATGAGCTGCTAAGAATGATGGCCAGTGAGGAAAGGAAAATCCTCCCACACCAAGAGATGATAGAGATTTTAAATTTAGGGACTAATGAAGAGAGAAAAGAAGTAAAGATCGGAGGTAACCCATCGCCAAAAGTCAAGCAAGAGTTGGTGGAATTGCTTGTAGAATTTAAAGATGTGTTCGCGTGGTCATACCAGGATATGCCAGGCCTAAACACAGATATTGCAACACACAAGCTCCCCGTTAGGCCAGAATGTAAGCCTGTCCAACAAAAGCTTCGAAGAATGAGGACAAACATGTTATTGAAAATAAGAGAAGAAATAGTTTGAGGCTGGATTTTTTGAGGTTTCTAAGTACCCAGAATGGGTGGCCAACATAGTGCCAGTACCGAAAAAGGATGGGAGGGTACGTATGTGTGTAGATTATATGGACCTTAATAAGGCGAGCCCCAAAGATAATTTCCCCTTACCTTATATTAATACTCTAGTTGATAATACCACGAGGCATGCTTGTTTTTCCTTTATGGACGGCTTCTCGGGGTATAATCAAATTAAAATGCATCTTGAGGATATGGAGAAGACCACTTTTGTGAACATGTGGGGCACGTTTTGCTACAAGGTGATGTCTTTTGGGTTGAAGAACGCCGAGGTGATATATCAAAGAGCCATGGTGACCTTGTTCCATGACATGATGCATACGGAGATTGAGGTGTACGTATATGACATGATAGCTAAATCCCGAACCGAAGAAGAATACATTCAAAATCTACAAAAACTTTTCCAGAGGCTAAGAAAGTTTCAGCTAAAGCTCAACCCAACCAAATGTACTTTTGCAGTTACATTAGGAAAGCTTTTGAGGTTTTTGGTGAGTCAGAAATGCATCAAGATTGATCCTGAGAAGGTGAAAGCAATCCAAGATCTTCCGCCACCTTAAACTCAAAAGGAGGTCCGAAGATTTTTAGGAAGATTGAATTTCATCTCCCGGTTTATTTCCAGTTGACCGATAAGTGTGACCCCATCTTTAGACTACTCTAGAAGAATAACCTAGGAATTTGGGATGAAGAATGTCAAGAAGCGCTGAAAAAGATCAAGAAGTATCTGGCCAATCCTTCAATCTTAGTAGCACCAGTACCAGATAGGCCGTTGATTTTGTACTTGGCAGTTTTTGAAAACTCTATGGGCTGTGTGTTGGGGCAGCACGACGACACATGCAAAAAAGAAAGGGTAATCTATTACTTTAGCTAGAAATTCACCGAGTGTGAGACACGATACCCATTGATCCAAAGGTTATGTTGTGCCTTGGTATGGGCTACTAAGCAGCTTCAGCAATACATGTTGTATCGCACCACTTATTTGATTTTCAAAATAGATCCGTTAAAATTTTTGATGGGAGCACAAACATTGACTGGGAAAGTGGCATGTTGGCAAATGCTTTTGTCAGAATTCGTCATCATTTATGTGAGTCAGAAAGTAGTAAAATGAAGCGTGGTGGCAGATCTTTTAGCAAGTTGTGCCTCAAACGACTATGAGTCGTTGGATTTTAGTTTCCTGAATGAAGAACTGATTTGTGATCTGTTCGAATGGACGTCTACTATCGAGAATGAAGGATGAATGCTTTATTTTGATGGGGCATTGAATGTTCTAAGCCACGGAATAAGGGCAATTTTGGTCTCCCTATAAAATGTCTACTACCCTTCCACAAGTAGGTTGGAATTCTTTTGCACCAACAATATAGCCGGGTATGAGGCCTATGTCATGAGACTCCGGGTGGCCATAGAGAGAAAGGTCAAGGTGCTTCAGGTTTTCGGAGATTATTCTTTAGTGTTTTATTAGCTTCGAAAAGAATGAGAGACTAGAGATCCAAAGTTTTTCAAATACTACGACTTGATCCAAGATTTGGTTAAGGATTTTGAAGAAGTCAGTTTTACCTACTTGCCAAAAGAGAATAATTAGATGACTGACACCCTAGCAACTTTGGTCGTCGTATTCGAAGCAAGCTGAGCAGTCGAGATAGGGCCAAACGAAATACAAACCTTTGAGGTACCAGCCCATTGCTATAGTTTGGAAGAAAGGGATGATGGTAATCCATGGTATTTCGACATCCTCCAATACATCAAGTTCCAGACTTATCCAAAAGGGGCTGATGATAATGACAAAAGAACTATCAGAAGGTTGGCATCAGGATACGTCCTGGATGGGGAAATCTTGTACAAAAGAAGTAAGGATCAAATACTATTGAGGTGTGTCAGTGCTCGGGAGGCCAAAACCATTTTGGCAGAGGTCCATAGGGGCTTGTGTGGAACCCACGCCAGCGGATTCTCGATGGCAAGAAAAATCATGAGATATGGCTATTTCTGGTCAACTTTGGAAAGAAATTGCATCAGTTATGTGAAGAAATGTCACCAATGTCAAATTTATGCCGACAAGATATACTCCCCGCGGTGCCTCTCCACACTATGAATTCACCGTGGCCTTTTGCTACTTGGGGAATAGACGTCATTGGTCAGATACACCCAAAGGCTTCCAACGGGCACCATTTCATCTTAGTGGCTATCGATTACTTCACCAAGTGGGTGGAAGCTGCCTCATACGCTAATATCACAAGAGCGACGGTCTGCAAGTTTCTCAAGAAAGAAATTAAGTGCCGCTATGGTCTACCCGAAAGAATCATCACCGATAATGCTTCCAATTTAAACAACAAGATTATGACTGAGGTATGTGAACAAATCAAGATTGTACACCATATTTCTACCGTTTATCACCCTAAGATGAATGGAGCGGTAGATATGGAAAATAAGAATATTAAAAAGACCATAGCAAAAACTACGGAGACATTTAAGGACTGGCATGAAAGGGTCCCTTTCGCCTCGTTTGCCTATCAAACATTTGTGATAACTTCCACCGGGGCAACACCGTATTTCTTAGTATATGATACCGAAGTAGTACTACCCGTCGAAGTGGAAATCCTGTCACTTCAAATTTTGAACGAAGAAAAGTTGGATGAAGCCGAATGGATGCAAGCCAGGTTTGACCAGTTGAACCTCATCGACGAGAAAATGTTGAAAACTATTTTGCATAATCAGATGTATCATAAGTGAATGATGTGAGCTTATAACAAGAAAGTTCGCCCGAGGGAGTTTCAGGAGGGAGATCTAGTGCTCAAAAAGATCTTGTTGAACCAAAGAGATTTCTGGGGAAAATGGATGCCAAATTGGGAGGGGTCCTATGTCGTGAAAAAAACCTTATATGGGGGAGATTTAATTCTAACAGAGATGGATGGGAAATAATTAAGCAACCCAATAAACGTGGACTTCGTCAAGAAGTATTAAGCATAAGAGGGAAAAAAGAAAAAAGAGAAAAAAAGAAAAAGAGAAAAAAAGAAAAAAAGAAAAAGAAAAAAAGGAGGGTTTAAGGTGAAAACCCAAAAATGGGCGTCTTAAAATGAAATGAGGATCTGAATTGAAAATTTGAAAATGGCGGTTCAAATAGATCTGAATTTCAGCATCCAACTAACGGTCCTTATTTCGGTTGAAGGTCTATGCTTTAGTTTTCATATCATCAGGGGAAAGGGCCATAGGTGGCCAGCGAGAACTCTGTGAGGTTGATGGATTCTCATCATTAATGCAGTTGATATTATCTACATCTTTTCCTTTTTTCATTTTCTCATGTTTGCCAAGACTTTCAAATTTATCCTAATATCCCATCAAGTTTCAATAAAGTAGTATTTTAGTCCCTATTATCTGTTTCACAGATAGATTGACATAGCATAAAAAGGGTAAATGATTTCTTGGCATTACTATGATCTAACCTATTAAGTGCAAGTTTATTCCCAGATAGGAAAGGAGTTCACCAAAATTGCAAAAAGAAGACATCAGAGGCAAAATTGATAAGATTTATCCCGGAAAAGCATCGAATGTTGTTCACACTGAAGTCCAAGGGACTAGAGAGGAAAAGCCGAAAGGGAGCCCAAGAAGGACAGAAAAAGAAAAGAAAAAAAAAAGATAAAATGATAAAAAAGAAGAAAAAAGAAAAAAGAAAAAAAGAAAAAAAGAAAAAAAAGAAAGAAAAGAAATAAAAAGAAAAGAAAAATGCTTTAAAGTGGGCATGAGGGGTGAACCGAATGAGGAAGGAGACATTGCCGTCACGAAGAAAAAAAATAGAGGACGCGAGTAAAAGGGGGCAAGAAGAGAAATTGCCCGATAAAGTTTAAACTTGTTATCATTCATGCATCATGTCTAGTTAGGCATCCCTAGGTTAGGAGCATGTTAATTCATATTATCACATTTTTTTCATGACTTTTCACAGATATCCAAAGGAAGATCGAGTGCCTTTTGAGAAGAAGAGTTGATGGTGAAGTAAAATCCAGATAGGGTTTTAAACGAGGGACTTCAAAATTTGCCACATAGAGATTTCAGAGAAAAAGAGGCAAATACCCCAAGCTCAAGAGCTTTCGGACAGTAAAAAGCTCGCCTCTATAGGTCCAAGAAGAATGGAATATTCATGGCGAGAGTGGCCGTTTTTTTCCTACCATCTCAAAGGAACACAACGACGTATTTGTCTTTGTCACTCTAGGAAATGAGTTCACCTACCATTTGAGGACATCTAATTTGCTAGACAGATATGTTGTCTTCGTCGATTTTGTCTTCTGTCATTTCAAGAAAACAAGTTATTTGGATTCATTTGTTATAGTTTAGGACAAGTGAATGGCTTACTATTTGGCCCGTCTGTTGCCATTTTGGAAGGGCATGCCAATGGTACCCGAATTGTTTTTTGCCATTTTGGGAAAACAAAGTATTCTGATTCATTCGTTGCCACTTCAGAGGAGTGGATTGTTTGATGTTCTGGTCTGTCCCTTGCCGCTCCGGAAAGACATGCCAGCAACACCCGTTTTATTTTCTGCCATTTCGGGAAAACAAAGTATTTGGATTCATTCATTGCTGCTTCGGAGGAATGGATCGTTTGCTTCTCTGATTCGTCCATTGCCGTTTCAGAAGGACCCGCCAGTGTTACCAGTTTGTTTTTGCCACTCTGGGGAAACAAGTTATTTGGATTTGTTTGCTGCCGTTTTGGAATAGCAGATCGTCCAACAGGGAAGTTAGAAACAATTGGTACATGTGGCCTTTGCTTTATTCTCGTTATACAAGAATAAGCAAATAGGGGCATCTATAGTCACTAATTTTGTCCGGGATGAACCTTTTTTTATTTCGCTTTATAATAATGGGCTTATATACTACTATGGGCTTTGTTTAGTTTTAACTATCTATATGTATATGTATATGCTGCTATTATTAGGACCCAAAAGTAGAATATTATTATTATATTTTTACTAGCTATATATATGTGTTGCTATTTTATTGTCATAATATTATATATTATTGTTATCCATTTGAAAAAGCCTAAATATTACAGTCATCATCTTATTATTATTATTATTATTATTATTATTATTATTATTATTATTATTATCACTATATGTTATTATTATAGTATTTGCTCCTATAGTTCTTATTTTGTTATATTTCTCTATTATTATTATTATTATTATTATTTTGTTTTGCTATCAATATTAGCGATCATGGTTATGATTATTATAATTTTTGTTATTATTGTTTTCTATTAATATACATTAGTACTATTATTATCTATCATTATTCGAATGTTTTTGCAATTAGAAAATAAAAGAAAGAGAGAGAGAGAGTAAATAAATAACATAGCCCAATATCAGTTTATATATATAAAGTCCATTTACAATTATAATAAGCCCAACTTTTAATTACATATTTGGCCTATTTTGGGCCCAACTTTAAACAAAAACCCTAAGTCTAATAATCCCTCTATTATGTGCAGCCAAATTCGGGTTGTTAGATCTGGCTGTTGATCTAACCGCCCAAATACAACTAAGGGAACCTTTCAGATTCCACACGCTCCCCCATGCGTCTTTACAGCTCTCCACGCTCAGTTTAATAGCTTTCCCACGCACGCATGCATCATAGGTATGCGTCTGTTGCTCTTCCAGTACTGCCTCCACGTTGGCCGAAGAGAACCGGTGGCCCAACGCCACCTCACCATCGCTCTGCCATATCAGTTGCCACGCCAACAGCACGCCAGCAACCAGGGCTGGTCCCCTCCTCTCTCGTCACATGCAAACAAATGAAAGAATGTTAGAATAGGAGCGTATATCCTAACTACATTTCAAAGATTTCAGACGAATGCAAACAAATAATAGCAGCAACCAATAGCAATTTTCGTTGTGATTTTCTTGTAAATACGAAATACATGTAATATTCGGCTATATAAACAAAAGCCCAACATTTGTAAAACCCTGGGCACTATTGGGGGATGTTTCAGAGAATAGAATCGAAAGGAAAAGCCTCTAGAGGTATTCTCTATCTTTCTTTTTCATTTTGAAGCATATCGTGTACAAAAAATAGAAGGGGTTAGGGTTTCTTTACCTTCTCGTCGCTTCAGTTTCCCTTGGGCCGTCGTGTTTCCCCCGTCGATAATAAGACTTCCAGTGCTTTCGAGCCCATATATGTTGAATCGGTGGGGAAAAATACGATGAAAAAGCTTTTAGAGTTTTGATTTTAAGGATTTTGAAACAAAAAGGGGTCGTGTTTTGGAAAAACAGAGTTTAGATTGGGTTTTAAATCATGAAAAGGAAGCATTTTTTGGGGTTTTGAGTTTGCCAGCCGCCGTCCAACGATGGCCGACATGGCGGAGTACAGCGTAGAGGTCACCGATTTTTGGAAACCACGGTAGAGGATCCATCGGAATCTGGGTTCTCGAAGAACACTAGATGAACACGGTGAGCTTTGGAGAGTATTTCTGCTCTCCCTTCTTTGGGTGAAAGGGGGAAAATCGCTCGGTTTAAAAAAATTAACTTTTATACTTGGTCCCCGTTTTTAAAATATTTTTATCACATAATAAGTCCATCCGCTCTTTTGAAATACTGCCCGCAGCCATTCTGTTGCCAATAATTACACTCTCGGCCCCCTTTTAAAAATGGGATATTTCCCTTTTAAATCCTTCCGCCCTGTTATATTCGCATATAAAGGTTTCTGCCTTTTTAATTTACTCCCGTAGTCCCTGGATTTTTTGAATTTTTGCCATGTCGCCTTTTTATATACATGTTTTAATTTATGCTGTGAAATCCGTTTCCTTTACATTTCACACATGTTTTTGTGATTATACTTTTATTTTCCTATTGATATATGTTTGATGTGGTTAAATATGTATGTTATATAATGTTTGGTTTTCCATGTAATATTTTTTTACACAATATGTATAATATATGGCATATAGTATGGTTTACATAATAAAGTGTAATGTATAGCTTTAAATGTGTAATATGTTTTTTATAAGGTATAACTTTTATAATATGTATACTATATAGTTTTTTCTTTTAAATATACATAATGTATGGTTTCTATAATAAATATAACATATGTTTTTTAATATGTATTAAATACATAGTTTTCCTCAAATATATGACATTTTTAAGTATTAATATATGTGATTTTTATAAAGATTACAATATATATATATATTAAGGCCTTGATATATATGTAATATGAAGCTTTGTTTTTTTAAACATATAATATAAGTTCTTATAATCTATATAATTCATAGCTTAAAAAGATAATATATTTACCTATGACATATAATATGTTTGTTTTTTTAGTGTAAGTTTAGTTTAGATGTTTGGGTCTTTTTGTGTTCGAGCTTAGGGTTAGTTTTAGCTTAGTGGGCCTTGGGCTTAGTTTTTTGGGCTTTGAGTTGTTAAGTTAGTTTTAGATTAGAATTAGACAAATTAATTTAACTAGTTTAGGATCGTGTGGTCATCTCATAGGGGCACGATCTTTAAATTAATTAGATTAATTTAGGATTATCCTTTTAGAACCTTAGTTAGATTAGGGTTTGAATTAATTTAGTGAATTTAAATTTACCCTTGGCTTATTAGGATAAATGATAAATTCATTAAATTAGTTGGACATCTCTTAATTACTTTTAGGATAAAGTTAACATGGAGATTAGATTGACATTTAAATTAAAACCATGGTTAATTAATTTGATTTACTTTAAATAGTATTCTTGGCTTATTGGAATAGTAGTTTAAAATCAATCGCATTAACTATCATGTTACAAGATAAATCATAATTTGTTAGTTTTTAGTCTTTTCAATTTAGGGTTAACACTAGAATCACCTAATTAACAACTAGATCACTAATTGGATTTTCCATAACTTGGGCCTTTTAGGTTAGGTCTTTGGGTGGGATTTCGTGTGTTTATCTTTAAGCCTTTACTTGTCATCCATTTTATTTGTCATTCATATGACCCATTTAATTCTCATGTTAATGAGTTTAAATCATGAAAAAATGAGGTATCTATTAGTTCCGATATTTGTGTCATAACAGTCCGAGCTCAAAGGATGTTGACCAGATATTTGAATTAATTCGTACCGACTCAAGGTAAAATTAAAACTTGACAAAATCAGTACATCATATCTTAACTGCTTGCATCATGCATAAATGTGACGTACGAAAATCAAACCATAAATTAACACGACAGTCGGGCTTATTCGATGTCAGTTTAATCTATGGTCTGATGTATCATCAACCTTATTAATTAAATGTCCAGTTAATTCGAATCCACCAATTTGATAAAGCCCGTGTAATTAAGGTTAATTTTTCAATTAAGTACGCCAAGTTAAATTCAATTCAAATTCCAACAAATTTCATCAATTTGAAAGCAACGAGTATTCAGGTACCTATTCCCGAGCGTGACAGGGGTGATAATCCTTCCCCACGCGTAACCAACTCCCGAACCCTTTCATAATAAATCTTTGGTTTTCTATGGTGTCTGACCCACCTTACCCAAGTGGCCAGTGGCGACTCCAAGTTTTATATCGTTTTTCAAAAGAATGAAGATTTTCAAAGATGATCACCTTTAAAACCAATTTTCAAAGAATGATTTTGGGGACAACCGTTAGCACCGAACTTGTGAAACTCTTATAGTTTTAAAAGATATGATAGGTCGCTACAGGTAAGTATATTCCCTTAATTGGATTATTGATTTCATGGTTAAACCATATTTAATTTCAATGTCTAAGGATCATGGACCCCTAAAGATTCTCTAAGGATATCATAGCTTAATTGTTATTTTTTTCGTAGCTATTGTGTTGCTATGAATCTATTATCGTTATTGAAATCCTTGTTTCATTGTAGCTCAAGAAAACCAAGGTGAAGAATCACCAAATCCTCCAATTTCCACCAAGTTCAAGAATAAGGGAGTTGTCATCCGGGAGCCTTGAAAGCCTCGAAATCATCGGTGAGTGTAGTTGGAGTCAAGGGGATTGGCTAGGTGCCTTTCCGAATTCATTTATGTCAGTTTATTGTATTATCATCATTGGCCAAGGTATGCTTGCATTGAGACCTCACTAGAGGCGTCATCAGTAAGATTCGGTAAGCATATTACGTTGCCAAGTCAATCATTGAGTCGTCATGTGATCATTGATATAATTAGAATTGGATTAAGTCATATTGAACATGTCACAGGATCATTGTCATTGCTATTGCATTGTCATTGTTATTGCTATTGTAATGCTATTATTTTTTATATTGACAAGTATTGATATTTACAAGTATCAAATCCTTGGATATAAATGGACATGAGATACAATTGGCTTGCTATAGAATTCATGAGCTCAGTGGTAAGGAGTGGAATACGGTCCTTGAGCTAAGGGTCTCATTAGCATTGTTGGCGGGATGTGATTGTGTTGGTCTTATTCACGATGTTGGCGGATATTGACCATTCATTGTTGGCGATGTTGGTTAGGAATTCACGTATCTACATTACATGTCGATCCAAGGAAAAATAAGTGAATAATTATTGCAAGTATTGTTAAAATGTGATTTGAGATACATTTACATTGATACACATGCCATTGCTTTCACGGATATTCATTTTATTGTCTATGACTACCTCACTAGTCTAAGTAAGCCTAATACATCCCATTTCCATGCATTTTAGGTTAAAGCGTAGTTAGATCAAGGATCAGAGCAAGGAGCATTTTTGAATCAAGTCACATTCCCTATATGTAATGTTAATCTAGCCCTTTAAGTCCTAGGATGGTGGCAAAGTAGCTAAACTAGTCACAAATGTCCTTTTTGGTGTGTATAAGCCATACTTGCAATGTAATAATGCTTAAGACCCTAAATGCTTTTTTAGAATGGCCAAAAATGCACAAGTGGTACTAAAAGTTGAAATCCTAGTAAATGGATTCATTTGATCATGAAATTTGGCATGCTAGTAGATTTTAGTGTTTATAAGTTGCTTGTAAAAATTTGTTGCATTTGGACATCGTTCAACGAGTTAAACTGATAGTAAACCAAAAGAAATCTGTCATTACAGTGTAGGGCGTACCGATACAGGTCCAGCTGTATCGATACAGCCATGCATATTTGGCCTAGGAAAGTATGAGTTAACCATAGCATATCGACCCAGGTTGAAGTGTACCGATACAGGTTTTTGTAGTAGGGTTGAGGCATTTAAATGTATTCATATAGCCTTGGGATTGTAACAATAGAGTCGCCACCGGTCCCTTTTATTATATTAGGCGGACCATAAACCTAAAAACAAACTAGAGATTACAAAATCTCAAAGGTTCAGGGGCACGGTTACATGTGGGGAAGGATTAGCACCCCATCATGCTCGGAAACCGATGCTCACTAATATTTTCCTTATAATTCGGACGCGTGCATGCAAAGGTTAATACAAAAATCCACAAAAGTTCTAAAATTGGCTCAAACTCGTTCACAGCTGAGAAAATTTGAATCAATCTAAACTCAAAGGGATTAAGGTATTAATCCTTAAAATTCGAAAATGCACTTTCGCATAGGAGTCTCGACCATTCCCACAACGGCTAGAGGAAGACCAAATTAATCCTAATTGAAAATGCAACTCGTTTACATGCTGCTAGAAAAATCTTTCATGAATGATATTTTATTTGCCTTTATTAATTTCTAAGCCCTAACGATTAAATGATTTAAGTAACTACTCATAAAAGGCTCTTTTTAACATATTTTAGACTTAACTGTGTATTTAAATTTTCTATTTATAAGATTACCAAGTTTAATTAAGATAATAAGTTATTTAAAGAACCTAAAGCTATAAGGCCAACTAAAAAAACTAAAGTTACCTCATTTAATTAATGGTGTTCTAATTGTTTAAACTAAAGTATTTATTTTAATTGTTGCATGATTTTAATTTACAAGGAAATCATATTATTAAATAGAGTGAAGTATCTATGACCTATATTTTTTGGGTGTTTGAAAATAAATAACACACATTAAACATGAAAATAATGATTAAATTGCATGAAACAAAATTTAGAGGACATAATTAAAAATAGAAAAAAGGACTAGAGTGTAAGAATTGCAAACAGTGGGCCTGAAGCAGAAGAAGGAGGGAAGAAGGGCGCAAGTCATATCTCCAAGCGGGTCGGATCCGGGTCGCTCCACGGGTTGAGTATAAAACTCAAATTTCAGCAAAAAAATTCATTTTTTATCCCCCGGTAAAATGGATCAAAACCGAACCCTATTAAATCCTCTGAAATGTTCTTGGGTGTTCTTCATGGGATGAAGAACACCATTGTTAAACCTAGAATCAGGCCATGCTCCGCCGCACGTTTCCAGCTCTGGCCGCCGTGGCTTTCAGCCGGCGATGACTTTTCGGTAGTACTTCATCTCCGTTTTGGCTCGCGGCTCTACTGGTGACGACAACCTTCGCCTTCAATGACTCAAACGGTAACCCGCACCCTCATTTTCTTTATTCGAACCATAAAAATATATATAAAAAGAACAAGAATGTAGGTATAAAATACCTTAGAAATTCGACTGAAAGTATGCTTGTATTTCTTGTGTAAATTGTGTCTTTACAATGGATGATTCAAGGCCTTTTTATAGGCCGATTACATGTATCAACAAAAGGGAAGGAAAATCCTTTCCCGGATTACAAATGAAAAACCCTAGAATCTAAAATATTCTCTTGCTCGATTGGCTCAGATTTTGCTTGATCATTACGCTGCCCAACTCTTGCCTTGCTTGCTTTGGATTGGTCCAATTTGACTAATTTCTTGCCTTATTTATTTGATACAAAGTCGTTTCCCTTCCTTTTCTTGTTTTAATTCAGATCTTAACCCATTTCTTTGTTTGCATGTCACGACCGAGAGGGAATGATTAACCTTCAACAATGAACGACAGCGAGGAGCGGTAGCACACAACCAACGGTGTTTACAAACTCGAATCAGATGGCCAAGGAAGTCGAAGAGTCGAGCGTGTGGTCTTCACGCGCGAGTAGCGATCCATGTGGAGCTCATCTGCATTGATCTGGACCGTTGATCATTTCCTCGATCCGACGGTGTAGGGCTGTGCAGCGCAAGACTAAAGGATTAGGTTTTTTAGGGTTTTGATTAGGGCCGTTGGATCAAATTTGATCCAATGGTAGAGACTGGGTGTCAGCTCAACAAAGAAAGGGCTTAGGTTCTAGGGTTTTTTATTATGTTGGGCTTGTAAATGAGCTCTTTTTTGTAATAAATTGGACCAAATGGATTATGTATATATTTTTGGGTTTTCTAATATATATTTTTTGTGTTTTATTTTATATATACAAAAACAAATTAAAAGCGGGCTGGATAAAATTTGTGACTACAGCTGCCCCTCTTTGCGCATTCTGGTGAAACGGGAATAGGGCAAAGAAAAAAAGGCGCTGATTTTATCCAGCCAAATGGTTGTACACAGCTTGTTTCTCCAGAGCGCCAAAAACAAACTGGGCATCGCTAATCTATCTTTTCAAAGCGGCAAAGAACAAAGCAATTCTACAATTGACCTACTCCTCCAAAACGCCAGTGAATAAATCAAATGACTTCAATTGGTGAGAGGATCTGTTTCTCCAGAGCGGCAGAAACAAACCGAATAACTACTTTATTATTCTGAAGTGGCAATGACTTTAATCAGTGAAAGGACATGTTTCTCTGGAGCAACAGAAATAAATTGAAATTTCTAAATTATTCAGGAGCGGCAATGACTTCAATCGGTGAAATGACCTGTTTCTTTGGAGCGGTAGAAACACATAATTGTTGTCTCATTCCGAAGCGGCATATAACCAAACAAATCTTCAAATAAGTCACATGCTTCATCCATATTTGATCCTTGCATATTTTTTCACTCAATCCAGTAATCTTGTACTCCAAATGAGTTGGGTAGTCTTCTGGCTCTTCAAAGCTTCTTATGATCACCTTCGAACTTCTTATATGGGAATCTTTGCAGGAAAGCTTATTTCCACCTTGAAAGTCTTGGAATGGTATTTAATGTTCAAGGAATCTTGCCCCAATTTGGTGCCATTACCTGCACTAAATTTCATGCTCACGCGAATGATATGATCAGAGTCAGAATAATGAAATGCATCATAGTTCCTATACCTTTAAACCGTATTCAGAGTAATCCTTAAAAAATCTCTTATGCTGCAAATCCATTGGTTCCCATTTATGCAAAAAAGAAAAGTTCTAGGATGCAGGGTTTATTTAACAAGGCAAGCAAGAAAGTGATCACAAAGAGGAGAGAACAAAGTATCAAAATATCAAAAACCTAAGTGTCTCGAGTCAATCCTTCGGTAGTTCTTCTGGAAACAACCCCTATTTAAGTAAGCTCCAAAAGTCCCGAGAATGCTGAACGAACTGTTAATCATCCAAGATGGTCATCCATACTTCCAATATTCAAGACGCCCTTTGCGGGTTTTCATCTTGAATCCACCCTTGGTCTCAAGATTTCCTTTGCGGGTTTTTATCTTGGACTCTCCTTTTTTATTATTTTTCTTTTTCTTTGGATCCAAAGCACATTTTTACATGTTTTCACTTTTAGATCTTTTTTCTTTTTCTCCTTTTTACGCATGATAACGTTTGACTGAATCTGAGTTCACAGGGTTTTGCAACTCATCCCCATCAATCTTGGCTAAAATTAGAGGTCCTCCAGAAAAAGCCTTAGTTATCACATATGGTCCTTTCCAGTTGGGTGTACATTTTCCACGAGAATACCTTTGAATTGGCAGCTTCATTTTTAGAACCAAGTCGCCCTCTTGAAATTCTCCCAGGCGAACTTTTTTATCGTAAGCTTGCATCATTCTCTTCTGGTACTTTTGGCCATGACATATCTCCTTCAATCTCTTTTCTTCTATTAAATTCAACTGATCATAACGTGTCTAGATCCATTCGGCCTCATCCAGTTTTGCTTTCATCAAGACACAAAGTGACAGAATCTTGACTTCAATCGGCAATACGACCTCTATGCCATTAACCAAGGAAAACGATGTTGCCCCTGTAGATGTTCACACGATAGTTCGGTAAGCATATAGGGCGAATGGAAACTTTTCGTGCCAGTTCTTGTAAGTGTCTGTCATTTTGGAGATTATCTTCTTAATGTTTTTGTTAGTAGCCTCCACTGCCCCATTCATCTTTGGGCGATATGTTACTGAATTGTGATGCTTGGTCTGAAATTGCTCACAAACTACAGTTATCACTATATTGTTCAAATTTGAAGTGTTATCGGTGATAATACTCTCAGATAGCCTATAACGACAGATGATCTCTTTCTTGAGGAACTTGCATATTGTTGATCTAGTGACATTTGTATAAGATGCCGCTTCGATCCATTTGGTGAAGTAATAAATTGCCACCAAGATAAATCTATGTCCATTGGAAGATTTTAGGTAAATTTTCCCAATTACGTCTATGCCTCATCTAGAAAAGGGCCAAAGAGCAGTCATCACATGTAGAGGTTGAGGCGGCGCGTGTATTTTGTCAGAGTAGACCTGACACCGTGACATTTCCATGCGTAATTGATGTAGTCTCCCTCCATGGTAGACCAGTAATAGCCAAGTCGTATAATTCATCTGGCCATGGTAAACCCGCTAGGATGACTTGCACAAACCCCTTCATGTACTTCTTCTAGAATCAACTGGGCTTCTTTGGCATTCATGCATCTTAGGAGAATCTGGTCTCGGCTCTTCTTGTATAAGGTTTCTCCGTCGAGAACATACCATGCAACCATTCTTTGAAGTGTTCTTTTGTCATTTTTGGTCGCTGAGACGGATATTCCTGAAGCTTAATGCATGGCAATATGTCATGCTACCATGGGAGACCATCTTCCTCCTCTTCCACATTGTAACAATGTGTAAGCAAATCTAAAATCTATATCTACACGGGCATCATTATCGCACCCTCGCTAGCTTTAAATGTTACTGATAACGTGGCCAGAGCATCTGCCATCTGGTTTTCCTCCCTTAGGAGGCAACTGAAAGTAACTTCTTCAAATTCTTTAATTAGTTCAAGGACTAAATTCTGATATTCAATTAATTTCGAGTCTTTCGTTTCACACTCCCCTCGAATTTGATAGATGACTAGAGCTGAGTCCCCGAAGACTCTTAAGACCTTGACCCTCTTCTCTATGGCTGCTCGTAATCCCATGATGCAGGCTTCATACTTAGCTATATTATTGGTGCATAAAAACTTTAAATGGCTAGTGCGTGGGTAATGATCACCTTCTAGAGATACCAAGATTGCCCCGATGCTGTGACCTAGGGCATTAGAGGCTCCATCAAAATTAAGGACCCATGAATTAGCTAAATCCTCATATTCAACCCTAATGCACATCAAGTCTTCATCAAGAAAATCAAACTCCAAAGCCTCATAGCTGGGGGAAGCACGACTTACCAAAAAGTCAGCTACGACGCTTCCTTTTACTATTTTTTGGCTAACATACTGGATGTCAAATTCTGTCAACAATATCTGCCAACGGGTTACCCTTCCTGACGACGCTGGTGCTTCCATCATGAATTTTAAAGGGTCGAGTTTAGATATTAGCCACGTGGTGTGGTATAAAAGGTATTGCCTGAGCTGCTTAGATGCCCAAACCAAAGCGCAACACATCTTCTCAATCTGTGGGTACCTTGATTCACAATCTGTGAATTTCTTATTCAAGTAGTAGATTGGCCTTTCTTTTTGGCCGGTCTCATCATGTTGCCCCAACACACAACCCATTGAATTTTGTTGTATGGTCAGGTATAGGATTAGATGCCTTCTTGAAACGGGTGGTACTAATACTGGTGGATTTGACAACTGCTTTTTAATTTGCTCAAAGGTTTATTGGCACTCTTCGTTCCATTCTCTGGGGTTGTTCTTTCTAAGTAGTCTGAACACGGGGCTATATTTTTCTGTCATCTGGGAGTGAATCTGGCAATATAATTAAGCCTACCTAAGAAGCCCCAGATCTCTTTCTGCATTTGAGGAGGAGGAAGCTATTGGATTGCTTTTACTTTGTCAGGGTCTACCTCTATTTTTTTGCTAACTATGAAGCCTAAGAGCTTTCCCGAAGTCACTCCAAAAGTGAACTTGGCGGGGTTAAGTTTCAGTTGAAACTTTCTTAACCTTCTAAAGAGCTTCTCCAGATTCACAATGTGTTCTTCTTCTGTTCAGGATTTGGCGATCATGTCATCCACATATACCTTGATCTCTTGGTGAATCATATCGTGAAACAAATTCACCATGGTTCTCTGATAAGTTTCCCAGCATTTTTTAATCCGAAGGGCATTACCTTATAGCATAAGGTCCCCCATTGTGTTATAAATGTAGTCTTTTCCATGTATTTGAGACACATCTTGATTTGATTGTAGCTAGAGAAACCATCCATAAATGAGAATAGGTAATGGCCAGCGGTATTATCTACCAAGGTATTAATGTGTGGAAGTGGGAAGTTGTCTTTCGGGCTCTCTCGGTTGACGTCTCTATAATCAACACACATGCAAACTTTCCTATCTTTCTTTGGGACTAGAACAATGTTAGCCACCCACTCAGGATATCGAGCTTATTGTAGGAACCTGGTGTCAAATTGCTTTTTCACTTCATCTTTTATTTTTAAGAGCATATCAGCCTTCATTCTTCATAACTTTTGTTGCACAGGCCGACACTCTGGCCTTATGGGCAAACGATGAACCACAATGTCTGTATCTAGACCTGGCATATCTTGGTATGACCAGGCGAACACATCCTTGTAGTTATGTAAAAGTCCGACTAAACTTTGATGCGTCTGTAGAGTGATAATAGCGCCAATCCTTACTTCGCACTCCTCTTCTTCAGTTCTAAGGTGCATTATTTCTAACTGCTCTTTGTGGGGGACAGTTTATCTTTCTTCACTTTTCAACAGTCGAAGTAAATCTTATGGAATATCAACTTCAGCCTCAGCATTCGGATCTTCAAAACCCTCTAGACATACGATTTGCTCAAAATTAACCGTTAGTTCGAACTCAGGACTACTTATGTTATTGATATCTGGAGACCTGCAAGAAAAAGGAATAAGAATACATCGATGCTTGCAAAAGAAGATAAAATGCATGGTTTTATTTCATTTGTGTTTTTTTAGTTTTATGGTTTTTTTAAAAAATATTCTCTTTCCACACGAAATCTATTGAAGAAAATGCATTTTATTGAATGAGAACCGAAATGGTTATAGCATATGCCCATACATAAAAGACCCTTTTACTATTTTCGGGCTAAAACAGAGTGTTAGTGTGAGAATTACTCTGAAAGACATTTAAAAACTATAGGAAGTTCTTCTATAGTCCAATTATTAAGCTCCTCACATGGGCGGATCATATGTAGATATCCACCATTTCTTTCCTCTTCCAACACTGCGTTGATGCTCAAATTGCCAAACATCTCGGTAATCCCGTTCTCTTCTTTCTTGTCCTGGGTCATACTGGGATTCACAAATCCTCCTAAAATAAAAGTGAAATTGAGGGGCAGAAACATCATCGGGTCCCAAACAAACTTTTCCTCTTTGAGTTTGCTTCATCTCATTTCTTGGCTTTTCATCATGACAGCCCATCTCTGTCCTGCATTAGGCTTGAACCTTAACCTGAACCTATCTTTCTTCTCAGCGATGGTTACCGGGTATAACCTGCCCTGGTGACATTTTCTAAATCCTTTTCCTGCCTCAACACCTTTGCCCAAAGTTTCCTTCAATTGCATCCTAGAGCATTTAGACAGGCCAAGTCTTCGTATCTTGCTTCCCTCAGAAATAAAAGTTGCACTCACTAGTTTTAACGACTTGAACGAACATTCTAATGCCTTAGCATCGATCTCAATATAGGGATAACCGGTTGTTATTGCAGCAATAATATCATCTTCTGTACCAATGGTCACAAGTTGTCCGTCAATCATGAATTTCAGCTTTTGATGTAGCGTAGAAAGGACTGCGCCAGTTGCATGAATCTATGGATGCCCTAGAAGGCAACTGTAGGTAGGTCGAATATCCATTACCATGAAATCGACCTCGAAGATAGAAGGTCCAATTTGTAGGGGAACCTCTATCTTTCCTTGCACATCTCTTTGTGTTCCGTCAAAAGCTCAGACTGCATTTTGGTAATGCTTTATGTAAGACTCGTCTATCGGTAACTTCTTCAACGTAGTCACGTGCAAGACATTTAGGGCAGAACCATTGTCTATAAAGACCCCTGGCAACATGTGTCCTTTGCAATGGGTAGTGATATGAAGAGCCTTGTACGAACTTCTTCCCCCTTCTAAGATCTCATAATCATTAAAAGAAATAAAATTGTCAACAACAATGTTGCCAACCAACTTGTCCAGCTTATCGTTGGCTATTTCTTTTGGCACAAACGTCTAGTTGAGAATCTTGAGCAATGTGTCACAGTGTCCCTCTAAGCTTAGTAATAAAGACAACATAGATATGCGTGCTGGAAGCTTGTGTAATTGCTCCGCCACACTATATTCACTGTGTTTCAGGATCTTTAAAAACTCCTGAGCCTCGTACTCCTTTACTGGCTCAAGTAATTCTGTCGAACATTCTTTGTAGAGATCCCTCTCTGGCTCTTTTTCCAAAGCATTCTTTCTTTGATCTGCATCTCGATCTTCTCCGGTAGGCGGTACATAACTTCGCCCATTTCTCGTGAAGTGGCCAATTTCGTTGACTGCCTCTTGTTTGGTCTCAACCTCAGCCTATTTTGGGTTTTCCGGAGTCACCGTGGTGCACGCGTAGTTCCATGGTACCCTTTTGTTGTCATCATAGGGAAAAGGGGTTGGTGCCCTTATCACTAATCGCATGACCACCTTCTTTGCTACTTTATCGGCCTTCACCTTAGTTCTGATGACCAATGGTTTGATCCTGGAGAAACTCTTTATAGGAGATTCCTCTAATGCACATACTTCCATGGTTTTGTACGCATTTTCCTTTTTGAAGAACTCTAGTTCTCCACTGTCCATCTTGGCCTGGACCAACTGTCTGAATTTTGAACAACATTAAATCTCATGACCTTCTTCCCCATGGTATTAATAATGGGGCCCATCTCTTGAGGACTGAACTTTAGCATTCTTAATCAATACTCTAGCGTCCATCATCATCGACCACACCCACTGTAAAGGTGTTTTAACATCAACTATTCACGTCTTTACTTTCTTGTCTTCATTTTCTGCCACAATATTCACCCCCGTATCTTGATGGTTTGGAAGGGGCTTTCTTTTTTCCTCTACGGCCTTAAATGAAAACATACATGTCTTTTGCAAATTTTCCACTACCTTCTTGAAGGCTATGCAGTTATCAATCATATGTCCCGTGATCCTAGCATGATATTCACATCGGGCATTTGAGTCATACCAACGAGGGTATGACGGTGACATCGAGGTGAGGTGTTGTGGTACTACAAGTCGGGACTCGACCAACTGAGGAAATAACTCCGCATAAGTTACGGGAATATGGGCGAAGCTGGGTCTATTTGCTTGGTTTCTTGCTTCAAAATTCAACGGGTTTTGAATTGCTAGACTCACATGAATCATGTTTGGTTTATTAATCACTACACCTTTGGAGAAGTTCGGATTATATGCTGAAGTCATATTCACCTCACTTTCCCTCTTCTTGTAAGGTTTCTTTGACTCTCCTCCATCTAGTTTTCCACTCTTTATGGCTGCTAGGATTAGTTCACCATTCATCAGCATATCCGCGAAGCTTTTAGTCGTGTGATTTATTATTCGATCATAGAAATTCCCCTTCAATGTTTTTATGAACATGGGTGTGATTTCATTCTCCAACAACAGAGGCTGGACATGGGCTGCCACTTCTCGCCACCCTTAGGCATATTGGCGGAAACTCTTGTTGGTTCTTTGTTCCATCCCTTACAACGCTAATCTGTTCGGGATCATATCCTTCACATGCTTATATTGATCGATAAAAAAGCTAATAAATCCATCCATGTTTTTATGTTGGCCTGGCTTAATTACGTATATCAACGAGCAGCTGATCCTGATAGACTGTTCTGGAAGCAGTGTTTGGGTAGCTTCTCGTTGTCAAGGTAATGTTACATTTTCCTGCAGTACATCGTCAAATATGCTGAAGGGCATGTAGTTCCCTCATACTTCTCGAAATTTGACGTCTTAAACTTTGGGGGAATAACCAAGTCAGTTACCAAACTAAGATCCCTGGCATTTAGACCACGGTGAATGCTAACCCCTTGTAGGGCCTTGACGATTCCTTCAAGTTTTTCGCAACGGTCTTCCAGTTTCCTATCAATGTGATTATTTCTAGCTATTTCGTCGAGGTCAGGCATCTCAAAATCTTGACCATCACCTTGACCTGCCTCAGACTCCACCAGGGCATAGTCGAGGTTCCTGGAATATGAATTTCGACCTTTCCTTTGAGGGCCTCGTGATTTACCTCCTGTGGGGGTATTGCAACTTTCGCATCTTTGAGGGCCTTGATAGTTTTAGGGCTTTTTCTGAGCATGGCTGCTATCTGTAGCACTGTATTTTCTTGGGCGTTGGTAATTTCATTCTTTAGGTTGCCTTCGATCTTTTCTAGCTTGTCCTGAGTACCCTTCAAATCGGCCTCCACTGTGGACATTTTGTTTTCCATATCCATCTTTCGGGTTTGGAAGCGGGTTCCGTACGGATGTGTAATTTTGTCAAACTGTGATGGAACTTCCCACAGTGAATTTATTTATTTATTTTAATACAAAGTATAAATGTGTGAATGCAAATGCAAATGATGCAGAAGATCAGTGGTATCCCAAAATAAAAGTGCACTTCATAGATCATAGAGTTTTGAGTTTACATTATTCTAAAGAAAAGATAAAATAGTCTTCTATTCTGATGCCTTAAGACGCTTCGGTGCTAGCGGCTCTACTCATCCACTGGCGCTGACTCTCTCTGAATACGGCCAAAAAACTGGCTAACTTGTTGGTATTGCTCAACTGCTTCGTCCAAGAAGTCTAACAAATGCTGTATATCCTCAACAGCTAGGAGGAATCTCAATTTTAGATCTCTGGCCCGCTTCTTCATCTCGCGGGCCTTGGAGACTGCCTTCTGGATTTGACACTCCAAATGATCAATATAAAACTGTCGACCTAAGCATGCGACATCCATAACCCGCTTTGTTTCGGCCCACTGAATCTTTTCATAATCCCAATTATCAATAAGGGTATGGATATGGTCTTTATGTGCTTACAATGGCCTCTTCAAGTCTTCGATACCTAAATGGAGCAGCTTAGTTTCAGCACCCTTGACCTCTTCCTCCTTCAACTTCCCTTGGAGCTCTTGATTTTGATCTTGGTATTTTCTGAGGCAATGATATGCATCTGAATAACGTCATTCCAAATGTTGCTTTTCTTCTGCAGGTCGATCTGCCTTCTCTTTTTGTTTTTGGGCCTTACGTTTCCAGTCTTTCAACTCCTTCTTCATTTCTCCTAGCTGTGCCTTTTCTTCCTTGGAACCGCCTGCTCGTGCCCCTCGAGCCTTTAAGAGGTTGTTTTCTTGCGTTAGCTCCTGCACATCCTTTAGGTAATGCTCTTGGTTCAACATCAATGTTTTCACCTTCTTCTGATAACCTTATCTCTAGACTTGTTCTGTGAGGAGCTTGCCTTCAAGTTCGGTCACTCTACCCCGCAACTTCTCTTTCTCCCTATCATAGTCTTGTTTATAGATTTCTAGCTTGGTTAGCACAATGCCAGGTTGAGGATTACCCGATGCACTCGCCAAGGTTGGAACGCCTATATTGTCGACTCTTTACTTCCTCCAACTGGCATATTCGGGCACAACACAAGCAAATAGAGCTACCTCAATCTGTAAGGTTTGCTTTCACTCCTTAGTCAACTCCGTGACTCGTCTTGTGGAATTAACTTTTGTGTAGGAGAATTCTTCCTCACATAACCCATGGGTAACATGAATGAACTGTCGAGAAATGTACTGGCGCTGTACGAGTAAAAGAGCATAACTGGTAGCTCCCCATACTTCTCACACTTGTACAAGATAGGCACTGGGTACATCCACGAGGCTTTCCATGTTATGTCGGCATCAATGAGGTTTTTAAAGAACGTTGCCCACTATTTTTGCTTCCTATTTTGCAGCCACTGCTTTTTGGTGACCTCTTTGATTAGGACCAGATCTCTGGATGTGGGATGTCTGCTTATCTTCTTGTTGTGCCAAAAGTGACTTCGCAGCCACATGTAGAGAAGCTGTGAGCACCCGGTGAAACGTCCCATTCCTTGAGTTTGGCAAAAATTCAGGGACCTAAAGGTTTCTGCTAAAATAGCTGGGACCAGATTCACATTTTTCTGGGCTAACAAGTCCACCAAGGTTATCTCAATGTGCCCCAAAACTTTAGGGAATATCACTAACCCATAAATAGCCAAAGCGAGCAAGTTGAGGACTCTTCCGTGCTTTACATCTTTAATGATCTAGGCGTAGATGAACTCCTATGTGAAGCAAGGGCTTTTATTCTTCTCAGCAATATGGGCATCTATTTCTTCAACATTTAGACCATCAAGCTTGGCAAATTTCTTCTGATACCTCGAGTTTTTCTCATTCTAGTATATTTTATCAGGTCTCTCTAGATCCAGGCGTAACAAGACCATGTATTCTTCAATGGTGGGAGTCATGTCTTCTTGATTGAAGACGAAACAGTGATAAGTCGGATCCCAAAACTCAATGGCTGCCAGCAACATCAGCTCGTCTATTTCTACCCCAAGCAAAAGAGCTATATCTCCATACCTTTTGGTGAACACGGCTCGATCTTGGGCTTCCAGGCTTTCTCGTACAGTGACCAATCCTAACAAATGATTATGAGGCAATCCCATATGTACTTGTTTCGGCAGGTCTACGATGGTTTCTTTCTGTACGCTATCTCCATATTAGCGTTGAAGCTCCGTTGACTCACTTTGGACCTCTGTGTTCAAGTGGAGGACTCATGAACTGGATAATGTGACCCGAATACTCATGATCTTTGATTGAACAGTATCTCATAATACCAACTGGATGCAATGTGATGTATGCTCTAAGAAATTCAAAAAAGTGTTAGTGTGTACAAATAATGAGATAAAACAACAAGGGTAAGATACAGAAAGTAAAGCAATAAATAAAACAGAAAGTAAATCCTATGGCTTTATAAGGCTTAATGGGGTGGGCTTTCTAAAACATTCATTCATGCGGGTTTGGATCTAGAAAAGGTTCTCGAACCGTCTCTATCCCCTACTCCAAGGTGGATAAGACATTTGATCATGGCCCATCACAGGCTTGCGGATCGAACACGGTTCGAGGGGATGCATTTTCGTTATGCTCGTGTAGAGGGTTATTCACGAAAGCATAAGTA
Organism: Hibiscus mutabilis; assembly: GCA_019671005.1. Taxonomy (NCBI): domain Eukaryota; kingdom Viridiplantae; phylum Streptophyta; class Magnoliopsida; order Malvales; family Malvaceae; genus Hibiscus; species Hibiscus mutabilis. Next base: position 25,055,939 of record CM033716.1, read on the forward strand.
CTCTGGACCCCGAAAGACTTTCACTAGCCTATGCGGAGGGTTACTCGTGAAGGTATAGCTATTTTCTTCCACTTAAGTTTGATAAAGCCCTAGTAGAAGGCTTATATTATGATGCAAACAATTTAAGGCACCCAAAAAAATGCACACAAAAAATGCAACGGATTACTAAGGAAAATAACTCGTGATCAAGTAAAAGTTGTGCCCTCTTAAACAGTCCCCATCAGAGTTGCCAAGCTGTAACAACGGAGTCGCCACCGGTCCCTTTTATTATATTAGGCAGATCAGAAACCTAAAAACAAAATAGAGATTACGAAATCTCAAAGGCTCGGAGGCACGGTTACATGTGAGGAAGGATTAGCACGCCTATCATGCCCGGAAACCGGCACTCACTTGATCACTAATATTTTCCTTATAATCCGGATGCGTACATGCAAAGGTTAATAAAAAAATCTACAAAGTTATAAAATTGGCTCGAACTCGCTCACAGCTGAGAAAATCCGAATCAATCTAGACTCAAAGGGATTAAGGTATTAATCCTTAAAATTCGAAAATGCACTTTCGCATAGGAGTCTCGACCATTCCTGCAACGGCTAGGGGAAGTCCAAATTAACCCTAATTGAAAATGCAACTCTTTTTCATGGTGCAAGAAAAATCTTTCATGAATGATATTTTATTTGCCTTTATTAATTTCTAAGCCCTAACGATTAAATGATTTAAGTAACTACTCATAAAAGGCTCTATTTAATATATTTTAGACTTAACTGTGTATTTAAAATTTCTATTTACAAGATTACCAAGTTTAATTAAGAGAATAAGTTATTTAAAGAACCTAAACCTATAAGGACAACTAAAAAGACAACTAAAGTTACCTCATTTAATTAATGGTGTTCTAATTGTTTAAACTAAAGTATTTATTTTAATTATTGCATGATTTTAATTTACAAGGAAATCATATTATTAAATAGAGTGAAGTATCTATGACTTATATTTTTTAGGTGTTTGAAAATAAATAACACACATTAAACATGAAAATAAGGATTAAATTGCATGAAACAAAATTTAGAGGACATTATTAAAATAGAAAAAAAGGACTAGAGTGTAAGAATTACAAACCGTGGGCCTAAAGCATAAGAAGGAAGAAGGGCGCAAGTCATATCTCCAAGCGGTCCGGATCCGGGTTGCTCCACGGGTCGAGTATAAAACTCAAATTTTAGCAACAAAATTCATTTTTTATCCCCTGGTAAAATGGATCAAAATCGAACCCCATTAAATCCTCTAAAATGTTCTTGGGTGTTCTTCATGGGATGAAGAACACCATCGCTAAACCCAGAATCAGGCCGTGCTCCGCCACGCGTTTCCAGCTCTGGCCACCGTGGCTTTTAGCCGGCGATGACTTTCCGACAGCACTTCATCTCCGTTTGGCTCGGGGCTCCACTGGTGACGACAGCCTTCGCTTTCGATGACTCAAATGGTAACCTGCACCCTCATTTTCTTTATTCGAACCACAAAAATATATATATAAAAAGAACAAGAATGTAGGTATAAAATACCTTAGAAATTCGACTGAAAGTATGCTTGTATTTCTTGTGTAGATTGTGTCTTTACAATGGATGATTCAAGGCCTTTTTATAGGCCGATTACATGTATCAACAAAAGGGAAGGAAAATCCTTTCCCGGATTACAAATGAAAAACCTAGAATCTAAAATATTCTCTTGCTCGATTGGTTCAGATTTTGCTTGATCATTACGCCGCCCAACTCTTGCCTTGCTTGCTTTAGATTGGTCCAATTTGACTGTTTTCTTGCCTTATTTATTTGATACAAATCCGTTTCCCTTCCTTTTCTTATTTTAATTCGGATATTAACCCCTTTCTTTATTTCATGTCACGACCGAGAGGGAATGATAAAGCTTCAACAACGAACAGCGGTGGGGGGCGGCAGTGCACATCCAACGATGTTTACAAACTCGAACCGGACAGCCAAGGAAGTCAAAGAGTTGAGCGTGTGGTCTTCACGCGCGAGTAGAGATCCATGTGGAGCTCATCTGCATTGATCTGGACCGTTGATCATCTCATCGATTCGACGGTGTAGGGCTGTGCGGCGCAAGACTAAAGGATTAGGTTTTTTAGGGTTTTGACCAGGACCATTGGATCGAATTGAACGAGTAAATGATATTAGAATGACATAAGAATTTACAAGCTTACTGTTAATGTATTGAATTTCATTATTGCATAGTAAATTATAAGAAAGAACATCTAAATGATCATAATTACAATTTAGCCCCTAAAACTTATTAAAGTTAGGATTTGTCCTAATTGATGAATTATCGGTTTACATTGGACAAATCGAGCTAAAGCCTATAGTGGGTAATGTTTGAAAAGTATAATATCGATTGAATGACAAGTATTAATTGAAATCTTATCGTACCAATCATCGTTTTATTCACCAGTATCATTCTCTGATCCGGTTCCCAACCAAGCTGGGTGGGGGATGTTACAACCTGCAGGTGGCGTTTTCCACCTAGGTCACCGTGTGTAGATGGCGTCCTCTACCGACACTGTAGAAACTACCGTAGATCCCTAAATATCCTCCAACATCCATGTTGAGTGGATCAATCAATGTGTAATTGGCCAAGAGAGGGTGAATTGGCTTTTTGAAATTGGAAAGAGCAAATTTAAAAGATAAAAACGGAAGACAATGCAATTTATAGTGGTTCAAGCTTCAAACAAGCTCTACATCCACTACCTTAGCTCCCACTAAGGATTTTGAATCAATATCCACTAGATATTTTCCCCTTTTCCAGGTTTAGAAGGAAACCTTTGCAAATCGGTTAATCTTTCTACCCAAAGATTAACCAAGACTCTCTCTTTACAAAGAAGGAATGACAAACTTTAAAGTATCTCTCACAAGATTGATTTGTTGCCCAAATTACAAGCAAACTCTCCCCAAACTTGAAAGAAATGTATACAATGAAAATTACAACAAGTGGAGTACAATAATTTGACTCTTTAAGCTCAAGGGTTTGGATATATACTTGGATGTTGCAAATAAGTTCAATAGTTGTTGCTGAGGCTTTGGAGACTTGCTTTTGTACCTTCTCATTGATTGCTAGCCGTTTGGGTGATTGAAGTCATCAATATAGCCATTGGGCCATCTTCTTCCCACCATAAATGCACTTATGCAATTACTCGTATTGATACACGGGGAACCGTATCAGTACGGACCTAAAAATAGAAAGAGCTGTTGTGTACAATTATACAGGGGTGTATCGATATGCGAGTAAGCATATCGGTATGATCTCAATGTAAAACAAATGGGCGTATCGATATGGGCAAGGCCGTATAAATGTAATTTTGCTCACTTGGGCTACTATCTGAACTTGTATCGGTACGCCTTAAAGGTGTATCGATACGGGTTAACTGTTTTTTCAAAAACGCATGTTCCCAATAACTGACAAGGCAACTTTCAAATCATAAATAAAAAATCTTAACAACTGTATCGATACGGTAGTAGCCGTATCAATACGCTGTTCTTAAGTATTAAACCCAGTATGAAGGCCGTATCGAAATGGATGGCATCATATCGAAATGACTGAGTAAAATACTTAGCTCATATGAAGGTTGTATCGATACAGATGTAATCATATCAAAACAAATTTTTACAGTGGCCTTTTAATTTAAGCCCATACCAAAACGCCTAAGGGCGTATCGGTACACCTAGGTGTAAAACTTGAATTTTGCTTTAAAAACACTTAGAAAAATTTATAGGGTTTAAGTTTTTTAATTTGAATAATTTTGTACTTGAAAAATCCTTGGCAATTGTGAGTCTTTGAGAAACTTAAAAATTTATTTTCTTTTACAAATAAGTCCTTAAACAATTTGTTATATCAAAATCAAACTTTGGTTTTACAATCTCCCCCTTTTTGATATAACAAAACCAAATTAAATTCTCAAGTCTTTATGAAAAACTCCCCCTTACTTTAGGATAGGTTTTAAAAACTTTGTTGAAAATTTAAGCTCTTTCTTCTCCCCTTTTTGTTAGATCAAAATCAATGATATTGAAGGACAAAAACAAGAAATATAACAATGAAGCATAATTCAAAGCATAATCAAAGCAACATACTTATCATTGAAAGGTCAAAGCAACATAATCCAAATCCAACTTTAAACTTAAAAACAAACTAAAATCAAAGCATGGGTTTATAGAGTAAATAACATAGGTCCATAAAATAAAATGCCTAATATGACATGTATGCAATGCAATGTATGTCTATGGAGCATCCTCATCATCCTCGTCCTTTTGATCTTCATTTTTGTCATGTGTTTGAGTAGCCTGAGACTGTCTCCATTCTCCATGGAAAGCCGTAAGAGATATGTCCATTGAACCTTGTTGGCTTTCAATTGCTTGAACTCGGTCCTCTAAGGAAATGAACCGTGTATCAATGGCCGCGAACCCTTTATTCATGGTTGTCTTTAGTGAGGTCATATAATTGTTCAATGTAGTGAATTGCTCATTAAGATAAGCCATTAGCACATCCATAGCCGGTGGAGCTATTGGAGCTTGAGGGGCGACTTGTGGAGCAGCTTCCGGTTCTTCAGGGATTGCATTATGTGGAAGCTCGGCGAGACGTAGCCACTCACCACTGAAATAGTGAAACTTTGCACAAACAAGAGAGTGCTCATCAATGGGATCAGTAAGAGGCTTGGGAAATTCTTGCGAGCAATCAATCTCCAATTGAGTAAACAAGTAACTCAATGTTATCCCATAAGTGAAAAATGAAACTAGAGAGGTGTGTCGATGTTGGATGAGGTAAACTAGCTCCGCAAACATTATTTGAGCAAGATCGGGCCGCTTCTCTTCACGAAAACATCTTATCCAAAAGTCATCCACTTGTCGGATAGTGGGAAACTTACCACCGGATGGCCGAAACCACCAAGTGATCATGAGATGCAAGAAGAGATCATGAGCATCAAGAACTGTGACAGAACCGCTAAAAACCTGTCCTATGGAGTCATCATCGGCTATTCCCTCATCTTCTAACCCAAAAAAATTTACTAGAGTTTGAACATCAATACGAAATTTCTTCCCCATTAAGAATGACTCAATAGCAATAGCCTTAGAACTGTCTTGGTTGGGGATGCACCAGGCATTAGCAAAGAAAATTAAAACAAGATTGCGGTACAAAAACTCGGGGATAGCCAAAAATTGAGTAAAGTTCCAACGTCTCAAAAGATGAAGATATTTGAACTTGAAACGTTCATAGTCTATAAAAGGAAGAGATGCCACTCTTTCGTTGTAGATCTTGTAGTTTTGGTATTGCTTGAAGTTATTTAAAGCGGCCGGGGTTGGAAAACTCTTTTGATAATTGACACTAAGGTTGGGATGTGCAAAATTGTCTTCAGTTGAAGACTCGCCAACCTCGCTTGTTCTAGCTCCTTTTCTTGGTGCCATAGATAATCTGAAAAACAATTTAGGCACAAAAACAATGTATGCATAAATCATCATATTCGATCCAATAAATAATCCAATGCTTAAGGTTTTTGTTAAAAATATACAATATAGTTTAAAAAACATATACAAATATAAAAAGAAATTTTGGTAAAAAGAATTTTGGAAAATAGATTATAAAAATATACGATATAATTTTTTATATTCGAATAAAAAATTTTTGGATTTTAAAAAATTATTGCAAAAACTTCAAAACTCATACTATATGTATACTTTTTAGATAAAAACTAACTAAAATCAGTATGTAAAAATAAACGAAATTGAAAAAGAAAAGAAAGGAAAATATACCTTGAGTTATGGAATTGGATGAATGAAGGATGAAGATGCACCAATTTGATGAGAGAAAGCTTAGACTTGTTTTAAAGAACAAAAAACCTCAAAAGATTTGATGAAAACAAGGGTTTTGATGGGTATTTATAAGAAAAATATTAGGGTTTTTGAGAGAGTTTAGGCTTGATTAGGATTTTGTTTTAAAGAAAGAAACCCCTTTAAGGACTTATTTAAGGATCTACGTCCGTGCGTACCTATATGCCACGTGGCATATCGATCCGGGTATATCGAAATACTGGTACCATTTCAATACGGACTCACATGTATCGAAACCTGTTCTTGGACCCGTATCGATACGGTTGGACCCGTATCGATACACTTGTTCTGAAAAATGCAATATGGGTTGAGTCAAGAATGGTGTATCGAAACACCTTCACCCGTTTCGGTACGGATAACCTAGAAAATGCATTTTGGGCTGCAAGTTGCTCAAAAGTTTGATTTTATTCGAACCGAAATGCATGTGTATGATGTATGAACAACATGAATAGGGTAAGATAGATGCATAATCCCCCTAGCAACAAGCATAGATGCATCAAGAAGAAAAATCACTAAAGCATGATCATCATTCAAATTCAAGCAAATTTTTGGCAATAAAGGGCTCTAAAAGGTCAAGATAGGCTAGTTAGACCTAACTCTCTCCTAAGAGTCCAAAAACGCTCTTTGTCTAATGGTTTGGTAAATATGTCCGCTAGTTGGTTTGAGGTATCAACATAATCTTGAACAACATCATTCTTTAAGACATGATCCTTAATGAAATGATGTCTTATCTCTATATGCTTGGTTCTGGAATGTTGGATGAGATTCTTAGTGAGACATATGACACTAGTGTTGTCACACTTAAGGGGTATGGTACCTACATCAATTCCATAGTCTAGAAGTTTTTGCTTCATCCAAAGGACTTGAGCACAACAAATTTCGGCTGATATATATTCTGCTTCGGTGGTAGATAGAGCTACACTATTTTGTTTCTTAGAGAACCAAGATATGAGCATACTACCTAGGAATTGGCAAGAGCTGGAGGTACTTTTTCTATCCATCTTACAACCCCCATAATCTGCATCGGAATAAGCATGAAGGTAAAAGGATGAGTCTCTAGGACACCAAAAGACCTAAACATGGTGTGTCTCTAAGGTATCTAAAGATTCTCTTAATGGTTATAAGGTGTGATTCTCTAGGACTAGCTTGGAACCTAGCACACAAGCAAACACTATACATAATGTCGGGTCTAATTGTGGTAAGGTAAAGCAAAGAACCAATCATAGAATGATAAAGTTTAGAATCAACACAGTTACCTCCTTCATCTTTGTCAAGCTTTATAGATGAGCTAATTGGTGTGGCTTGAGGATTCACATTCTCCAAGCCAAACTTTTTGAGTATATCCTTGATGTACTTAGCTTGATTGATGAAGATGCCATTCTTCATTTGCTTGATTTGGAGTCCTAAGAAGAATGAGAGCTCCCCCATCATGCTCATCTCAAACTCACCTTGCATTAGCTTAGCAAACTCTTGACAATACAACTCATTAGTAGAACCAAAAATTATATCACCAACATAAATTTGTACTACTAAGATGTCATTGTCATTTCTTTTAATGAAAAGTGTAGTGTCCACCTTGCCTTTTTCAAAACCTTTTTCAATCAAAAAGTTTGAAAGCCTTTCATACCAAGCTCTAGGAGCTTGTTTCAAACCATATAAAGCTTTAGTTAATTTAAAAACATGATTTGGAAAATTTAGATCTTCAAAACTGGGTGGTTGTTCAACATACACTTCTTCATTAATAAAACCATTTAAAAATGCACTTTTTACATCCATTTGAAAAAAACTTGAATTCATGATAAGATGCAAGTGCAATAAGTATCCTAATAGCTTCCATTCTAGCTACAGGTGCATAAGTTTCATCAAAATCAATTCCCCCTTCTTGAGTGTAACCTTGAGCAACAAGTCTATCCTTGTTTCTCACTATGTTACCACTCTCATCTAGCTTGTTTCTAAAAACCCATTTAGTTCCTATAGTAGATTTATTGCTAGGCCTATCAACTAATGTCCATACTTCACTCATCTCAAATTGATTAAGTTCTTCTTGCATGACCAATATCCAAAAATCATCTTTTGACATAGTTGAGTTCCCTTGGATAGCTCACTTCCTTTTCTTCAAGATTCATGTCCTTCAAGGCTTCTATGGGATGATCTTGTGCTTCTTCTTCTTTGGTTGGAAACTCATCCACATTTGATGATTGTCCACCATTATTGGCTTCAATGATCCCGACATCATCATCATCACAAGAATCCTTCCTTGGAAGGAGGTTATCATCGAAAACCACATGTATAGACTCTTCTACAACTAAGGTTCTTTTGTTAAAAACTCGATAGGCTTTAGAATTTAAAGAGTAACTTAAGAAAATAGCTTCATCACTTTTTGCATCAAATTTACCTAAATGATCTTTTCCATTATTTAAAACAAAACACTTGCATCCAAAAAGATGAAAATAGCTAATGTTAGGCTTCTTTGATTTTAAAATCTTATACGTAGTTTTCTTTAAAATTGGCCTAATGATTACCCGATTAATAATGTAACAAGTGGTATTTGTTGCATCGCCCAAAAATACTTAGCTAAATTTATTGAGCTCAATGTACATAACCGATTAATTAGCCAAGTGGTGGAGAAGTTGGATTTTTTGGGTGATTGGTTTGTGGAAGCCGAAAAATTAATGACACAATGAATTTATAGCGGTTCGGGCTTCGAACAAGCACCTACATCTACTACCTTAGTTCCTACTAAGGATTTTCCAACCAATTCACTAATTGATTTGTCCTTTTTTCTAGGATTAGGAGGAAACCCTTACAAACAGTTAATCTTTCTACCCAAAGATTAACCAAACACTCTTTACAAGAGAAAGAAAATAAGAAAAATAAAATCCCTCTCACAAGGTATTTGTTTGCACTCTTTAAGCTCTCACCCAAACCTAAACACTTGAGCAAATATGACAATTTTGGCTCACAAGTGTTGTCTATACAAATGATTAACAATTAAAGCCCTAAGACACAATTTCTCATCATATAGTTGTTGACAAATGAAGCATTAGTCTTTCATAGATGCTTGAAGGTCTCTTTTATACTCCTCTTTGAGTTCATAGCCGTTGGTGATCGTTGGGATTGAATTGGAGTCGTTGGGGTCTTTATTTTCCATATTAATTGCAGTTCTTGGGTTGTCCGTATCGGTACGCGGGTAACCGTATCGGTACGACGTTCTTCATAACTAGCCATTGAGCTCTGATCAGTTGATGCGTATCGATATGCGTATAGGTGTATCGATACAGCCTGCAATTTAAAAGACCATTAGAAATATGACCGTTGGGGTGTTTTGGTCGTTGGGATATATGCCACGTAGGCGTATCAAAACGCCAAAGGGGTGTATCGAAACGATCCCTTGCTGTTTCGTTACGGATAAAACTTGTATCGAAACACATTTTGACAATTTTAAAAACTCATAGCAAAAACCTTTAACTGTATCGAAATAGGTATACCTGTATTGGAACGGGTACATTAAAATCACAGGTTTGGCTACTTAAAAACGTTTCAAAAAACTTCAAAACCTTTTTAAACTTCCTCAAACTTATTTTCAAGTTGTTTTGACTTAAGGCATGTTTTAAATTCTTTTCAATTTAGTCCAAAACATTTTTCAATTTATTATATCAAAATCTATATCTCAACAATCTCTCTCTTTTTGATATAATAAAACCAACTTGAAAAATTGTTTGTGATTCTCCTCCTTAGTATTTAAAAACTTGAATAAGAGATTTTAAAATTGAAATACAGTTAAAGCTCCCCCTTATTCACTTGAAAAATCAATTTTTCAAACCATTTCTCCCCCTTTTTGTTATATCAAAAGGAATTTATGTGACTTTAAGTACAAGATAACAAATGAGGTTTAAAAATTTTGACAAAAATAAGAATTTTAGTTTTAAAATTGGCTCCCCCTTACTTAAGCATCAATAAGTGTTACTCCAACAATTATGATAAATTAGTTGAATAAAAAGAAATAAATCAAAAAATAAAATGAAATTCAACTAATTTTACCACACTTGAACTTGAAGGGATGATGTGAAGCCTTCCTTCTTCAAGTGTTCTCCTTCTTGTGTGTATGGAGCTCTCCCTCAAATTTGGACTCGTTGATCACTCTCCATCACACCTAAACAAGACAATCATGTAATTCTTGGTATCCAAATTGCTTTGGACCCATAAATGTTAGTAGCACGTAATTTTGTCCCTTTTGGAATCCATTTTTCAATTTCATCCCTTTTAGTTGAAGTATTTAGTCCTTTTGGGACCCAAATACTTCTAATACATTTACCGTTTACAAATCTAGGGGCATTAGATTGTCTAACGCAAAAAATTGATTTTCCCAAATTGCTTTTTCTTTTGAAGTTCATTGGAAATCAAATCTTTTTCCTTTTTAAGATCATCAATTTCCTTTTGATGATCTTTTTCCATTGTTTGAAGCAAATTTTGCAAATATGAAACTTTTTGCTCAAAATCCTTCATTTTTGCTTCAAACTCCAAATTGGTTTTAGAAAGCAAATCATTTCGATTTTTAACTTTGAAATCAATATCTTGTTTTTCGAAAAAGAAGCTTTAAACTCAAAAACCAATTGGTCATATGCTTCTTGTATCTCATCAAAAGTATAAGAAATTGAACAAGATAAGTTAGAAGCTACATCCCCTTCATTGAGGGCCATGAAGCATAGGTGGGCAACTTCATCTTCATTAGTGGAGTCTTCATCACTCCATATTGCCACATACGCCTTCTTTGAATATGAACCCTTTTTGTTGAATCCTTTATGGTTCTCTTGGGGATCCTTCATCTTCTTCTTCTTCTTCTTCGATTCAAGGTTAGATTTGGTCATTTCGGTCTTCATGAATCGAGTGAACTTCTTGAAGAGATGAACCATCTCTTCATCTTCACTTTCCTCCTCGCTTGATTCTTTATATAGGTACTTGGAGGATTTGAGGGCTACGACATTCATATTGATGCCTAGCTTCATGATTTCCTTCTTCCCAATCTTTCTTATCTTTTCCTTCTTATTCTCCTCTTCATTATCCTTCTTCATTATTTGATGAGTGAGAAGAGACCCCATGAGTTCATCAAGCTTCAAGGTCATGAGATTCTTGGCCTCGATGATGACGGTCTTCTTTGAGTCCCATGACTCAGGAAGGGAGTAGATAAGCTTTCAGATAAGCTTTTCTTCCAGAATGACTTCTCCATAGCCTTTGAGTCCATTTACTATAGTGGAGAAACGATCAAACATCTTCTCGATGTCTTCATCCATATCCATCTTGAAGTTCTCATACTCTAGATTGAGGAGGCTAATCTTGGTCTCCTTCAATTCGTTTGTTCCCTCGTATGTGACTTCAAGCTTGTCCCAAACCTCCTTGGCATTCTCACAAGAGGACATATTCTCATAGATATTGGGGCTAAATGCACAAAAGAGAATTTGCAAAGCCTTGCAATTTAGCTCCATCTTCTTGTGATCATCCACATTCCATTCCGCCTTGCATCTTTGTGGTACATATGGACCGTCTTCAATAATGAACCAAAGCTTGTAATCTTTGGCCTTGATGAAGAACATCATTCTAGCCTTCTAATAAGCATAGTTGGTCCCGTCAAAGAAATGTGGCTTGTCGATGGATTGTGACATTTCATCGGTTGATTGTATTGTTGGTCGAGCTAGTCGGATCGCTTCAATAGGATGTTAATCCCCTTCGATTGAGCCTCGCTCTGATACCAATTGTTGAGCTTGATGTACACAACTGATTAATTAGCCAAGTGGTGGAGAAGTTGGATTTTTTGGGTGATTGATATGTGGAAGCCAAAAAATGAATGACACGATGAATTTATAGTGGTTCGGGCTTCGAACAAGAACCTACATCCACTACCTTAGCTCCCACTAAGGATTTTCAAACCAATTCACTAATTGATTCGTCCCCTTTTCTAGGATTACGAGGAAACCCTTAAAAACGGTTAATCTTTCTACCGAAAGATTAACCAAACACTCTTTACAAGAGAAAGAAAATAAGAAAACTAAAATTCCTCTCACAAGGTATTGGTTTGTACTCTTTAAGCTCTCACCCAAGCCTAAATACTTGAGCAAATATGACAATTTTGGCTCACAAGTGCTGTCTATACAAAGGATGAACGATTAAAGCCCTAAGATACAGTTTCTCATCATATAGTTGTTGAAAAATGAAGCATTAGTCTTTCATAGATGCTTGGAGGTCCCTTTTATACTTATCTTTGAGTTCATAGCCGTTGGTGACCGTTGGGATTGAATTGGAGCCGTTGAGGTCTTTATTTTCCGTATTAATTGTAGTTCTTGGGCTGTCCGTATTGGTACGCGGGTAACCGTATCGGTACGACCTTCTTCATAACTAGCCATTGAGCTCTAATCAGCTGATGTGTATCGATACGCATATAGGCGTATTGATATGGCCTGCAATTTAAAAGACCGTTGGAAATATGACCGTCGAGGGGTTTTGGTCGTTGGGATATATGCCACGTAGGCGTATCAAAACGCCAAAGGGGTGTATCGAAATGACCCCTTGCTATTTCGATACGGATAAGACCTGTATTGAAACACATTTTGACACTTTCAAAAACTCGTAGCAAAAACCTTTAACCGTATCATAACATGTATACCTGTATCGAAACAGGTACATTAAAATCACAGGTTTGGCTACTTAAAAACGTTTCAAAACACTTCAAAACTTTTTTAAACTTCCTCAAACTTATTTTCAAGTTGTTTTGACTTAAGGCATATTTTAAATTCTTTTCAATTTAGTCCAAAACATTTTTTAATTTATTATATCAAAATCTATATCTCAACAAAATTGTTTTCACAAAGCATAGTTCTAGCCATTTCTTCTAAAGTACGGTTTTTCCTCTCAACTACCCCATTTTGTTGAGGAGTGCGAGGTGCGGAAAAATTATGGCTAATACCATTAGAGTTACAAAAATCCTCAAAACCAATATTTTGTAATTCCGTTCTATGGTCACTTCTAATATGTGAAATGTTTTGACCAAGGTCATTTTGAGTGATTTTTTGAAAATGTGATGAATTTTTCTAAAGCCTCATTTTTAGTACTTAAAAAGAGAACCCAAGTGTATCTAGAGAAGTCATCTATTAAGACATATGAATATGATTTTCCACCCAAGCTAGTAGTTCTAATTGGCCCAAAAAGATCCATATGGATCAGTTGTAATACCCTACTAGTTGTAATACCCAAAAAGACACGTTTTTATTTACCCTTAGCACAAGCATCACAAATTTCATCTAAAGAAAATTTTAGCTTTGGTAAACCTCTTACTAGATTTTGGGAAACTAATTTCTCTAAAACATTTAGCTAGCATGCCCTAGTTTCCTATGCCATAACCATGCATCATTTTCATCTTTAGCAACCAACCATGCTTGGGATGTATGAATGTCATCTAAATTCACAATGTAAATGTTTCCTATGCGATGACCAATGAGCATTATCTTATTTGTTTTAATGTCCAAAATTTTTCAACCATTAACATCAAAAAGAACATTAAAACCCTTATCATATAGTTGACTAATGCTCAACAAGTTATGTTTTAGACTATTGACATATAAAACATTTTCAATGAGTATAGAAGAGAGATTACCAATGGAACTAATACCCTTAATGTGGCCTTTGGAGTTGTCACCAAATGTCACCACTCCTTGGCTTTAGCTCTATGAATCTACTCCTGTCTCCGGTCATGTGTCTTGAGCATCCACTATCAAGGTACCATGTATTTTGACTTGAAGCTTTGGACTTGTAGCAATGTTCCCCTTACAAACAAAGAATTAAATCTTGGTTTTTGGTACCCAAATCATTTTGGGTTCATGTGAATTAGCTCCCAAATATATGGTTCCCTTAGGAATCCAAGATGCAATTGCATGAATGTTATTAAAAGTTACAAGTTCCTTGGGGACCCATACACTTCTAACTCTTTTACCTCTAGGGTACCTTTGAGAGCTTCTTTGTTTGTGGTTCACAAAGTTTCTTTTCACATAGTCAGTTTTAGAAGATTGACCCTTTTCAAAAGTAGTAGTACCAACTTTTTGCAAAGAAGCTTTAAGTTCATTCACCACTTTGTGGTGATCATCATGAACTTTGGAAAGAAGATTGTTTAAATCAACATTTTCATTTTGAAAATATTTTATGTCATATTGTAATACCAAAATCTTCTTCTCAAGTTCCGAGTTGGTTTTGGAAAGGGAATTGTTTTGGGTTTTTAAATCGGAAATCATTTTCTTATTTTTCAAAATCGATTCTTTATACTTCTTAACCAACTCATCGTAAACCTCTTGTAACTCATCATATGTTTCTTGAAGCTTATCAAAAGTGAAATCGAAAGTAGATGAGTTAGGGTTTACCTTAGGATCATCATCAAGAGCCATAAGGCAAAGATTGGCCACTTCTTGCTCCTCTTCATCGGATGATGATTCCTTATCGCTCCAAGTAGTAACATGGGCCTTGAGCTTCTTATTCTTCTTGAAGATCTTCTTCTTGAGTTGAGGGCAATCAAATCTAATATGTCATTGCTTCTTGCACTTATAACAAATGAGTTGATCCTTCTCATCTTCTTTGTTCTTGTTCTTGAAGTCTCTTCTTCTTTGAGATTTTCTTCCTCGGTTGGACTTCATGAACCGAGAGAATCTCTTGGCTATCATAGCCAATTCTTTAAATTCATCATTGCTAGAGTTGCTTTCCTCTTGAGAAGCCTTGAGAGCAATTTCTTGCTTCTTCTTCTCTACCTCTTGCTTCTCTACTCTTTTCTCTTCCCTCTTCTCTCTTTTTTTCTTCTTCTCTTCCTTGCTTCATGATCTCATGAGTAAGGAGAGATCCCACCAATTCATCGAGCTTCAATGTCTTCAAATTCTTGGCCTCGATAATTGCAATTCTCTTCCTATCCCATGATTCGAGAATGATCTCACCGAAGCCCTTGAGACCGTTTACTATGATGGAGAACCGACCAAACATTTTGGAGATGCTCTCATCGAGCTCCATCTTGAAGTTCTCGTAGCTCAATTTATGGATTCCAATCTTGGTCTCCTTTACATCGTTGGTTCCTTCGTAGGTGGTCTCTAGCTTGTCCCACACCTCATTCGCACTTGTGCAAGATGATATCTTCGTGTACATGTCGGGTCCAAGTGTACAAAAGATTATGTATATGGCCTTGTCATTCACTTGTAGTCTTGTTATATCTTCATCCGTCATCTCCACCTTTGTCTTTGGAATGAGTATTTTTTCTTCATCTCTCTTCATGAGAATGATTGGACCATCTTCTACTACATCCCAAAGGGTGTAGTCGTTGGACTTGATGAAGAGCCTCATTCTATTCTTCCAACAGAGGTAGTTATCCCCATTGAAGAACGATGGTTTGGTGATAGATTATGACTCGTACAAGTTCAGCTTGGAGGTAGACGCCATGGCTTTGATTTGTAGTTGATTGATCTTCTTCTAGGATCTCCTCTTGTGGATGTAAGTCCCTCAAAGAGTTTGGCTCTGATACCAATTGTTGAGTGGATCAATCGATGTGTAATTGGTCAAG
Source organism: Hibiscus mutabilis (assembly GCA_019671005.1). Lineage (NCBI taxonomy): Eukaryota > Viridiplantae > Streptophyta > Magnoliopsida > Malvales > Malvaceae > Hibiscus > Hibiscus mutabilis. Next base: position 25,071,392 of record CM033716.1, read on the forward strand.
AGGGGGTGAATTGGCTTTTTGAAATTGGAAGGAGCAAATTTAAAAGATAAAAATTGAAGACAATGCAATTTATAGTGGTTCAAGCTTCGAACAAGCTCTACATCCACTACCTTAGCTCCCACTAAGGATTTTGAACCAATATCCACTAGATATTCTTCCCTTTTCTAGGCCTAGGAGGGAACCTTTACAAATCGGTTAATCTTTCTACCCAAAGATTAACCAAGACTCTCTCTTTACAAAGAAGGAATGGCAAACATGAAAGTATCTCTCACAAGATTAATTTGTTGCCCAAATTACAAACAAACTCTCCCCAAACTTGAAAGAAATGTATACAATGAAAATTACAACAAGTGAGGTACAATAATTTGACTCTTTAAGCTAAGGGTTTGGATATATGCTTGGATGTTGCAAATAAGTTCAATAGTTGTTGCTGAGGCTTTGGAGACTTGCTTTTATACATTCTCATTGATTTCTAGCTGTTTGGGTGGTTGAAGTCATCAATATAGCCGTTGGTCCCTCTTCTTTCCACTATAAATATACTTCTGCAACTACCCATATCGATACATGGGAAGCCGTATCGATACAGACCTAAAAATAAAAAGAGCCATTGTGTACAATTATACAAGGATGTATCGATACACGAGGAAGCGTATCGGTACGATCTTAGTGTAAAACAAAGGGGCGTATCGATACAGGAAAGGTCGTATCAATGTAATTTCCCTCACTTGGGCTATTGTCTGAACCTGTATCGGTATGCCTTGAAGGTGTAATGATATGGGTTAACTGTTTTTTCAAAATCGTTTGTTCCCAATAATGACAAGGCAACATTCGAATCATAAATCAAAAATCTTAACAACTGTATCGATACGCTATTAGCCATATTGGTACGCTGTTCTTAAATCTTAAACCCATTATGAAGGCCGTATCGAAACGAATGACACCGTATCGAAATGCCTGAGTAAAATACTTAGCCCATATGAAGGCCATATCAATACGGATGGAATCGTATCGAAACATATTCTTATAGTGGCCTTTTAATTTAAGCTCGTATCGAAATGCCTAAGGGCATATCGATACGCCTGGGCGTAAAACTTGAATTTAGCTTTAAAAACACTTAGAAATATTTATAGGGTTAAAGTTTTTGATTTTGAATAATTTTGTACTTGAAAAATCCTTGGCAATTGTGAGTCTTTGAGAAACTTAAAAATTTATTTTCTTTTACAAATAAGTCCTTAAACAATTTGTTATATCAAAATCAAACTTTAGTTTTACAATCCCCTATATTTCAAATATTAAGGGCCGTTTGGATTATTCTCCCAAATTTATCAACAAAATTACGATAAATATTATAGTGTAGAAGGGTAAAACTAAACTCGATAAAATTGAAATTTTCGATATAATGTGAAAATCTCAACTGAATTTATTAGATTCATAATTTTATAAATGCGTCTAAATTTTTTTAAATAAAGTTTGAATTAACAAATAAGACTTGAATAACATAAATTTTTTTAGTAATTAGTGGATTAATTTTTAAGTTCGAGTTGAATCTCTAAACGCTTCTTGATATATGTATAACTAGACCTGGCAAATTGGACACGAGACTCAGGAACCGAACTGATTTACCCGAACCAAGACCCAAAATCGGTTCAAACATGTTGACCCGAATTTGATCTAAAACCCGAAATAAACTGAATCAAACCGAATTTCAATTGAACCAAAAATGAATCTGAATCGATTTTACTCGAACCGAAAGCAACCCGAATCGAAGGCAACCCAAAATAAAGAAAATATATTAAAATAAATAAATAAAGATGAGGTGTGAACTCTCGTACAACTCACCAAAAAGTCAAATATACTTGCAATATAAAGTCATAAATAGGGTGGAAAAACCTAACTCAACCTGAAAACCCGACTAAAACCAATCAGTTCCCTATTAACACGATATTGGTCTGACCTAAAATCAACCGAAACGAAATTCAACCAAACCAAAAATCAAACGACCTGACGTCTTGACCTGATACCCGAACCGAAACCACCATAGACTCGAATTAAAATCAAACCGACCCGAACTTAAACGAATGTAGTCAGACTCGAAATGACCTAAACTGAAAAGATCAGAACCGAAATTGAATTGAATGACCCGTTTGCCATCTCTATGTATAACACATATAAAGAAATATCTATGTATATCGTATATAGTTTTAGAAAATTGTTTAAATTGAAACCAATTAGTACCTTACCATTATAAATATTTACAATTAAATTTGAATAGAAATTTTGACTCGACTCGAAAAAATTTCAAATAAAGTTTAAGTTATAAAACAAGACTCGAATAACTCAAAATTTTTAGTAATTAATAGATCAGTTTTCAAGTTCGAGTGAGCCTTCAACTCTTCCTGATGTATGTATACCACATATGATAAACGATTATAAAATCGCTTAAATTGGAACCAATTAGTAGCATAAGTCCATAACATTATAAATATTTACAATTAAATTTAGATAAAAGCTTGAACAACTCGACTTGAAAAAAATTTAAATAATTTTGAGTTATAAAATAGAACTCGTCAACTCAACTAACTCAAAAAATTTTACTCGGCTCAATCGAATACTCGCCCCTAAAAGTCATAGCCGATTGTATATATCAGGATTTAAATTAATGGCTTTAGTAATATGTGCTTTAAAAGTGATCTCCGAACTTTTAATTCGACTATGAGATTGACACTAATTTTTTTAAATGTTATAAAATAATTATTCAAACTTATTAAATTTTACAAAGTGATTCTTAAACTTATCAAACTGTATTGGAATACTTTTACTAGTGTAGACCATTTTATAATCAAATAAAAATTTAATAATCATTTTATAACTTCTGAAAATTCAATTGCAAAAAAAGTCATTTCGGTATAAGTTAATGAATATACGTGTACTTTACCCTTTATATATAAATATATTTTCAATAATATTCAATTTCTATCGAACAAACTTTATATAAAATTAGGGTAAACTACATGTGTAACCATCCAGCCAAGTCAATATTGTCTTGCTTTTATTTTCCTCATCCAATCAAATGACACGTGTCACCACCTGATTGGAGGAAGAAAATAAATTTATAAAACAAAAAAGGCTTAACTCAGAAATATGTGCCCAAACTATACACTTTTTATGAGATAGGTGGCTAATATTTTTTTTGCTGAAATAAGCGCCTAAAGTTCATTCTGATAGTATTTTAAAGTAACACCGTTAAAAAAATTCATCACCCAATCAAAATCTAACACGTGTCTTTATTTTTATATAAAAAATTGATTTTAAAAAAAATCTAAATGTCTTAAAATCTCAAAAAAGGAGTCTCAAAGCCCTAAAACCTCAAACCTCAAAATCTCAAAATTGATGCCACTACCGTCATCGTTGTCTGAGGCCATTGCCCATTTCCCCCAACCACCCATCATCGATAATTGGTGGGAGGCACGCCAATCGAACGTTGAACGACTAGAGCCTTTCGTGTTCTTTTGTTCGATGTCCAATTAACACCCCTCCAGTCGATTACTGATGATGGATGGTTGAGGAAAATAAATGGTGACCTCAGGCGACGGCAAGGTCAGGCGAGACTATTGATGGCGCTAGTGGCGTCAATTTTGAGTTTAAGATTTTGGGGTTTTAGAGACTTTAGGACAATTTTGTAATTTTTAAAAATTTTGGGATATTGTTTAATTTTTTGTTTTCATTTTATTTTTTAAAATAAATAAAAAACACTAACAGAATAAAACTTTAGGCACCTATTTCAGTAAAAAAATTAGACTCCTATAAGACCCGAATTTTATCTGGGTACCTACATATATACATATATTTTCACTATAAATAAAAACCATAAATAAATAAATAATAAATCCCCTAAATAAATAGAGATAGTCCAAAAGTTATTTTTTACAATCCATTTACATTTCAAATACCAAATACCCGAAAGACCAATTCCTATGTTTACAGTCCATTTATAGCTAATTTAAACTCAACAAACACAAAATAGGTCTCTCATTTTCCCGCCCAAACCGCCATGTGACAGTCTCCGATAAGTCCAAACTTGAAGCCATTGATCTGTGTTTTCTCCCCATTAGCTGGATTCAGTTGTTGATGATGTCAAGGGGATGACGTCATCCATGACATCACTAAGTAAACTCCCTATAAATACCAGAAGAGAGAATTTGTCAAATCCAATTATTAGCCATTAATAATAATAATAATGAGAGAAAGAGAGAGAGACCTCTCACGGTAGCTGAACTGCCTAATACACTAACGGCTGCCAGAAAGCTCATCGGTCGGTACCACTATAACAACCATCAGAAGGTAAATTTTCTTTCGATATCTTTATTTCATACAAAAAATGTAAAGCACATTTGTTTCATAAAAAGTCCGAAAAGGAAATAATAATAGAGATGATCGATGTACTTATCTTGTCGGTCGAAGAGGTTATAATCATGGTCGAAGTTGAAGAAGGCTTGAGTATGGGTAGATTTAGGTCTTAAGTTGGGGAAGATGGGTGGTTCCAATGAATAGGGATTAGTTTTAAAATTTTAGGGTTGAAAATCTGAAAATTTAGGTATTTTTAGGGTTTTGGTAACGACGGAAGATGGCGGCCGAAAATCGCCCATGATGGCTAGCGTACAATGTGTTGGGAAATGTTGGTACACCCTATGGCACAACGGAAAGATTATCCGCCATATTTCGCCAGTGATCCATGTATGAGGAACGAATTTGGGGTGAAAAGGGATAAAGCGTTACCTTAAATAAATTTTAAAAACTACAAGGAGTTAGGAGAATCCAATTCTTCTAGCACGATATCGAATCCAAGTCGTCACAATATTGTTTCGACCTCTACGTAGTCCACTTGAATAGAATGAGCAATATTTTACTTCTCTAACTATTAGAGAGGTTTTTTGCAAAAGACATATGTTCAGCTGCTAAACCTTATGCCTTTATATAGCATTCAAAAACCTAATTCTAATTAAATTCAGATTCATTAAATATACAATATATTATTTAACCGAATATAATTAAATATGTAGAATTTGATTCTACTTTAATTAGGTTTCTTTAGATATATATATTAATAGTACTTGATAATTATAATAATTATCTAGTATTAAAATATATATAAATGAGAATATCTATAATTATAGTAATTATAATAATTTTGGTTTGTACTTACTACATGTACAACAAGTTTGTACACATGCTATCTAGTCGATATTTGTTCGTTTCAGTCATAGGGTGTGACCCTTGTAGGTTCATGTAACGTTAGTAGTAATATCTAGAAGAATTCTAATATTACAAGCAAAGAGTGACATCTAGCAATGCATCATTGCTACCTAAGTTACAGGAACTCGTGGTTCGACATAACTTTTTTCGTGATCAACTATTTTCATATATTACATCATTTTGTCCTCATATCTAGATCGGACACAAGTCATGGAATAGTCACACTTGTATAGTCCATTTTATATTTCTTGATATCTTGAGTAGACTATTATAAACGAATAACTATGATATCTCAAATCAATTTATTCGAGCACGGCCATGCATTTTCTAGTCTCACTCAATCAAGTGACCTATGATATTACTCCTATTATATAGGAGGGACTAATCCTATCTTGATCAACCATATTTTGCACTATAGATTGCGACATATCCAATATCAGTCTTTATAGTGTAGTCAATTACGATACACGTTTGAACGCATCGAAATATGTCACTCACGATGTTGAAATAATGATGATCTCAAGTATGAGGATCATACATGTAGTTATCACTATGAGCAATGTTGTTCCTGTCATATAATAATCCAAGAAACATGCTCATAGCGGGTCAGTCCAGTATGTTGTTCTCTAGCACATACTTATATATTGATTTTGACATCTTCATGTCAATGACAACACTTTGTCATCAATAAACTACATATTAGTCTTAATATATTATTGTTGTCCATGCCCACAATAATACTCAACTAAGGGCATTCAAGAATAACTATATTATTCTAAGAAATTTATTTTAATTTAGTTTATTTATAAATTCATAGAATAAGGCTAAAAATAATAATGGCTTTATATTAATAAACATGATAAAAATAAGTATGTCTTTTACAACCATCGGTCTTTTGGCATACTCCAACAATATCCCACTAGCACTAAGACCAATCACTCATGTATCTAATACCATGTGACGATCATGCTTCTGTTGTATCAGAGGCTTTGTCAGTGGATCGGCGATATTGTTATCCGTTAGTACTTTGCATATTTCTATATCCCCTCAATCAATAATTTCTCGAATGAGATGGTAACGCCTAAGTATGTGTTTGGATCGCTGGTGAGATTTGGGTTCTTTTGCTTGTGCAATGGCTCCGTTGTTGTCACAACGTAGATCTATAGCATTTGATATGCTAGGCACAACCCCTAGTTCGGATATGAACTTTTTGATCCAAACAACCTCTTTGCAGCATTGCTTGCTGCAATATACTCAGCTTCTATTGTAGAATCTGCTAATGTATCTTGCTTTGAACTTTTTCTGCTTACAGACCCTCTATTAAGGCAAAACACAAAACCCAATAGCGATCGAGAATCATCCTTATCAGTTTGGAAGCTTGCGTCAGTATAACATTTTATACTTAACTCTTCCTCACCTCTATACTTAAGGAATGTATCCTTAGTTCTTCTTAAGTACTTAATGCATATGATACATCTGGACGTGTACATAGCATGGCATACATGATAGATCCAATAGCCGAAGAATATGGAACCTTACTCATGCGCTCTCTTTCTTGATCTATCTCTATAGATCCTGACTCCTAATATGTAGGTTGCTTCACCCAAGTCTTTCATAGAAAAAACATTTTCCTAACTAAGTCTTTACAAACTGTAAGGTAGGTATGTCATTTCCTATTATTAGTATGTCATCCAAATAGAATACCAAGAATGTGACAGTGCTCCCACTAGTTTTCTTAAAAACACATGACTCATATTCAGTTTTAATAAAACCAAATTCTTTGATTGCATCATTAAAATGAAGATTCCAACCTCGAGAAGCTTGCTTCAACCCATAAATGTATCTTTTTAGCTTGCATACTTTTTGGGCATCTTTTGGATCGACAAAACCCTTAGGTTGTGTCATGTACACATCCTCATCTAATTTCCATTAAGGAAAGCAATTTTGACATCCATTTCCTAGATTTCATAATCATAAAATGCTGCTATTGCAAGCAATATCCGAATGGATTTAAGCATAGCAACATAAGAAAAAGTTTCATCATAGTCTATACCATGAATCTGATGAAATCCCTTAGCAACCAATCGTCCTTTGTATGTTTGTACGTTGCCATCCATGTCGGTCTTCTTTTTGAAAACCCTTTACACCTATGGGCTTTATACCTTCATGTGGGTCAACCAAAGTCCATACTTAGTTTTCTAACATGGAATCCATCTCGGATTTCATGGCTTCTAGCCATTTCTTAGAGTCTGGGCTCACTACTGTTTCCTGATAAGTTCTAGGCTCATCTTGGTTCATGAGAAGAACATCACCATGCAATGTGACGAGAAATCCATATCTTAGACGCATTGCGTTCTCTTATAGATCTCCGCAGTGGTTATGTTTTAAGAATGATTGGATATTCCTTAACTATTTGTGGAACTTGTTGTTGTTCAATCTCGAGTTCAGTGATACGTGGTTGATCTTGAATTTCCTCAAGTTCAATATTTCTCCCACTTCCTTTTCTGAAAATAAATTCTCTTTCGAGGAAGACTCGTGTTCGAGCAACAAACACTTTGTTCTTAGATGGATTAAAGAAATAGTATACTTTAGTTTCTTTAGGATACCCCACAATATTACAATTATGAGATTTGGGTTTGAGTTTTGTAGACATCTGATGTTTAACATAAACTTTGTATCCCCAAATTTTCTTAAAAGACATATTAGGATGCTTCCTAGTCCATATGTCATACGGTGTCTTTTGAACTGATTTAAATGGAACAGTATTTAGTGTGAAAGCAGTTGTTTCTAGCGCATGTCCCAAAAAAGAAGTTAGAAGATCAACATGATTCGTCATTGATAAAACCATGTCTAACAATGTTCGATTTCTCCTTTCAGAGACTCCATTATGTTGTGGAGTATCAGGATGTGTAAGTTGTGAGACAATCCCACATTTTTTAAGAAGTTCATCAAACTCCAAGCTTAAGTATTCTCCTCCTCGATCTGATCGAAGAAATTTGATACTCTTTCCTAGTTGGTTTTATACTTCATTCTTAAATTCCTTGAACTTTTCAAGGGCTTCAGATTTATGATGTATTAGGTAAATGTGCCCATATCTACTGAAGTCATCAGTGAAAGTAATAAAGTATTGAAACCCTCATTTGGTTTGTGTATTCATTGGTCCACATACATCACTATGTATTAGACCTAATAAATCACTTGCTTGTTTGTTTTTACCGTCAAACGATGATTTGGTTTCCTTATTAAGCAAGGTTCACATATATTAAATTGTTTGAAAAAAAGAATCCAAAAATCCATCTTTATGAAGTTTTGATATGTGTTTCTCACCTATATGACCCAAGCGACAATTACAGAGATAAGTTTGATTAGAGTCATTTGTTTTTGATCTTTTTTGTATTTATGTTATATATGGGATTGTCATGATCTAAGATATAGAGGTCATTTATTAAATGTGTCGTACTATAAAAAACATTATTGAGATAAAAGGAACAACTATTATTCTTAATAGTAATCTCAAAACCAATCTTGTCTAAACAAGAAATTGAAATAATGTTCTTAGTCAAATTAGGTACAAATTAAAAATCCTCTAAATTTAAAACAAATCCAATAGGTAATTGTCGCAACCCTTTCGAGCCCGACTTTTAAAAAAGCGGAGTCGCCACCAATCTTTTAAAATGTGTTATTGGATCACCTAAAAAGGGTTATTTTAATAAAACATTTTATTTTACTAAAACAACAGATTTGGTCGGCAAAAACACAAAAATGGGTTCGGGAGTAGGTTATGCGTGGGGAAGGATTAGCACCCTCTCAACGCCCAAAAATTGGTACCTAGTCGATTCCAAAATGTTTTAATGTCGAAATTTGCAAGTCATAAAAAATTCAACTTATTTGTCCATTTATGAACATGATTCTATTTTTAACGGTCTTATCATTCGTAAAATGAACTTTAATCACCGCCAACACTTCTAGTACTAACCCGTCATTTCCGTTTGATAAGACAGTGCATTAATTAGGTTTCCAGTTATTAAACATGGTATCAAAGCAACAAATTAAACTAACAAAATACATGAAAATTAATATGAAACTACAAAGTCAAATAAGTACAAGAATCAGACAAATTTAAAAAATAATGAATGAGACTATTTTAAGGAAATGTGTATCATTCCCTAAATAGAGTCAACACGATGTGAGAGATGGATTTTAAAACTAAATGAATTAAGACTTAGTTAAAATAATGATAAAACGAAAATTTAAAAAAGGTTTAATCAAAATAAAAAAATGAATTAAAGAATAAAATTAAAAAAATAGCGACCAAATTGAAAATAATAAAAACAATGTAACCCGCATAGCAAAAAAGTAAAGGCAGAGGGATTAAATGGGGTAATTTAACCATTTCCTTTCAGGTATAAAACCCAATTTTATAAACACATTTTCATTTTATCTTCTTTTAAATTTTGGATCAAACACCCCTCCATTATTTCTTTCAAACAGTTCATCATGTTCTTCATGAAATGAAGAACCCGGTTACCAGCCACCATGCTTGCGGCCACCCGCCCATGCCGACCGCCCTCTGCCGGTGCCGACCGCCATCCGTCGACGGTGGTGGAAAAAAACCCTTTTTGCCTTTCAAAAGTAGATTTTAAAACAATCTCAACATTCTTTTGAATAAACCCCAAAATAGTTCAAATCCGAGGGGAACAATGGCTTCAAACAAAGGTAAGAGCAAAACCTTTTATGTGTATGCGAAAAAAATAAAAAAAGATGAAAACAATACCTCAAAACTTGTTTGCTTCCTCTATTATTCCACCAACCCAAAACTTACAATTTGTAATCGATCTTGTGTTGTATATAATTTCATGTCTGATTGTGTGTGGTGTGTATTACAAAGGAATGTTGTTTATATATGATTTTTCCATACCATAATAACATGAAAAAAATCAGAAACAAAGGCTATAATTTAGGTGATATTATTCCCCAAATTTGATTTGATTCATGCTTCCCGAAATCTGGTAATTGGGATTGCTCTTTCCATTTTCGATTCGATTCGATTCCTCTCCCTCTTTTTCCTTCTTTATTTTTGCTTGACTATTTTCTTTCCTTTTCCCTCTTTTTATGCGTGTTTTGCAAGTTACAAGAGAGCTGTTAGCGGTCGTCGATGGTGCGGAATGACGAAGAGGCGAGTCTGGATTAGTTGTTGGTGTCGTGTGGTAGTGGTCCGGCGTCAAAACGGTCGGAGATAGGTGGCCATCGGCTTTGGCCCGAAGAAACGAACATGCACGAGTTGGAAAGGGCAGGCGCGTGGCTGCCACGTGCGTGTAAGGTGTCGGCTCTCATTCTTCTCTGCAGATCTGGATCGTTGGATCTACTCAGATCCAACGGCCGTGACAAGGCTGCGCATAGGAGAACAAAATAGTCAGCTAGGGTTTTTATTATTTGGGCCAAATAGGTCTTTATTGGATTGGACTCTTTTATTAAATTATCTGGGTTGTTTTATTTAGAATAGACTTCATTTTAATTCTTTTTGGGTTTCATGTCTTAATAATAATACAAATAATAATAATAACAATAAATAAATAAATAAAATAAAAATGATGAAAATTTAGTGACAACGATAATGACAAAGTATACGTTCCTATAGCTAATGCAACAACTCTTGCTCCATTTCCCACTCGTAGGTCCACATCTCCTTTTGCCAATTTTCTACTCCTTTTTAGTCAATGTACAGAAGTACAAATGTGAGAACCACAACCAGTATATAATACTCAAGAAGTAGATGTTGATATATTTATATCAATAACATAAATACTTGATCTAGACTGTACATTTTCTTGCCTTCTTGATGTCCTCACGATAGACAGGGCAACTTCTCTTCCAATGTACAACATTGTTGCAATGGAAACACTTTCCTTATTTTGCAACTCCTCCTTTGGGTTTGAATGCAGCCTTTCCTTTGTTGTGCTTTGGCTTTGCCTTGGTGTTATGCTTTCTTTTTCTGTTATCCTTTCAGACCATCAGAATAGGCTTGCAACCAACTTTTTTCATGTTGTTCTCTGTTGTTCTTAACAGACCAAGCAACTGAGGCAACGATTTGTTAATTTTATTCATATTAAAATTAAGAACAAACTGATTAAAACTATTTGGCAATGATTGTGGGATAACATCAATAGTCAATTCAACATTTAGAGGGAAGCTCAACTTTTCCAAGGTCTGAATATACCATATCATTTTGAGAACATGAGTTTCTACTAGAGTTCCCTCCACCATCTTGCATCGAAACAAAGCCTTAGAGGTCTTATATCTCTCTTGAAGAGCTTTTCCCTCATATAATTCCTTAAGATTTTTAACCATCTCATAGGGAACCATGTCCTCATGTTGCATATGAAGCTCAGGAGTCATGGTCACAAGCATCAAACACCCGACATCTACCATGTCACATGAGTATTTTTCAAAGGCTTCCAATTCATCTTTGCAGCATCATCTACTGGCTTTTTAGGGATGGGTTCTTCGATGACTTGTGATTTCTGTTCTTGCTTGAGGATAGTCTTCAAGTTACGGAACTAGTCAAGGAAGTTTAAGTCATTCAATTTGTCCTTCTCAAGGACGGATGACAATGATAATGAGTTTGAGTTTGCCATAACAAATCTACAACAATAAAATATGATTTATAAATACCTTTTATCATGTTTATAAAGTAATAACATTCTCACTATTAAAAACCCTTAAAATTGAAAAACTTACAAAAAGTATTTCTAGTGGGTAAAGATCCATATTTCATTTCATCCTAAGTCAGCTTTGGCTTTACTCCTAGAATTAAATTATTTAGGTAAGCAACACTTGCTAATTACATCTCATGTAATTCCTATATTTGGTGAACTATTGTTCCTAATCATCTCATGATTATCCAAATCATTAGCCTTTAGGTTTCTAATCTCATTATAAAACCTAGTTTAACCAATATTACAACTAGTGAATATCACTTGCTTATTCTTCGCGTTTAACCAAGATAGATATAAGTACTTTGTTTTGGCAAAACCTACATAGTACCGATCGAAGTTTTAACGAGGGCTAATATTGGATGGCTATTTTAATTAAATATGGAGGGTTTTGTTATATTAATCTCACCATTTAAGTATGATCTAATCAGTTACCATCATGCTAAAAACATACATTGTAACACATGTATGTAAAGCAATAAATATAAATACAATGGTTATAGCCTGTAAAATTAAGGTGGCCCATCATAAGCCAATGAGAGAACCAAAATAAACTAAAGATAGAACTTGTTTCTCAAGCATCTAATCCACCTTTGATCGGCCCATCATTCTGCTCCTGTGATCCACACTTTTTTCGCAAATATTACAATTTTTCAGAAACTCGTTTTACAGACGAGGGAGTAAGATGAGAAGAGAATTACAATAGATGAAAGAAAGGCATGACACGCATGCAATATTTATAAATATAAAACCAAAGTAAATGGGCTATTGGGATATAACCATGCATTTCAAACACCGTGCATATCATCCAAAACATACACATATTTTAACTTGTTAATTATAATTACTAAAATAATTCCTACAGCCTTTGTTGCCTATGCAGTCCGACAAATCCTAGAAATTTTTTAATTTTAGCACTTCGATTACTATAGAAAAACCTCATGATTTGATAACTTTTATCAACAGATTCGTGTTTTTGGGATTTTCAATCCCTAAGGTTTTTCGCACTGGAATAACCATTGTTCCTCTACCGAAAAAGATATGCCATCAAAACCGCATGTTCATCATGTTAACAATTAGCATAAGAACATTAAAACCTTACAACAAAAAACATATGATTAACGTTTAACCATCGATTGTAAAAACTTATTTAAAACATATTAACATATTAACTGTGACTGGATTCAATTTCTTTGTTTCGCACAAATATCGTATACTCGTTAAAACAGAAAAGCAAAACATGCATCTCATACAAAAGCATCATCCAAGTATTTAAGTCAGAATTTGTATCGTACAAATGGCTCTGATACCACTATTGAGAAACGTTGGTACACCCCATGGCGCAACGAAAAAAGTATCCGACGTATTCCCCCATTGATCCATGTATGAGGAACGAATCCGGGGTGAAAAGGGATGAAACCTTACCTTAAATAAATCTAAAAAATCGCAGGGATTTAGAAGAATCCAAGTCGTCTAGCACGATATCAAATCCAAGTCGTCACAACATCATTCCGACCTCTACGCAGTCCACCCGAATGAAACGAACAATATTTTACTTCTCTAACTATTAGAGAGGTTTTTTGCAAAAGGCATATGTTCGGCTGTTAGACCTTATGCCTTTATATAACATTCAAAAACCTAATTCTAATTAAATTCAGATTCATTAAATATACAATATATTTAACCGAATATAATTAAATATGTAGAATTTGATTATACTTTAATTAGGTTTCTTTAGAGATATATATTAATATTATTTGATAATTACAATAATTATCTAGTATTAAAAATATATATAAACAAGATTGTCTATAATTATAATAATTATAATAATTTCGGTTTTTACTTATTACTTGTACAACAAGTTTGTACACATGCTATCTAGTCGATATTTGTTCGTTTCAATCATAGGGCGTGACCCTTGTAGGTTCATGTAACGTTAATAGTAATATCTAGAACAATTTTAATATTACAAGCAACGAGTGACATCTAGCAATGCATCATTGCTACCTAAGTTACAGGAAGTCGTGGTTCGACATAACCTTTTTCGTGATTAACTCTTTTCATGTATTACATCATTTTGTCCTTATATCTAGATTGAACACAAGTCATGGAATAATCACACTTGTATAGTCCATCTAATATTTCTTGATATCTTGAGTTGACTGTTATAAACGAATAACTATGATATCTCATATCAATTTATTCGAGCATGACCATGCATTTTCTAGTCTCATTCAATCAAGTGGCCTATGATATTACTCCTATTATGTAGGAGGGACAAATCCTATCTTGATCAACCATATTCCGCTACGTAGATTGAGACATATCCAATATCAGTCTTTATAGTGTAGTCAGTTACGACACACGTTTGACCGCATCAAAATATGTCACCCACGATGTTGAAATAATGGCGATCTCAAGTCCGAGGATCATACATGTAGTTATCACTATGAGCAATGTTGTGACTGCCGCATAATAATTCAAGAAACATGCTCATAGCATGTCAGTCCAGTATGTCGTTCTCTAACACATACTTATGTATTAATTTTGACATCTTTATGTCAATAACAACACTTTGTCATCAATTAACTACATATTTGTCTTAATATATTATTGTTGACTATGCACACAATAATACTCGACTAAGGACATTCAAGAACAACTATATTATTCTAAGGACTTTATTTTAATTCAATTTATTTATAAATACACAGAACAAGACTGAAAATAATAATGGCTTTACATTAATAAACATGATAAAATATGTCTTTTACAACCATCTCATGATTGGTCTTTGGGCATACTCTAACACAGTGAGATGTGATCAAAAAGTGGCGGTGAAAAATTAAAGGGCGGAGGCTACGTCGAAGTTGGTGGTGGCCCGAGCTGAGTTCATCTTGTTCAGCATATTTGTGATGAACACTCAAAGAAAATTCAAAAGACAAGGGGATGTAATCTGTTTTTGTGGGGATTTCTAGGAAATTAGTGTTAGATTTGAGAGAATTTGAGAGAGGTGAGAGAGAAAAGAGAGTTTTGTCTCTTTTTTGGCATACTTTTTATGCTTATTGATGAATCTTGTTATATATCACGTTTTATTGAATTTCTTGGTCTATTTTGCTTTATTTATTTGAAATTCAATATTTTTTTATCTTGAATTGTTGGTCTAACAATCTCTTTGATACTTGAGTAAGGAGGAGCTAATTTTAAAATCAATTTCATGATAATTTTTTTGTCTCTTTTCTCCAAATGTTATTTACACCAACAATTGATATTTCCTATCAATTGGTACTAATTTTTCCAACAATTGGTGTTTTTGAACTTAAATGTGATTTCAAACTTAGTTTTGAAATTATTTTTGATATAACAAAAAGGGAGAAATATGTTTGAGAAATTTAATTTCAAAAAGAAAAGGGGGAGTTTTAAATATTTTCAAAAATAATCTCTTTTTATAAAAATATTTTTCTAAGGTGAGTTTGTACAAAAATATTTTTTAAGTGGTTTCGTTATATCAAAAAGGAGAAGATTGATAAACCTATTTGATTTGATATAACTTAATGAAAAATATTTTTGGACTTAAACTAATTTGCAAAAATATTTCAAAAGCCCAAAAACTTGAAAAATATGTTTGAAATGTTTTCAAAGGGTTTTTGACATGTTTTAAATAGCCAAAGTGTCAAAACTGGTCTTGACTACCGATACAGTTTGACCCATATCGATACCTAGAAGACCTCGTACCGGTACAGTTTTAAAAGTACCGATACGATTTTTCATCCCCAAGTTTTCCAAATTTCAGTAGCTAATTTACAAACTGATATATGCCTGGCCGTATCGATACGAAAGGGTTCGTACCGATACCATGTATCGTGTACCAATACCCTTGTGAATTAATTGCTCTAACGGCTCTTTCTGTTTAAGGCAGGTACCGATATCAGAGTCCCGCGTACCGATACCGAAATGCCCAGAACTGTATTTATGGCTGGAATTTATGTCTACAACGGCTCTTAACAACCCTCAACAACTACTAACGGTCATGAAGCTATTAGAGAGTTTAAAAGACCACTCCAAGCATCCATGGAAGAAGAAGAAACAACAAGCCAACATTCTATGATTAAGAGAAAGTTTTTTGTATTTAATTATCAATTTTTTTGTAGAACACACTTGTGAGCTTAATTGTCATATATGTTCAAGTGTTAGGTTTTGGGCGATGGCTTAATTTGCAAACACGCAGTCTTGTGAGGTTTTCCTTGTTTGCTATTTGTTTTGTCTTTTGTAAAAGAGTGTTTTTTGAAGGCTTTGAGGTATAGGCTTTAAGGTATAAGCTTTGAGGTTGTAAATGTTTCCTCTTGAGCCTAGAAAAATGGAAGAAATTCGTAGTGATTTTGGGGAAATCTTTAGTGGGAAGATAAGGTAGTGGATGTAGAGCTTGGTTAGAAGCTTGAACCACTATAAATCTTTGTGTCCGATTTTTAAATTCTATTACTTCCACATCTATCAACTTAAAACCAATTCACCCCTTTTGGCTACTCAGTTGATCGTACGAGCATCCTAACACTTTAGTTGGCGCTGTGCATTAGACAGATATCAAATAGAGTTGTAGAACTTTAGTGGGTAGTTCTACGGTATGACAGACTACGGTGCGACACCAACTAAAAATGTTATAAGATTTGAAACATAGAACTAAAAAAGTTACACTATTTGATAACATTTTTGGTACTTACAAAAACTTAAAATGTTATCAGAAGCGATGAAAGTTTCGATACTAGAAATTAAAGTTTTGATACTTATCACCAACCGAAAATGTTATCAAACAATGTAATATTTCTAATTCTATATTTTAAATTTTTTAACATTTTCAGTTAATGCAGCACCGTAGCCTGCTCTATGTTAGACAAGCCCAACTTTAATTTGTAACTTTGGATTGTGTTAAACGTTCTTAAGGGATATGAACAAATGAGACTTGCAATTGATTGTCACATGATTGTAATGATTTTCATCTCAATTATTGTAAATTGTAATGGTGAAGTTTAGGCGGAAGCCTGTGAATGTAGGAAGAAAGAAGGACACCAGGCCCAAAACTTGCACCTTGATTTTAAATGAAGAAGCAAATGAATAAAAAATAAATAAATCCCTTTTAATGGATACCAAACGACAATAAATAATAAAAGCATTGAAATGACCCTTGCAGGCCCGCAGGCCTTTTAATTAATTGCTTTTTATGAAATTTTAACTTGTATATAGTTTTCATTATAGTTTTGGGGTGGGGTATTTTTTAAATAATTATTAAAAGATAAAATATTTTTGAAATTATGTTGCGTCAATTTTTGATTGGGCTATATAGGATTCTTTTATTAAAACGAGTATATATTTATAAAAAATTGTAAAATATCATAATTTTTGTGAATATTTTTGAGTATTTTTACGTTATTTATATAATTAAGGTTTAATTATCTTACGGTTTAAATATAATAATTTTACAGTTCGATTATTCCTACATTTTTAATATGGTAATTACTATACCAACTCTATTTAAGCTTCGATGATAAAAATTTTATGTCTCCATCTCCATGGGTGAAGATTTTGGTTATTCCTCATCCCATCGCTCAAATCCCCACAGTTTTCAAATATTTTCCACTTTCCACCCTTAAGTTGGATACTTTTTGTCCTAAACCTAAATTTAATCTGACCCGAAATTTATTAATTTTTCACCGACCGACTTGAACTCATTTTTAAAATAAAATTTGACCCTATAATGCCTGATCGGATCAAAATTCGTTGGGCCTAGATCTCATGCCCATTCTTTAGTTATTCCTTGTTTAGAGGACAATGGTAATTTGTCGCTGGAGAGAGATGTCAACTGCTGCTCTAGAAGCTTCACCTTCTTTTGCAATTCCTCTTTCTCAGAACACTACTAACAACCAAATTCATAGATCAAAACATGTGCATAATTGTATAAATGGAGAAACCATCGAGAGATACAATATAATGATCCATCAAATGCTATCCTAAAAATAATATTTGAGAGAATCATTTTACGAATTTAGGGAGAAAGACATCAAGCCCAAAACTTGCACTTCCGTAACGACGTTTTTTAAAAACATTTTCAAATTGATTCGATGTATCTCATTTTCTGAAAATATTTATTTAAAAGAGAGGAATTTCTTTAAAATTTGTATTTAGAATAAAAAATTAAAGTCGCCATCGGTCACTTGGTTTAGGTAGACCGGGCACCGAAAATAAAACCAAAGGTTACTACGGGTTCGAGAGTCGGTTACGAGTGGGGAAGGTTTCGCACCCCCACTATGCCCAAACTTGGTACCAAATCAATTACCGCTTTGCTAATATTGGATTTTGCGAGTTAAAGTGACGATTAAACCAATATTCAGTTATACATGCGAGTAGATTTTAAAGGTCACGTTATTTGAGAATAAACGAAAGAACCACTACCACTACGATTGGTATTAGCCATATTTATTCCCAAATAAAAGGGCAATGCATTAGCTGTTTATATCCCGAATGCAACATATAACAACATGACATAAACATAAATGAGACAAAATAAAAGATCCACATGTCGAATATATAAAAAAATACACACAAACACCATGGCAGTAGCAATATATAAGATATATAATATACATATAAAGACATTAGTTTGGCTTGGCAGTAGCCTCACATACATGTATATATGCATATTAAAGCTACGTAATGTATACTATATATATATGGGTTAAGATCCACTTACACTATGTAAAACTCAATTATTTTTGCATAGTTTTTGGTTAGATTAGGGTAATAAATGGCTCAGATTATTTCCTCATCTTTTTTTTCCCAAGTGATAATCTTCACATTTTTTTACTGTTAATCTCATCCATCCATTTCACTTATCCAATGGCCATGGATTAGTGTAAAACTAAATGAGTTTTATACCATGTAACTGGATCTCATCCCTCTTTCTCTCTATATATATCAAAACCATATAATGTACTTTGTAAAAATTATATGTTATATACCATATTAACTATATTATACATATAATGGAACTATATATTATATACAAAACATACAAGTAATATATGAACATCTAGACTATATGTTATATTTTTTTACAAACTATATACTATATTTAGAATAACATATATATATATATATATATAATCATACGGTTTATGTATATATATAATTAATTATAATGTTTATGATATATATATATCAACTATGTATCACATAATACATAAAAACATATATATATAATACATGCATGTATCATGGCAAGGCAATAGAGTATTAGACCATTAAAAATGGATTAAGCTTAAAAAGAACGAAATTGCAAAGCTCTTTGAAACTGTAGGGACTGTGGCCGTAGTTTTAAAACGCGGAATGACCGTGAGTGTGAATAAGGGAAGGCAGAGGGATTTAAAAAGCAAATAACCCATTTGTTTCTTTAAAAACGAGTATAAATCTTGTTTTTTTTTGCTGAAAATGGAATTTTTTTAAAACATTTCTCAAAAAAACTAAAAAAACTCTCTTCTCTCTGAAATTTGGATGAACAACGCCGTGGTGTTCATCCTCACCACTACAAACCCAGAATTTGGCCACCCTTCCGCCGCGTCGGCCACCGTTCGATGGCAGCCTGCGAACCCCAAAACGAGCCAAAATAGCTCTTTCCTTCCTCTAAACCCAAATTTGACCTCAGCTTCTTAAGAAAACAACGAAACCCCTTTTCTTTCGTGAAAACATAACCCAAAATCCTCTTTTTTTTAAAACCGAGAACCCCCTTTTTGCCAACCTCTTCATCGATTCACCATACGTGGCCTCGAGGAGGTCGGTAAGCTTATCATCGACGAGGGAGAACAACAGACGCTAGGGGAGAGCAACAAACATGAGGTAAAAACAAAACCCTAGTTTTGTATATGTAGATGCTTCGAAAAGAAAAAAAGAAAGAAGAGATACCTTTGAGAATTTTGTTTTTTCTTTGATTGCTTCAATGTTCCTAGAATGAAAATCCCCCCTACAAAATGTTTAGGGTTTTTGCTTTTACTCTAGATATTATACTGATTATAAAAACGAAAAAACCTAGAAAAATCCCTATTGGCTGCCCTCTAAAATATGATATTTTGGTTGCGTTTTTCTAAAAATGTTGGTTTGTCCCTGATCCTTTAATTTTTTATATGCGATGATGAGCTTGAGAGATGGGGGAACCAGATGAGACGTACAGTTGATGAACCTTTCTGACGTCGTCCTTTGTATCCCCCTACGCGACGTGGCCAACTGATGGAGGAGGGGACCAGAGAGATGATCGGCTTGAGGAGCAAGGCTCTGGTGGCTGTTGGTCCTCCTTGCCAATGTGAAGAATAAACTGGAAGAGCAACAAGCGCACGTGGAGGTTACACGGGAGACGAGGAGGTGGGCGTGTGGCACACGCGTGAGTGGGGGAGTTAAAACATCGCGTGAGGCGCGTGAGTAGCTAAGGCGTCTCTTGGCCAATGGCATGTGCTCCACGTGAAAATCCAATATTCTCTAGTGCCTTAATTTGGACCGTCAAATTCTGTCAGATCTGACGGTAGGGAATGAGCTGTGCAAGAAAAGATAGGTTAGGGTTTTGGTTATCAGACTAGGGTATTAGGGTTTGGGCTTAACGGGCCTTATGTATTTTTTGGTCTTTGAAGTTTGTAATTGGACTATATGAACTGAAAATAAATACATGGGCTATTTATTTAATATTGTTTTGGGCTTTCAAATTTACTTTATGATAATAACGATAATAATAATAATGTAAAACAAATAAACTAAAATCTGGAAAAAAAACTTAGTGATTACAGCTGCCCCTCTTTGCTTATTCTAGTAAAACAAGAATAAAGAAAAGATATAAAGTACTAATTTTTGTTCGACTTCACTGTTTGAAGATTTCAAGCTGTGAGTTCCTCTTGTATAGAACTGTTCACCATTCCTCTTCTTGAAATCTGAAGCTATGAGTATCTGCCTCATTCGCTTCGAAGTCCTGATGTTGCGAGTTTGGAACTTCTCGCCTGAAATCCTTGAGCTATGAGTATCTGCCTCCTTCCGCTCTAAAATCCTGATGTTGTGAGTTTGAAACTCCTCGCCCGAAATCATTGAGCTACGGGTATCTGTCCCTTTCGCTCTAAAATCCTGATGCTACGAGTTTGAAACTCCTCACCCGAGATCGTTGAGCTATGATTATCTGCCTCCTTCACTCTGAAGTCCTGATGCTACAAGTTTGAAACTCCTTTCTTGAAATCCCTGAGCTATTAATATCTTCTTCTTTTGCATTGAAATCCTGATGTTGCGAGTTTGAAACTCCTCGTTTGAAAATCCCTGTCGGGTTTTCGCTTTGTTGTTTACTCATCTTCTCATGAAGTATCTTCAAATACCTATAAAAGAGATGAAATGTTATGATGGTATGCGTTAGTATTCTTCTAACATAGGGATGCCTAACTAAGTATGATGCGTGAATTACAAAAATTAAACGTTGTTTAAACGCCTTCACTTTCATGGTCGATCTTTCTCGACCTTCTCTTTACTTTCTTCTTCTTCTTGATCTTTGTAGTGACGGTACTTCATCTCGTATTCGGGTTCAACCATTAGCTTTTTCCTTTCAAACTTTCGAATCTTTTGTTATAAAGTGTCTTTGTAGGTTTTCACTTTAGGTTTGCTTTTCTTAAAGTGCTCTTTCGGGTTTTCACTTTGATTGATTTTTTCTTCTTTCTTCTTTTTTGTTTCTTTTTTCTTTTTCTTCTTTTTTGTTTCTTTTTCTTTTTCTTTTGTATTTTCCCTTTTCTTTTTTTTTCTTTTAGTGCCCTTTCGGGTTATTATTTCATCTTCGCAATCCTCTTATTTTCCTGTGACAAGTTTGGATCCTGATAAGGTTGTCACTTTTCTTTTTATTTTGACCTATTCTCATATCTTGACAATTAAAGTCTTTTCTTAGTTCTACCTTAGCGTACCTTTTTGTACTACCTGCACTTAAAAGGTTAGAACATAGTAATACCAAGAAATCTTTTGCTTTTCATGAATCTATATCAACCTACTTGCAAGATGCTTGTACAAGCGATAAGAAAAGGCACAAAATAAAACTTCGTTAATATTTTGAAAGTTCAGAATAATTTGAAAGTCACAACAAACGTGAAAGAAAAGTAAAACAAGTTATGATGCAACATTCCAATCATCAACTACATGAATGATGTGAGATCCCATCGAGCAAAGTAGATCCCTTGT
Organism: Hibiscus mutabilis; assembly: GCA_019671005.1. NCBI lineage: Eukaryota > Viridiplantae > Streptophyta > Magnoliopsida > Malvales > Malvaceae > Hibiscus > Hibiscus mutabilis. The sequence goes on from CM033716.1 coordinate 25,093,594, forward strand.
AAGAAGTTCTTTACTAAAATCTTTGATATCCAAGAGGGTCTACTTTCTGGATTATTGATTTCTAGAATTCGTCTAAGCCGCATTTCTTGGGTTTTCGACTTAAATCCTCATTCGATTTCAAGACGCCATTTATGGGTTTTCATCTTGAACCCCTCTTTTGTTTGTTTTTCTTTTTTTCTCTTTTTTATTTTTATCTTTTATCTTTTTTTCCTTTTTGATACCTCTTTTTCTTTTTGATACCTAAAGTACCTTTTTGGGTTTTCACCCTAGGTATTTTTATTTGGCGAAACGCCCTTTCAGATTTTTACTCCGCCTTTTTCTTCTCTTCTCTTTTCTTTTTCTTCTTTTTATTTTTCATTTTATTTTTCTTCATGTATAGTATCTCTTGACTGAATCTGAGTTTACTGGATTGTTCAACTCATTCTCGTCCATCTCTGTTAAGATCAAAGCTCCTCCGGAAAAGGTCTTCTTAACGACATAAGGTCCTTCCCAATTAGGCATCCACTTCCCACGGGAATCTTTTTGAGTCGACAAGATTCTTCTAAGCACTAGATCCCTCTCTCAGAATTCTCTTGGGTAAACATTTTTGTCATAAGCTCCCATCAGTCTCTTCTGGTACATCTGACCATGACAAATGGCCTTTAATGTCTTCTCCTTGATGAGATTCAACTGGTCAAACCAGGCTTGTACCCATTCGGCCTCTTCTAACTTTACCTCATTCATGACTCGAAGTGATGAAATCTCTACTTTAATAGGCAGCACTGCCTTCGTGCCATAAACCAACGAGTACGGTGTCACCTTGTTAAAGTACGTACGGACATTCAGTAGGCAAAGATAGCAAATGGCAACTTCTCATGCTAATCCTTGAAGGTGACTGTAGTCTTTGATATGATCTTCTTGATGTTCTTTTTTGCCACTTCTATTGCCCCGTTCATCTTGGGGCGATAAGTAGTGGAATTATGGTGCGTTATTTTGAATTGTTCTCACACTTCGCCTATCATCTTATTGTTCAGGATGGAGGCATTATCGGTGATAATCTTTTCTGGAAAACCACAATGACAAATGATCTTTTTCTTCAAAAACTTGCAAACTGTTGCTCTTGTGATACTGGCGTAGGAAGTTGCTTCTACCCACTTAGTGAAATATTCATTGGCGACCGGTATAAAACGATGTCCGTTGGACGCTTTTGGATGAATCTGACCAATAACATCCATTACCCATACAGCGAATGGCCATAGAGAATTAATAGTGTGTAGAGGTAATGGTGGAAATGGATCTTGTCGGCATATATCTGACATTTATGACATTTCTTTGCATGGTCAATACAATCCCCTTCCAGAAGTATCCATAACTCAGAATTTTTGGGTCATCAAGAAACCATTGGCATGTGTTTCGCATAATCTATCATATACTTCGGCTAGGATGCTTTTAGCTTCTTGAGCATTGACACACCTTAGCAGTATTTGGTCTTTGCCCCTTTTGTATAAGACCTTTCCGTCTAGAACATATCTCGATGCCATTCTCCTAATGGTTATTTTATCATTCTCATTAACCTCTTTGGGGTAGGTTTGGAACTTGATATATTGAAGAATATCATAGTACCATGGGTTACCATCCGTTTCCTCTTCCAAACTATAGCAATGAGCTGGTATTTCAAAGATTTGCATCTCAATTGGCTTTATTTTTGCTTCGGTACTTACTTCAAACATTGCGGCCAGCGTTGCCAAAGCATCTGCCATTTGATTGTCTTCCCTCAGAAATTATGTGAAACTAATCTTTTCGAAATTTTTGATTAACTCTTGGATCAAATCATAATACTTGACCAACTTCGGGTCTCTTGTTTCCCATTCTTTTCGGAGCTGATAAACTACCAAAGATGAATCTCCAAAAACTTGAAACACTCTGACTTTCCTTTCAATGGCTGCACGCAAACCCATAACACAAGCCTCATACTCGGCTATATTTTTTTTACAAAAGAATTCCAATCTACTTGTGAAAGAATATTAGATATTTTATGGAGAAATTAACACTACCTCAATTCCATGGCCTAAGGCATTGAATGCTTCATCGAAATAGAGCTTCCACGACTCAATCTTCGAAGTTGCATTCTCTTCGACAGTTATACATATCAAATCTTCATCGGGAAAATTAAAGTTTAAAGATTTATAGTCATCCGAAGCACGGCTTGCTAGGAAATCCCCTATAGCACTCATTTTTATCGCTTTTTGACCCACATATAGTATGTCAAATTCGGACAACAACATTTGCCAACGGGCTATCCTCCCTTTTAATGCTGGTGCTTCCATCAAGAACTTTAACGGATCCAACTTGGATATCAACCAAGAGTATGATATAACATATACTGCTTGAGCCTTTTGGTAGTCCACACTAGAGCACAACATAATTTTTGAATCAGTGTGTACCGCGTTTCACAATCGGTGAACTTTTTACTCAGATAGTATATCATTTTCTCTTTCTTCCCGGACTCATCATGTTACCCCAAAACATAGCCCATCAACTTCTCAAAAACTGTCAAGTACATGATCAACAGTCTATCTGGTACCGGCGCCACTAGAATTGGAGCATTAGTGAAATACTTCTTAATCTTGTCTAGTGACTCTTGGCACTCTTCACCCCATACCCCAGATTGTTCTTCCGAAGTAATCTAAAGATAGGGTCACACTTGTTAGTCAACTAAGAGATGAACCGAGATACATAGTTTAACCTTTCCAAGAAACCTTGAACTTCTTTTTAAGTCTAAGGTGGTGGAAGATTTTATATGGTTTTCACTTTTTCAGGGTCAATCTCTATCCCTTTTTGGCTAACCACAAAGCCTAAGAGGTTACCAAATGTAACTACAAAAGTGCATTTAGCCGGGTAGAGCTTTAATTGAGACTTTCTCAATATTTGGAAGAGTTTCCTCAAGTTTTGAGTCTGCTCATCTTCTGTTCGAGACTTAGCAATCATGTCATCCATATATACCTCGATTCTTTTGTGCATCATGTCGTAAAAAAATGTTACCATGGCTCTTTGATAGGTTACTCCGACATTCTTCAACCCAAAGGGCATCATCTTGTAACAGAATGTCTCCCACATAGTCACGAACGTAGTTTTCTCCGTGTCGTCAGGATGCATTTTTATTTGGTTGTACCCTGAGAAACCATCCATGAAAGAGAACCACGAATGTCCTGCGGTGTTGTCGACCAAAGTGTCAATATGGGGCAAACGGAAATTATCCTTGGGGATTACCTTATTGAGATCTCTATAATCTGCACACATGCGAACCTTCCCATCTTTTTTAGGTACCGAGACTATATTTGCCACCCACTCTGGGTATTTGGTGACCTTTAGGAAACTAGCCTCATACTACTTCTTTACTTCTTCCCAAATTTTTAACAGCATATCTTTCCTCATTCTCCTTAATTTTTATTGAACCGGCTTGCATTCTGACCTTATCGATAGCTTGTGTACCACGATACCCATGTCTAACCCTGACATATCTTGATAAGTCCAAGTAAAATCATCTTTGAATTCTTGGAGCAAATCTATCAGCTCATGCCTAGTCTTGGGTGAGAAAGTGAGGCCAATCTTCACCTCTCTTCTCTCTTCATTAGTCCCCAAATTAAAAACCTCCACCTCTTCTTGATGGAGCAGGATCTGTTTGTCATCGCTTGCCATTAATCTGAGTAATTCATCCGGGACCTCATATTCTATCTCATCTTCTCTTTTATCGATTTTCACCAAATACAAGGGTTGCTTGAAATCTATCTCGGCTTCAGATTCAGAATTATTCATACAGTTAATAACATGGATCCTGAAACATTTTGGAAATAAATATGTTTTGGGAGGAGAAATGAATATTCTTATAGAATGAATGAAATAATAAATAATGAATGTAATAAATATGATGTTTGCCATTTAAGAAGAGTGGAAATCATCATTTTCATTGAATTGAAAGTAAACAAGTTAACATAGAAGCCCTTTACAAAATATCCTTATTGCTCGCGAGCAAAAGCGAATAGGGTTGGTTCTGAGCATTACTCTAATTTAGACCTAAAAACCACATGTAAGTCCTCACTGGTGCAATTGCTGAGTGTCTCTCCTGGGAAGCAAGGGCAGATTTCAGCCAAAAACTTGTCGCTCTTTCCATCTTCAGTTAACATGTCAACATCCATCCCTTCTAACGCCTCATTGAACCTTTCTTCATTATTGAGCTTTTCACTCTCTTGATTGGCCTCATGCACTTTTTGTTCGATATTGACTATCTCGCCGAATACAAAAATATCCTTCATGTCAGAATAAGTTATTGGCTCCCACAGAATATCTTTGGCCTTGAATCTGACATTCCTTTGTTCTTTTCTTTTCTTCTATTCTAACTTCCTTTGCTAAAAATGGGGCTTGTAGCCGAGCCTAAACCAGTCTTTCTTATTGATGACACTTTTGGTGCGCAAACATCCTTGTAAGTTCTTTCCAAGGCCCTTTCCTTTCTTAGCTCATTGTTCCAAAGTCTCCCAAACCGTCATCTTATTACAATTTGATAGTCTAGGGCATGAGATCTTGCTTGCTTCTACCGCAAAGGTAGCATTCACAAATTCTAAGGCTTTAAAGGAACATTCAACAGGGTCTTCGTCAGTTTGGATGTAAGGGGCATCGGTGGTTACGGAACCGATGATATCTTGTTCGGCCCCTACGCTTACCAACTTCCCCCCAATAACAAATTTCAGTTTTTGGTGTAATGACGAAGGCACGACCCCGACTGAATAAATCCATAGCCTCCTTAGCAGATAGTTATAAGTTGGTTGAATGTCTATCACCACAAACTCGACGACGTATTCAGTAGGCCCGATCAGCTAAGATATCTCAATCTTCCCGATGACTTCCTTTTGGGTCCTATCAAATGCCCTAACAGAGTTTTGGCACGGCTTCATATGTGAGCTTTCTATAGGCAGCCTTTGAAAAGTCATCATTGGCAACACATTCAAAGCAGATCTGTTGTCAATAAGAACTCCCGGCAAGACATGTCCTTTGCAGTGGGTGGTAATATTCAAAGCTTTGGTTGATCCCATGCCCCCATCTAGAATTTCATCATCACTGAAAGTGATATAATTATCCGCGACAATATGGCCCACTATTCGATCTAATTTGCTTATGGAGATGCCATTCGAGATGAATGTTTGAGTCAACAACTTCAACGGTGCATTTCAGTGTTTTTCTAAGCTCAACAACAACTCAAGCACTGAAATTCATGCTTGTTGCTTTTGGAGCTGCTCGACGATGCTATACTCGTTGTGATTTAAGAACCTTAAGAACTTTTGAGCTTGTGTTTCTGTCACTGGCTCATGAATCTTCGGAGGAGGCTCCTCCCTAAAATATTTTCAGGCTCAATCATTATTGTTTTCCCACTGTCCCCCGGCCCCTCTGCCGCTTCTGATGTTTTTGGTGAATAACACCTACCACTTATTGTGAAATGCCCTACATCGTTCACTATTTTAGCTTTTGACTCTACCAGGTCCTCCTTCTTTGCGGGATTCTCTTCATCAGATGGCTTCAAATCTCTTTTTGGTTTTGAATTCCCGATACTGAGATGTGAGCGGTGTAGCTCCACGGAGCCTTTCGGGTGTCTTTGAAAGGAAATAAAGCTAGAGCCAAAATTTAGAGCTTCAGAGCTACCTTAGAGCTTTCTTCTTGGGATGAATTTCTTTCATTTGGCTTAATTGAATTAATGAACGGTCTATCTACCCCATACTTGATCTTAGGCCTATTCGATGTATATACGTCTAGCTCTTTTCTTTTCTCGTCCTTCTTGAAGAATTTAATCTTCTTATTATCCATCATCTTTTGGATCATTTATTTAAACTCCTTGCAACATTGAATATCATGTCCTTTTTTATAAAACTCGCAATATGGTCCACACCCTTCTTGCACGATTTCAATACCCCGATCAATTAGGCACGCCTTGCATAGTTGTTGGAACACCCACCTCAAAGGGGACTTGACCTCGGACACATCTGTCTTAGCCTTTCTAGTGTATTCTTCCTCGATTATATTCACAGCCCGAACTCCATAATTTGGTAGTGGGTTAGCGGCCACGTTCGGTTCATCTAATTGCAATACCCCAGTTTTTATAATGTTTTGCACAAACATTTTAAATGCGATGCAATTCTCGAAAATATAGGTACTCATGGTATTCACCTCATTATCTTTTCTGTTGTAGTTATTCCGAGAATTTTCTCCACTGTCAATTCCCCCACTCTTCATAGCCACCTCGATTGATTCCCTAGTTCGTACCATGTCAATAAAATTTTGAGTGGTGTTGTTTATCAATTGGTCAAACAATGTGCCCCTCAAAGTCTTCACAAACAACAATGTGATCTCGTACTCGAGAATTGGCGGTTGAATCTGAGCGGCCACATCATGCCACCTTTGAGTATACTAGTGCAAAATCTCATTTGATCTTTGTTCCATCCCTTATAACATGATTCAATTTGGGGTCATGTTAGTCACATGCTTGTATTGTTCCACAAAGGCCTTTGAAGGTCTTTTTATGACTTGATATTAACTCGACTGAGTTGAGTATACTATCGGGTAGCAGAATCGGTTAAGCTATCTTAAAAGTAGTGAATGAGTAGCTTCTCATCCCTTAAAAAAGCTGTAATCTTTCAAAAATACATACTAATATGAGATGAAGGGCATGTAGTTCTGTCATACTTGTCAAAATCATGAGCTTTGAATTTTGATGGAAGGACCAAATCCGCTACAAGGCTCAAATCACTAGCATCGTTCCCTTTCTCACCCGTCCTTTGCACGTTCTTGAACTTTTCTTCAAAGAAATAGAACATCTCCTCGTACTTTTTTTTTCATCTCGGCCCTAATCCTTTCCTCCACCTCATTCATCATGTTTAGGTCTGGTTCCTCATTCTCGTAGTTTGCCCCTAAATCAATGGGCTGATTTACTGAGGCTCCCACGTGGTGGCTAGCAGATGCCCCTATAGGATGATTGGTGGATGCCCCCACTAGATTGATATACACTTTCTTTCCCGGATTCAGCATTTCTGGTTGAACCTTCACATGAGTTGCATCACCCTTTTGTTCTTCAATATTCGAGCTATTAACAGAAACTCCTTCCTTGCTTTTCATCTTGATTAGCAAATCGACCATCTGAGCAATGATAGAAGCTTGAGACTGTGTGATTTGATCCATGATATTTTGTTCAATCCCATCCAAACGAACCTCAAGGTCCTTCTGACCTTGTTCCACCTTATCCATTCTCTCCTTCATTGCTTTTAATTGCAAACGAGTACCATCCGAGTGCAGAATAGTTGTAGGTTAAACTTTCACTTTCTATCACGATATTCCCACCATTAATTTTATTGTTTCGTTAATTAATGCATGATATATATGTATGCCATGAATTGTATGCGATAGATGATAAAAAGAAATAAAAGAGAATACATGTTGTAGCGATTTTTTTATTATCTTTTCGCTACGGGTCATCCCACATCATTTTTTGAAATTTGGTTTAAGGAGAATTTCGTGTTTATGAAAATAGTAAAGATTTGGAGTTGCCACCAGCCATTTGGGTAAGGCAGGGCGGACACCATAAAAACCAGAGATTCACTTTGAAAAAGGGTTTAGGAGTTGGTTACGCGTGGGGAAGGATTAGCACCCCCATCACGCCCGAAAATTGGTACAAATTATTTGTTGCTTTTAAATAGATGAAAATTGTTGAAATTTAAATTGAATTTAATTAAGTGTACTTGATTGAAAATTGACATTAATTGAACGAGCTTTATCAAATTGGTGGTTCCAAATTAATTGGAAATTTAATTAATAAGGATGACAATACATCAGACCATAGATTAAACTGGCATCAAATAAGCCTGAGTGTCGTGTTAATTTATGGTTCGAATTTCGTACGTCGCCTTTATGCATGATGCAAGCATTTACATATGATGTTATGACTTGACAATTTTAATTATCATTTACCTTGGGATGGTAAGGATTAATTCAAATATTTGGTCAACATCCATTAAGCCAGGACTGTTACGACACAAATATCGAAATTAATAAATACCTCCTTTTTATGGTTTAGATTACTTGATATGCAATCCAAATAAAAGGTCATATGAATGACAAGTATAAATGCATGTCACATAAGAGCTCCAAAATAAAGGCCCACTAAAGTCCTAACCTAAAAGGCCCAAATTATCGAAGTTTAATTAGTGATCTAATTATTAATTAGGTGAATCTAATATTAACCCTAAGTCAATTAAACCCTAAAAACTAATAAATTATGGATTATCTTGCACCATGATAATTAATTCGATTAATTTCAAAACTAGTATCTCAATGAGCCAATGATACTATTTAAAATTAATCAAGTTAATTAATCATGATTTTAAATTAAATGTCCATCTAAGTCCAATGTCAATTTTATCCTCTAGGGTGATTAAGTGATGTTCAACTACTTTAATGAATTTAACATTTATCCCAATAAATCAAAGATAAATTTAAATTCACTAAACTAATTCGAACCTTAAGTCTAACTATAGCTCTACAAACTAACCCTAGAATCAATTTAATTAATTTAAAGATTATGCCCCAATAAGCCGAGCGCACACTTTAAATTAATTAAATCGAATTACCCTAATCTAACCTAAAAAGCCTAACCTAGCAAAAAAACCCACAAATCAAACCCTAAAACATTAGCAAACTATACTGTGCACAAACATAAATAAACACCAAACATATATACATAAAAAACTTTATTTAAACTATATACTATACGTTATATATAATATACAATACATATAATATATAAATTAAAGCCATATATTTAAATATATATATATATAAACCATATATTATAATATATTTAAAAACTCTATTATACATTTTATAAAAACTATATATTATATACTTTATAAAAACTATATATTATATGATATAGAAAAACTACATATTATATACTATATAAAAAACTATATATTATGTATTATATAAAAACTATATATTATACTATATAACACATATCAAACCTCATTAGGCATATATATCCCCATCACACAAATCAAACATAAATTGACATTAAGAATTGAAAACTAAAAATAAAGGATACAAGGCAAAAATTAAACATGCATGATAAAAATGGGATACAAAGGGGGTTTCAAGTCTGGATTTAGGGACCAAATTAGCAAAATCAGCAGTTATAGGCCCAAATTAAGTGGAAATTAAAAGGCGAGCGACATTGCAAAACTCCCGGAAGCTTCATAAACTGCAGACGTGGTTAAGAAATGCGGAAGGCTATCGGTGCAAAAACGAAATGACGGAGGAATTTAAAGGGAAATAAACCATTTTTAAAACCCTTAAAACAATATAAAAAAGGGCCTTTTAGCCCTACGATTTCTTCTTTTGGCCGTTTTCTCAAAAACCTCTTATAAAACCCCTTTCTTTTCTTTGAAAACAAAAATCAAAAACCACCCTTATCACTCAAAACTCGAATCAAAATCGAGAAAATGGGATGAACACCATCCCTTGTTCGTCGTGTTCATAATGAATACATGAACTCAAACCCAGAACCACCACCAAACTAGAACTTGATGGCTTCTCCGCCGTACGCCACCACGTCGGCCATCGCTCGTCGGCCGCTGACGAACTTAAAACAACCCAAAAAGACCCTTTTCGACATTTAAAACCAAATCTACCCTCAGTTTCGCCTTAAAAACCATAGATCCCCCACTTTTTAAAGAAACAAAACCCCTTTTTCTTTTTAAAAAACACGATCGAAGCCAAACCCCCTTTCGGCTATTCTTCTTTCCGACTCACCATTCACAGCTTTGAGAAGGTCAGAAGGCTTGTCGACAGTGAGGGAATATGAATAGACGCGGAGAAAGGGCAGAAGTCGAAGGTAAAACTGAAAACCCTAAATCTATGCAATTATACACTGAAATAAAAAGCAAGGAGAAGGTATACCTCAAAGTTTTCTTTTTTTCTTTGTTCTCTATTGCTCGAATGAATCCAAAATGTTTACAATCGTTTTAGGGTTTTAATTTTATACCCTAAATATTACATGTATTTAGGAAAAAAAGAAATGAAAGGGAAAATTTCTATTGGTTCTCTGTCGATTATGATAATTTGTGCCCATTTCTCTAAAATTCCTGGCGTTTTGGTGTATACACGTCCTTTATGAAATATTGTTTACTTTGTTTATTATGCCGTCGTGGCCATTTTTGAGGAGAGGGGACCAGAGCTGTTTCCGGCATGGGTGGGCGATGGCGAGGTGGTGCTCAGTTGTTGGCTCCTCCTACCAACGTAGAGGCGAAGGTGGCACTAGAAAGATGAAAGGCCGTTTCGGTGTTTATCATTCTTGGCATTTTGGTGTATACACGTCCTTATTTTTTTTCTTTCTCTTCTTTCTTCTTTTTTCTTTTCTTTTTTCTCTTTTGGGAACCCTTACGGGTTTTCACCTCTAGTCCATTGGATTTTAACATGAGCGATATTTGATGCCTTTTCTTGGTGGATCTTGTCGACTTCGCTTCCAATGTCTTCTTGCCTTAACTTCGGTGGACTCATTTCCTATCTGGGAACAAACCTGCAATTAATAGGATAAATTATAGTAATGCTGAGAAATTCTTTGCTTTTTTCTTCGTCTATGTCAATCTATCTGTGAAATAGACAATAGAAACTAGAATAATACTTTATTGATACTTGAATTAATATTAGAATAATTTTGAAATTCATGGCAAACATGAGAAAATGAAAGAGATATAAATGGTGTCAACTGCATGAATAATGAGAACCCATCGACCTTGGTAGATCTCTTGCTGGCCACCCTTGGTCATTACTCCCGATGATCTGAAGACCGAAGCATAGTCCCTCAATTGAAACGAAGCTTGACAGTCGGATGCCAAAATTTAAGTTTATCTGAATCGTCCTTTTCGGATTTTTAATTTAGATCCTCATTTGTTTTTAAGGCGCCCATTTTCGAGTTTTCACCTTAAACCCTTCTTTTTTTCTTTCTTATTTTTTTCTTTCTTTTTTCTTTTCTTTTTCTTCTTCTTTTTTTCTTTTCTTTTCCTTTTTTCCTTTCTTTTTCTTTAAGCATAATACTTCGTGATAGAGTCCGAGTTTATAGGGTTGCTTAATTCTTTTCCATCGATCTCCGCTAAAATTAATGCTCCCCAGGAGAATGTCTTTTTAACAACATAAGGTCCATCCCAATTGGGTATCCACTTTCCTCGGAAGTCTCTTTGATTCAGTAAAATCCTCTAGAGCACCAGATCCCCTTCTTAAAACTCTATTGGTCAAACTTTTTTGTTATAAGCTCGCATCATCCTTTTCTGATACATTTGGCTATGACAGATGGATTTCAACATTTTCTCTTCAATGAGGTTCAACTGATAAAATCTGGCTTGTATCTACTCGGCATCATCCAACTTTACCTCGTTCAAAATTCAAAGCGACGGGATTTCTACCTCGACGGGTAATACCGCCTCCATGCCATATACCAAAGAGTATGGTGTTTCCTTGGTGGAGGTTCTCATAGAGGTCTGATAGGCAAACAAAGCAAAAGGGAGCTTTTCATTCCAATCCTTGAAAGTCTCTCTAGTTTTTGCTATGATCTTCTTGATATTTTATTTGCCGCTTCTACTGCTCTGTTCATCTTGGGGTGATAAGCAGTAGAGTTCTGGTGCACAATTTTGAATTGCTCACACACTTTGGTCATTATCTTGTTATTCAAGTTGGAAGCATTGTCGGTGATGATTCTTTCAGACAGACCATAGCGACATATAATTTCTTTCTTTAGGAATTTGCAAACCGTCGTTCTTGTGATATTAGCATACGAGGTGACTTTTACCCACTTGGTGAAGTAATCGATAGCTACCAAGATGAAGCGATGCACATTAGAAGCCTTCGGGTGTATCTGACCGATGACATCCATGCCCCAAACAGAAAAAGGCCATAGTGAATTCATGGCGTATAGTGGTACTGGCGGGGAATGTATCTTATCGGCGTAGATCTGTCATTTATTGAAGTTCTTTGCATAGCTGATGTAATCTCCTTCCATAGTTGACCAGAAGTAACCATATCTCATGATTTTTCTAGCCTTCAAGAATCCACTGGCATGGGTTCCACACAAACCTCCGTGGACTCCCACCAAAATGGTTTTGGCCTCTCGAACATTGACACACCTCAACAATATCTGATCTTTACTTCTTTTGTACAAATCCTCTCCGTCAAGGATGTACCCCAATGCTAACCTTCTGATAGTTCTTTTATCGTTGTTGTCGGCCTCTTTTGGATAAGTCTGGAACTTGATGTACTAAAGAATGTTGTGATACCATGGACTGTCGTCGTCCTCCTCTTCCAAACTATAACAAGGGGATGGTACCTCAAAAGTTTACATCTCGATCAGCTTCATCTCATTTGTCCGGCTTACATCGAACACGACGGCCAATGTGGCTAGAGCATTGACCATATGATTATCCTCTCTTGGCAAGTAGACAAAGCTGATTTCTTCAAAATCTTTGACCAAATCTTAGATCAAATCGTAGTACTTGATTAACATTGAATCTCTAGTCTCATATTCTTTCCAAAACTGGTAGATTACCAAGGAAGAGTCTCCAAAGACCCGAAGCACTTTGATCTTCTTTTCTATAGCTGCCCGAAGCCTCATGGCACAAGCCTCATACTCAGCTATATTGTTGGTGTAGAAGAATTCCAACCTACTCATGAAGGGGTAGTAGACGTTTTTGGGAGAAATCAATATTGCCCATATTCCATGGCCTAAGGCATTCGATGCTCCATTAAAATAAAGCCTTTATTCCTCATTCTCAGTAGTGGGCCTTCCTTTAATCAAATCACAGATTAAGTCTTCATTTGGGAAACTAAAATCCAATAGCTCATAATCATTTGAAGCGTGGCTTGCCAAAAGATTTGCCACCACACTTTCTTTCACCACTTTCTGGCTCACATATACGATGTCGAATTCTGACAATAACATTTGCCAACAGGCCATTTTCCCGGTTAGTGTTGGTGCTTCTATAAAAAATTTCAAGGGATCTATTTGGGAAATTAGGTAAGTGGTATGGTACAACATATATTACTGAGTCGCTTAGTAGCCCATACCAAGGCACAACACAGCCTTTGGATCAATGGGTATCATGTTTCACACTCAGTGAACTTCTTGCTTAAGTAATAGTTCACCCTTTCTTTATTGCTAGAGTTGTCGTGTTGTCCTAACACATATCCCATCAAATTCTCAAAAACTGTCAAGTAAAAGATCAATAGCTTGTCTAGAATTGGTGCTACTAGGATCAGAGCATTAGTCAAATACTTCTTAATCTTTTCTAGTGCTTCTTGACAATCTTCATCCCAAATTCTGGGTTATTCTTTCAGAGTAGTCTGAAGACGGGATCACATTTATTGGTCAACTAGGAGATAAATTGGGAGATGTAATTTAGCCTTCCCAAAAATCCTCGGACTTCTTTTTGAGTTTGAGGTGGTGGGAGGTCTTTGATTTCTTTCACCTTATCGGGGTCGATCTCAATTCTTTTCTAGCTAACCACAAAACCCAAAAGCTTCCCGGATGTAATTGCGAAGGTGCATTTGGCAGGATTGAACTTCAACTGGTACTTTGTTAGCCTCCGAAAGAGTTTTCGCAAATTTTGAATGTGTTCCTCCTCGGTCCGATACTTGGCTATCATGCCATCCATATACACATCGATTTCTTTATGCATCATGTCATGGAATAAGGTCAATATGGCTCTTTGATAAGTTGCCCAGCATTTTTTAACCCGAAAGCATCACCTTGTAGCAAAATGTGCCCCACATGGTCACAAAAGTGGTTTTTTCCATGTCTTCGGGATGCATTTTAATCTGATTGTACCCCGAAAAGCCATCCATAAATGAGAACCATGCATGCCCCGCAGTGTTGTCAACTAGTGTATCAATGTGGGGCAAAGGGAAATTGTCTTTGGGGCTCGCCTTATTAAGGTCCCTATAATCTACGTACATGCGCACCTTCCTATCCTTTTTCGGTACTGGCACCATGTTGGCTATCCACTCTGGGTACTTAGAAACTTTCAAGAATCACATCTCAAACTGTTTCTTTACTTTTTCTCTGACTTTTAACAGCATGTCCTTTCTCATTCTCCAGAGCTTTTGTTGGACCGGCTTGTATTCTAGCCTTATGAGGAGCTTGTGCATCACAATATTCGTGTTTAAACCCGACATGTCTTGGTATGTCCATGCGAACACATCTTTGAACTCCAGAAGTAGTTCTACCAACTCTTTCTTAACTTCTGATGATAGGGTACTATCGATCTTCACTTCTTTCTTTTCTTTGTCAGTTCTCAAATTCAAAATCTCTATTTTCTCTTGATGTGGAAGGATTTACTTTTCCTCACTTGCCATCATCCTTAACAATTCATCTAGGACCTCATCCTCCTCCTTATTTATTTCCATCAAGCACGTGGGTCGCTCGAAATCTACTCCGGGATTAGGTTCTGAATCATTCATATAGTATATATTAAGAAGCCTGCACAATTTTGAAAGTATGAATTAGGAATGGAAAGAAATATCTTATGATATGAATAAATAATAAATAAATAAATAATGAATAAAATGAATTCTATGTTTTCCATTTGAGAGAGAAAAGTAGAAAAATTCTATTTCATTGGAAGCAGATAAAAAGTGACATAGCTGCCCTTTTACAAAAGATGCATGTTACTTTCAGGCAAAAGTAACGAGGTTTTTCTGGGCATTACTTTGATTCGGTCCTAGAAACCACAAGCATGTCCACATAGTTCCAATTGTTAAGCTTTTCACCCAGGAAACATGGGTGAATCTTGGCCAAAAGCTTGCCAGTCTTGCCATCTTCACAGATCCCATCCATCTCTTCCAAAGCTTCGCGGATCAACTACTCTCGGAGGCATCTTTCGGCTTCTCGGTTTGTTTCTTGGACTTTCAATTTGGGGTTTCGGATCCCACCGGATATGAAAATGCCATCAAAATCTATATAGGTTATAGGGACCCAAGAAATGTCCTTCCCTCTAAGTCGGGCCTTCATTTGGTCCTGTCTCTTCCTTCATTCTTGTCTCTTTAGCTGGAAATTGGGCCTATAACCGAGTCCAAATGTCAACCTTATGGATCACACTAATAGGCTGAAAGCGTGCTTGTAGACTTCTTCCCAAGCTTCTTCCTCGCCCCTCTTCCTAGGGTCTTAAATACCATCATCTTGGTGCAGTTTGACAGTGTAGGACAAGGAAACTGGCTCCCTTCGATGACAAAGGTAGCGTTGATAAATTCGAAAGCCCTAAAAGGACATTCCATTGCCTCTTCATAGGTATAGATATACGGTGTATCAGAAGTCAATAAAGCGATGCCGTCTTGCTCGACATTCACTGTTACCAATTTCTTTTCAATAACAAACTTCAATTTCTGGTGTAGCAAAAATAGGACGGCACCGGCTGAATGGATCCATGGCTTTCCTAACAGACAATTATAAGATGGCCGGATATCTATAACCACAAAATCAACCATATATTCAGTAGTGCCAATGAGCAACGGTACTTCTATCTTCCCGACCAAATCTTGTTGGGTCCCACCAAATGCTCGCATTGTATTATGACAGGGCTTCATGTGTGAACTATCGATCGGTGTAAACTCTGTAGAAGAAGTGTGTTATGGATGTTGGGATATGGGCAAAATGTATGTATTAGTAAAACAATGTCAAGAGTCTTTTGCGTGCAAGTATACACGGTCTGCAAGTAATACAACAATTAAGCTGAGTATCGATCCCACAAAGATTGACTTGGATTTTGATTGTCTGATTGTTACTTGCCTTAGAAGAAAAGATGTTTGTTTTGAAGATTGCTTTGGAAATAATAAAAAGAAGAGAAATAAAAATGAAGTGAAACGTTGGCAAAGAATGTGTTCTTAATGAATGATGAGTGTTGGCAGGGAATGCCTAGGTTTAATGTTGTCCATGCCAACCTTTTTTGGCAAACTGTCTTGGCACTGTTTGCTGAGCAGATTCAACATTAGCAATGTCTCTCTAGATGGTCATTGCCCTAAGTCGACTATGTAAAAACCCCTATATCTCTATAGTGAATTTTTTACATGCACCGAGTTAATTAAGAACCAATCTATACTTCTAGATGGTAGATATCACTTCCGAAGTAAGTTCATCTACTTGAACGACTTCTCTCGAAGCTTCTCTCCCTAGTATTCAAAAACTTATTCGTTGCCACCCCAAATCTATTAAGATATTGAGGGACAATAGGCTAATTGTGCTAGATCTTGCTTGGCAGAGTACTTAGGAAAAATTTAAGTATGCCGAATAGAAAAACTTTTGCCCAAACAGAATTGTCATTAAAGAAACTAAGGCATAAAATCAACGTTAAAACCAAACATCTCCCACCAACTATGAAATTAGTTCATGGTGAGGGATTTAACCAACAAAACCATAACCGTTTTCAAATACATCATCATAAAAATGAAATAAAAAACACTTAAAACAAGAGAATGGGCGAGAGGGGTCTCTCGACGTATCCCTCAAATCTAGGCTCTTGGCCAAGTGGTTGAACCACCCTTCCTCGGTGCAGCCGACCGTCACTAGTTGAGCACTCCAACACCTTACTCCGATCACTCATCACTCTTCATGATCTCCTCTCTTGACTTGCCCTAAAATGCTTGATTGGTTGGTGTTTATATAGGTGTGCAACGGAAGGGAATAGGATAGCTTCTTCATTTGAATTTCAAATGCTCCAAGGATAAGAGATAGAGTCTTATCCGATCGGTGCGATAGCTTGTTAAGCTAGGGCTGATGTCATCATGTCGATGTTGCCTTGGCACACAAGCTTGGCATGTCTTTGCCAACATAGCTTGGCATTACCTTATCCGCTATTTTCTAGAGGTTTGTCTATTTGTGATCTTTTAGGAGCCTGATCATGTCCTATTTTTTAGGGTTCAACAGCCTCTTGGCATGGCATTAAGTCCACTTCTCTGCCAACAAGTGCTTGGCACTATCTGGTCCTTATGTGCCAACAACACTTGGCATTCTCCTTGGCAATCCTAACTGTGTTGCTTTCATGCGCCTAATCCTATGCCAAACCTGCAAAATAGCCACAAAAACAACCCTTCACACTAGTATAAACAAAAAACTAAACTTCTTATGCAAATGCATGATTCTAACAACTAATGCAACCTAAAAACAAGCAAGAGTAATGTCAAATTGGCATTAAAAATAGTACTTTTGGAGAGGTAACACACCTCTAAACCTAACTCATTGCTTGTCCTCAAGTAATGCAAATAAAGAAAATAAAATAAAACTGTGAAAAAGTTACCTTGACAAAATTTTGGTTGGAATGCCAATAGATGCTGGCAAGCAGGATTTGGCTCTTTTTCTATCCTCATTATCCCAGTGCAATAATGCCAAGCAGGTAGTAATTCAAGTGCAATAATATAACTATAGTCTACGTTCATGAAGAGTGCATGATGTGTAGGCAATATGCATCCAATATCCTTTCACTCCCTTAGCCAATTTTACTACCTAAACTCAGATCATTTTTTTCCTTTGTTTTTCTTTCTTACCGAGGGTTCTTTTGGCATTAATTTAAGCTTGCTTCGTGACACTGTTTAGCGTGAGTGATAAGAGGGAGCATACCATGAATCCCCACCTTAATCCATACATCACTTTGTTTTGTCTTCAACTTATACGCTAGGGTTTTAGACTTGAGAACTAAGAGGGAGCAAACCACAAATCCCCAAGTAACTTATTATCCCTAGGTAGATGAAAGTTTTTTTATTGCTTTGGCAGAACATTGTTGCCTTATTAGTTTCTTTTTACCCTGGCATCATTTTTCAATTTTTTTTTAAATCTGAGCATAGTTTCAAATAGTCTAAGTTTGCTAGGGAACTAGATACATATCACGTGTTAAGTGTAAATTCAATTCCCTAAACTAGAGATAAATTGCCAAGCAATCTTGGCATACTACCTTGCTGGCATGGCATGACAACTAAAGATTAAAATTTCCTCTTTGGACAAAAACCTATATCAAATAAAACTTACCTAACAAATGTTACCATCCTTCAAAATTAAGTCGAGACAAAATTTTCTTTTTCTTTTTTTAACGGCTCAGTATGCAACTAACTATATGACCTATATGGCATGGCAAGCAAAAATACAAAAAATTAAATGTGGAATGCATGGCATGGCATAAATGTGAGGAAATATACACCCCCAAACCCAAGATGTGCATTGTTCTCAATGCATGAAACAACACATATATACAAAAAAACAAAAAAAATAAAATGCATGCTCATATGAATGCAATAAGATGAAATGCAAATGAGTTTAAATAGAGGAGGACTCCCTTTCGGAGACTTCCTCTCGTGTGACACAGGTCTTCCTTTTGGCAATGTTGCCACGGTCGGGAGCTTTGCGCTTGATTCTGGTCATTGGTGGCTTTGCATCAGTAGAGGCTCCAACTTCTTCTTTTTTTCTTGGCAGGTTCAACTAGCGGTGTAACTGGCTTAGCTTTGGGTGTTTTAATAGGGATTTCCTCCAATTCAGCTGAGGAATCAGTGCTGGCAGATTCAACTTGCACCTGGGACACAGGCATTGTGGCATTGGATTTGGAACTGGATGGCACAATTGGACTAACTGAATTGGCTGGACTGGCTGGCATTGCTGGATTGGCTAGACTGGCTGAGATGACATCTTCATTGGAAAAGGGCTCGACAGGGAAAATTGGGAATGGTGGCACCACTTCAGGGGATAGTTTATCAAGCACCTCCATGATAATAGCGTCCCTCTCCTTGGTGTAATGCCTCATCTTAGCATTAAGGTCCTCGGTTGCCTCTGGCTTTTGGAGAATAATCTTATAGAGATGGTAGACTTGGGACAGTACTGGCAATGAACTGGTTGGCATGGTCTCTGGCACAATACATGGCTCTGCATTTGGCTTTGGCTTTGGCGTTGCAGCTTTGTCCTTTCCCTTGCCCTTTTCCCTTGGCTCAACAGGCATGAGGTTTTTCCATATGGCAGCCATGATTGTCGTTCCCTTTATAAGCTGACATCTATCTTCATCAAGTCTAGGCACCTCATGGCGCTTGCAAATGTTAAAAATAAGCAAAGGAAAAAACAAGCTGCCTTTACCTTTCACAGCGCACTTATAAGTCTCATTGATCATGATTTTGCCAATGTTGATCTTGCGTACTTTGACAATAGAGTGCAACAAAATTAGGCTCTCTTCTGAGACGGTCTCATTGTGAGATGTAGGTAACATATTTGCCTTGATGAAGTGATTCCAGCCACGCATCTCTGGCTTCAACGCCAACCTCTTGACCATCTGGTGGCCCGTCGATGAAACTGTCCAAACTGTGCCAGGTTGTCACACCCCAAAAACCGGTCTAGTCGGGGTTAATTTTCGGTGATCAAATATTTGTACCGGTTAAATAATTAGCTCGATCCTGTACCTAATTAGAAGCAGTAAAGGTTATTCGGGCTAACCGTATCAGTTTATTATTATTATTATATTCATTAGTAAAAAAAAGCTAAAGGTCGTAGGACTCACGACCAATTCCTTCAAATTGAAGGAATTGCCGTGGGTAATCCTATGAATTGGGATGCCCGGCCATAAGCCCCCACGTTGGGGAAAACGTGGCAAGCAACAAAGGGTATTATACCCTAAATTGCACAACGATTCCAACATATGTGGAACATGGGGAAATTAATTGGGGAGTTACAATTGAGTCGGCCATGTGTATAAATAGGGGGAGGGAATTGTGCGAAAGGAGAAAGAAAAATATGGAGAAAAGAAGGAACAAACAAAAGACGATTCGATGATAGGTTGGTAAGCCCAATTTTTTTGGTTCAATAAATTCGAGTCCCTGCTATCGATTGGCTCAAAGGGTTGATACAGAACAACCGTCATCTCTTACGAAAGCCACAGATAAAAGCGTTGTTATTCGAGAACCTTAAAAAGCCTCAGGTTATCGCGGTGAATGTAGTTGTGTCAAGGGATAGGCTCGGTGCCATCCGGTTACATTATTTTATGATTATGTTTGTATTTGTTTAAAGGCTCCCGTAGAGTGATTATGTCAAATTTGATTGGCAAATCCGGTAAGTACCTACATTGCTTTGATATGTGCAAATATGACTATGATATGCTATACGTATGTGATATATGAAATTAATATGAAATGTGACATGATATGGAGCTAAGGCTCATTTTGATATTTTATATGATATGACTTAAAAATATATATATGGACTATGTGAATTTGTGTAATTATGGACATTGGATACAATTGGCATGCCATAGGATTATTGTGCTCGATTAAGTAAGGGAGGACTACGGGTCCAGGGCTACGGCCTATATGTGGGGGAAATAAGGATAGACTGTGTAAGGGATATTTCTCCAGAGCTACGACTCGAGGGCTACGGCCCACTCTCCATTATATGTGTTGGTGTACAGGGGAAATTCCTGTAACCAATGGTACCTAATATGATATGTGCCTATGAATTATGCTATGGCAATATGATGATGATATGACTATGTGACATGTAATATGTGAATATGAAAGCTTGAAAATATGTGTAATAAGCATGAATTGAGCATAGTATAATATGACTACTTGTATATTTGCTTACCATGCATTTCATAATATTGATCATCCATTGTAATTGTTATAACTACCTCACTAAGCTATGTAAGCCTAACATGTGCGTCTCATGCATTTTCAGGACCTTGAACAATTCCGAGCTTTGATCGTGTTGTTGCAGTTGCAAGTCACGTCACTGCCATATATGCATGTTATCTTTTGCTATAAACTCCTTCTAGTGAAGTGGCATATGGTCCAACTGGTTTGTATAATTCTTTCTATGATTGTATGATAACTTGGTAAAATGGTTCTGTAGTATGCTTAGATTTGGATAGGTTAAAATAGTTAAAAATGCCTAAAATGAGCATAAGGTGAAAACTTGGTAAATGGATTCCGAACGCCCAAAAATATAATGTACCAATAGGAACATGATATTTAAGTGTACTGGTAAAATTTGGTAAGGTTTGGAAATCACCCGATAGGTTAATTCGAATAACAAAATAGTTTTGAAACTTTACAAAATGGTCACTAAATATTGTATCATCTAATCAGATAGGTAAATGACCTCCGTTAGTGATGAAATTTCACAAGCTAATAATTAGTAAGATTAATTCTAGTATGATAACCTGAATTTCGGCTAAGGACCTTTAATTTGTAAAATTTACAATTTAGTCCTTAAGGTTAAGAAAAGTTTAAAATTGTCCCCAACTCCGATTAAGTTTAGTATCAAACAAAGTGGGTAAGTCTTAAGAATAATCAATATAATACTTAGATTAGGTTTTGAACTCTGAAACTTTTTTCGAACCTTCGATTAGTCTTTTGATAACACTATCCGACCCGGATCTCTACCAGACCGAGAAGGGGTGTTACAATTATGGTATCAGAGCCTAGGTTTAGTCGATTCTAGGACTAACCAGACATCCGTTATGAGTTATTTGAATATGTATTCTGTGACTTACAATTTACACGATTTAATCCTTCTGTGTAACTTAGATCTAAAATGTATGGACCTACCGATAGAAGGGTAATGAACGAACCTCATTCGGGCTCCTCCTCAACTCAAGGGGAAAATTTGAGGCCTAAAATCCAGCCCGAGCGTGTGGGACAGAACGACCCACTTCACCCTCCATCAATGCCACCCGCTCAGCAGGCGTATCTGATGTCCATGGCAGACATGATTAAGCAAGTGGTGGTGTCCCTCCGTCAGGAACCACATCCTTCGCCTGCTGAAACCTCTCTGCCTGCTTTGAGAAATCCTGTTGACAAGCTCAAGCAATACCCTGTGTATACGTTCACCGTCCAGGACCTAGATAACCTCAAAATCCCATAATACTGGCTGGAGAACACTATAAAAGTACTGAATAAGCAAATGAAGTGTCATGAGGAGCACAAGCTTGAATGTGCTCTGGCTTTGAAAGCTGAAGAGGCCCAAAGCTAGTGGGATACGGTGACTCTCACTGTTCCTAAACATCGTATTACGTGAGAATTCTTTCTTCAGGAGTTCTGCAAAAAGTATATCAGTGAGCATTACATTGCAGAAAGACACAAGAAATTCCTTCATCTGAGGTAAGGGGGAAGACCAGTGGAGCAGTACATCCACAATTTCTGTAAGTACGCAAGATATGGTGCCGAGATCATCCGTACCGAGAAGGAAAAATGTAGAATGTTTATAGATGGTCTTTGTGATGAACTCCGTCCTCTCTTCGTTGCCTTGGAAATCGAGGACTTCCAGACCTTTGTCAATCGGGCCATCGTAACCGAAGCTTCACAAAAAGCCTCTGGGAGGAGAAAAGGGAATCAGACTCGGCCTGATAAGAGGTTTCGAGATGATTCCAAGTCACCCACGTCCCAAAAGAAGGGAAGACAATGGGACCAGAAGTTGGCTACCTACCAACAGTTGCCTCGATCTGGGTATGTACCTCAGTTCCATTCTGCCAGAACAACTATTACCCGCACAGCTTTAGTGGATAGCACGGGCGGTTCTACAAAGGGTTCCCAGACTCCCTTATACAACTTCTACCAGAAGAAGAACTCGGGGCAGTGTCGTAGGCATTCCAGTTCTTGTTACCTTTGTGGAGAGTCTGGCCACTTCATCCGCCAGTGCCCACAAAACCCTCAGGCTCCTACATCTGTAGCTTCTCAGAAAAATCATAATAAGGGGAGAGGAGCAAAGCCAATACCATCTGGATCTGCAGGTAGACCCCGCAACAACAGTACTCCTCCAGCTGGCCGTGACTCGTAGACTTCAGCTCAAATGTACCATGTTCGAGGTCGCGAGCAAGATGATGATTTCGATGTGATTGCAGGTATGGTGGAGTTATGTTCTGAACTTGTTTATGCATTGATAGATCCTGGCTCCACACACTCTTTTATTAGTAAACCCTTGATTGAAAAGTATGCTTTAAAATGTGAACATTGTTGCTTCCAATATACTTGTCTCAAATCCGCTAGGAGATAGTGTGGCTATTCGAATAATTTGTAGAGCTTGTCCCCTAAAGATCCAAGGGATCCCATTTCAGGCCAACTTGATGGCTTTACCTTTCTATGAGTTCGATCTCATTCTAGGCCTCGATTGGCTAGCTGAACATCAAGCGTGGGTGGATTGTTCAAAGAAAAAATTATATCTCCATGGACTCGGCAAGGAGAGCATAACCTTGATGAAGTCCGAACCTGAGTCTAAAAAGAGTCTCATGTATGTCATAGAGTCTAAGAAAAATTTGAAAATCGAAGACGTACCCGTGGTGAAAGAATTTCCTAATGTGTTTCTCGATGAACTTCCGGGACTCTCTTCCACCTGTAAAGTCAAGTTCCATATAGAAGTGCAACCTATAACTACTTCGGTCTCCACTACTCCGTATAGAATGGCTCAGGTGGAGTTGAAAGAGTTAAAAGATCAAATTCAAGACCTTCAAGATAAGGGATTCATTCGACCGAGTTCCTCACCTTGGGGAGCACTGGTTTTGTTTGTCAAGAAGAATGATGGATCAATGCGTCTATGCATTAATTATCACCAATTGAATAAAGTGACGATCAAGAACAAGTATCCGCTAACGATGATAGATGACCTCTTCGATCACTTGAAGGATGCTTCTATCTTTTCCAAGATAGATCTTCAGTCTAGATACTACAAAATGTTGGTGAAAGAGTCTGGTGTTCCAAAGACTATCTTTCGAACTAGATATGGTCACTATGAATTTCTGGTGATGCCTTTTGGGCTCAAGAATGCACCTGCAGCCTACATGGACCTGATGAATCGTGTATTCCAGCCCTATCTCGATAAGTTTGTGGTTGTCTTTTTAGACGACATTCTGATCTATTCCAAAGACTCAACTTCTCATGAAGAACATCTTCGGATTGTGCTTCAGACCCTACGGGAAAAACAACTCTATGCTAAGTTTAGTAAATATGAATTTTGGTTGTCTAAAGTATCCTTTCTTGGCCATGTAATCTCTCCTGCGGGAATTCAAGTGGACCCAAAGAAGATTCAAGCAATCCTTGATTGGACTCCTCCGAAGAGTGTAGGAGAAGTTCATAGTTTTCTAGGCCTTGCAGGCTATTACCGTAGATTTTCTAAGGGATTCTCATTGCTTGCATCACCCTTAACGAAGCTTCTCCGCAAGGATACCCCTTTTGTGTGGAATGTTGATCAGCAAAGGAGTTTCGACCAGCTTAAGCAAGTCCTTACGCATGCCCCTATCTTGGTGCAACCTGAGTCTGGAACAAATTTTACCGTGTTTAGTGATGCGTCCCACCTGGGATTAGGCTGTGTTCTGATGCAATAAGGCAAAGTCATAGCTTATACCTCACGTCAACTTAAGCCTCATGAGCTAAATTACCCAAATCATAATATAGAACTCGCCGCAGTTGTGCTTGCTTTGAAGATTTGGCGGCATTATCTCTATGGTGAGAAGTGTTATCTATACACTGATCACAAAAGCTTGAAATATCTCATAACTCAGAAAGAGTTAAACCTTCGTCAACGCCGATGGATGGAACTATTGAAAGATTATGATATAGTCATTGACTACTGTTACGCGTAATAAGTGCTCCGTAATTGTGCAAGTGTACACGTCGCAAGTTATAGTATAAAAGATATCATCTCCACAGGGATTGGTGCCACTTCAAGAATCTAATCTCTTGCACTATAAAAAGTAAAATAACACAAGTAGAAGATTGTAGGAGTTTTAACTAACAACTAAAGTAGAAAGCAAATAAGTAAAAGAAGATGCAAACAAATGAGAGAGAATAGGCCAGGTTATCGTGAGTTGAGGTGTGATAGCCGATTGGATCGTCTTGGTAAAAGAGTGCAAGGGAAACTCAGTTGCCATGGCAACTTGCGCAGCGGGGTTGCCTTGGCAACTAATCGATGATTGTCTGGGTGACTGGCTGGGCAACTGCTTGGGCGGCTGGGTAGCAACTTCAAGGTTCGGCGAAGCGTTCTTCAATGGTTTCTTCTTATCCCTAAGTCAAAACTCTAGCTATTTGTGCATGCCTTGATAATACATCCATGCGTGAATCAAGGGTGAACAACAACCAATCTTGCACTCCTCTTAGCCATTGAAATCCTCAACTTATTCCTAAGCCAGATTAATCTTCACCATCAATAGATTGAATAAAGACCATACTCATTCGTTTCTTGAATCTAACTTTCCCGATATTAGATAAATAGATGAAGTTACGAGTTCTTCTTCTAATTCACTCGTAAACAATAATAAAAACCAAGAATGGGTAAACCTTAAATTGAAAGTGCAAACTCTTATTACCTAAACAAAATCCAATTGTTTCTCACAACCACAAAACACAATAACCTTAGCCAAATAGATTTAGCTCATGGCTAGGTTCCAAAGAAACACAAGACAAAATTCCTAACATAACCTAATTGAACAAGAAAGAAAAAGATGAAGAATGGTTGAAGCCTTTGTCGAAATCTCTCCCTCCTTGCTCTTGTTGAAATCTCTCCCCTCTCCCTGAGTTTGACGGCTTGGTCTCCTTCAAATATGAAATGGCTAGGTCAAAATCCTTCTTGAGGAGGAAGTTAAGTTGGAATTAAATACTTTAAAAGAATATAATTCTTTATTATATTTAAAATCCTTCTAGATCTTCTCCTATCTTTTTGGGATTTAATTTCTCTTTGACCTTTTCATGGAAATCAAACTCATTTGGGATTTAACTTTGCTCCACGTCATCTTGGGCTTATCTAGTCATCAATTTCGACTACCATATCATCGTATCCCTTATTGAAAATTGCCCTGGCAACTAGCTCGGCATCTCCTTCATGCATTACCCTGGGAACTAGCTCGGTATCTCCTTCATGCATTGCCCTGGAAACTGGTTCCAGCCTTGCTTTGGCAAGTGATTCTCACACACACAAAAACACACCAAAGCAGTATCTTTTTCCATAAGATTAAGCAAAATATGAAATCAAGCTTGTCCACCAAGGAAATGATACAAACATGCATGAATGGCTAATAATGCAAATAATATGAGCCTAAGTCTAGCAATAATATGAATAAAAAGGGTAATAAAAATAGTACTTTTGAACAATTAACACACCCTAAACTCGAAATATTGCTTGTCCTCAAGCAATGCAAACTAATAATCACCCGCCAAGACTTTAATTTTCACAAACTTAGCTTTGAACTTGATTTCAATTCTCAAAACCGTGGCGCAAAGTATGATTGGCTTTTCATTTTTTGGAAAACTTCGGAGTTACTCGGAATCAAACTATAATGCTTGTGAGTGTGTGCGGAGTTGTGTGCAAGTTAATTTTTCGAATTCTATGAAAACAAGAGGTTTTCAAATTACTTCATTGGGTTCTTTTAACATGATTTAACTAGAGTCGATTTCAGGCACCTCTAGTGTTTTCTTTTTAGTTTTCTTAAGTTAATTAATTTATTCGACTAAAGCCGATTTCGGGCACCTCTAGCGATCAATTTTTAGCACATACTAGAGCCAATTTCGAGCACCTCTAGCGATTAATTTTTTAGCACATACTATAGCCAATTTCGGGCACCTCTAGCATTCATCCAATTTTTATTCTAATCCCCTAATTTTTTAACTATCAACCTAAGTTCGCTAGAATTACTTAAATCAATCAAGCCACCCAGTGTTTCATCAAGTTTATCATCATAGTACGATTCTAAGTGTTTCCACGTTTATCCTAGAATAAAAAGTTCTATCAATTAAGTACATTGGCAAAGTCATCATCGGATATTCATTAAATCTAGGCAATTCTTGTTCCAACTAAAGGCATGGCAAGCAATTTATGTATCCTAAATGCAATTTTTTAGATGAATACAACTAAACATGGTAACTAACTAATAACAATCCCCTCCAAACTTGAGTGAGGCATTGTCCTCAATGCATGCAACAAAGAAAAATAAAAATAAAGAAAAGTAAAATGCAAATAAGGACTTACTCTGAGAGTTCGTCGTCGTGGATGATTAGTTTCCTTTTGGTCGGTGTCTTGATTATTTTTCTTGAACGCGGTGGTTACTTCCTTGTTGCCGATGGTGGAATCGATCCTTGTACGGGGTTGTCCTCATTGTCCTCTTCATCAATGTCATTGGCTTTTCGCTTGGGCTTGGAGGATTCGATTGGTGTGGTCTTTGTTGGTGCAATGGAGGACTCGTCCGAATCTAAAAAATTAGACAATGATTCAGTACGAGTTGATTCGGGCATAGGTGCTTTACCTTTGGCTTTTGCAGTGGTTGCCGGGGTGTCTTTAGCTTTGGTTGCCGCAAAATCTTCAGTGTTGTTTGTCGTGGCTTGGGCAGGCGCAGCGTAAGTTGTCGAGGCATCATCTGTTGCGGTTGCCGTGGCAACTGCTTCATTGGTTGTCGTGGCAAGGATTTCGGCAGGAAAGTTAGGGAACGCCACGCGGCTGTCCGGTTACTTTTCTTGGATGACTTGGGTGATGGCATTGTTGTGATCCTTCATGTACCGCATGAACATTAGTTGTCGGTCTTCAATTTGCCTAAGGCGTTTTGCCAACGGTTGTAAGAGTGCTTCAATTTGTCCCGGGGTTGTTGTCCGAGTTGCCTGGGCATCAGTTGCTTGAGCATTAGGAGTTGCCGAGGTAGCAGGAGTTGTCGCAGTAACTACAGGCATTGGAGATTTTACCGGTGCCTCACCCATTAGCTTTCGGATTTGTGCTCGATTCCAACCGGACTTTGGTAGGGCCTTTTCATCAGTGGACTCACTTGGGACATGCATCTCTTTGAAAAGATTGGAAATTAAGCAAGAAAAGAAAAGAGAACCCTTGTCTTTTGTGCTACATACAAAAATCTTATCACATATAATTTTTCCAATGTTAATGATGTGATTATGCAAGATACAATGTATGAGCAAAAGACGAGGTGATCAACGGTAGTATTGTGTGTGGTGGACATTAAAGAAGTTTTAACAAACTTATTCCATAATTTTGCCTCAGGTTTAAGCCGAAGGCGATTTAACGTGCCCTTGTATTTACCGTCGTTCCAATAAATTCCCGGTAGAGTGAGTTCTTGAAGCACCTTGTCGAGTTGCTTGGGCGTGAGTTGATCAACAAAGTCTTGATGTTCGTCCTTCTCAATGTAGATCCCGTAAAAGGTGTTGATGTTTTCGGGGCTTATGAGTATAGCCTTGTCACGAACAAAAACATAAGGATTATCCGGGTTAGGTGAGTGAGCATAAAATTCTCTTACCCATGAGATGTTACCTGGTTCTGATTGATGGCAAAAGATTTGCCACTTTTGATGTACAATCCTTTCGAAGATGAATGGTTTAAGGCCGAAATCTTGATGAGAGTTGGAGTATTCAAAGCCTTGTTATTTGCAAATCTTCCGCATTTCAAACTTGGAGTGAAATATTTCTTGAACCACCGGTGTAGCAAACTTCTTGTATCTTGGTTCTTTGGAGGAACTTGGATGAACCAAAAATTCGATTTTGGATGCCATGGATGATCTTGGTTGTGAGTTTGGTAGAAACAAAGAAAAGAAAGCAAAAGAAACTAAAGAGTTGCAAGATGAAAAGTAGGAATAGGTTTCTTGGAAGTTAAGGGTGATGGGTTAAATAGAAAAAATAGGTAGTAAATATGGTGGGTGGGATTAATTGGAAAGAAAGAAAAAAGTGTTTTGATTTACGTAGGGGACGGCTAGGGTATTTGGGGAAGAAGAAGGGTTTGGCTGGCTATGTAGGGTTTATTTAGGGTAAATTGGAAGCTTAATATAAGCCTTAGATTTAGCCCATCAATTTCCTTGTTGAGGAAATTTCCTTCTTGAATCAAATTCCTCTTTATCTTGAACTTTTTTTCCTACAATTCAAAAACAAATAAAATAAGAATCAAAATTAAAGATAAACTAATAAAAGAAAATAAATATAGATGTGCAAAGAAATTCTTAAACTTAAAATTTAAAAACAATTAGATAAATATGAAAGAAAGATGTAGTCTTAATCTTAAAGAAAATAAATAAATTTATCCTAAAAAGAAAAAATAACCGAAATTAATAAATAAAAAAATTAAATAGTTCGAAAAAAATAAAAATAAAAATAAAATATCAAAAGGAGAGCATGCTCATGCATCTCCTAAGGTGACCACTTCTTTGTTATGTTCCACATGAGCACCGTTGTAGTGCTTCAATCTTTGTCCGTTGACTTTGAATTCGTGTTCGTCAGTGATGGACTTGATTATCGCGGCACCATGGGAGAACGGTTTGACAACTTCGAATGGTCCCGACCATCTTGATTTCAGTTTTCTCAGGAAAAGTTTCAGCTGAGAATTGAATAGGAGAACTAGTTGCCCTGGCATGAATTGCCGCGGCAATAGTTTCTTGTCATGCCATTGCTTTGTTTTTTCCTTGTAGATTCGTGCATTGTTATAGGCGAGTGCATGGAATTCTTCTATCTCGTTGAGGTCTAACAAACGCTTTTGTTTGGCACTTTCCCAATCCATATTCAAGGTCTTGATTGCCCAATATGCCTTGTGTTCGATTTCCACCGGTAGATGGCATGTTTTTCCATAAACAAGTTAGAAGAGAGACATACCTAAGGATGTTTTGAATGCAGTGCGATATGCCCAATGTGCATCATCAAGTCTTACTGACCAATCCTTCCTAGAGGGATTTACAACTTTCTCGAGTATACCCTTCAATTCTCGGTTGGAAATTTCTGCTTGCCCATTGGTTTGTGGGTGATATGCCGTGGCAATTTTATGTGACACGCTGAAGCGTTGCAACATCTTGGTAATAAGTCTGTTGTCAAAGTGCTTGCCTTCATCACTGATAATTGCTCTCGGTATCCCAGACCGTGTAAATATATTTTTCTCCAAGAATCGTTGCACGGTCTTGGAATCGATGGTGGGAACTGTAGCTGCCTCAACCCATTTAGACATGTAGTCAACAACAAGTAGAATGTAGAGGTTGCCGAATAAAAATGGGAAAGGTCCTATAAAATCGATCCCCCATACATCAAACAATTCTACCTCGATGATATTTTGGAGCGGCATCTCATGTCATCTAGAGATATTGTCCGTCCTCTGGCAACGATCACATTGTTTGTAAAATTCTTGGGCATCTTTGTACAGTGTTGGCCAATACAAACCGGATTGCAAAACTTTGGCCACGGTACGTGTTCATCCAAAATGTCCTCCATAGGGTGAAGAATGGCATTGCTGGAGTACATTCTGATGCTCCTCTTTAGGGACACATCGGCATATAACCTGATCTGCATATTATTTAAACAAAAGAGGGTCGTCCCAAAAGTAATGCTTAGCATCATGGCGGAACCGCTTCTTTACTTTGTGAGTAAGGCCATAAGGTAAAATACCACAAACAAGGAAATTAACTAAATCTGCGTACCAGGGTATTGCCGTGGCATATGTTGTCGTGGCAACTGCTTCCATGGTTGTCGAGGCGTGTACGTCTAGAGTTGTCGCGGCATGCGCGTCAAGGGTTATCGAGGCATGGGCGTCAAGGGTTGCCGAGGCATACGCGTCTGGGGTTGCCAAGGCGTGCACATCAGTGGTTGTCGAGGCATACGCGTCTGTAGTTGCCATGGCGTGCGCGTCAAAGGTTGCCGAGGCATGTGCGTCAAGGGTTGTCGAGGCAACTAACAGGTGTTCATCCGAGAATGCATCGCATATCTCAAAATCCGTGTCCTCCTCCATAATGCGTTCTAAGCGTGATAAGTGATCGGCCACTTGATTTTCTGTTCCTTTCCTATCCTTAATTTCAAAGTCAAACTCTTGTAAAAGCAGTATCCAATGAATCAAACGAGGTTTGGCATCCTTTTTAGCAAATAGATACTTAATTGTCGAATGGTCCGTATGGACAATTACCTTTGTTCCAATCAAATAGGATCATAACTTGTCAAATGCGAAAACTACAGCTAGTAACTCTTTCTCCGTTGTTGTGCAATTCACTTGAGCACTATTAAGAGTTTTACTAGCGTAGTATATCACATGAAAGGTCTTACTTGTGCGTTGGCCTAGGACTGCTCCTACCGCGAAATCACTTGCATCACACATGAGCTCAAAAGGTAGCGTCCAATCTGGTGGAACGACAATGGGTGTCGAGGCAAGCTTTTCTTTTATAGTTTCGAATGCTTGGGCGCAAGAATCATCAAAATTGAAGACTTTATCCTGTTTAAGCAAATTGCACAAGGGTTTAGTAATTTTAGAAAAATTATGAATGAACCTCCTGTAAAAACCTGGATGTCCAAGAAAGCTTCAGATTCTTTTAACCTAACTTGGTGGGGGTAATCTCTCGATTACATCCACCTTGGCTTTGTCTACTTCAATTCCCTTGGATGAAATCTTGTGGCCAAGCACTATTCCTTCATCTACCATAAAATGGCACTTCTCCCAATTAAGGACTAAATCAGTTTCTTCACATCTTGCCAACACCTTCTCTAAAATACCGAGGCAACTGTCAAAGTCATTACCAAAAACAGAAAAATCATCCATGGAGATCTCAAGGAAGTCTTCGACAATGTCTGAAAAGAGTGTCATCATGCATCTTTGGAATGTTGTCGGGGCATTACACAATCTGGACGGTATCCTTCGGAAAGCATGAGTATCGTATGGGCATGTGAAGGTTGTCTTTTCTTGATCTTCTGGTGCTATGGCAATTTGATTGTAACCTGAATAACCGTCAAGAAAACAATAAAAGGGTTTACTTGCAAGACGGTCAAGCATTTGATCAATAAAGGGTAATGGGAAGTGATCTTTCCTAGTGGCTTTGTTTAGCTTTCGATAATCCATACAAACCCTCCAACCGGTCACAGTTCTAGTTGGAATGAGTTCATTGTTTTCATTACTTACCACCGTTATACCTCCTTTTTTCGGTACACATTGTACCAGACTTACCTATGTACTATCCGAGATAGGGTATATGATGTCGGTATTAAGCCAGTTGATGATTTTTTCATTACAACCCCTTTCATGGCATGATTCAGTTTCCTCTGGGCCTCAATCGAAGGTTTGTGATCATCTTCCAACAAAATCTTGTGCATGGACACTGTTGGGCTAATTCCCTTCAAGTCGGCAATTGTCCACCCTATTGTCTTCTTGTGTAAGCATCAACATTTTGATCAGCTTATTTTCCTGCTCAGGCTGTAACTTAGAGGAAATAATTACAAGCAATGTATTATCGGTTCCCAAGTAAGCATATTTTAGTTGCCCTGGCAACTGTTTCAACTTAAGAATCGGTGGTTGTTCAATAGAGGGCTTTTCGAGTTTACCTTCCTTACCTGAGTAATCCAGTGGTTCAAAGTATGTACCTGGTCGATTGACTAACCAATTTGCCTCTTCTTGTTGTTCCTCATCAATCGGTTCTTCATACTCCTTAGGTTCCTCTTGATCGGCAATGTAGTTGCCGAGGCAACTAAATTCCTCGTCGAAGTTAAACTCTGTTGTGGCATGAAGAAGTTGGCATTCTTCCGGATCATCGGCATGCCTTAGTGTTTGGAACACATTTAGTTTAACTTGCTGGTCATTTACCCTCATCGTGAGTTCTCCCTTTTTCAACATCGATCAAGGTTCTCCCTGTTGCTAGGAAGGGTCTCCCGAGAATGATAGGTGTATGTTCATCTGCTTCACAATCCAAAACAATAAAGTCAGGGGGGAAATAATTTTATAAACTTTTACCAGTATGTCTTAGATTTTTCCCTCTGGATGCACATAGGATCTGTCGGCTAGCTGTAGTATAACTGTTATAGGTCTTGCCTTCCCGATTCCTATTTTCTAGAAAATCGATTTAGGCATCAAGTTTATGCTTGCTCCAAGGTCACATAATGCTTTCCCGACATAGTGGTTTCCGATGGAACAAGGTATCGTGAAACTTTCGGGATCCTTCAACTCGGGTGGCATGCGATTGTGCAACATGGCCATGCATCCCTCTGTTGCGGCAACTGTTTCAAACTCTCCTAGCCTTGTTCTCTTGGACACAATGTCTTTAAGAAACTTGGCATAGTTCGGCATTTGTTCAATTACTTCAACCAATGGCAAGTTGATGTGGACTTGCTTAAGGATATCAAGAAACTTCTTGAATTGATATTCTTACTTTTGTCACTTCAACCTTTGTGGGAATGGTGGTGGAAGTCAGATATCTTCAATCCTTTCATTGGTCTAAAACCTGATTGACGGTATTACCGAGGCATTGTCAACTGGGGTTGTCGTGGCGTGCCTATCGTTGGTTTCCGCGGCATCCTTATCGCTGGTTGTCGAGGCATGCTTATCGTTGGTTGCCGCGGCAATTTCTGGTTCAGCATCTGAGGCTTTGCCGCTGAGTTCGTCTTGATCTTTTTGTGGAGTTTTGTTTGATGAGCGGGCTTGAGCCTCTTTAAGTTGTTGGCCACTTCTAGTGGTGATCGCCTTACATTGCTCATGATCAGTTCCTCTTGCGACTTCAGTATCGCTAGGTAAACCTCCTTGCGGTCTAGTATTCAGGTTTTTAGCAAATTGTCCGACTTGATTTTCCAATGATTTGATTGCCACCTCTTGGTTTTACAATCTCATCTCGGTCCTGTTAATAAAAGCATCAGTTCTTTTTATGAAGTTACTATTCTCATCCATATAAGATACAGTTTTCAACATAAAAGCATTGAGAGAATTTTCCAAAGAACTAGATGTTGTCGGTTGTTGATGCGGCAACTGTTGCTGTGGCATATTCTGTTGGAATCCCGATGCTTGTGCATTCTGATTGTTCTGGTTTAGAGCATTGTTGGGATTACTCCATGAAAAATTTGGGTGCTTCTTCCAAGCTGTATTGTATGTATTGGACATCACATTGTTGTTCCGATTGTAATTCCCCACATAAAAGCTGGATTCCAGATTCTGCATACATTCAGAAGAATCATGGTTACCACCACATAACTCACAAAAGGAATCCATTACCTTGACCTCCTGTGTGTTGTTTGGTTTCTGCATGTTTTGGACCATTTTGGTTAGAGTGGCCAATTGTGCCGAAATTGAGTCTGATGATCCCAGTTCATGTATTATGGCTTGGCATCTAACTCCTCCTCTTCTAGAATATGGGAATTGATAATCATTCTTGGCAAGCCTGATTAGAATTTGCATTGCTTCCTCTGGCGACTTACCTAGGAGTATGTCGTTTGTCGAGGCATCTAGCATCATCCTTGTTGGTGTATTCACAGCGTTGTAAAACATTGTTACTTGTGTCTACACTGGGAATCCGTGTAGGGGGCATTTGTGTAGAAGTTCTCTATATCGCTCCCAAGCCTTATACATGGATTCATCATCTGCCTGCCGAAAAGAAGTAATTTCGTTATGAAGCTTATCAGTCAAATTTGTAGGATTAAATCGGGTAAGGAAGTCATGACAAAGATCGGTCTAAGATCCTATTGATCCGGTAGGAATACTATTCAACCATGCTTTCGCCCTATCCCTCGGTGAATAGGGGAATAATCTTAGTCGTAAAATATCGGGGGTGACTCCTTGTATTTTGAATGAATTGCAAATCTCGAGAAAAGATTTAAGATGTTTTTGTGCATCTTCAGTTGCTGAGCCACAAAATTGACCAATTGTGTTGATCATATTGAACATCATCGGTTTCAACTCAAAGTGGTCGGCTTCAATTTCAGGTGTGACAACTCCTATATTAAGTCCCTTAAGATCTTTTTCAAGATAGTCTCGAATAGTTCTGTTTCGTGCAAGAATCACTCCTCCTCCTGCTGGAACATCTTGATTCATATTGCCATCTTGATTAGCCATTGCTACTCTTAACCTTTGTCTGAGTCTTTGCAAGGTCCGTTCGATTTCTAGATCAAAGGGATATTCTGGTGTAATCGGTCTCGCCCTGGTCATATACCAATGCAAAACCAAAGTTTGTTAACCCTTTTAATCTTAAACAAGAAAAATAAAAAGTGCTAGAAAATAAAAACAAAGTTGTTATTGCCAATCCCCGGAAACGACGCCAAAAACTTGTTGCGCGTAATAAGTGCTCCGTAATTGTGCAAGTGTACACGTCACAAGTTATAGTATAAAAGATATCGTCTCCACAGGGATTGGTGCCACTTTAAGAATCTAATCTCTTGCACTGTAAAAAGTAAAAGAACACAAGTAGAAGATTGTAGGAGTTTTAACTAACAACTAAACTAGAAAGCAAATAAGTAAAAGAAGATGTAATCAAATGAGAGAGAATAGGCCAGGTTATCATGAGTTAAGGTGTGATAGCCGATTGGATCGTCTTGGTAAAAGAGTACAAGGGCAACTCAGTTGCCGTGGCAACTTGCGCAGCGGGGTTGCCTTGGCAACTAATCGACGGTTGTCTGGGCGACTGGTTGGGCAACTGCTTGGGCGGCTGGGTAGCAACTTCAAGGTTCGGCAGAGCGTTCTTCAATGGTTTCTTCTTATCCCTAAGTCGAAACTCTAGCTATTTGTGCATGCCTTGATAATACATCCCTGTGTGAATCAAGGGTGAACAACAACCAATCTTGCGCTTCTCTTAGCCGTTGAAATCCTTAACTTATTCCTAAGCCGGATTAATCTTCACCATCAATAGATTGAATAAAGGCCATACTCATTCATTTCTTGAATCTAACTCTCTCGATATTAGATAAATAGATGAAGTTACGAGATCCTCTCCCAATTCACTCGCAAACAAGAATAAAAACCAAGAATGAGTAAACCTTAAATTGAAAGTGCAAACTCTTATTTCCTAAACAAAATCCAATTGTTTCTCACAACCACAAAACACAATAACCTTAGCCAAATAGATTTAGTTCATGGCTAGGTTCCAAAGAAACACAAGACAAAGAAATCCTAACATAACCTAATTGAACAAGAAAGAAAAAGATGAAGAATGGTTGAAGCCTTTGTCGAAATCTCTCCCTCCTTGCTCTTGTCAAAATCTCTCCCCTCTCCCCGAGTTTGACGGCTTTGTCTCCTTTAAATAGGAGATGGCTAGGTCAAAATCCTTCTTGAGGAGGAAGTTAAGTTGGAATTAAATACTTTAAAAGAATATAATTCTTTATTATATTTAAATTCCTTCTAAATATTCTCCTATCTTTTTGGGATTTAATTTCTCTTTGACCTTTTCATGGAAATCAAACTCCTTTGGGATTAAACTTTGCTCCACGTCATCTTGGGCTTATCTAGTCATCAATTTCGACTACCATATCATCTTATCCCTTATCGAAAATTGCCCTGGCAACTAGCTCAGCATCTCATTCATGCATTGCCCTGGCAACTGGTTCCAGCCTTGCTTTGGCAAGTGATTCTGCACACACACAAAAACACACCAAAGTAGTATCTTTTTCCACAAGATTAAGCAAAATATGAAATCAAGCTTGTCCACCAAGGAAACGATGCAAACATGCATGAATGGCTAATAATGCAACTAATATGAGTCTAAGTCTAGCAATAATATGAATAAAAAGGGTAATAAAAATAGTACTTTTGAACACTTAACATTTACCATCCCAGTAAAGCCAATATGGTGGCAGACGCTCTTAGCCGGAAGCCCACTTCGTTTTCCAGATTCTTGAATGCTCACTTCTGGCTCAGAAAGCATGGCAAATTGTTAGCTGAGCTGAGAGCTCACTCCACCATTGTATCTCGAATTAAGGCACTCCAAGAAATTGATGAGGAGTTGCAACCCCTTATTGCTAAGGTCAAAGATAGCTCAGATTCTAACTTTGCTTTGAATTCTGAAGGGTTACTGTATTTCCGCAACCGCATTTGTGTTCCCGATGATGATGATCTTCGGAACCAAATCCTAAGTGAAGCTCATTCTAGCCCTTTCTTTGTTCACCCTGGAGCTATAAAAATGTACAAAGATCTGAAGGAGATCTATTGGTGGTCCGGTATGAAGAATGAAATCACGGACTACGTAGCTAGGTTTTTTACTTGCCAATGGGTCAAAGCCGAGCACAAGGTACCATCGGGTCTTCTGCAGCCTATTGAACTTCCGTAATGGAAATAG
The DNA here is from genome assembly GCA_019671005.1 of Hibiscus mutabilis. Classification (NCBI taxonomy): domain Eukaryota; kingdom Viridiplantae; phylum Streptophyta; class Magnoliopsida; order Malvales; family Malvaceae; genus Hibiscus; species Hibiscus mutabilis. The sequence goes on from CM033716.1 coordinate 25,130,625, forward strand.
GAGCCTATCACAATGGACTTCGCAAGTGCTCTACCTTTGACTCTGAAGAAAAATAATGCCATTTGGGTCATTGTGGACCGATTCACCAAGTCTGCTCACTCTCTTCCAGTAAAGATGGATTTCAGCTTGCCTAAGCTCGCGGAGTTGTACATCCGTGAAGTTATTCGTTTACACAGAATCCTAGTATCTATCATCTCTGATCGTGACCCATGATTTACGTCTCGATTTTGGAGGACCTTACACAAGGCCTTGGGAACGCGAGTGCATCTTAGCACTACTTTTCATCCTCAAATTGGAGGCCAATCTGAAAGAGTTATTCAGATCCTAAAAGATATGCTCTGAGCCTGTGTCATTGACCTTGGGAATACATGGGAGAAATCCCTACCCTTGGTCGAGTTTGCTTACAACAACAGTTACCAGGCTTCAATTCAAATGGCTTAATATGAAGCTCTCTATGGAAGGAGGTGTAGAACTCCTCTTTGTTGGACTGAACTCGGTGAAGGCAAGATGCTAGGTCCCAACTTACTTCGAGAAACCGAAGAAAGGACTACCATAATTCGTGAACGGATTAGGGCTGCCTTCTACTGACACAAGTCCTATGCCGATCTGGGTAGGAGAGATATTCAGAACGAGGTTGGTGAAAAAGCCTTCCTCAAGGTATCTCCGTAGAAGAAGATTCTTCGTTTCAGAAATAAAGGAAAGCTAAGTCCTTGCTTCATTGGTCCATTTGAGGTGATTGAGAAGATTGGACCAATTGCCTACCAATTAGCTCTCCTCAAAGAGTTAAGTCAGATTCACAACGTCTTCCAAGAGGCTTCATAACAAGATTGTGCCCTTAGTGAAAGTTTTGTGGCGAAGTCATTCCATTGAAGAGGCAACATAGGAACCCGAAGAGACTATGCAGAAACAGTATCTTCATCTGTTCGCCTGAAATGAAAATTCGAGGACGAAGTTTCTTAAGGGGGAAGAGTTGTTATACCCCGAAAACTGGTATAGTTGGGGTTAAGTTTCGGTGATCGAATATTTGTACCGGTTAAATAATTATCTCGTTCTTGTACCTAATTGGAAGCAGTAAAGGTTATTCGGGCTAACCGTATCAGTTTATTATTATTATTATTATATTCATTAGTAAAAAGAGCTAAAGGCCGTGGGACCCACAGCCAATTCCTTCAAATTGAAGGAATTGTCGTGGGCAATTCCACAAATTGGGACGCCCGACCATAAACCCCCACGTTGGGGAAGGCGTGGCAAGCAACAAAGGGTATTATACCCCAAATTGCGCCACAGTTCTAACATATGTGGAACATGGAGAAATCAATTGGGGAGTTACAATTGAGCTTGCCATGTGTATAAATGGGGGGAATTGTGCGAAAGGTGAAAGAAAAATAGGGAGAAAAGAAGAAACTAACAAAAGACGATTCGGTGATAGGTTGGTAAGCCCGAGTTTTTCGGTTCAATAAATTTGAGTCCCTGCTATCGATTGGCTTAAGGGGTTGATACAGAACAACTGTCATCTCTTACGAAAGCCACGGATAAAGGTGTTGTTATCCGAGAACCTTAAAAAGCATCAGGTTGTCGAGGTGAGTGTAGTTGTGTCACGGGATAAGCTCGGTACCATCCTATTATATTATTTTATGATTATGTTTGTATTTGTTTAAGGGCTCTCGTAGAGCGATTATGTCGAATTTGATTGGCAAATCCGGTAAGTGCCTGCATTGCTTTGATATGTGTAAATATGACTACGATATGTTATATGTATGTGATATATGAAATTAATATGAAATGTGGCATGATATGGAGCTAAGGCTCATTTTGATATTTATATGATATGACTTAAAAAAATATATGGACTATGTGAATTTGTGTAATTATGGACATTGGATACAATTAGAATGCCAATGGATTATTGAGCTCGGTTAAGTAAGGGAGGACTACGGTCCATGGCTACGGCCAATATGTGGGAGAAATAAGGATGGACTGTGTAAGGGATATATCTCCGGAGCTACAGCTCAAGGGCTACGGCCCATTATCCGTTATATGTGTTGGTGTACAGGGGAAATCTGTGTATCCAATGGTACCTAATATGATATGTGCCTATGAATTATGCTATGGCAATATGATTATGATATGACTATGTGACATGTAATATGTGAATATGAAAGCATGAATATATGTGTAATAAGCATGAATTGAGCATAGTATAATATGACTACTTGTATATTTGCTTATCATGCATTTCATAATATTGATCATCCATTGCAATTGTTATAACTACCTCACTAGGCTATGTAAGCCTAACATGTGCGTCTCATGCATTTTCAGGACCTTGAACAATTCTGAGCTTTGATCGTGTTGTTGCAGTTGTAAGTCACGTCACTGCCATATATGTATGTTATCTTTTGCTATAAACTCCTAGTGAAGTGGCATATGGTCCAACTGGTTTTGTATAATTCTTTCTATGATTGTATGATAACTTGGTAAAATGGTTTTGTTGTATGCTTAGATTTGGATAGGTTAGAATGGTTAAAAAGTGCCTAAAATGAGCATAAGGTGAAAACTTGGTAAATGGATTTCGAACGCCCAAAAATATAATGTACCAATAGGAACATGATTTGAAAGTTTACTGGTAAAATTTGGTAAGGTTTGGAAATCACCCGATAGGTTAATTCGAATAACAAAACAGTTTTGAACAATTTACAAAATGGTAACTAAATATTGTATCATCTAATCAGATAGGTAAATGACCTCCGTTAGTGATGAAATTTCACAAGCTAATAATTAGTAAGATTAATTCTAGTATGATAACTTGAATTTCAGCTAAGGACCTTTAATTTGTAAAATTTACAATTTAGTCCCTAAGGTTAAGAAAAATTTAAAATTGTCCCCAACTCCGATTAAGTTTAGTATCAAACAAAGTGGGTAAGTCTTAAGAATAATAAATATAATACTTAGATTAGGTTTTGAACTCTGAAACTTTTTTCGAACCTTCGATCAGTCTTCCGATAACACTATCCGACCCGGATCTCTAACAGACCGGGATGAGGGTGTTATACAGGCTCACACAAGTCTGTCAACAATTTCTTGCGTTTGGTGGCGGTCATGGATTCAACATAGTCAAAGTGCTCATCTCCTATGTCATTCAAAGAAAATAGTGAGTTAACATACCCTTCATCAAAAAGTATGCATTTACCTCGAATCATCAAGAATAGAGAATCTTTTGTCACAAGATGTGCATAAAATTCTTGCACAATGGTGGTGTAGATCTCACCTTTATGATGGTAGAATGAACTCCACTTGGGAATGTCGATGATGACCATGAACTCTGGTGGGAATCCAACGGTGGTGTCAATTTGGAAGTCGAAGTGATTCTCGTACAAGAACGATCTTGCTGCAAAGCTCATTTCAAACTTTTTGCGGATTTCTTCATTGAAGAATCGTTTGAAAGGGGTAGATGAAGATGACATGGAGATAAAAAGAAGATTTGAATCGGTTTGAAAGGAGGGGAAAAGACGGTTTGAATCTTTCTTGAAAAAAGAAAGAGAATGAGAAAAGTGTTTCTTGAGGAATCGGCTGGGGTAAAAAAGATGAAAGATTGAGTGTTTAAGGGGTTTTAATAATGATAGCCGATTAAATGGGTAGATAATGATGGAAATTCAAGAGTTTTTATTGGAAAGGATTTTAAAGTGATAAGGATTGGGTAAGAATTTGAGTTGATAGGATAATTATGGTGGATTTAGTTCTAACCTAACTTTGGCGGCTAGGGTTTAAAGCTTCGAGAAAATTATTTTCTTATCCAATAAAATTAGGGTTTTCTCTTCTTTCTTCATCACATAAACCGATGCATGCCAAGATGCATTGTGTATGGCATCGCCCTTGGCAAGCATGCTTGCTGGTAGTGCTCCTGGCAGAGTTCTTGGCAATGTTCTTGGCATCAATTCTGCATACACTCAAAAGAAACTTTTCAACACAGCAAAAGAATAAAACTGAAAAAAACAACAAAAAGAAAAACAAAACTTGAATCCTAAAACGAACAAAAACAACTATCCTTATATTTACAAAAAGTTCAGATATGATGATGTTTTATGTTAACTCTGCCAAGAGGATCACCTCCTTGGCATTGTTTTGATTACCTTCCATGTAGTGCTTTAGACGTTGACCATTCACCTTGAAAATTTCTCCCGTCCTTAAGTTCTTAATGTCCACAGCCCCATTGGTGTATGGTTTAACAACTTTATAAGGACTCGTCCATCTTGATTTGAGTTTACTTGGAAATAGTTTAAGTTGGGAATTAAACAATATAACATGCTGCCCTATTTCAAATTGCCTTGGCATTATCCTACTATCATGCCAACGTTTTGCCTTCTCCTTATAGATCATAGCATTCTCATAGGCATGTGTCCTAAATTCCTCCAACTCATTGAGGTCGAGTAACCTCTTTTCTCCAGCAACTCTCCATGCCATGTCAAGATTTCTGATGGCCCAGTAGGCTTTATGTTCAAGTTCAAGTGGCAGATGGCATGGTTTACCAAAAACAAGTCTAAACAGTGAAGTACCCAAAGGAGTTTTGAAGGTAGTTCTATAAGCCTACAAGGATCCCTCTAGTCTCAAAGACCAGTCTTTCTTTGTTGGATTTACAGTCTTTTCTAGAATGTTCTTGATCTCCTTGCTTGAAATCTCAGCTTACCTGTTTGTCTGTGGATAGTATGTTGTGGTAATTCTTTGTTGTATATCGTATCTTCACAAAGCTTTAGAGATTAGATTACATTTAGAATGAGTACCCTCATCATGAATTATTGCTCTAGGGGCACCATATCGGGTAAAAAAGTGTTTGTGCCAAAACTTGGCAACGGTCTTGGCATCATTTGTTGGCAGGAAAACAACCTCTACTCACTTAGATACATAGTCAACAGCCAGAAGAATATATACATTACTGAATGATGGAGGAAAATGACCCATAAAGTCTATCCCCCATACATCAAATAAATCCATAGGCATAATATTTTGAAGTGGTAGTTGGTGTCGATCAGAAATGTTTCCTGTTCGTTGGCGTCAGTCACATGCCTTGGCATATTCATGGGCCTCCTTATATAAAGTCGGCCAAAAGAATCCAGACTGCAACACCTTGGCAGCAGTCTTCATTTCCGCAAAGTGTCCTCCATATGGTGCAACATGGCACAAATGCAATATGTTGTGTTGTTCATCCTCGGGCACACACTGGCGTATCACTTGGTCGGCACATTGTTTGAACAATATTGGCTCATCTCAATAGTGTTGCCTAACTTCTCGTAAGAATCTTTTCTTGGCATTGTATGCCAAGTCTGGTTGAAAAATATTGCTTACCAGGTAGTTGACAATGTTATCGTACCATGGCATAGCATTAACTGCGAGCAAGTATTCGTCAGAAAATTCATCTCTAATAACTTTAGTCTTACCATCTTCAATGTGATGCTCTAAACGTGAAAGGTGGTCAGCTACTAAGTTTTCGCTGCCTTTCATGTCTTCGATCTCTAGGTCAAATTCTTGAAGTAAGAGCGTCCATCGGATTAATCTGGCTTGGCATCCTTCTTTGCCAAGAGATACTTCAATGTCGAATGATCTGTATGAACCACAACCTTGTTACCAATTAAATAAAATCTAAATTTATCAAGAGCAAATACAGCAGCAAGAAATTCTTTTTCGGTTGTAGAGTAATTAAGTTGTGCTTCATTCAAGGTTCTACTGGCATAGTAGATGGCATGGAAAACCTTGGCATGCCGTTATCTCAAAACTGCTCTGACGACATAGTCACTGCCATCGCACATGAGCTCCAAGGGCTCATTCCAATTCGGTGCTAAGACTATAGGGGCATTAATCAATTTCTCTTTAAGTTCCTAAAATGCTCTCAAACAAGAATCGTCAAATGCAAAAGTGGCATTATGTTCCAACAACAAGCATAAAGGTTTAGCAGTTTTTGAAAAATCATTAATAAATCATCGATAAAAACTAGCATGACCTAAAAAACTCCTTATACCTTTAACCTTCGTCGGAGGTGGCAATTGCTTGATTACCTCCACTTTGGCTTGATCAACTTCTAGTCCTCTCTTAGTCACCCTGTGACCAAGAACAATGCCTTCATTCACCATGAAGTAGCATTTCTCCCAGTTAAACATTAGGTTTGTCTCGATGCATCTCTTTAAGACTTGCTCCAAACAATGAATGCATTCCTCAAATGTTTTACCAAACACTGAGAAATCATCCATGAATACTTCCATATTTTGCTCGATCATATCAAAAAAATGGACATCATGCAAAGTTGAAATGTTGCTGGCGTATTACATAGGCTGAATGGCATCCTTCTAAAGCAAATGTCCCATAAGGGCACGTGAATGTGGTCTTCTCTTTATTATCGGGTGAATGGAAATCTGATTATAACACGAATAATCATCTAAGAAACAATAGAAAGCTTTACCTGCCAATCTGTCTAACATCTGGTCAATGAAAGGCAATGGGAAGTGGTCCTTCCTTATAGCCTTATTCAGCCTTCTATAATCCATGCACATTCTCCATCCTAGAGGGAATCAATTCAGCTTTATTGTTTTGCACCACGGTCATGCCACATTTCTTTTGCACGCATTGCATCGGGCTAACCTATGAGCTATCGGAAATGGGATAAATGATCCTGGCATCAAGTCATTTTATGATCTCTTTCTTGACTACCTCTTTCATGCTTGGGTTTAGTCTTCTCTGACCTTCAATGGTCCTGCCATGGCACTCCTCTAAAATGATTTTGTGCATGCAAATGGTTGGGTTAATAAATCGGATGTCTACCAAGGTCCAACCCAACGCTTGCTTATAATTTCTTAATATTGCCAGCAATCTCTCCTCATGTTCATTGGTGAGATCAGTGGCAATGATCACTGGCAGAGTTGAGTGTTTACCTAAATAAGCATACTTCAAATGATTTGACAGTAGCTTAAGCTCCAACTCTAGTGGTTCCTCAATTGATGGTTTAGGTTCTTTTATCTCTTTGCCGACCAATTATAGTGGCTCAAAATAACTTACATCTCCAGCCTTCAAGGCTGACTCTTCAGGTTCCTCAAACAGTTCAACTATGCCATCAAGCATGCTGGCATCAAATTTTGTATCCTGGCATAACTGTGCCATGTCCACAGTATAAATGGAATCCATCATCTCCTCAACTTGACATTCATCAGGTTTATCTGCACATTTCAAAGCTTGAAACACATTAAAAGTAACATGCTGGTCATTCATATGCATTTTTAATTCCCCTTTATGAACATCAATAAGAGCCCTACTCGTGGCAAGGAATGGCCTACCTAAAATAATTGGAACATTGACATCAGCCTCATAATTCAAAATGATAAAATTAGCTAGAAAGATAAATTTGTCTACCTTTACCAACACATCCTCAATCTTACCCTTGGGATACGTATAGGATCGGTTTTCCAGCTAAAGTGTCACGGTAGTAGGTCTTGTTTCTATGCCAAGCTTCCTAAAAACTGACATTGGCATCAAGTTGATGCTGGCTCCCAAGTCACACAATGCCTTGCCTATAAATTTCTTGCCAATTATGCATGGAATAGTGAAACTTCCTGGATCTTTTAGCTTTGGTGGCAATCGGTTTAGTATCATGGTACTACATCCCTCAGTGAGAGCGAAAGTTTAAAAATCTCACAACTTTCTCTTTTTGGACAGAATGTCCTTCTTGAATTTTACATAGTTGGGCATTTTCTCAATGGCTTCTACCAATGGAATGTCAATTTGCAATTGCTTAAGAACTTCCAAGAAGTGCTTAAATCGTTGGTCCTACTTGTGATTTTGAAGTCTTGCTGGAAATGGTGGCGGTGGATAAACATATGTTGGTGTTGCCGGCTTTGCCAAGGCAGTGCCAGCATCTGTTTTGGATTTAGTATGATGTTTGGCCTTAGTCTATTTTTCATCAATGTTGGCATCATGTGTGGCACTGGTACTGGCATTACCACTGGCATCATCTATTTTAATTTCCTCTTTTTCTGCTTCTCTGGGCTTATCGCCGGCATTGGTTTTCACTTTGCAGTTAACTGGCTATTGGGCAGCCATCTCTGCCTCTCACTGCTTACTACTCTAAAGGGATATGGCCTTGCATTTCTCATTGTCTTTGTTCCGAGCATCTTTAGTGTCACTTGGCAAAACTCCTTGGGGTCGATTCTAAGTGCATTAGCAATCTGGACTTCCAAGTTCCTCATTGATCCTGCCAAACTCTGGACTGTGGCATCATTCCTCTCTATGTATTCTACTAGCGTGCCTCCTTGATTAAGTCTTTGCCCTTGCTGGAAATTGTTCTAGGTGTTATATGGCATGGCATTGTTATTCTACCTCTGGGCATTCTGGCGTTGGGCGTTATATTGGTTACCCCCTTGATTTCCCCAAGCTAAGTTAGGGTGTTATCTCTAACATGCATTGTAAGTATTGGAGTTAGTATTATAATAATGACCAGAATTGCCAATGAAATTTATCGACTCATGGTTTGTAGGGCATTCATCCACATAGTGGTTCTCTCTGCAAATGGTACAAAATTGTTCCAATGCTTTAACTTCTTGGGACTTTTTGTTCTTTTGCAAAGTTCCTGCCATGCTGGTGAGGTTGGAAATCTTGGCATGGATGGACGTTAGCTTATCCACCTTCAATTTCCTACTGGCTTTGGTTTCGGTCCCAAGTCTGGCAACAGGATATTCAAAGTTATTAATTGAAATCCTCTTAAGAATGCCAACAGCCTTTATGTAGTTTTTTCAAGTAATGAACCGGCTGCTGAAGCATCAACAACAGTACTTGTTTGTGCATTCAATCCATTGTAGAAGGTTTGTATTTGGGTCCAATTTCGGAATCCATGCATAGGAAACCTTCTCAATAGATCCTTAAATCTCTCCCAAGCATTATATAGGGTCTCATTCTCGGCCTGTCGAAATGTAATGATCTCACCACACAACTTGGCAGTGAGTGCTGGCGACTGAAAATGTGTTAGAAACTTCTGGCATAGGTCTCCCCATGAGGTGATGGGGCTAGGTGGTAAAGAATTGAACCAAGCCTTGGCTCTATCTCTCAAGGAAAAGTGAATAAACTTAGCTTCATAGTGTCTCCAGATACTCTGGTTTGTTGAAATAATTGGCAAATCTCCATGAACTACTTTAGATGTTGCCTCGGATCTCTAGTAAGTGCTCCATCAAATTGGCCTATATTTAAAAGAGTTTGAATCATTACCAGCTTAAGTTCAAAATTTGGTTCATTTACCTTTGTGCCAACAATTCCTGCATTAGATTTGCAATTTCAGGTGTTGAATGTTCTCGGATTGGCCTCTCTTCCTACGTATTAGCAATTGGGACATTAGAAGATGGTGGTGCATTGTTATTGGGTGGATCTCCATCATTGTTCACCACACCATTCCTTTGATTACCGTGATTCATCTCTCGGTATCTTTTCTTTAACCTCCAGAAGGTTCTCTCGCTTTCCGGATCATATGGCCAATCGTCCACCACAGGGTGGTTTCTGGTCATACACTGATGAAAACAAAAATAAATTAAAAACTAAAAGAAAACAAGTAAAAATTGAAAATAATCAAATCCATTGCAATCCCCGGTAACGGTGCCAAAAACTTGTAGACTCTATAGAAGAAGTGTGTTATGAATGCTGGTAAAAGAGGCAAAATGTATGTATTAGTAAAACAGTGCCAAGAGTCTTTTGCGTGCAAGTATACATGGTCTTCAAGTAATACAACAATTAAGCTGAGTATCGATCCCACAAAGATTGACTTGGACTTTGATTGTCTGATTGTTACTTGCCTTAGAAGAAAAGATGTTTGTTTTGAAGATTGTTTTGGAACTAATAAAAAGAAGAGAAATAAAAATGAAGTGAAACGTTGGCAAGGAAGGTGTTCTTAGTGAATGATGAGTGTTGGCAGGGAATACCTAGGTTTAATGTTGTCCATGCCAGCCTTTGTTGGCAAACTGTCTTGGCATTGTTTGTCGAGAAAATTCAACATTAGCAATGTCTCTCTCGATGGTCATTGCCCTAAGTCGACTATGTAAAACCCCCTATATCTCTATAGTGAATGTTTTTACATGCACTGAGTTGATTAAGAACCAATCTATACTCCTAGGGGGTAGATATCACTACTGAAGTAAATTCATCTACTTGAACGACTTCTCTCGAAGCTTCTCTCCCTAGTATTCAACAACTTAGTCGTTTCCACCCCAAGTCTGTTAAGATATTGAGGGACAATAGGATAAATGTGTCAGCTCTCACTTGGCAGAGCACTTAGGAAAATTTTAAGTATGTCGAATAGGAAAACTTTTGCCCAAACAGAATTGTCATTAAAGAAACTATAGCATGAAATCAACATTTAAACCAAACATCCCCCACCAACTATGAAATTAGTTCATGGTGAGGGATTTAACCAATAAAACCATAACCGTTTTCAAATACATCATCATAAAAATGAAATCAAAAACACTTAAAACAAGAGAATGGGCGAGAGGGGTCTCTCGATGCAGCCCTCAAATCCAGGATCTCAACCAAGTGGTTAAACCACCCTTCCTCAGTGCAGCCGACCGTCACTCGTCGAGCACTCCAACACCTTACTCCGATCACTTCTCACTCTTCACGATCTTCTCTCTCAACTTGCCCTAAAATGCTTGATCGGTTGGTGTTTATATAGGCGTGCAAGGGAAGGGAATATGATAGCTTCTTCATTTGAATTTCAAATGCTCCAAGGATAAGATATAGAGTCTTATCTGATCGGTGTGATAGCTTATCAAGCTAGGGCTAACGTCATCATGCCGATGTTGCCTTGGCACACAAGCTTGGCATGTCTTTGCCAACATAGCTTGGCATCACCTTATCCTCTATTTTCTCGGAGGTTGGTCTATTTGTGATCTTTTAGGAGCCTGATCATATTCTATTTTTTAGGGTTCAATAGCCTCTTGGCATGGCATCAAGTCCACTTCTCTGCCAACAAGTGCTTGGCACTATCTGGTACTTTTGTGCCAACAGCACTTGGCATTCTCCTTGGGAATCCTAACTGTGTTGCTTTCTTGTGCCTAATCCTATGCCAAACCTACAAAATAGCCACAAAAACAACCCTTCACACTGGCATAGACAAAAAACTAAACTCCTTATGTAAATGCATGATTCTAACAACCTAATGCAACTAAATGTACCTAAAAAAGCAAGAGTAATGTAAAATTGGCATTAAAAATAGTATTTTTGGAGAGGTAACAATTGGAAATCGTTGCAGAGGAGCGAGAGGCATGACATTCAAAGCGGAGCCATTATCAATTAGCAGTTCCAGTAACACGTGACCTTTACAATGAGTGGTAATGTTTAGGACCTTGGTGAACCCCTTACCTTCCCCAGTATTTCATCGTCACTGAAGGTGATGTAATTATCGGTGGTGATATATCTGATGATCTAGTCCAACTTCCCGACTGAGATATCACTTGTGATAAAAGTGTGATTAAAAACCTTTAACATTGTGTCGCGATACTTTTCTGAGTTTAGCAGGAGATCGAGTACCGAAATCTAAGCTAGCTGCTTCTGAAGTTGTTCCATGATGTTATACTCGCTGTGCTTCTAGAATCTAAAAAATTCCTGAGCTTGGCTTTCGTGACTGGTTCCTTGATCTTTGGAGGTGGCTCCTCTCCGAACATCTTCTTGGATTTAGTCTCAACTTCCTTGCATTTTTCCCTCTTATTCCTCTGGCGCCCTCAGATTCTCTAGAGTATAGGATCGACCACTCCTTGTGAGATGTCCTACATCACTTACTTCTTTGGTACTTGGTTCCAATCCTTGAGCAGATTTTGTCCCCATTTCCATATCATCCCCTCCTTGCGAACTAGAGGAGCCTGGTATTGTAATGCTTGCAGTGTAATTCTATGGAACCATCTGTGTATCCTTGAAAGGAAATGACCTTGGGGTAGCAATTATAATCTTGGGGGTCACCTCTGGCGCACTTGCTTCACCTGGCTTGAGAGCGAGGACAAATGGTCTTTTTGCATTGTACTTGGTGTCTTGAGCGTCTGACGCATAGACTTCTAATTCCCTTCTTCCTTTTTCTTTTTCAAGGAACTCGATCTTTTTGTTGTCCATCATAATCTGTATCAACTAACGGAACTCTTTACAATCTTGAATCTCATGATCCCTCGACTGATGATATTCGCAATACGGGCCACAACCCTTCTTCACGATCACCATTCCTCGGTCAATGAGGTGTGCCATACATAGTTGTTGGAAAACCTGCCTTAATGGAGATTGGACTTTAGATACATCCACCCTAGCTCTTCTAGCATACTCGTCTTCAACAACATTCATGCCTTGACCTCCATGGTTTCGTAGGGGTTATTGGCCATGCTTGGTTCCCCCAACAGCAATACTCTGGTCTGGATCATATTCTGAACAAACTTCTTAAACGCTATACAATTCTCAATCGAATGCCCCAGGACATCAGCATGGTACTCGTAGTGTACCTTGGGGTCATACCACACCGGGTAAGGTGGGTTGAAAGGTGTGACATGATAAGGCAGAACTAAATTTTCCTTATACAATTGTGAGTAAAGTTCCTTGTAAGATGTTGGTAAAGGAGTGAAAGACCTATTTTCCCCATTCTTCTTAGGTCCTCTATCTTCCCTCTTGTTGAAGTTTCGAGCGTTCCCCATTGCGGCTTGGGGATGGGAGATAGTGAAGTTCTTGGCGGTCTCAAAAGTGTTTGTGTTGTTAACCTCGTGATCATTCTTGTACTGTTTGCGAGAAGGCTCCCCTTCGTCAATTCTCCCACTTTTAATGGCAGCCTCAATGCGCTTGCCAGTCATAACCATCTCCGCAGAGCTGTTAATGGGATTGTTGATAAGCGATCATAGAGTGTCCCTTTTAGCGAGTCTAAGAACCATCCTCATCCTCCTTTACTCAAAACTTTTCTTCGAGATCCTTCTAGGTATCTTCCAACTGCTTTGTGAATTCTTCCTTCATTTGGTTTAGCTTTTATAACTCATCAAAATTTGGGATTTTATCCATGATATTCTCGACATTCCTAAAGGTCACACCTGGCTGGGCTTGGGTAGATGCACCAACATGAGAGGAAGATCCCCTTTGTGGAGGGTTCGGTGAAGGGTTAACAAAGAGAAGGTTCTTAAATATTGGGGCATACAGGCGGTCCCTCGAGTTTTGGGTAAGATTCTCAACGGTTTCCTTCTCTCTTGGATCTTATCCTAGATGAGATTGCAGCATCTGAGATATTTATCTCATCATATCCTGTTGAGACTTGATGATGGTGTCTCTCAATTCTTTCTGAGTTCGCTCCAACTGGCCTCTCAGATCGGTTTCCAATTTTGCAAAGCTTTCCTCCATTTGCCTTGTTTGTAAGCAAGTACGGTATGGGTGTGGAATGATTATAATTTAAAGAACCAAACTGCTATTTTCTGAAATAAAAAGCTTTTTAATTAAATTTAGCAATTAAATACCGTATACAAATAAATGTGTTAGGCAGGAATACAAAGAGCAACACTAGTTCAGCAAATATCATCGTTAAACGACTTTCATTTAAGAAAACATTATCTCGCTACAATAATTAAAGAAACCCAACTACGATATGATCCTAACCAATTATCTAGGTCGACGATCTCCCTCAAGATCCAAATAATCCTTTCTCCTTTCTCAAATTAATCGTCAACGCAATTGTGAAGCTCGGCAGCATCTTCTGCTAGGAGCTGTATCTTTTGAGCGGCCTCTTGCATCTGAGCCGTCTATTGCGCCAATTCTTGTTCTTGCCTCCAAATAGTGTAAGCAGGGAAGTGTAGTTGCTCCAAAGTCAGCCTCTGATACACCTGGACCGCTCCCCTAAAGCTTGCTATATGGTCATTGAGTCGTTGAACCTCGATTCCAATTCTTCAATTCGATCCTTGAAAGCATGATTCTCCAATCTACTAGCTTTTAACTTGTTGGTTGAACCCTTGTGCCTGAAGATAGACCTTTCCAAACATTTTACTTGATCTTTCAATGCTTCGTTTTGGCGTCGTTCCTTCTCAAGCTGCCTTGAGTGAATAGTCTGTAGGTTCTCCATCTCTTGTGCGAAAACAAGCACTTGGTCCAAGTGTTTTTAATACTTCCTCTTGTAATTCTTGGCTCTCGCCTTCTCCTCTTGGAATCAGAGCTCCAACCCTTCGCTCGGTCCATCCTCCGTGACTCTCTTAGCCTTTGCAGTTTTTGGATTTCCTTTTTTTCCAACTTAAGTTCGAGTTCCAATTCATCTTTCTTTCTTTGCAAATCCTTAATCACCCCCTCGAACTGTGTTTTATCCAACTCAAAGTCGAACCTTTCTTAATTGGCTTTCTCTTCGAGCTGAATATACCTATTTTGTTCCTCTTCGAGCTATTTTCTCATCAAATCGACCTCGGTGGGAAGCGTAGCCAATCTCTCTCCACAGACCTCCTACCATCGGGATTCAATTGAGGAATATTGTCATTGACACGATTGAATTGCCATGCTTCATACTCGGGGGTAACCATGTAGGAAGGATTCATAATCCTAACTCGCCTTGCATTGTTCCAAGTTGAGGAAGTACTATAGACCACCCTTTTGTAGCCTTTCTCTTTCTCGTAGTCCATGTTGAACTCGTTCAATCCTTTTCGGGCTGGCACAAACTGGTTCGAACCATACCATCTCAAAACCAAAACGGGTGTGTAAGTTGTATGCCCCAAAAGACCAAGTAGTGGTACCCAGGAGTGTTCCCCACATCTATAAAGGATATTCCTTGCTGATAGCCTCGAAGCTCTCCAAAGTGTGTATTCTTCCTTTAGATTTCAAAGAACATCTAGCCAAACCTCATCGGATCTTCTCGTCAACCAATCCCCTTTTCGCATGAACTCCTCTAATGGTGAGAACTTGCCGTCATAGATAGGCCTTGAGTAGTTGACATCGGACCAAAGATGACTGTAAAACCAAACGGTCAAAATCTAGGGACATCCTCGGAAATGACCCCCACCATGCTCTCTACAAAACCTCAAGGACCGAAAAGTTTCTGACAAAATTATGGGTACCTGATTAGTCCCACCACCCAAACAATCAAACAGATCCAACACCGATGGGTCAATAAACCCTAATGCTTTAGGAAACAACACCAACCCATAAATCAAAAGTGCAAATAGGTCCCGCTGAACTCGACCCACAGGGTGTACTAAAGCTAAGACCATAATTCCTTCCCACTTGAGATACTCTTTCATGTTTTGTAACTTGATTGTCGACCCAAGATGGCAAAGTGTCCGAGAACCTACCAAGCTTAACCTGAAAAGACTTGTTCTTGTTCGGTTTATAGTAGAATTGGTTCTTGTCGATCTTCTTGCAATGTACAAGGGCTTGACACTCTTCAATTATCGGGGTTAAATCAAAGTTGTCGATTGTGAAATAACTATAAGCTGAATTCCAAAATCCTACCAAGTCTTGAAGTAGTGATTGATCGAACAGAACATTTAACAAGTATGCAATGTCGATGTACTCATCTTTGAAAGCATTTATTGTCTCAAAATCCCAACTATTCCACACCGGCCTCAACCCGGACACATCATTGAATTCTGTGTTCATGAAAGTCTCGGTTGACATTGCTGACCTAAACCCGGCAGAAATATTGCCCCTGTCATGTAGTTGCTCTCCTCCTAACCATACTTGCACATCAGAATTTTTCTCGCCATTGCTATGGACCAAATCCCTTATTGACCTAGCCTTTAATTTTAGACTATTTCCTGACTCAATGTGTTCTTCATGATATGACAAGATATGCAAGACAAAAAGGTGGAAAGAAAAAGGACGGAAAACAAGAAGAAGTGTTAGTCAAAGAATAAACAATAAATTCGAAAATGAGAAAAGATAAATGCAAACAAAACAGACGAAAGGAAAACACGCAAAGAAATCCTAACCGCGTGAATTCTAGTTCGCTATGGTTATTTGCATGGCTCTAATGGGGTGGGCATCCTAGATTCTCACGCATGGGTTCGATTCTAAATAAGGGTACCCAAACCTATCTTATTATCTACTAAGGCAATAAGAACCCCAATTCTAGCCCATTACAAGCTCACGAATTGGATTCAGTTCAAGGGAAAGCACGACCTAATGATGTGGAGGGTTGCTCACGTATCAAATGTGTGAATTATGGAAGTAACTTACCAACCCGGGAAGGGCTACTCACGTAGGTATGTGGCGTTTCACTCCCACTTAAGGAACAGAGCTCGGGTATAGAGCTTGATGATCATGGTGCAACATATGTCAGTGATTCCTTAGAAATTAAATGAAAAATTAATCCGAAAACCACCGATTATCAAAGCTCGTGCAATCGAAGTCACATTTTCAAGAAAAGCTCAACCTCATTAAAGTCAATTAAAATTTCAATAATTTCCATCATTAAAAGCAACAAATATCTTCTTGGCTTAACTCTCTTCTTGTTTTGCAAAAACAAAATATTCCCCAGCGGAGTCGTCATGTTGTAGCGATTTTTATTATTATCTTTTCGCTATGGGTCATCCCACATCATTTTCTGAAATTTGGTTTAAGGGAAATTTCTTTTGAAAATTCGTGTTTATGAAAATAGTAAAGATTTGGTGTCGCCACTGACCACTTGGCAGACACCATAAAAACCAGAGATTCACTTTGAAAAAAGGGTTTGGGAGTTGGTTATGCGTGTGGAAGGATTAGCACCCCCATCACGCCCAGAAATCGGTACCAAAATATTTGTTACTTTTAAATGGATGGAAATTGTTGGAATTTAAATTGAATTTGATTAAGTGTACTTAATTAAAAATTGACCTTAATTGAACATGCTTTATCAAATTGGTGGTTCCGAATTAATTGGACATTTAATTAATAAGGATAACGATACATCAGGCCATAGATTAAATCGACATCAAATAAGCCTGACTGTCATGTTAATTTATGGTTCGAATTTTGTACGTCACCTTTATGCATGATGCAAGCATTTAGATATGATGTTATGACTTGTCAATTTTAATTATCATTTACCTTGGGACGGTAAGGATTAATTCAAATATTTGGTTAACATCTATTAAGCCATGACTGTTATGATACAAATATCAGAATTAATAAATACCTTCTTTTTATGGTTTAGATTAATTGATATGCAATCCAAATAAAAGGTCATATGAATGACAAGTATAAATGCATGCCACATAAGAGATCCAAAATAACGGCCCACTAAAGTCCTAACCTAAAAAGCCCAAATTATGGAAGTTTAATTAGTGATATAATTATTAATTAGGTGAATCTAATATTAACCCTAAGTCAATTAAACCCTAAAAACTAATAAATTATGAATTATCTTGCACTATGATAATTAATTTGATTAATTTCAAAACTAGTATCCCAAAGAGTCAAGAATACTATTTAAAATGAATAAAGTTAATTAATCATGATTTTAAATTAAATATCCATCTAAGCTCAATGTCAATTTTATCCTCTAGGGTAATTAAGTAGTGTTCAACTACTTTAATGAATTTAACATTTATCCCAATAAGTTAAAGATAAATTTAAATTCACTAAACTAATTTGAACCTTAAGTCTAACTATGGCTCTACAAACTAACCCTAGAATCAATTTAATTAATTTAAAGATTATGCCCCCAATAAGGCGAGCGCACACTTTAAATTAATTAAATCAAATTACCCTAATCTAACCTAAAAAGCCTAACCTAGCAAAAAAAGCAAAACCACAAATCAAACCCTAAAACATTAGCAAACTATACTACGCACAAACATAAATAAACACCAAACATATATACATAAAAAAACTTTATTTAAACTATATATTATACGTTATATATAATAGACAATACATATAATATATAAATTAAAGCCATATATTTATATATATATATAAACCATATATTATAATATATTTAAAAACTATATTATACACTTTATAAAAATTATATATTATATACTTTATAAAAACTATATATTATATGATATAGAAAAACTACATATTATATACTATATAAAATATTATGTATTATATAAAAACTATATATTATTCTATATAACACATATCAAACCTCATTAGGCATATATATCCCCATCACACAAATCAAACATAAATTGACATTAAGAATTGAAAACTAAAAATAAAGGATGCAAGGCAAAAATTAAACATGCATGATAAAAATGGGATATAAAGGGGTTTCAATTCTGGATTTAGGGACTAAATTAGCAAAATCAACAGTTATAGGGCCCAAATTAAGTGGAAATTAAAAGGCGGTCGACTTTGCAAAACTCTCGAAAGCTTCAGGGATTGAGGCTGTGGTTATGAAACTCATAAGGGCTCTCGGCACAAAAACCAAAGGGTGGAGGGATTTAAAGGGGAAATAACCCATTTTTAAAAACCCTTAAAACAATATAAAAAGGGCCTTTCAGCCCTACGATTTCCTCTTTTGGCCATTTTCTCAAAAACCTCTTATAAAACCCTTTTCTTTTCTCTGAAAACAAACATCAAAAACCACCCTTATCACTCCAAACTCAAATCAAAACCGAGGAAATGGGATGAACACCATCCATTGTTCGTCGTGTTCATCATGAATACATGAACTCAAACCCAGAACCACCACCAAACCCAGAACTCGGTGGCTTCTCTACCGTACGCCACCACGCCAGCCGCTGCTCGTCGGCCGCCGGCAAACTCAAAACAACCTAAATAGACCCTTTTCTATATTTAAGACCAAATCTACCCTCAGTTTCACCTTAAAAACCATAGATCCCTTACTTTTAAAAGAAACAGAATCCCATTTTTTTAAACACGACCGAAGCCAAACCCCCTTTTGGCCATTCTTCTATTCAACTCACCATTTACAACCTTGAGAAGGCCAGAAGGCTTGTCACCAGTGAGGGAAGATGAACAGACGCGGAGAAAGGGTAGACGCTAAAGGTAAAACTAAATCCCTAACTCTATGTATGTGTGCACTGAAATGAAAAGCTAGGATAAGGTATACCTTAAAGCTTTCTTTTTTTCCTATTCTCTATTGCTCGAATGAATCCAGAATGTTTACAATCATTTTAGGGTTTTGATTTTATACCCTAAATATTACATGTATTTAGGAAAAATGAAAAGGGAAAATTTCTATTAGTTCTCTGTCGATTCTGATAATTTGTGCGCATTTCTCTGAAATTCCTGGCATTTTGGTGTATACTCGTCCTTTTTGACATATTGTTTGCTTTGTTTGTTATGTCGTCATGGTCGTTTCTAAGGAGAGGGGACCAGAGTTGTTGCTGGCGTAGCTGGGCGATGGCGAGGTGGTGCTCGACTATTGGCTCCTCTTGCCAACGTAGAGGTGAAGATGGCACTGGAGAGCCGCGCATGCGGCACGTGCAGAAGCTAAAAGGTCGCTCTTGGTGTAACCTGGACCGTTCGATCTCCCTTCTAGATTTGACGGTTCTGGATAGGCTACGCAAAAACACAAGGGTGTTAGGGTTTGAATAAGTTAGGGCTAGGGATTTAATTGTAACTGGGTCATAAATGGGCCTTATGTAAAAAAAATTATATTTTTATATTTTTTGGCCTTTTAAATGTAAGTGGACTTATATATATATATATATATAAACTTGGGCTTTTTATTTATATCAACTCTTATATATACATATTTTAGGCTTTTTAGTATATGTTTTTTAGAGTAGTAATAATATAACAATGACCATACATGGTATTATATAATATGTATTACTAATATGTGATGACCGAACATGGAACCCAAAAAACTAGCAACACTTAATTGTGATAAAGAAATAATGAACTAATAAACCCCTTTTTGGAGTTTTAATGATAATCATATATACACATAGTATAAAATGGTTATAACAAATAAAAAATAGATCGAATAGCTAAACTAAGCCCTTTTCTGCAAAATATAAAAATAGGTTAACACCCCAGACAAAATTAATGATTACATATGCAAATAAAGGCACTGATTCCATAGGTGATCACTTTAGAACAACTTTCATTGAAAATAAAGAGGTATCGATTACAAAGCAAATAAAACAAATTCCTATAGATAGGCGCCAGCCCTAACTCCTAATTCTTCGATGGCTTGAAATAGTTGAATGAATCTTGGTGCTTCATCCATCTTCGGGGTAATGAAAGGTCGAAGAGCTTCGACTTCCGCAGCTAGAGTCCTCAGATGTTGGGCTACCTCTTGCTCCTGAACCATCAAAGTTGTGTAATAGTCATCCCGGTCTTAAATTATTCGGGTGGCATCACGAAGTCGCTTTAACCAATAATTATCTCCCCTCTCCGCGGCTTCTTCAAGGACCGTGATTCAACCCAATTAGTCTTGAACTATGGCCTCTAAAGTTTCAATTTGGGCACGAAGCGTCACGTTCTATTACTAACTGGCCTGAAGCTCAAGGAAACCATTTTAATTGCGGTATTCTTGGAACGACTGGTCCTATTTTGCTATCCTTGCTTCTAACTGGGCATTCTGAGCATGGCTTTCATTTAGACTCTTGAAAGTGGTGGTATACATACCTTGCATCTCTTGTAGATGATTCTTTTTTTCATGTGATTTTCTTTTCCATGCGGCACTGTTCTCCCAATCCACTACTTGTTTGTCTTTCTCATTTTCTTGCTTGGCTTTCTCTCTTTCTTTATCAATTGCACTCTTACAAGCCTTTCTTTCCCTCCCAATAATCAACTTGTTGCTTTCACTTTCTTTCTCAATGGCTCGCTTACCTTTCTCTTTTTTCTTCCTCGACCAACCGCATACCATTTCTCTTTCTTTCTCAACTGCTAACAATATTTTTATGTCGGCATTTCGCACCAAAGCTTGAAGTTTGATGATATCATTTTGGTAGAGGGTTTTTTTTTCCTTTAAATCCGAATTTTCTTTCCTTAAGTCATTGATTGTCCCATCGCGTATATCCACGTCCAAGCTTACCTTGTAAAGCTTGCTTGCATGTTCGGCTTGCAAGGCCTCAATCTTCTTCTTGTTGAAATCTTCTCGCCATTCCGTGGCCAAATACTCTCGCAATGGAGAAAAGCTCCCCAAGAATATGCCGGGTAAAACTTGTTGGAGTATGCCCACAGACCAATCATGAGATGGTTGTAAAAGACATACTTATTTTTATCATTTTATTAATATAGAGCCATTATTATTTTCAGCTTTATTCTATGAATTTATAAATAAACTAAATTAAAATAAATTTCTTAGAATAATATAGTTATTCTTAAATGTCCTTAGTTGAGTATTATTGTGGGCATGGACAACAATAATATATTAAGACTAATATGTAGTTGATTTATGACAAAGTGTTGTCATTGACATGGAGATGTCAAAATCAACACATAAGTATGTGTTAGGGAACGACATACTGGACTGACCCGCTATGAGCATGTTTCTTGGATTATTATGTGACAGTCACAACATTGCTCATGGTGATAACTAAATGTATGATCCTCATACTTAAGATCATCATGATTTCAACATCGTGAGTGGCATATTTTGATTCGACCAAACGTGTGTCGTAACTGACTACACTATAAAGACTGATATTGGATATGTCACAATCCATGTAGCAAAATATGGTTGATCAAGATAGGATTTGTCCCTCCCACATAATAGGAGTAATATCATAGGAAACTTGATTGAGTGAGACTAGAAAATGCATGGCCATGCTTGAATAAATTGATATGGGATATCAAAGTTATTCGTTTATAATAGTCTACTCAAGATATCAAAAAACATTAGATGGACTATACAAGTGTGACTAATCCATTACTTGTGTCCGATCTAGATGTGAGGATAAAAAGGATGAAATACATAAAAGAAGTTAATCACGAAAAAAAGGTTAAAACGAACCACGATTTCATGTAACTTAGGTAGCAATGATGTATTGCTAGATGTCACTCATTGCTTGTAATATTAAAATTGTTCTGGATATTACTGCTAACGTTACATGAACCTACAAGGGTCACACCCTATGATTGAAACGAACAAATATCGACTAGATAGCATGTGTAAAAACTTGTTGTACACGTAATTAGTGAGAAACCGAAATTGTTATAATTATTGTAATTATGGATAATTTCGTTTTTATATATATGTTAATATTTGATAAGTTATTGTAATTATCAAAGACTATTAAATATATATCTCTAAAAGAAACTTAATTAAAATAGAATCAGATTCTACATATTTAATTATATTCGGTTAAATATATTGTATAATTAAAGAATCTGAATTTAATTAGAATTAGGTTTTTAAATACTATATAAAGGCATAAGGTCTAGCAGCCAACATATGTTTTTTGAAAATCCCCTCTAACAGTTAGAGAAGAGAAAAAATGTTCGTTTTATTCGGGTGGATTGCGTAGAGGTCGGAACGCTACTATGATGACTTGGATTTAATTTGGATTCTCCTATACTCATTGTAGAATTCGAGATTACTTGAGGTAATGTTTTCATCCTTTATCACCCTGAATTCGTCCCTTGTACATGGATCACTGGTGAATTACGCCAGATAATTTTTTCGCTGCACCATGGGGTGTACCGGCGTTTCAAAACAAAACTTTCTTCAGTGTTTTCCAAAAGTGACTTTGGATCCAAACCTGAAGTAACTGATCAAAACCTCTAAGTCTCCCCTCCTCATACCTTCGGATAGCATTCAAGGAAATGAAGGTTTCGGTCAAGATTGTCGGTGCCAGATTCGCCTTCCTCTTTAAGCGTTCAAATAAATCCAAAACAACTACATCAATACCATTCAAAACTCTCGGAAAGATTATCAAACCATATATCCCTAAGGCAAACAAGTCCATCTTCATAACTTCATCTGGGTGCGTAGGTATTATATCTCAAATGCATTCCCATGAAAAACGACATTATTCCCTCAATTCTGAATAAAACCTTTTACCCAATCTTCGCTCATTCTGGCTATATTCCTGAGCTTGGCAGGATAATTCTGAGATTTTGGGTGTTTAGAATAAATACAATCTTTCTTAACATTTTTGTGATTAAGTAGAGCCGTGTATTCTTCGATTGTAGGCATCATGTCCTCCCCATTAAAAGTGAAACAACAAAAGGCAGGGTTCCAAAACTGGAATAAAGCTCAGAACAGGGGCTCATTATCTCTGACTGTAATATCCTCAAATTTAGTACATAAGAAGTTACTACAATACCTTCATTTAATCCCTAATTGGTTGAAAGAAAGGTGTTAAATCTAGTTATAAGGAATAGAATGCTATAATTGAAAAAGTGGTAACCTAATGTATAAGTGACCAAACCGAAACAATTGTTAAATTGAAGGAATGCATGCAAAATTTTCGCATTCCTATAATGTCCCTAGACATGTCATTAATTAAAGGATAATTAAGGGTAAATTAGTCATGTGGAGGAGATAATGGATGATCCATTATCATCTTCTTCTCCCCTTTTGCCGTGGAATAAGACTGGGAAGAGAGAAAGAAAATTTTGTGAGAAAAACTCCATAGCCATACATTCAAGCTTGGAATTGGAGTTGATGACATTCATTTAATCTTAATAGGAAGGTAAAATCTCTTCCTTAATGTGTTATAGATACAAATGATGCATTTAAATTTAGGGTTCTTGCTTGAATTACATGAAATTGATGAATATATAGTGAATTGATGTTATGAACTAGTTAAGAAGTTCAATTGATTGATTAAACCATGAAATTGACATGCCAATAAAATGAATAGGACAACTTAATGTTGTCAATAGCTAAATTCTAATGAGATATATGTATAGTTGCTGGAAAAATTGAGGAATATGAACATGGTTGGAAACAGTCTTGATTAGGGACTGTTTTGATAGGGAAAATGTGTAAACATGTCAAATGAACATAGAAACCTATTTTGATCATGTTGCTAGGTAAAATGAAGATTGAATTGAATAGATATGTTGCTGGAAAATGACTACAACTAATTGAACTAGTGAAATTAGGTAATGGACTGCCTAGTTGATGAATTGGATGTGTAAATGTGATCAAATAGATCAAATTAGGTTCAACATGATAATGCCCTGTTTTAAGAACATTTCTAGGTGAATTATGATGGACTAGACATGTATGAGCATGAACATGAATGGAATTGCTAGTTAGGACCTTGCTAAAATGAGTTAAGGAACTAGGAATTCAACCTAGTGTAATCTGCCCAGAATGTTCTGTTCTGGGCAGTAACTTGAAAATCACTATAAATTGTGTATAATGAATTTAAGGCTGAAATTTTTATGGACAACACCTTGATATGTCTAAATTCATTAGGAGAAAACAGAACTGAACTCTGGGTTATATGCTGAATTGTAGAGAAGAAGCACTAAGGACAATGCAAACTGTCCAGTGTAGCAAAATGCCCTATCTTTATGTTAAAAATGTATTAATTGGCAAAGAAATAAAATGCAAGCCTTATATGGTCATAAAGACAATTTTTTAGCTTTCCAACGGAGTAAACCAATTGAAATTCCAACGTACGGAATGAAAGATATGAATATTTAAGTAGGTAGTGCACATGCTGCCAGGCAGTAACAGTTTAGATGTTATATTGAATTTTATGCTTATGTATGGAATCACATAATAACTCAATTGATTGCTGGATTGTGTCTAACACCTTATGTATTGTATGAATGTTAGATCAAGTGCAAATTGATGATAAAGGGGCTCACTTAGATCAACAAGCTAGTAGAGGAAAGGGATTACAATAGCAAATTGATGATAAAGTTTGGAGAGGGCGGTAACCTCTCCAAGTCTACTTTGATTTGTAAATTTTATTGTATCTTAAGTGTAAGTTGCTTAATTATCTTGCAATGAAGCAATAGCAAGGTAAGTACTCCTTTGAGTGGTTACTTGATTGTGAAGTATGCTTGAATTGTCATTGATTGAATTGTAATGCTTATTGCCTAATTGAATTAGATTGAATTCAAGCATGATGATATAGATAGAAGTACACAATTCATTTTTGAATGACATATTGATTGATACTCCTATATTAACCATGGAAACATTGATATTGGACTGGAGTGAGCCATATTTGATTAAAAGGGAATATTGGCACAAATTGTGCATATTGAATTGAACACATGCTTCTAATTGATTGAAAGGGATAACTATTGAAAGCCTTTGTCTCGAGTCGATCTTAGATGTAGTTGGCATGCCATAGAGTCTATAGAGCTCATTGTCGGGGTGAACTACAGTCCGGGACATTGGTCCCTAATTGGCGACAGTAGGAGGGAAGTATTGTTATTGGTCATTGGCGACAGTAGGAGGGATTGACCAGGTACTTGGTACCATATAGATTATTGTTATTGGCGACAGTTTGGTTGGAGACTCGAGTATCTAGACTGAGTGATCGATTCTCAAGGCTATACCTAAAATGAACTAATAACTCATGCACGTTGAACCTATTGCTACATTGAATTGTATTGATTGATTGTAAAGGAAAAACAAATGCTATGATCTATTGCTATTGAAACATTGATTGAGCCTTGCTTATATGAGATTGCTTGATTGTAAAGAAAACATCAAATGCCATAAACTATTGAACAATGCTTAGGAGATTGTTTGTGTATTGAAACATTGATTGAACATTGCTTATGAGATTGCTTGATTGTAAAGAAATCATCAAATGCCATGAACTATTGAACAATGCTTAGGAGATTGCTTGTGTATTGAAACATTGATTGAACATTGCTTATGAGATTGCTTGATTGTAAAGAAAACATCAAATACATGAACTATTGAACAATTCTTAGGAGATTGCTTGTGTATTGAAACATTGATTGAACATTGCTTATGAGATTGCTTGATTGTAAAGAAAACATCAAATGCCATGAACTATTGAACATTGCTTAGGAAATTGCTTGTGTGTTGTAACATTGATTGTGTTCAAAGGATATGCTATGCCTAAAGAAATCAAATTGGACGATTAAGCATGTCTAAAATTCAAGCCTTGTATTGATATTGAATTGAAAATTAAGCAATGTACCCAGTATTGTTTGCCTAGTTTCGAATGGTTCCTTATTGATAAGGGAACCATACCATCTATTTGATGGTTCGTAGTTGAGACTTATTGTATTGCTGCCTTGTAACTTTAACTCACTCACTAAGCTTTGCTTATTCAAATCTCATTTCTACGATTCAGGTTGATAATGGATACTATCTCGAAGTCTAAGCTCGTACAAGTCACATTTTGTTTAAAAGAGTATGTTTCCATCTTGTTATAGTTCTCCTAGGATGGTGGCACCTAAGGCATGTATAATTATGATCACTTAGTTATGGTTTGTATAAATTAAGCTCATCATCTATAAGAGTATGGTATGTATATATATGAGCATGTATGCACTTTAACGAACTTGTGTGCTTGTTAGCCGAATATTAGGTTTTTATGGTTGAATTATGCATGTCATGGTTGAATAGATCTCTTGAAAATGGCTAGTTAACATCTAGTAAACATAGTAATCTACATGTTTAAAATTGAACCACCTTGGCCACTTATGGTCTAGCTAAATGATGTATATGACATTGTAAGCATATATGTTCGATTAAGGTAACTTAAGTAAATGATGTAATTCATATAGTGGTATGCCTAATAGCTACAATGAATCTTGTAAACTTCTATTGTGTTAATCATACAATTCGAATGGTTTCTTACAAATCTAGTAAGTCTTAAATGATATTGAATGTGATATCAAATTGCATTAAGGGTACTAATGTATCTAATAGGTGCATCACACATTGTATAATGGGTCCTCACCTAGTCAAATTGTTTCTTAATGTATAATAAAGGCTTAAGTCGAATGAAATTATCTAGCTTATTAGGTATCGATTATTGATTGTAAATGTGGTAACTTACCTAATCCTACTAGGGTGGTTAGAGTATGTTACAGAATGGTAATCAGAGCCTATGGTTGCATGATTCTAGGGTCTATTGCATGAATAGGCTATTGTCATTGATCATTTAGGTGCCACCTAGGAGTTACTTGAATATTGATTGGATTGTGACTTGAGCTTGACTTCTCTTACTTCTTATACATAGAATGTCTGAAACAAGTTTGGGCAAGGATAATGAGAGTCCGACTGGCTCCTTCAATAAGGGGGGAGTGTAAGGATGAACCAGGATCCCCTGAAGCCTACTGAACTCCAACAAGTTCAGCAGGAAGTTCCTGTGATCAATCCTATTCAATGTGTGTGTAGTTGTCTATATCTCAGGTTACACGGTGCCATTCCGATTATTGCTTGGTTATGTGATATGTGTGAATCATGATCATATACTGAAGGCTCGTATAGGGAAGCTAACTATGAATGTTGAAGTCTCTTATTAAAGAGAGAAATAATCAATTATCCTACAAATATTGAATCTTAGAGCCATGATATTGAAAGGCATTGGAAGGAACCGAAATGATTAATTGAATTTTTTTTAAAAGACATCAAGTAAAAGACAAGTAAGATTGCTTACACAATAAGATAGACTTCAAACATCGATCATAAGATCTCCTTTAAGTGAAAAGCTTAAATTGAAGCCTGAATATGTTAGTTGTAGCTTAATTGCTACCAATCATTTAGGAGGCAATGTAATAGTGAACCAAATATGTAAGGGTTGCCCTTTGTTTATTTAGGGCATCCCATTCCTAGCTGACTTGTTATTGTTACCTTTTGTTGAATTCGACCTCATTCTGGGATTAGATTGGTTAGGAAGGCATCAAGCTTGGGTAGATTGCCAAAAGAGAAAATTGTTTCTCCGAGGTTTAGGAGAAAAATCCATTACCTTGTTCGACAAGAAACCTATTAGCATTTTTGCTGCCATGATTAAAAGTGATGAAATTGAATTTGGGGTGAGTTCATTCCCTATTGTTTCTGACTTCCATGATGTTTTTCCTGAGGAATTACTGGGATTACCCCTATTCAAAAAGTTGAATTTAAGATTAAAGTTCAACCCAGGAGTGATCCGGTGTCTATCACTCCATATCAAATGGCCCCTATTGAACTCAAATAGCTTAAGCAACAATTGCAAGAGCTTCAAGACAAGGGCTTCATCCGACCTAGCTCTTCACTCTGGAGAGCACCCATATTGTTCGTTAAGAAGAAATACGTGTCGATGAGACTATGTATTGATTATCGTCAACTAAACTGGCTCACTATTAAGAACAAGTATCTATTACCGAGGATTGAGGACTTGTTCGATCAATTCAAGGATGCCAAAGTCTTCTCCAAGATCAATTTGCAATCAGTGTACTATCATACGAGAATACAAGACTCGGATGTACCCAAAACGGCTTTCAGGACTCGTTATGGTCACTACGAGTTCTTAGTTGCCCTTCGGGCTAACCAATGCTCTAGCGGCTTCATGGACTTAATGAACCGAGTGTTCAAACCCTATTTGGACAAATTCATGGTTGTCTTTATTGATGAAATTCTTGTCTACTCAAAGGACAAAGAAGAACATGCTAATCACCTTCGACTTGTACTCCAAACATTGAGGGAGAATCGCTATATGCCAAATTGAGCAAATGCGAGTTCTGGTTCTCAGAAGTATCCTTTCTGGGCCATGTTATCTCGGTCGAAGGGATAAAGGTTGATCATAAGAAGATTCAAATCATCATCGAATGGAGACCTCCAAGAAATGTTAGCGAGGTAAGGAGTTTTCTCGGTTTAGCCAGGTATTATCGAAGATTTATGAAAGGGTTCTCGATTCTTGCTACTCCATTAACTCGACTCCTTCGAAAAAATACTTCATTTAAATGGTCTGAGGACCAGCAAAGGAACTTTGATTAATCGAAACAAGTCCTAACTCAAGCTCATATTCTAATCCAACTTGAACCGGGAAAAGACTTTACAGTCTTCAGTGATGCTTCCTATCTCGGTTTAGGGTGTGTATTGATGCAAGATGACAAGGTCATTGCCTATTCTTCTCAACAACTCAAGCCACATGAATTGAACTATCCAACACACGACTTTGAGCTAGTTGCATTCGTGTTTGCTTTAAAGATCTGGAGACATTATCTATACGAAGAGAAATGTCGATTATTTACGGATCATCAGAGCTTAAAATACATTTCAACTCAAAAGGAATTAAATCTTCGACAACGAAGATGGGCGGAACTATTAAAAGACTATGATCTAATCATTGATTACCACATGGGCAAGGCAAACGTTGTAGCTGATGCACTCAGTCGCAAACAATCAATTGGTAAGATCGAATATGAATTTCCAACATTGTTATCCCCTCTATTCGAATGGAAGATATAAAATACACTAATTGAAATTCTTTAATTGTAGCTTCAACTACTTTCAATGCCCATTTTAAACTCTTAAATAATTGAAGATATGTGGCAAAACTTCAAGTTCAATCCAATTTGAATTTGAGGATCAAAGAGCTTCAACAAAATGATCCCGAACTTTTGAAGATATTAAAAAGAATTGAATCCAAACCGAGCACTGAATTCTCAATCCACTCGAATGGTATGCTCTACGTCAAGAATCGAGTTTGTGTACCCAATGATCCAATCCTTAAGAGAGAAATGCTTCAAGAAGCACATAGCAGTCATTTTTCAATACATCTGGGAGTGATCAAGATGTATAAGGACTTAAAGGAAGTCTATTGGTGGCTGAGATTGAAGGCCGATATTGTTAACTTTGTATCGAAGTGCCTCACTTGTCAGAAGGTGGAGGCCGAACACCAACTACCTACTGGACTCCTTCAACCCATCGAATTACCTCAATAGAAGTGGGAGTGTAAAACAATAGACTTCGTATCGGGATTGCCTCTATCACCGAGGAAAAATGATGCTATTTGGATGATCGTTGATAGATTCACCAAATCGGCTCACTTTCTACATGTTCGAATGAACATGAGCCTCCAACAACTAGCTGAATTATACTTGAAAGAAGTAATAAGACTTCATAGTGTTCCTAGATCTATCATATCTGATCAGGACTCTCGTTTTACCTTTCGATTCTGGAGGGCACTTTGTTGCACGTAATAAGTGCTATGCAATTGTGCAAGTATACATGTTGCAAGTTATAGTATAAAAGATATCATCTCCACAGGGATTGGTGCCACTTTAAGAATCTAGTCTCTTGCACTGTGAAAAGTAAAAACACAAATAAAGGATTATAGGAGTTTTACTAATAACTAATCTAGAAAGCAATAAAGTAAAAGAATGAATGAGATCAAATGAGAGAGAGATAGGCCAGGTTATCGTGAGTTGAGGTGTGATAGCCGATTGGATCGTCTTGGTAAAAGAGTGCACGGGCGACTCAGTTGCCGTGGCAACTTGCACAACGGGGTTGCCTTGGCAACTAATCGATGGTTGCCTGGGCAACTAGTTGGGCAACTACTTGGGCGTCTGGGCAGCAACCTTCAAGGTTCGGCAGAGCGTTCTTCAATGGTTTCTTCTTATCCCTAAGTCGAAACTCTAGCTACTTGTGCATGCCTTGATAATACATCCCTGCGTGAATCAAGGGTGAACAATGATAAGTGTTCGAAAGTACTATTTTCCTTACCCTTTTTACTCATATTATTGTTAGACTTAGGCTCATATTAGTTGCATAGTTAGCCATTCATGCATTAATCCATGTTTCCTTCCATCGTTGAGCTTGATTTCATAACTTGGTATTTTTTGTGGGAAAAGATGTTGAGCACTACATTGCCATAGCAGTCCTAGGCCAACGCACAGGTAAGACCTTCCATGTGACATACTACGCTAGTAAAACTCTTAATAGTGCTCAAGTGAATTACACAACAACGGAGAAAGAGTTACTAGCTGTAGTTTTCGCATTTGACAAGTTCCGATCCTATTTGATTGGTACAAAGGTGATTGTTCATACGGACCATTCGGCAATCAAATACTTATTTGCTAAAAAGGATGCTAAACCTCGTTTGATTCGTTGGATATTACTTTTACAAGAATTTGATATTGAAATTAAGGACAGGAAAGGAACAGAAAATCAAGTGGCCGATCACTTATCACGTTTGGAACGCAATAGGGAGAAGGACGCGGATCTAGAGATATGCGATGCATTCCCGGATGAACAAATTTTAGTTGCCTTGGCAACCCTCGATGCCTCAGCAACCCTCGACGCCTCGGCAACCCTCGACGCCTCAGCAACCATGGATGCACATGCCTCGACAACTCTCGACACCGCAGCAGCCTTTGACGCGCACGCCTCGGCAATTTTGGGAGCAGTCGCCACGGCAGCACATGCCTCGGCAGTACCCTGGTACGCGGATTTAGTTAATTTCCTTGTTTGTGGTATTTTACCTTATGCATTACTTACCAAGGGAATAAGCGGTTCCGCCATGATGCTAAGCATTACTTTTGGGATGAGCCTCTTTTGTTTAAACAATATGCAGATCAGGTTATACGCCGATGTGTCCCTGAAGAAGAGCAACAGAATGTACTCCGGCAATGCCATTCTTCACCCTATGGAGGACATTTTGGAGGAACTCGTACCGCGGCCAAAGTTTTGCAATCCGGTTTGTATTGGCCAACATTGTACAAAGATGCCCAAGACTTTTACAAGCAATGTGATCGTTGCCAGAGGACGGGCAATATCTCTAGACGACATGAGATGCCACTCCAGAGCATCATCTAGGTGGAATTGTTCGATGTATGGGGGATCGATTTTATGGGACCTTTCCCATCTTCATTTGATAACCTCTATATCTTACTTGCCGTCGACTATGTGTCTAAATGGGTGGAGGTAGCTGCAGTTCCCAACAACAATTACAAGACCGTGCAATGATTCTTGCAGAAAAACATATTTACACGGTTTGGAATGCCGAGAGCAATTATCAGTGACGAAGGCAAGCATTTTGACAACAGACTAATTGCCAAGATGTTGCAACGCTTCGGCATATCACACAAGATCACCACGGCATATCACCCACAAACCAATGGGTAAGCAGAAATTTCCAAGCGGGAATTGAAGGGTATACTCGAGAAAGTTGTAAATCCCTCAAGGAAGGATTGGTCATTAAGACTATATGACGCACTTTGGGCATATCGCACTGCATTCAAAACACCCTTAGGTATGTCCCCCTTCCGACTTGTCTATGGCAAAGCATGCCATCTACCGGTGGAAATCGAGCACAAGGCGTACTGGGCAATCAAGACCGTGAATATGGATTGGGAAAGTGCCAGACAAAAGTGTTTGATGGATCTCAATGAGATAGAAGAATTCCGTGCACTCGCCTATAATAATGCACGAATCTACAAGGAGAAAACAAAGCGATGGCACGACAAGAAACTATTGCCACGGCAATTCACGCCAGAGCAACTAGTTCTCCTATTCAATTCTCAGCTAAAACTTTTCTCGGGAAAGCTGAAATCAAGATGGTCGGGACCATTCGAAGTCGTCAAACCATTCTCCCATGGTGCCGTGATAATCAAGTCCATCTCTGACAACCATGAATTCAAAGTCAATGGACAAAGATTGAAGCACTATAATGGTGCACATGTGGAACGTAACAAAGAAGTGGTCAACTTAGGAGATGCATGAGCATGTTCTCCTTTCAATATTTTCTTTTTCTTTTTATTTTCATTTTTATTTTTTTAGGAGATATTTTATTTTTCTTCATATTCTTTAGTTTTCAGGTTTTCTTTGTTTTCTTTTCCACAACAAGACTCACAACCACTATGCTAAGGAAATTTACTGCCGAGATCCGTGCCCCGGCAACCAATGAAGCAGTCGCCACGGCAACCGCAAAAGATGACGCCACGGCAACCAGCCCTGAAGATGCCACGGCAACCAAAGCTAAAGACATCCCGGCAACAAGAAAACAACCATCGCGTTCAAGCAAGAGAATCAAGACACCGACCAAAAGGAAACTAATCATCTACGATGACAAACTCTCGGAGTAAGTCCTCGTATGCATTTTTTATTTTATTATTTTTATTTTCCGATATTTTTATGCATGCATTGAGGACAATGCCTCACTCGAGTTTGGGGGGGATTGTTATTAGTAGTTACCATGTTTAGTTACATTAATCTTAAGTATTACATTTAGGATACATAAATTGCTTGCCATGCCTTTAATTGAAACAAGAATTGCTTAGATTTGATGAATATCCGATGATGACTTTGCCAATGCACTTAATTGATAGAATTTTTATTCTTGGATAACCATGGGAAACTTAGAATTTTACTATGATGCTAAATTTGATGAAACACTGTTGTGGTTTGATTGATTTTAGGAATTCTAGTGAACTTAGGTTGATAATTAACAAATTGGGGGATTAGAATAAAAATTGGATGAATGCTAGAGGTGCCCGAAATTGGCTCTAGCATGTGCTAAAAATTTATCGCTAGAGGTGCCCGAAACTGGCTCTAGTATATGTTAAAAAAAATTTAGCTAGAGGTGCCCGAAACCGGCTCTAGTCTTATAAATTAACTTAAGAAAACTAAAAACAAAACACTAGAGGTGCCCAAAACTGGCTCTAGTTAAAACATGTTAAAAAGAACCCAATAAAGTAATTTGAAAACCTATTGTTTGCATAGAATCCGAAAAATCAACTTGCACACAACTCCGCACACACTCACAAGCATTATAGTTTGATTCCGAGTAACTCCTAAGTTTTCCAAAAAAATAAAAAGCCAATCATACTTTGTGCCCCGGTTCAGAGAATTGAAATCAAGTTCAAAGCTAAGTTTGTGAAAATTGAAGTCTTGCCAGGTAATTATGAGTTTGCATTGCTTGAGGACAAGCAATAGTTCGAGTTTGGGGGTGTGATAAGTGTTCAAAAGTACTATTTTCCTTACCCTTTTTACTCATATTATTGTTAGACGTAGGCTCATATTAGTTGCATAGTTAGCCATTCATGCATTAATCCATGTTTCCTTCCATCGTTGAGCTTGATTTAATAACTTGGTAGTTTTTGTGGGAAAAGATGTTGCTTTGGTGTGTTTTGTGTGTATATGCAGGATCACTTGCCAAAGCAAGGCTAGAGCTAGTTGCCAGGGCAATGCATGAAGGAGACGCCGAGCTAGTTGCCAGGGCAATACATGAAGGAGAAGTCGAGCCAGTTGCCATGGCAATTGTCGACAAGAGCAAAGGTGATATGGTAGTCGAAATTGATGACTAGACAAGCCCAAGATGACGAGGAGCAAAGCCCAAACCCAAAGAAATTTGATTGCCATGCAGAGATTAAAGAAGAATTAAATTCCAAGAAGATAGGAGAAGTTCTAGTAGGAATACAATTATAATAAATAATTATATTCTTTAAAGATAATTTAATTCCAACTTAACTTCCTCCTCAAAGAAGGACTTTGGCCTAGCCCTATAAATAAGATGGAGATTTCGACAATTGAGAGAGAGCAAGAGAGGGGAATTTCGACAAGTCCAAGGAGGGCAAGAGGAGAGAATTTTCGACAAGCATCTAGGGCAAGGAGGATTTCGACAAGCCTCCTTCTTCATCCTTTTCTTTCTTGTTCGATTGGGTTCATGCTAGGGATTATTTATCTTGTGTTTCTTTGGAACCTAGCCATGAACTAAATCTACTTGGCTATGGTTATTGTGTTTTGTGGTTGTGAGAAACTATTGGTTTTTGTTTAGGTAATAAGAGTTTGCACTTTTCTATTTCAAGGTTTATTCATTCTTGGTTCTTATTCTTGTTTACGAGTGAATTGGGAGAGGATCTCGTGATTTCATCTATTATCTAATATCGAGAGAGTTAGATTCAAGAAACGAATGAATATGATCTTTATTCAATCTATTGATGGTGAAGATTAATCCAGCTTAGGAATAAGTTAAGGATTTCAACGGCTAACAGGAGCGAAAGATTGGTTGTTGTTCACCCTTGATTCACGCAGGGATGTATTATCAAGGCATGCACAAGTAGCTAGAGTTTCGACTTAGGGACAAGAAGAAACCATTGAAGAACGCTCTGCCGAACCTTGAAGGTTGCTGCCCAGACGCCCAACTAGTTGCCCAGGCAACCATCGATTAGTTGCCAAGGCAACCACGTTGTGCAAGTTGCCACGGCAACTGAGTTGCCCGTGCACTCTTTTACCAAAACGATCCAATCGGCTATCACACCTCAATTCACGATAACCTAGCCTATCTCTCTCACAAATGATCTCATCTATTCATTTACTTTATTGCTTTCTAGATTAATTATTAGTTAAACTCCTATAATCGTTTATTTGTGTTTTTACTTTTTACAGTGCAAGAGACTAGATTCTTGAAGTGGCACCAATCCCTGTGGAGATGATATCTTTTATACTATAACTTGCGACGTGTATACTTGCACATTTGCGTAGCACTTATTACGCGCAACAAACAACAACCAATCTTGCGCTCCTCTTAGCCGTTGAAATCCTTAACTTATTCCTAAGCCGGATTAATCTTCACCATCAATAGATTGAATAAAGATCATATTCATTCGTTTCTTGAATCTAACTCTCCCGATATTAGATAAATAGATGAAGTTACGAGATCCTCTCCCAATTCACTCGCAAACAAGAATAAGAACCAAGAATGAATAAACCTTGAATAGAAAAGTGCAAACTCTTATTACCTAAACAAAAACCAATAGTTTCTCACAACCACAAAACACAATAGCCATAGCCAAATAGATTTAGTTCATGGCTAGGTTCCAAAGAAACACAAGATAAATAATCCCTAGCATGAACCCAATCGAACAAGAAATAAAAGGATGAAGGAGGCTTGTCAAAATCCTCCTTGCCCTAGATGCTTGTCGAAAATTCTCTCCTCTTGCCTTCCTTGGAGTTGTCGAAATTCCCCTCCTTTGCTCTCTTTGGAGTTTGACGATATGGCCTCTTATTTATAGGGCTATGTCAAAGTCCTTCTTTGAGGAGGAAGTTAAGTTGGAATTAAATTATCTTTAAAGAATATAATTCTTTATTATAATTATATTCCTACTAGAACTTCTCCTATCTTCTTGGAATTTAATTCTTCTTTAATCTCTTCATGGAAATCAAATTCCTTTGGGATTGGGCTTTGCTCCACGTCATCTTGGGCTTGTCTAGTCATCAATTTCGACTACCATATCACCTTTGCTCTTGTCGACAATTGCCCTAGCAACTGGCTCAGCGTCTTCTTCATGCATTGCCCTGGCAACTAGCTCGGCATCTTCTTCATGTATTGCCCTGGCAACAAGCTCTAGCCTTGCTTTGGCAAGTGATCCTGCACATACACACAAAACACACCAAAGCAGCATCTTTTCCCACAAAAACTACCAAGTTATGTAACCAAGCTCAACGATATAAGGAAACATGGATTAATGCATGAATGGCTAATTATGCAACTAAAACGAGCCTAAGTCTAACAATAATATGAGTAAAAAGGGTAAGAAAAATAGTACTTTTGAACACTTAACACACCACCAAACTCGAACTATTACTTGTCCTCAAGCAATGCAAACTCATAATTACCTGCCAAGACTTCAGTTTTCACAAACTTAGCTTTGAACTTGATTTCAATTCTCTGAACCGGGGCACAAAGTATGATTGGCTTTTTATTTTTCGGAAAACTTAGGAGTTACTCGGAATCAAACTATAATGCTTGTGAGTGTGTGTGGAGTTGTGTGCAAGTTGATTTTTCAGATTCTATGCAAACAATAGGTTTTCAAATTACTTTATTGGGTTCTTTTTAACATGTTTTAACTAGAGCCAGTTTTGGGCACCTCTAGTGTTTTGTTTTTAGTTTTATTCGACTAGAGCCGGTTTCGGGCACCTCTTGCGATCAATTTTTAGCATATACTAGAGCCAGTTTCGGGCACCTATAGCAATCAATTTTTTTAGCACATGCTAGAGCCAATTTCGGGCACCTCTAGCATTCATCCAATTTTTATTCTAATCCCCCAATTTGGTTAATTATCAACCTAAGTTCACTAGAATTCCTTAAATCAATCAAACCACAACGGTGTTTCATCAAATTTAGCATCATAGTAAAATTCTAAGTTTTTCCATGGTTATCCTAGAATAAAAATTCTATCAATTAAGTGCATTGGCAAAGTCATCATCGGATATTCATCAAATCTAAGCAATTCTTGTTCCAACTAAAGGCATGGCAAGCAATTTATGTATCCTAAATGTAATACTTAAGATGAATGTAACTAAACATGGTAACTACTAATAACAATCCCCCCCAAACTCGAGTGAGGCATTGTCCTCAATGCATGCATTAAAGAAAAATAAAAATAACAAAAAATAAAATGCAAACGAAGACTTACTCCGAGAGTTCGTCATCGTGGATGATTAGTTTCCTTTTGGTTGGTGTCTTGATTCTCTTGCTTGAACGTGATGGTTGTTTTCTTGTTGCCGGTGGTGGAATCGATCCTCGTACGGGGTTGTCTTCATCGTCCTCTTCATCAGTGTCATTGGCTTTTCGCTTGGAGGATTCAATTGATGTGGTCTTTGTTGGTGCAATCGAGGACTCGTCCGAATCTGAAAAATCAGAAAATGATTCCATAGGAGTTGATTCGGGCATAGGTGTTTTACCTTTGGCTTTTACAGTGGTTGCCGAGATGTCTTTAGCTTTGGTTGCCGTGGCATCTTCAGGGTTGGTTGCCGGGGCATCCTCTGTTGTGATTACCGTGGCAAGCAGTCGGTAGTGAATTTCCTTAGCATAGTGGTTGTGAGTCTTGTTGTGGAAAAGAAAACAAAGAAAACCTAGAAACTAATGATAATGAAAAAAAATAAAATATCTCCTAAAAATAAAAGAAAAAAGAAAAAGAAAATATTGAAAGGAGAGCATGCTCATGCATCTCCTAAGGTGACCACTTCTTTGTTACGTTCCACATGGGCACCATTGTAGTGTTTCAATCTTTGTCCATTAACTTTGAATTCATGGTTGTCAGAGATGGACTTGATTATCACAGCACCATGGGAGAATGGTTTGATGACTTCGAATGGTCCCGACCATCTTGATTTTAGTTTTCCCGGGAAAAGTTTTAGCCGAGAATTGAATAGGAGAACTAGTTGCCCTGGCGTGAATTGTCGTGGCAATAGTTTCTTGTCATGCCATCGCTTTGTTTTCTCCTTGTAGATTCGTGCATTCTTATAGGCAAGTGAACAGAATTCTTCTATCTCGTTGAGGTCCGACAAACGCTTTTGCCTGGCACTTTCCCAATCCATATTCACGGTCTTGATTGCCCAGTATGCCTTGTGTTCGATTTCCACCGGTAGATGGCATGTTTTGCCATAGACAAGTCGGAAGGGGGACATACCTAAGGGTGTTTTGAATGCAGTGTGATATGCCCAAAGTGCGTCATCTAGTCTTAATGACCAATCCTTCCTAGAGGGATTTACAACTTTCTCGAGTATACCCTTCAATTCCCGGTTGGAAATTTCTGCTTGCCCGTTGGTTTGTGGGTGATATGCCGTGGCGATTCTGTGTGATATGCCGAAGCGTTGCAACATCTTGGCAATTAGTCTGTTGTCAAAATGCTTGCCTTCGTCACTGATAATTGCTCTCGGCATCCCAAACCGTGTAAATATGTTTTTCTGCAAGAATCGTTGTACGGTCTTGGAATTGTTGTTGGGAACTGCAGCTGCCTTAACCCATTTAGACACGTAGTCGACGGCAAGTAGAATGTAGAGGTTGCCGAATAAAGATGGGAAAGGTCCCATAAAATCGATCCCCCATACATCGAACAATTCCACCTCGATGATGTTCTTGAGCGGCATCTCATATCGTCTAGAGATATTGCCCGTCCTCTGTCAACGATCATATTGCTTGTAAAAGTCTTGGGCATCTTTGTACAATGTTGGCCAATACAAACCGGATTGCAAAACTTTGGCCGCGCTGCGAGTTCCTCCAAAATGTCCTCCATAGGGTGAAGAATGGCAATGCCGGAGTACATTCTGTTGCTCTTCTTCAGGGACACATCGGCGTATGACCTGATCTGCACATTGTTTAAACAAAAGAGGCTCTTCCCAAAAGTAATGCTTAGCATCATGGCAGAACCGCTTCTTCCCTTGGTGAGCAATGCCATAAGGTAAAATACCACAAACAAGGAAATTAACTAAATCCGC
Source organism: Hibiscus mutabilis (assembly GCA_019671005.1). Classification (NCBI taxonomy): domain Eukaryota; kingdom Viridiplantae; phylum Streptophyta; class Magnoliopsida; order Malvales; family Malvaceae; genus Hibiscus; species Hibiscus mutabilis. The sequence goes on from CM033716.1 coordinate 25,169,641, forward strand.
ATACCAGGGTATTGCCGAAGCATGTGCTGCCGTAGCGACTGCTCCCAGAATTGCCGAGGCGTGCGCGTCAAAGGCTGTTGCGGCGTCGAGGGTTTCCGAGGCGTGTGCATCCATAGTTGCCGAGGCGTCAAGGGTTGCCGAGGCATGCGCGTCCATGGTTGCCGAGCCAACTAAAATTTGTTCATCCGGGAATGCATCGCATATCTCTAGATCCGCGTCCTCCTCCCTATTGCATTCTAAACGTGATAAGTGATCGGCCAATTGATTTTCTGTTCTTTTCCTATCCTTAATTTCAATATCAAATTCTTGTAAAACTAATATCCAACGAATCAAACGAGGTTTGGCATCCTTTTTAGCAAATAGGTATTTGATTGCCGAATGGTCCGTATGAACAATTACCTTTGTACCAATCAAATAGGATCGGAATTTGTCAAATACGAAAACTACAGCTAGTAACTCTTTCTTCGTTGTTGTGTAATTCACTTGAGCACTATTAAGAGTTTTACCAGCGTAGTATATCACATGGAAGGTCTTACCTGTGCGTTGGCCTAGGACTGCTTCTACTGCAAAATCACTTGCATCACACATGAGCTCAAAAGATAGCGTCCAATCTGGTGGAACGACAATGGGTTCTGAGGCAAGCTTTTTCTTTAGGGTTTCGAATGCTTGGGTGCAAGAATCATCAAAATCGAAGACTTTATCATGTTCAAGCAAATTGCACAATGGTTTAGTGATTTTAGAAAAATTATGAATGAACCTCCTGTAAAAATCTGCACGTCCAAGAAAGCTTCGAATTCCTTTAACCGAACTTGGTGGGGGTAATCTCTCGATCACGTCCACCTTGGCTTTGTCTACTTCAATTCCCTTGGATAAAATCTTGTGGCCGAGCACTATTCCTTCATCTACCATAAAATGGCATTTCTCCCAATTGAGGACTAAATCAGTTTCTTCACATCTTGCCAACACCCTCTCTAAATTGCCGAGACAGTTGTCGAAGTCATTACCAAAAGTAGAAAAATCATCCATGAAGATCTCAAGGAAGTCTTCGACCATGTCTGAAAAAAGTGCCATCATGCATCTTTGGAAGGTTGTCGGGGCGTTACACAATCCGAACGGCATCCTTCGGAAGGCATAAGTACCGTATGGGCATGTGAAGGTTGTCTTTTCTTGATCTTCTGGTGCTATGGCAATTTGATTGTAACCTGAATAACCATCAAGAAAATAATAAAAGGGTTTACCTGCAAGACGGTCAAGCATTTGATCAATAAAGGGTAATGGGAAGTGATCTTTCCTAGTGGCTTTGTTTAGCTTTCGATAATCCATACAAACCCTCCAACCCGTCACAGTCCTAGTTGGAATGAGTTCATTGTTTTCATTACTTACCACCGTTATACCTCCTTTTTTTGGTACACATTGTACCGGACTTACCCATGTACTATCAGAGATAGGGTATATAATGCCGACGTCAAGCCACTTGATGATTTCTTTCATTACAACCCCTTTCATGGCATGATTCAGTCTCCTCTGGGCCTCAATTGAAGGTTTGTGATCATCTTCCAACAAAATCTTGTGCATGCACACTGCTGGGCTAATTCCCTTCAAGTCGGCAATTGTCCACCCTATTGCCTTTTTGTGTAGCTTCAACATCTTGATCAGCTTCTTTTCCTGCTCAGGCTATAACTTAAAAGAAATAATTACAGGCAATGTATTATCGGTTCCTAAGTATGCATATTTTAGTTGCTCTGGCAATTGTTTCAACACAAGAATCAGTGGTTGTTCAATAGAGGATTTTTCGAGTTTACCTTCCTTACCTGAGTAATCCAGTGGTTCAAAGTATGTACCTGGTCGATTGACTAGCCAATTTTCCTCTTCTTGTTGTTCCTCATCGACCGGTTCTTCATACTCCTCAGGTTTCTCTTGATCGGTAATGTAGTTGCCGAGGCAACTAAATTCCTCGTCGAAGTTAAACTCTGTCGTGGCATGAAAAAGTTGGCATTCTTCTAGATCATCGGCATGCCTTAGTGTTTGGAGCACATTTAGTTTAACTTGCTGGTCATTCACCCTCATTGTGAGTTCTCCCTTTTCAACATCGATCAAGGTTCTCCCTGTTGCTAGGAATGGTCTCCCGAGAATGATGGGTGCATGCTCATCTGCTTCACAATCCAAAACAATAAAGTCAGCGGGAAAAATAAATTTATCAACTTTTACCAATATATCCTCGATTTTTCCCTCTGGATGCACATAGGATCTGTCGGCTAGCTGTAGCATAACTGTTGTAGGTCTTGCCTTCCCGATTCCTAGCTTCTGGAAAACCGATTTAGGCATCAAGTTTATGCTAGCCCCAAGGTCGCATAATGCTTTCCCGATATAGTGATTTCCAATGGAACAGGGTATTGTGAAACTTCCGGGATCCTTCAACTTGGGTGGCATACGATTGTGTAACATTGCCATGCATCCCTCTGTTGCGGCAACTATTTCAAACTCTCCTAGCCTTGTTCTTTTGGACACGATGTCTTTAAGAAACTTAGCATAGTTTGGAATTTGTTCAATTGCTTCCACCAATGGCAAGTTGATGTGGACTTGCTTTAGGATATCAAGAAACTTCTTGAATTGATATTCTTGCTTTTGTCGCTTCAACCTTTGTGGGAATGGTGGTGGAAGTCGGATATCATTGATCCTTTCATTGGTTTGGAACTTGATTGACGGCATTGCCGGGACAACTGGAGTTGTCGAGGCGTTATCAACTGAGGTTACCGAGGCATGCTTATCGCAAGTTGCCGAGGCATCTTTATCGTCGGTTGCCGAGGCATGCTTATTGCAGGTTTGCCGCTAGTTTTGACTTGATCTTTTTGTGGAGTTTTGTTTGATGAGCGGGTTTAAGCCTCTCTAAGTTATTGGCCACTTCTAGTGGTGATTGCCTTACATTGCTCATGGCCAGTTCCTCTTGCGACTTCAGTATCGCTAGGTAAACCTCCTTGCGGTCTAGTATTCAGATTTTGAGCAAACTGTCCGACTTGATTTTCCAATGATTTGATTGTCGCCTCTTGGTTTTGCAATCTCATCTCAGTCCTGTTAATAAAAGCATCAGTTCTTTTTATGAAATTACTATTCTCAGCCATATAAGATTCAGTTTTCATCATAAAAGCATTTAGAGAATTTTCCAAAGAACTGGATGTTGTCGGTTGTTGCTGCGGCAACTGTTGTCGTGGCATATTCTGTTGGAATCCCGATGCTTGTGCATTCTGATTGTTCTGGTTTAGAGCATTGTTGGGATTACTCCATGAAAAATTAGGGTGCTTCTTCCAAGCTGGATTGTATGTATTGGACATCACATTGTTGTTCCGATTGTAATTCCCCACATAGAAGCTGGATTCTGGATTTTGCATACATTCAGAAGAATTATGGTTATCGCCATATAACTCACAAAAAGAATCCATTACCTTGACCTCATGTATGTTGTTTGGTTTTTGCATGTTCTGGACCATCTTGGTTAAAGTGGCCAATTGTGCCGAAATTGAATCTGATGATCCTAGTTCATGTATTGTGGCTTGGAGTCTAACTCCTCCTCTTCTAGTAGATGGAAATTGATCATCATTCTTAGCCAGCCTGTTTAAAATTTGCATTGCTTCCTCCGGTGACTTATCTAAGAGTATGTCGTTTGCCGAGGCATCTAGCATCATTCTTGTTGGTGTATTCACGGCATTGTAAAACATTGTTACTTGAGTCCACACCGGGAATCCGTGTAGGGGCATTTGTGTAGAAGTTCTCTATATCGCTCCCAAGCCTCATACATGGATTCATCATCTGCCTGCCGAAAAGAAGTAATGTCGTTACGAAGCTTATCAGTCAAATTTGTAGGATTAAACCAAGCAAGGAAATCACGACAAAGATCGGTCCAAGATGCTATTGATCCGGCAGGAATGCTATTCAACCATGATTTCGCCCTATCCCTCAGTGAATAGGAGAATAATCTTAATCGTAAGACATCGGGGGTGACTCTGTGTATTTTGAACGAGTTGCAAATCTCGAGGAAAGATTTCAGATGTTGTCATGCATCTTCAGTTGCTGAGCCGCCAAATTGACCAATTGTGTTGATCATATTAAACATTACCGGTTTTAACTCAAAGTGGTCGGCTTCAATTTCAGGTGCGACAACTCCTGGATTAAGTCCATCAAGATCTTCTTCAAGATAGTCTCGAATAGTTTTCTTTCGTGCAAGAATCACTCCTCCTCCTACTGGAACATCGTGATTCATATTGCCGTCTTGATTAGCCATTGCTACTCTTATCCTTCGTCTAAGTCTTTGTAAAGTTCGTTCGATTTCTGGATCAAAGGGATATTCTGGTGTAGTCGGTCTCGCCCTGGTCATATACCAATGCAAAACCAAAGTTTGTTAGCCCTTTGAATCTTAAATAAGAAAAGTAAAAAGAAAGTGCAAGAAACAAAAACAAAGTGGCTATTGCCAATCCCCGGCAACGGCGCCAAAAACTTGTTGCGCGTAATAAATGCTACGCAATTGTGCAAGTATACACGTTGCAAGTTATAGTATAAAAGATATCGTCTCCACAGGGATTGGCGCCACTTCAAGAATCTAGTCTCTTGCACTGTGAAAAGTAAAAACACAAATAAAGGATTGTAGGAGTTTTACTAATAACTAATCTAGAAAGCAATAAAGTAAAAGAATGAATGAGATCAAATGAGAGAGAGATAGGCCAGGTTATTATGAGTTGAGGTGTGATAGCCGATTGGATCGTCTTGGTAAAAGAGTGCACGGGCAACTCAGTTGTCGTGGCAACTTGCCCAACGGGGTTGCCTTGGCAACTAATCGATGGTTGCCTGGGCGACTAGTTGGACAACTACTTGGGCGTCTGGGCAGCAACCTTCAAGGTCCGGCAGAGCGTTCTTCAATGGTTTCTTCTTATCCATAAGTCGAAACTCTAGCTACTTGTGCATGCCTTGATAATACATCCCTGCGTGAATCAAGGGTGAACAACAACCAATCTTGCGCTCCTCTTAGCCGTTGAAATCCTTAACTTATTCCTAATTCGGATTAATCTTCACCATCAATAGATTGAATAAAGATCATATTCATTCGTTTCTTGAATCTAACTCTCCCGATATTAGATAAATAGATGAAGTTACGAGATCTTCTCCCAATTCACTCGCAAACAAGAATAAGAACCAAGAATGAATAAACCTTGAATAGAAAAGTGCAAACTCTTATTACCTAAACAAAAACCAATAGTTTCTCACAACCACAAAACACAAAACCATAGCCAAATAGATTTAGTTCATGGCTAGGTTCCAAAGAAACACAAGATAAATAATCCCTAGCATGAACCCAATCAAACAAGAAAGAAAAGGATGAAGAAGGAGGCTTGTCGAAATCCTCCTTGCCCTAGATGCTTGTCGAAAATTCTCTCCTCTTGCCTTCCTTGGAGTTGTCGAAATTCCCCTCATTTGCTCTCTTTGGAGTTTGACGATATGGCCTCTTATTTATAGGGCTAGGTCAAAGTCCTTCTTTGAGGAGGAAGTTAAGTTGGAATTAAATTATCTTTAAAGAATATAATTCTTTATTCTAATTATATTCCTACTAGAACTTCTCCTATCTTCTTGGAATTTAATTCTTCTTTAATCTCTTCATGGAAATCAAATTCCTTTGGGATTGGGCTTTGCTCCACGTCATCTTGGGCTTGTCTAGTCATCAATTTCTACTACCATATCACCTTTGCTCTTGTCGACAATTGCCCTGGCAACTGGCTCAGCGTCTCCTTCATGCATTGCCCTGGCAACTAGCTCGGCATCTCCTTCATGTATTGCCCTGGCAACTAGCTCTAGCCTTGCTTTGGCAAGTGAACCTGTACATGCACACAAAACACACCAAAGCAGCATCTTTTCCCACAAAAACTACCAAGTTATGTAATCAAGCTCAACGATGGAAGGAAACATGGATTAATGCATGAATGGCTAATTATGCAACTAATATGAGCCTAAGTCTAACAATAATATGAGTAAAAAGGGTAAGAAAAATAGTACTTTTGAACACTTATCACACTTCAACAAGCTATGAGAACCAAGCTGAACCTTAACACTGCCTTCCATCCATAAACCGATGAACAATCTGAAAAGGGAATCCAAGTGCTTGAACAAGGTCTTAGGACCTAAGTTGCTTCGTGAAACCGAAAATCAAGTTCGGGTGATCCATAATAGATTGAAAGAGGAATATGATAGGAAAAAGGCTTATGTCGATCTCAAGAGAAAAAACATTGAATATCGAGTGGGAGATTACGTATTCTTGAAGGTATCTCCTTGGACGAAAATCCTCAGATTCGGGAAGAAGGGTAAACTAAGCCCTCGATTCATCGGACCTTTTGAAGTCTTGGAGAAGATTGGTCAGTTGCTTTTAAACTAGCACTTCCTACTGAATTTAATAGAATCCACAACATCTTCCATGTATCGATGTTAAGGAAATATCGATCAGATCCGTCACATGTTCTAGAGCCTGATGAAGTGGAACTTAATCCTGATCTATCGTATGATGAAGAGCCAATTCAAATACTTGATAAAGAAGTCAAGAGGCTTCGCAATAAGGTTGTACCATTGGTGAAGGTTCTATGGAAGAAACACAAAGTAAAAGAAGCCACTTGGGAACCCGAAGCAACGATGAGAAAGCAGTACCCTCATCTATTTCCCTCAGGAAAATTCGAGGACGAATTTCTTTAAGGGGGAATTGTAATATCCTAAAATTTAGTACATAAGAAGTTACTACAATGCCTTTATTTAATCCTTAATTGGTTGAAAGAAAGGTGTTAAATCTAGTTATAGGGACTAGAATGCTATAATTGAAAAAGTGGGAACCTAATGTATAAGTGACCAAACCGAAATAATTGTTAAATTGAAGGAATGCAAGCAAAATTTTCACATTCCTATAATTTCCCTACACATGTCATTAATTAAAGGATAATTAAGGGTAAATTAGTCATGTGGAGGAGATAATGGATGATCCATTATCATCTTCTTCTCCCCTTTTGCCGTGGAATAAGACTAGGAAGATAGAAAGAAAATTTTGTGAGAAAAACTGTAGAGCCATACATTCAAGCTTGGAATTGGAGTTGCTAACATTCATTTAATCTTGATAGGAAGGTAAAATATCTTCCTTAATGTGCTATAGATACAAATGATGCATTTAAATTTAGGGTTCTTGCTTGAATTACATGAAATTGATGAATAGACAGTGAATTGATGTTATGAACTAGTTAAGAAGTTCAATTGATTGATTAAACCATGAAATTGACATGCCAATAAAATGAATAGGACAACTTGATGTTGTCAATAGCTAAATTGCTAATGAGATATATGTATAGTTGCTAGAAAAATTGAGGAATATGAACATGGTTGGAAACAGTCTTGATTAGGGACTGTTTTGATAGGGAAAATGTGTAAACATGTGAAATGAACATAGAAACCTATTTTGATCATGTTGCTAGGTAAAATGAAGATTGAATTGAATATACATGTTACTGGAAAATGACTACAACTAATTGAACTAATTAAATTAGGTAATGGACTGCCTAGTTGATGAATTGGATGTGTAAATATGATCAAATAGATCAAATTAGGTTCAACATGATAATGCCCTATTTTAAGAACATTTCTAGGTGAACTATGATGGCCTAGACATGTATGATCATGAACATGAATGGAATTGCCATGTTAGGACCTTGCTAAAATGAGTTAAGGAGCTAGGAATTCAACCTAGTGTAATCTGCCCAGAATGTTCTGTTCTGGGCAGTAACTTTGAAAATCACTATAAATTGTGTATAATGAATTTAAGGCTGAAATTTTTATGGACAACACCTTGATATGTCTAAATTCATTATGAGAAAACAGAATTGAACTATGGGTTATATGCTGGATTGTAGAGAAGAAACACTAGGGACAGTGCAAACTGTCCAGTGTAGCAAAATTCTTTGTCTTTATGTTAAAAACTGTATTAATTGGCAAAGAACTAAAATGAAATCCTTATATGGTCATAAATACAATTTTGTTAGCTCTCCAACGGTGCAAACCAATTGAAATTCCGACGTACGGAATGAAAGATATGAATATTTAAGTAGGCAGTGCACATGCTGCCAGGCAGTAACAATTTAGATGTTATATTGAATTGTATGCTTATGTATGGATTCACATAATAACTCAATTGATTGTTGGATTGTATCTAACACCTTATGTATTGTATGAATGTTAGATCAAGTGGAAATTGATTATAAAGGGGCTCACTTAGATCAACAAGCTAGTAGAGGAAAAGGGATTACAATCTGGGATCGACAATAGCTCAGAAAATTCATGTGAGTGTAGTTTAAAGTTTGGAGAGGGCAGTAACCTCTCCAAGTCTGTTTTGATTTGTAAATTTTATTGTATCTTAAGTGTAAATTGCTTGATGAGCTTGCTATGAAGCAATAGCAAGGTAAGTACTCCTTTGAGTGGTTACTTGATTGTAAAGTATGCTTGAATTGTCATTGATTGAATTGTAATGCTTATTGCCTAATTGAATTAGATTGAATTGAAGCATGATGATATAGATAGAAGTACAAATTCATTGTTGAATGACATATTGATTGATACTCCTACATTAACCATGGAAACATTGATATTGGATTGGATTGAGCCCTATTTGATTAAAAGGGAATATTGGCACAAATTGTGCATATTGAATTGAACACATGCTTCTAATTGATTGAAAGGGATAACTATTGAAAGCCTTGGTCTCGAGTCGGTCTTAGATATAGTTGGCATATCATAGAGTCTATAGAGCTCATTGTTGGGGTGGACTACGGTCCGGTACATTGGTCCTTAATTGGCGACAGTAGGAGGGAAGTATTGTTATTGTTCATTGGCGACAGTAGGAGGGATTGACCAGGTACTTGGTACCATATTGATTATTGTTATTGGCGACTGTTTGGTTGGAGACTCGAGTATCTAGACTGAGTGATCGATTCTCATGGCTATACCTAAAATGAACTAATAACTCATGCACATTGAACCTATTGCTACATTGAATTGTATTGATTGATTGTAAAGGAAAATCAAATGCTATGATCTATTGCTATTGAAACATTGATTGAGCCTTGCTTATATGAGATTGCTTGATTGTAAAGAAAACATCAAATGCCATGAACTATTAAACAATGCTTATGAGATTGCTTGTGTATTGAAACATTGATTGAACATTGCTTATGAGATTGTTTGATTGTAAAGAAAACATCAAATGCCATGAACTATTGAACAATGCTTAGGAGATTGCTTGTGTATTGAAACATTGATTGAACATTGCTTATGAGATTGCTTGATTGTAAAGAAAACAACAAATGCCATGAACTATTGAACAATGCTTAGGAGATTGCTTGTGTATTGAAACATTGATTGAACATTGCTTATGAGATTGCTTGATTGTAAAGAAAACATCAAATGCCATGAACTATTGAACATTGCTTAGGAAATTGCTTGTGTATTGTAACGTTGATTGTGTTCAAAGGATATGCTATGCCTAAAGAAATAGAATTGGACGATTAAGCATGTCTAAACTTCAAGCCTTGTATTGATAATGAATTGAAAATTAAGCAATGTACCTAGTATTATTTGCCTAGTTTCGAATGGTTCCTTATTGATAAGGGAACCATACCATCTATTTGATGGTTCGTAGTTGAGACTTATTGTATTGTTGCCTTGTAACTTTAACTCGCTCACTAAGCTTTGCTTATTCATGTCTCATTTCTACGATTCAGGTTGATAATGGATTCTATCCCGAAGTCTAAGCTCGTACAAGTCACATTTTGTTTGAAAGAGTATGTTTCCATCTTGTTATAGTTCTCCTAGGATGGTGGCACCTAAGGCATGTATAATTATGATCACTTAGTTATGGTTTGTATAAATTAAGCTCATCAATGATCTATAAGAGTATGGTATGTATATATATGAGCATGTATGCATTTTAATGAACTTGTGTGCTTGTTAGCTGAATGTTAGGTTTTTATGGTTGAATTATGCATGTCATGGTTGAATAGATCTCTTGAAAATGGCTAGTTAACATCTAGTAAACATAGTAATCTACATGTTTAAAATTGAACCACCTTGGTCACTTATGGTCTAGCCAAATGATGTATATGACATTGTAAGCATATATGTTAGATTAAGGTAACTTAAGTAAATGATGTAATCCATCTATTGGTATGCCTAATAGCTACAATGAATCTTGTAAACTTCTAATGTGTTAATCATACAATTCGAATGGTTTCTTACAAATCAAGTAAGTCTTAAATGGTATTGAATGTGATATCAAATTGCATTAGGGGTACTAATGTATCTAATAGGTGCATCACACATTGTATAATGGGTCCTCACCTAGTCGAATTGTTTCTTAATGTACAAGAAAGGCTTAAGTCGAATGAAATTATCTAGCTTATAAGGTATGGATTATTGATTGTAAATGTGGTAACTTACCTAATCCTACTAGGGTGGTTAAAGTATGTTACATTGACGTACCTCAAATCGGCTATATCCCCATAGTTATCACGGAACAAATTCTTCAACCTTCAATCCCAACTTTCCCATATCTTTTCAATTCATGAAGATCACTTTGTTGTAGGCTCACATAGGAATACCCCGATACTATATGCTCGCTTGGCAAATTGTCATCTTGAATCTTTTGGTTGCTCTCGGACCAATGTCAGATTTGTGAGTTAATTTCCTCCTTATTAAGACACCTCTCATCCATAACGAAAGATCTCTAATTGAGCCAACAGCTTCGAATCAACACCTTTATGTCATGTAATGTAAATGCAAAAAAGAAAAAAATGAAAATGAAAATAAAAACAAAACACAAAGGAATAAGTTAGTATCGAATAAATAAATAAATGAAACGAGAAATAAAGCGGAAAGATTAAACAAGCAAAGCAAGAAATAAACCTACTTGCATCCCATCTAAACACCTAGGTTATCAACATGGCTCTAAGAGGGGTTGGCTTTCTATGTTCTCTACATGTAGTTTTGGTACTAGAAAGGAACCCAAATCGTCCTCGTTGTCCCCTACTAAGGGTAGCAAGGCCCTCGACCATCGCCTATTATAGGCTCCTTTCAATCGAGTTCAATTCAGGAGGATTCATTCGCTATGTCCTTACGGGGAAACGATATTCCCATAAAAACATAGGGTACTCGAGCCCTGGAGGTACTTACTAGGCCCATACGGAGGAACAATATCCCCACGAAAGCACTAGCATTTTTCCCCACTTAAACGGATGGGTTTATATGTCAAATTTTAAACGCGTTAAAATAAACCCGCATTTATAAACAAATATCAACTTAATTGTCACTTTAACTCGCAACTTCTCATATTAATAAAGCGGTAAGTTTTTTAGGCCTAAGTCTCTTTTTTTGTAAAAGCAAAAGTTCGGTCCCCAACGGAGTCGCCATGCTGTAGCAACGTTTTTTGAAAAATATTTATTTAAAAGGGGGAATTTCTTTAAAACTCGTATTTGGAATAAAAAAATTAGAGTCGCCACCAGTCACTTGATTTAGGTAGACCGGACACCGAAAATAAAACTAGAGATTACTACGGGTTTGGGAGTCGGTTACGAGTGAGGAAGGTTTCGCACCCCCACTACGCCCAAACTTGGTACCAAATCAATTACCGCCTTGGTAATATTGGATTTTACAAGTTAAAGTGACGATTAAACCAAAATTCGGTTATACATGTGAGTGGATTTTAAGGGCCCCGTTATTCGAGAATAAACGAAAGAGCCACCACCACTACGACTGGTACTAGCCACATTTATTCCTGAATAAAAGGGCACCGCATTAGCAGTTTATATTCCGGATGCAACATATAACAACATGACATAAATATAAATGAGACAAAATAAAAGATCCACATGTCGAATATATAAAAGAACATGCACACAAACACCATGGCAGTAGCAATATATACATAGCATATCAAACTATATAATATAACACGTATGTACGTATATAAGACATATAATATACATATAAAGACATTAGTTTGGCTTTGGCAGTAGCCTCACATACATGTATATATGCATATTAAAGCTACATAATGTATACTATATAAAAACGTATAATATATATATATATACATATCAAAACCATATAATGTACTTTGTAGAAATTATATGTTATATTACCATATTAACTATATTATACGAATATATATTATACATATAATGGAACTATATATTATATACAAAACATACGAGTAATATATGAACATCAAGACTATATGTTATATTTTTACAAACTATATACTATATTTAGAATAACTTATATATATAATCATACGGTTTACATATATAAAATTAATTATAATGTTTATGATATATATATATATCAACTATGTATCACATAATACATAAAAACATATATATAATACATGCATGTATCATGGCAAGGCAAGAAATAACAAATATAAACATTATACAGGACTGAAAATTAAATATACATGAGAAAGCAAGGGAAATTTAGGGTTTCAAGCCTGGATTTAGGATTGAAATAAATAAAATCTGAAGTTTCGGGGGCTCAAAAGGGTATTAGACCATTAAAATAGATTGAGCTTAAAAAGGACGAAATTGCAAAGCTCTTTGAAATTGCAAGGACTGTGGCTGTAGTTTTAAAACGTGGAATGGCTGCGGGTGTGAATAAGGGGAGGCGGAGGGATTTAAAATGCAAATAACCCATTTGTTTCTTTAAAAACGAGTATAAATCCTATTTTTTGTTGAAAATGGATTTTTTTAAAAACATTTCTCAAAAAAACTAAAAAGAACTCTTTTCTCTTTGAAATTTGGATGAACACCGATGTGGTGTTCATCCTCGCCGCTGCAAACCCAGAATTCGGCCACCTTTCTGCCGCGTCGGCCACCATTCGACGGCGGTAGACGAACTCCAAAACGAGCCAAAATGGCTCTTTCTTTCTTCTAAACTCAAATCTTACCTCAGTTTCTTAAGAAAACAACGAAACCCCCTTTCTTTCGTGAAAATGGAACCCAAGATCCTCTTTTAAAGAAATCGAGAACCCTTTTTGCCCGCTTCTTCATCGATTCACCATACGTGGCCTCGAGAAGGCCAATAAGCTTATCATCGGCGAGGGAGAAAAACATAGATGCGAGGTAAAAATGAAACCCTAGTTTTGTATATGTAGATGCTTTGAAAAGAAAAAAGAAAGAAAAGATACCGCTGAGAATTTTGCTTTTTCTTTGATTGCTTCAATGTTCCCAGAAAGAAAATCCCCTTACTAAATATTTAGGGTTTTTGCTTTTATACCCTAGATATTACACTGATTACAAAAAACAAAAAAAACCTAGAAAAACCCCTATTGGCTGCCCTCTGAAATCTAATTTTTTGGTTGCGTTTTTTCTGAAAATGTTGGTTTGTCCCATAATTCCTTGATTTTTTTTACATGCGATGTTCGGCTTGAGAGGGGAGAACTATATGAGATGCACAGTTGGTGAACCTTTCTGACGTCGTCTTTTGTGTCCCCCTACGCGACGTGGCCAACCCATGGAGGAGGGGACCAAAGAGAGGATCGGCTTGGGGAGCAAGGCTCTGGTGGCCGTTGGTTCTCCTTGTCAACGTGGAGAATAAACTGAAAGAGCAACAGGTGCGCGTAGAGGTTACGCGATGGACGAGGAGGCGGGCGTGTGGCACGCGCGCGAGTGGGGGAGCTGAAACGTCGCGTGTGGCGCGTGAGTAGCTGAGGCGTCGCCTGGCCAAGGGCGTGTGCTCCACACGGCAATCCAATAGTCTCTAGGGCCTTAATCTGGACCGTTGAATTATGTTAGATCTAACTGTAGGGAGTAAGGTGCGCAAGAAAAAATAGGTTAGGGTTTTGGTTATCAGACTAGGGTATTAGGGTTTGGGCCTACTGGGCCTTATGTATTTTTTGGTCTTTGAAGTTTGTAATTGGACTATATGAACTGAAAATAAATACATGGTCTATTTATTTAATATTATTGTGGGCTTTCAAATTTACTTATTAATAATAATAATAATAATAATAATGTAAAACAAATAAACTAAAATCCGAACAAAACTTAGTGATTACAGCCTGGATTCTAAATGAAGAAGCAAATGAATTAAATCTCTTGTAATGGATATCAAACGATAATAAATAATGAAAGTCTTCTGTATCTTTTCGATACATGTATTTATGTTTCACGCTAAAAATTTAAATTTAGGGTTAAAGTTGAGGGTTAGAGTTTAGAAAAATTAGGGTAGGTGTATTTTTTAGAGTTTTGGGTTTAAGGGTGGAATTTAGGATTATGACTTAGAATTTACTTTTTTTTAGTGTTGAGGCATTGTTAGGGGCAAAGAATTTATGTCCCTAGTAAACATGTAAAAAAAGTTTGTAATACGTGCAATTCACGTAACAGTTAGTCCAATTAATAACTATTAGCTATTAACCATTTATTGACGATTAAATTATAATTATTAATCATTATAATAATTAACTAACAGTTTAGATTAAACAATAAGATTAACCAACCATCAACCCTCCAACGTAGGAATGCAACTCACATAAACGCATGGTTTTGACTTGAGCACCTACATCTGCAATTCGACTACGGTTAAGCTGTGAAGTTAGTCCAAGATCTAGACATTGATAATAGCCCGTTCTTACTAGTTCGTGTAATTGTCAAAGTAATATAAAAAGGTTGGACAACCACCTACGATTCGACTCCATGTGATGTATAATACTTTATAGATCGTCACAGTTTTTAATTAAGTTGTGTTACAATAATATTTTAAAAAAATGTCTTAATTAAAATTGGTCTTGGGCTTTTAGTGCAACAGAACGAATCTAAAAATAAGCCTTAAATCAGAGATTTAGATTGTGGTTGCAATAGTATTTATGTTTGTGTTACGTTTATCGTAGTAGCGGATATTACAGATCCTATTTCGATCACCGCGAATATCGCAGTTGTGAATTTTTTTAACATACGCTATTATGAACATAACAGTTACAGGTATCGCTTTCAAATGGTATCGCTACCGTCATATAATGGTCGTTATTGCGATTGCATACCGCTATTAAAATTTCTATCTCTAATAGCTAATAATGAAAAAATTAAAATTAAAGAGTATATCCATAGTAACACGTATTAAAAAATTAGGCTCTAGTAACAAATATTGAAAGAATTGACTTATAATAACAAATATTGGAAAAAATCGAAACCCTAATAATAAATATTAAAAAATGAATTTTAAGAGTACACAATTAATAACAAATATTAAAAATAGCCCCTGAAAAATTACACTCCTAATAACAGGTACTAGAAAAAATTAGACATTTAACAACAAATATAATTCAAAAAAATACAACATGTAACTTTTCTGAGCGGTGGGCCCAAGGTCGCGCCTCGTCCTAATTTGAATTCATATAAGAGATGAAGCAAATAATCACCTATGATCACTATGCCGATTTATGAATTTTAGACCGTAAGATACTGTTGATTGATAAAGTCAACAAGAATTGTAGACTGCAGTCCAAAGTGATTCCGTTAGTGGTTCGGGTTCCAATAAGGTGTAGTTTTCTTTTTGTTGTTGGTCCGTTCTCTAGTTCTACAAGTATTGGTCCTTTGCTAGGTCTTCAATTGCATGCGCGCTTTATACTACCAGAACAGGTGACAGGGGAGTCGTGACGTTATGATAAGATTAACTATAACTATGATTCAACGTTGTAGGTTTGTTTAGTAATCGATAGTGATTGTATGTGGTCGTTGACTATTGTTCGTCCAAATAACTCTGCAGTTTGCAGGTTGTTCTAGCTTGTCTGCCGTTATAGGAGTTCGTTAGGATAATTTATCGTTCGCAAATCGCTATCCCTTAACACGTGATGCGAGTATTCACAGGTATTAACACATATCTAATCCCACTATTATAAGGCTAATCCTATTTAGGCCTAACTTTAGTTTTACTCACAATTCAAAAAAAAATATCTTATAATTGAATTAAGATATTAAAAATAAATCAATTAAGATAAAAAAAAAATTGTTCCACCATGACAGTGATGAAAAGTTTATAATTTTCTTGGTAATGAATGACGATTTATATTTTTTTAATGAACTAGTATTTCCCAGACTGAAAACAAAATCTCAGCCACCGACACCGACTGGCCACCTACTTTTCCTGCAATCCAAACAGACCCACACCACAGGCTCGATTTTCATATACGCGTTGATAGGCTACATCTCAGCCGTCCAATTGAAATCTCACCCAACACACCTCAATAATGAATCTTCCCCCAGATTTGGTTTCTCGGGGGCTCGCTGCTTCGCTATACCTTGGTTTTCTCCCACATTCTCCCCTATTTATACTCTTCTTTCCCCACCATTTCAACTTGCCTCCAACCCCGTCTCCTCTTAAGCTCAATTCCAAGGTTTACATTCCACTTCAGGCTTCAACAGTGGTACCCTACTCTCTTTTTTCTGTTGCTTGTGGCTATGGTTTTGATTTGTGTTTGTGGGTCATTTCTAGTTCATATAAATCTTTGCTATTTCTGGTTTGGGTCATTTTCCCCTTTTCAATTCTTGCTTTCAGTACATAATTTAATGGTTTTGGTATTAGTTTGTGTATGCGGGTCATTTCCAAGTTCATCTTTTGATATGAAATTCTGTAATTCTTTGCTGTTTCTGGTTTGGGTTTCCCTGGGATTTGGGAATTTGATGCGTTTGAGTTTGCAGATCTGGTGGTTTTGAATTGTTTGAACTTATTTGTTTAGTTGACATGTTGATTTGTTTTGTTTTTTCTCAGAATTTAAGGAATGGAAACCTTTCTATTTACCTCGGAGTCTGTAAACGAGGGACATCCCGACAAGCTCTGCGATCAGGTCTCCGATGCGGTCCTCGACGCCTGCTTGGCGCAGGATCCCGACAGCAAGGTCGCTTGTGAGACCTGCACCAAGACCAACATGGTGATGGTCTTTGGCGAGATCACTACTAAAGCTGATGTGGACTACGAGAAGATCGTCCGGGACACCTGCCGAAACATCGGTTTCACATCTGCCGATGTCGGTCTCGATGCCGACAACTGCAGAGTGCTGGTTAACATCGAGCAACAGAGCCCCGATATCGCCCAGGGTGTCCACGGTCATCTCAGTAAGAAGCCTGAGGAAATCGGTGCTGGTGACCAAGGTCATATGTTTGGCTACGCCACCGACGAGACCCCTGAATTGATGCCCTTGAGCCATGTTTTGGCTACCAAACTCGGTGCTCGCCTCACTGAAGTCCGTAAAAACGGAACTTGCCCTTGGCTCAGGCCCGATGGCAAGACTCAAGTTACCGTCGAGTATTACAACGATAAGGGCGCAATGGTTCCTGTTCGTGTCCACACTGTGCTCATCTCGACTCAGCACGATGAGACTGTGACTAACGATGAGATTGCGGCCGATCTGAAGGAGCACGTCATCAAGCCGGTTATCCCCGAGAAGTACCTCGACGAGAAAACCATTTTCCACCTCAACCCTTCGGGCCGCTTCGTCATTGGAGGTCCTCACGGTGATGCTGGTCTCACCGGCCGAAAGATCATTATTGATACTTACGGAGGATGGGGTGCTCACGGTGGTGGGGCTTTCTCAGGTAAAGACCCTACCAAGGTGGATAGAAGCGGTGCTTACATTGTGAGGCAGGCTGCGAAGAGCATCGTTGCTAATGGACTTGCTAGAAGGTGCATTGTCCAGGTTTCATATGCCATTGGTGTACCCGAGCCGTTGTCCGTATTCGTTGACACTTACGGCACCGGAACGATCCCGGACAAGGAAATTCTGGAGATTGTGAAGGAGAACTTCGACTTCAGACCGGGAATGATTGCTATCAACCTTGATCTGAAAAGAGGGGGAAATGGCAGGTTCTTGAAGACAGCCGCCTATGGACATTTTGGTCGGGATGATGCAGATTTCACTTGGGAGGTTGTGAAGCCACTCAAGGTGAAGGCATAAGTGGAGGTTCTTCAGCTGTTCTGTCTACTTACTATATGAGTTTGCCGGTCGGCTCTTCTTACAATTTGTGCTTCATTTGTCTTTTTTTTGGTTTGGAATTTGATTAAATTTATATTCATGCAGACGTGATGATGAGAGATATTAAAAGGAATAGCAGTGTGAAAAGATGTGCTGTCATATTCTTATGGTTTAAAGATAATAATTAAAGAAAAAATTTGATTCGATCGAATACTTAGCCATGGTTTTTGAAATTTGGCTTTTTGCTGAATAAATTTTTTAATATCAAAATAACTTAAAAAAAAACTAAGTTGATAAGACCATTCGATCAAAGTGACTTCTTTTTAATAGTAAAAGAAATTTCCAAGTCATTTGATATGTTTTCAAAATGATTTTACATACTCAAAATGTCATTTTGGATGCGATACGGTATTTTAATTTTGAGATTAGTATCAGAATTTTAAATCTTTGCAAAAAAAAAATTCTTTTACAATTTTACAAAACTTAATCTAAAAAGGAAAGAGACTTTAAAATAAACAGTGGGTCTAAAATCAATGATTAAAAAAATATAAAAATATAGATAAAGAGCTTGATCAAATAATTAAATATATTTGTTCAACTCTTTTACTTCTATCGATTGATTGTTTGACTCAAACACTTTTAGAAGACCCTGAGGGTCCATGATGGCCAAGTGTAGAATTCAGAAATGGCATGGGCTTAGGTTAATGATGTGGCAGTTGTTCACGTAATTGTGTCGGTGGGGATTGTTCCGTGTGTGGGGATTGTTCCGTGTGTGAAGAAAGGAATCATGCAAATTTAGATTTCGAGTTTTAGTCCGTATATCAATTACCTATCTTAACTAGACCCATACTTCAACTGTTCCCACCGGAACGGTCGGAATACATAAAGAACTTCGGGGGAGCTTTTGAAGAGCAGAGCCACACATACGCACACAGCAGCGATAGCCACCATGGACAGCATTGCCGGCCTATGTACAGGCGATGTTCTGCTGTTTCCGTAGGCCAGCTTCTTTTTACATGCAGTGCAACCCTCGTTCCTTGCTTTCATCTTAATCTTTTCAATATCTAGACCAGCAGCCTTCGCCGATCTTGTTACATCCGATAGCTTAGGCTTGGAGTTGCAGTCTAATACGGATCCAGTGACGTCCACCACGACGTATCCTGATCTTTTGTTGATTTTTCTCTGAACCGGGTGGATGTAGGAGTGGTGACCTTGAAGGCACGCGTAGTCGCTCGGTGTTAGACCCGTGCTGTCCCGGGCACTTGTCCACGCTTCGATTGCAACCTGGACATGACACACAGTCAGATCAGTACGAAACAGGAACAGAAATACATGCATTATGCTGAAAATACAAAGAGAGACATGAGGAGATACCGATCCTGGATCATCAGTTAATGCATCTAAAACATTCTCATAGCCTTCCTGACTAGCTGCTATGTGAAGAGGAGTCAACCCAGCAGGCCCGGCAACATTTGGTTTAAACATGAATCCGTACTCGTTTCCATCCACCCGTGGCTTCAGCTCAGATCCTTGTTTATCGAACGGTTTATTAGGTACATATCTTAATAGTAATTCTACCATGGGTCTGCAGTTTCTTCGGACAGCTCTGTGGAGCAGGCACATATCGAACACAGCAACCTCAGTAGAGCTATGGTCCCCTAAATCAATTGTTCCATCAAAGAGGATGCCCAGAAGTTTCTTGACTACGGCACACCAGTCATGGTCCATGGAGAACTCCATAAGCCACTTGAACCGCCCGAAAGGAAAGAGATTTCGGTTCATGTGATCCAGCTTCCAGTTCAAGTGGTTTCTGTGAAGAAGCCATCCCAGTTCATGTAGGAAGTCCAGTGCTTGATTCTTGGTTTCCATTTTCTCCTCGTTTTTGCTAGCGTTGCCAGTAGGTACAGCTGTTTCTATCACACCCTCGAGAGTACAAATCTCCGAACACACATCTTGCTCTGCAACTATGAATGGAAAAAACGAGCTGCTGAGTCCAAAGTCTTCAACCTGATAGAATCAGATGACCAAAATCCAAAACAGCATTATAAGGCAACGCGGTTTCGCATTAGGGATCTATCGTTTTGTACACTCAAACAAGCTTCATCATAGATAGTTCTGTAATTTGCTATATCTAACCGAATTTCACTGTGAAAAAAGACATAAATATGATCCGAAAACACCAAACCACAACCGCACCTCGATAAATCCTCTTCCAGTAACATTTGGTATGGAGCAAGGGAAACAAAGGTGCTGGAGTTTATCTTGTTCATCGATGGGATTGACATCCTCCATCAAGCCATAACAAGTTTCCTGCACCAGATATTTTCCTTCTACTGCACAGAGTAACCTGAAGGAGAGGCAGTCGGATTTAGTACTTGTTCGGGAAAAACTGATGGCACATCTTTCTTAAAATATTAGTTCCTATTGTAAAAAGATGTAAAGAAAGCATAGCTGGATTCAAAGAGGCTGAAGAAATACCTCGTGCTGGATCGATTAAGGTTAAAGCCTTTAACAACAAATTGAGCTCTCTCCGTTACCGATACAGCAACCGGTTTAATGCTCGTGATCCTACAATTTCTGTGACTTTTCAGAGGTAAAGAGGCATCCAATACAACTCTACCTGCAGCATAAATGGAAAGAACATATAATGGTTCTTTCGACAATGTCTACACAAACCGCTATATTTGTTGGTAATTATATGAAAAGGAGAAACTGTGACTGAAAATGTTTCGAGTTCACCGACAGACAAATAGACACGTACAAACACAAAAACAGATGCATATATGTATGTGCGTGTGTATATATATGTATATAGACAGAGAGAAGAACCATCATATATAAATGCTATAGAGTGCTGAGCCCTAGCATACACCCATCCTGTTTTCCAGAAAGAGTCATCGGACACATCAACTAGCCTTCTCAAGCTGGAACCAATA
This sequence comes from Hibiscus mutabilis, assembly GCA_019671005.1. Classification (NCBI taxonomy): domain Eukaryota; kingdom Viridiplantae; phylum Streptophyta; class Magnoliopsida; order Malvales; family Malvaceae; genus Hibiscus; species Hibiscus mutabilis. The sequence goes on from CM033716.1 coordinate 25,190,599, forward strand.
TCGCAGCATAGCTGTATGTAAAACGGTTAGAAAGAGGATCAGTAAGGCTTTTCCTTAATGAAAGATACAACTCCCATTTTACCATCTTCGACAAAGCATACCTCTTCCCAAGCAGACTCTCCTATACGAAGATATATTGTCAATATTATACAGCCAGGTCTTATGTAGCTTTCAATGTCGGTAGGACTGTGGGATAGCCATTCGAGGATCTGAAAGTTCAATGATTTCCACAGAATGAAACCAACTCCATGAAGAATTATCAAAAAGACTTTGAGCCTAAATAATTTCAATTTACCTGTCTACGTAGAGCAATAGGAAAATCATTCGGGTTCTTTCCAAAGAGCTTAAAAACGATCCGGTCGGTGCGACTCTGAAGATAGGTAATGCCACATCAGAAAATCTTTTAACATTTATAAGATAACTTCACATAATTCTGCTTTGACTTGATAAAAAGTGTTCCATTAAAATGCTTATTGTACTAGTGCCTATCTCAGTGCAAAATATACTTAGAGAAACAGATACGAAAAATGGAGAATATAACTTAAAGGCCTTTTCTCGAATGCAAATAGTCGTATGATCCAACAATATTCAATTGAACTTAATGATAACAAATCATTCTAGATGGTAATCATTCAAGAACAGTTGAGCTCTAGAAAAAGAAAAGAGATTGTAATGCACCTGAGCCTCTCCACTGGAAGTAGATGGTGAATGACTAGGGGATGAATCTGAGTGCTTACTCGGTTGAGGGGGTCTTGACCTGTGTGGTTCTGACACGACAATAGAGCTATGCAAAGAACCATTTACAGGGTTTTTAAGGACCAGAGATTTTTCTACGTTCTCTGTGTAGTCTTCTGAATCATCATAAACATTATTCAAGTCTATATTATTAATTCTAATCCTCTCAACCGCAGCCTTTGCTTCATTTACTCTCGATTGAAAGCCAGCTCCTGATGGAATCAGTGTTCCGGATGGTGAACCGGACAAAATTTGATCTTGAGCAACATTGTTAGCTCTTCTACGTGCCAAATCAGAAGCAGGTACAGTCCCACAATAACCCCTAGCCTCCTGCTTCTCTTGGAGATTAGCACAGTCGTCTATTTTAGAGGCAGAACCAGAAGTCCTAGCATGTTCAGTCCCGGTATCCACTACACCTTGAGAACCTTGAAGTAATCCAGATAAGTTTCCTCCATTAGTTGAACAAGTTGCATTGGCGAGGCTCCTCAACAGATTAGAAAGCAGATCTTGATCCTTAGCTTGGTCGGAGTTGCTAGCTAAAATTTACAAAAGATCTTCAACTTTAAGGAAGGAGAATGAAGGAGAAAATTGGAGATGAAGACAAGGAAAAACATATCATGATTAAAATAAAAGCATATCAAAATGATTAGAGAAGTATGAACTAAGTTCGATATTTATTGTCACAAATGAAAGTACTAATTTCATGGACTTATTGACAAGTAAAAAAGCAACGTGTATAAAGCAGAAAATCCAGGAGTGTTAATCTCATCCCTAGCTTTTACTAGGCCATCTAAGCAAATCAACCGAAACAACCTTCCTAGTTAAGCAGCAAAATAATTGATTTTGATTTAGAGCAGATACTTACTATGCATATTAGAGAGAGCCCTCAGAAGACTCATCAACAAAAAGCTGCTATTCCTTTCATCATTCCGTGAACCGGCAGTAGGTAAATTATCGGGATGCGTCTTCCTCCTACGTTGGTTATGACCAGCCAAACGTCTACGACAGCTCCTCTTCCCTTCATCAAACTCTTGAAGAACATGAAACCTGCCCATAAGTTTAAGCAAGTTGCATCTAAATGGAGAACAATCTGCAACACGAGCTAATTTTAAAAGCATCTAAACTAAACCCGTAAGTAAACAAGAGCTTAGAAATGATAATATGCAAACTGAACTAATCAATCATATAAGTGCCAAAATCAGGATCATAATCGATGCTCTAAGATGCAGTCTTTTAATAGTATATATTTCACACACACAAAAAAAATTAACCCACCGGCTACATTGTTGACAAAACCGCTGCATAACATTTCCGACCAGTGCTTTACTGGCCTTAGAATGCACTTCACAAACTTTATGTCGTCGATGATAATCCTTGGCTTTGCTAAGATCAGCCCTACAGTCCTCTACCTGACAAACGGCACGACTCGAAGCGGTTGCGGTAACCTTAGTTTTCTTCCCACACTTTGCATCTTCATCCATGATAGGGTAAACTTGTCCTCCGAGCTGTAAATTAAGGGCACCGGCATCTGCATCGGCAATTACCTCATCATCACCATCAACCCTCTTCCTACTATTCAACTTTCTCTTTCCTTTCTCATTTCCTGGACTTTTGCTATGTTTTGAACCAGAAGATGAACTATGAGACAAACCAACATTTGCCACAGTTTCAGGAACATCAGGAAACAAATGCCGGCTCCGACAATCGGATGGCATCACGTTTAATGGAGTAGCAGTAAAAAGATCACCATCCCATTTCCAGTCATTCAAATCCCATTCTAGACTTTCCCTTTCAGCTGCTTTCAAGTCAGATACCAATGGACCATATAGATTATGAAGATTGCCTCCAAATTTGCCCTCCATTTTTCTACTCAAAAAACCCCCAAAATACTACAAGTTGCAGAATCCCAATTGAATTGAAGACAAGCTCAGAAACCAAACAAGAATCCAGCATAGAAAAGGATGGAACTTCAAAGCAGATGAATAATCCAAAGAGACAAAAACCTGAAAATGGTTATCCTTTCTACCTTCCATGGACAAAAAGAAGGGAAACCCACATCTCCAAACTAATATAATCATCCAGTAAATTACCTCAAAATCCAAAAACCATCTCTTTATTTGACTGCAGGAAAGTTTCTGAATTGGAGTTGATCACCACCAACCATAACAAGCTACTTTAAAAGAGAAAACTTTCCCATAAATGTTAAGAGGTAAAATTCCATGGGAAAACAGCAGTGGTGTGCTGAGAAGGAAGGTGAAAAGAGAGAAGCTGAGGAAATTTAGGAAAAGGTTAGGAGAGAGTTTGGGAAGATATAAATGTGGCCTCCAGTGGAGAAAAGACAAGACCTTTTCTGTTTATTAAAAGTACAGCATTTATTTTATGAGGAATCCAAGCCCCACACCCCCGTGTCCTTCTGCTCTCAAACTGTTCAACTCAATACCACTGTAATAAAATTAAACCGAAAAGTTTTTTGGTAGAAAAAAAAAAACATAGCCTGGATACTCCATCATTGTACAACAATTTAACCCTTTGCCATGGAGTGTTTGCATGGAGAACTTTCATGGAGGAATCTGGAGAAATCGATGGAGACCATTCAATCAACCAGTGGACTCCCTTTGATTCTGTTGTGACCTTCCTTAAACTTTAGTGTTCGATCAACACGGGCGGCATTCACATTTTCAATTCACTTTACTATATTTTAAGAATAATTATTCGATACACTGGCAATAATTTTTTTAAAATTCTACAAACAGCCGAACTCCATTGCTGGTGTATCACATGATATTTCATAGTTTTCTAAATTTGCGATAAAATACATGTGTGTGTACATGTGACATGTGTAAGCAACATGGTGACATATATAATACTGTCATAGGAAAGCAGGTGTTGCTTTCTATATATGTAAGCATTTGTCAAAGCTGAAATACCTGAAACAATGGAAATATAAATGAGATAAAAGGTAGAGAGAGATGTGAGAAAAAAGGTAAAAAGATGAAATGAGGTTATTCACTCTTTTTCTTGGATTTGATTCTTGGTACTTTGACCATAGGGAAGGGCTGTGAATGCGTTGAAAGAAGCATAGCAGTGGGTATAGAGGGTGTGACTGTGAAGTGTGAACCCTAGTGTTATTAACATTATATTCTGTATGTTCCTAGCAGCCTGTGCTGTATACATTGTAAAATAAGATAGGTATAGGGACTAGGGAGAATGGGACATAATTCCAAGCTTATCCGAAGCTCATAGAGTAAGTACCATACAAAATAAAATTTATGTTTGAAATTCGTAATTGTTCTTTTTGACAATGTAGTCTCCATATCAGGTGTAATGTGTTCGACTACTGCCCAACCAAACTTGTTAGTAGGGTGAATTGTACGTTACGTAGCAAAAATTTAGTTGTTCTTATCCTTCTTGAGTGATGTTGAGTGATGTTAACAAATTCTCCGTACATCTTTATCTTGTTTTTGGCTTTGTTTTGTATTAGTATTGTAATGCATACAAAGTTGTCTTCACTCTTCCCCTCTCCCGGCCTAGCTTGCTAGAAACCAACACGTTGCAAGAAAAATTAAACGAGGTAAAAGCCAATGAAGGAAGGGAAAACGAAGTCTACCTTCACATGAAAATCTCTAGTACTTATATGGGACGAATACATAATTTTCTGTCAGGAATGCGAGCTTAGAGAGTTATATTAGAAACTTACGAGGTGTAAAATTATAAAATTTTAGCGGATGATAGTTTCAATAATGATAGAAAATACAAAAAAAGATATAAATTATATGAGAACTTAAAATTTCTAAAGGGTACCATTATTTCCCTATATCCCCTCGATCCATCCCTGACTTAGTACTATTGTACCATTCCTTCTCCCATGCCATGACATGGACCAAGGTCCAAGATCCAAGATTGTAACAGATACATGGACTTGGACATTTAGCTTGGCCCACTCCATCACCCAACGCCAACAAGAAAAAGCAAATTTAAGGGTTGGATTTGTGACTTGCATGCATATGAATATGACTATGATATATGAGAAACTAACTGATGCACATGGTACTCATCCTTTTCCAGTCAATTCCACCACAGGAACAGCCTTTTTCTATGCATTTCTTTCTTCTACTTTAAGGGTTTATTTTAATAATTTCTTCTTTTCTCTTTGCTTTTGACATATATTTATTCCATCCTTCAAAAAGAAGAAGCAAAAGTACTTAATTTCATTTTCTCAAAAAAAAGTAATTAATTTCATGTTTGTTTGCTCATCAAAGATGATGATATTGGTAGAATTAAATCTTTGAGTTAATTGCTTTATCCATTCATGGCAAGGGTATTTTGTGGGTGAGTATGGAATGCGGCTAAAAAATAGTAAGTTTTTAAACTTATTTAAGAATTTAAAATGTTAAACGATAATATTTTATGTTGATTTTTTTCGTAATTTTTACTAAATTTGTTTTATAAAGATCAAAACTTTTAAAAATTACAAAAAAAAATCAATTTAAAATATTATAAAAAAATCTAATATTTTAAATTTTCGAACAAATTTTAAAACTTTCATTTTTTTTTAGCCGCACAGTAAATCATCCGCATATGTTGAAGTAAAACGAAAATTCAGAGTCAGAGAATTGAAAAAAAAAAAGTTGACAAGGACATATCAACCGCTCCTGAAATTTGACATCACTAGATGATTACAAGTGTTTTTCTTTTGTTCTGTTATCTGATTCTCATCAACCTTTATTCTATGCCTCTCTGTACCATAGCCGCCCTCTTCACCCACGTCACTATAATAATCATAATTAATGCTTTGGTAAACGTATGCTTGTTGATAAACAAATCCATTCAAAAACTTTGTTTTAAGTCGTGAACAGAGACCAAGCTCTGCAAGCGGACAGAGTTGACGTACTGGCTGACTTTCAAGGTTCATTACCTCTACTTCTATGGTGTCTTTTTTTCTCTCTGATTTTCCTTTGGTGTTTAATATTCCTTCTTTCTCGGAACTGGGTTTGTTTTTCTGGCTCTTTTAGTTATGTTTATTTGTTGGTTTGATTATATGTTTGATAAGCTTTATGGAGTTTGATGATTGAATTGGAACTGTTGTTTTTTAAGTACAAGCTTGATGAGAGTAAGAGGTTTCACTCATGGTGAAAGTAGGAATTGTGTTGATAATACAAAGGTATGAATCTGTTTAGGTTCCCTTGAACTTTTGATGCACCCTCAAGGTTTTGTTTGTCCTCTGGCTTCGGAACCTAGGCCGGGGTCAAAACCTTAAGGTGTCTCGATTTTTAATTAGGTATGGATCGAGAGGTGTGCACTTAAAATTTTTAAATTCTTATATAGTTTAGGTATTTTCTATTTATTGTCTAATATCACACCCTGATTTCTAATATAACTTCTTAAATGTTTGCACTTCTTGGTATAAAATTACGTGCCCGTCCATGTTTCCAAGACACCAAAAGAGGATGGTTTGAGACTTGTTTGATGTTTTATGTCAACAATGTTATACAGGATTTTGTCATTTATTAAGAGAAAGGCTATTGCTTGGTTGATTGTTCTTGTAAGGTTAGAGCTTCTGGTTTTGGTAGTAGTGGAAATGGAAGGTTTGAAAGATATATTTAGACTTTAGATCCAACAGATTAATCATTTACATTCACACACGCATATACCCTTTTTATAAAATGAATTGCTTTCGCCGAAAAACCTGAATATCCGGGAAAAATACAGTCATCTTAATGGGAATTTGTTAATGAATGAGAATTCTTTGTTTGTGGGGATTCGTATGAGCATATACGTGTGCATTTTGTAACTGAATATATATACATATATATATGCATAGGTTAGGATATAGGCTATGGTTAAACATTTGCAGTGCCAGAAGACATTGGCATTTTTCGAGAGGGGAGGAGTTGTTCAGAGTTTGAACTCACTACTCGAGACTAGGTGTCAACTGAAGAATTGATAACAATGCTAGTCATTTGCCAGTACATAGTGTCTAGTAGACGAAGACATCGGCATTTAAATATATACGTAATGATCATATGTTTGATCCTTCATGTCCGTCCGTATTTCATTTCTTAAGGTCTATATTCTAACTAGCAGGAAAAAGAAAGAAATATGAGTTGCTTTAGCTGTTGTGAAGAAGATGACACCCGTAAAGCTTCTCCAAACGGACGATTCATGGCAAATAACCCTGCAAGTAATTCTACAGTCTCTCATCTCTTTGTAAAGTTTCATTTGGAGATTTGCCGAAAGCCATGTTTGCCACAAATATGCATAAATTAGCAACATATATGTTTGTGTATAGGCAATATTGCAGGATATGGAAATCAAGCAAGAGCAGCTGTTACAAGGGATCCACAGCCTCCTGTTGTTATTCAACCTATTACCATCCCTTCCCTGTCAGTGGATGAGCTAAAGGAAATGACCGATCATTTTGGTAACAAATCCTTAATCGGCGAAGGGTCTTATGGAAGTGTATATTATGGCATTCTAAACAGTGGGAAGGCTGCTGCCATCAAAAAGTTGGACTCCAGTAAGCAACCGGAACAAGAGTTTCTAGCGCAGGTTGAACCTTCCCTAAACAACTTTCATCGCATAAAACGAGGCTGACATGTATTGCAGAATGCGTGACTTTGCTATTTCAAATAACTTAACTAACAGGTCTCCATGGTATCAAGATTGAAACATGAGAATGTTGTTGAGCTTCTCGGTTACTGCGTTGATGGATCCCACCGTTTCTTGGCATATGAATATGCTCCTAATGGATCTCTCCATGATGTGCTTCACGGTAACGAGTTATCTTTCCTTGGTTGCATAGTGGAGTATTAGAATTATTTAGTTTATGAACGTATACAGGAAAGAAAGGTGTGAAAGGAGCACATCCAGGTCCCGTTCTGTCATGGACACAGAGAGTTAAAATTGCAGTTGAGGCAGCAAAGGGCCTTGAATATTTGCACGAAAAGACACATCCTCGCATAGTCCACCGGGACATTAAATCCTGCAATTTACTTCTTTTTGATGATGATGTTGCTAAGATTGCTGATTTCGATTTGTCGAATCAAGCCCCTGATGCGACCGCTCGCCTCCATTCCACACGTGTTCTTGGAACCTTTGGTTATCATGCTCCAGAGTAAGTCTTTCCTTTAATTCTATTGCTTTTACCTCTGTTTTTAAGTTTCTTCCAACAAATAACCAACAGTTTAATCGATTTTACATCTTGCTGAATTCGAGTAATCGATCAGTTCAACCGAAGTAACTAACGAGTAATGGAAGAATGTGGGCTATGTAATGTACATGTGCTCTCATCTCTTTTAGCTGCCCTGTGCCAAATATATAAACCAACCACTTGACAGTATGACACTGACTAATTCTTACTTGTCACATTGAATGGTAGATATGCAATGACGGGAACCCTTAGCTCTAAGAGCGATGTCTACAGCTTCGGTGTCATCCTTCTGGAGCTCTTAACCGGACGTAAACCAGTTGATCATACGCTGCCGCGTGGACAGCAGAGTCTTGTTACATGGGTACGATTACTACTTAATAAATTCATACACCATATATTCACAATAATATCTGATCTCCATGTATATATTTTCATTTTCGGACTGCATTAGGCAACCCCGAAACTAAGCGAAGACAAGGTGAAGCAGTGTGTTGATGGTAGACTAAATGGACAATACCCTCCCAAAGCACTTGCAAAGGTAATCGTTGGATTTTGATAGTAATGATGGAGCTTTGCTTCAAAGCATTGGCCTTAACTGATGTTTGTTTTGTCGCCAACAGCTGGCCGCTGTAGCTGCATTGTGCGTTCAATACGAAGCTGATTTCCGACCCAACATGACCATCGTAGTGAAAGCTCTTCAGCCTCTTTTGAACACAAGTCGCCCCACAACTTCCCACGCCCAAAGTGAAAGGCGACGTTTGTGATGAAAAACGGGCTATCAAATCAAGCCTAGTTGAATTCGGAAAAAAAATGTATGTCATTATGATTTGTTTTGTAGGTAGGTTGTGCGCAGAATCTATAGGGAATATCATAGTAATTCATAAGGGCAGGCCAAAAAGTGTTTTTAACATATTTTCTCTGTATTTTTGCATTGGATCTTCCTTTCATTCCAAAGAATAAGATTGTGACATTTGAGGAAAGTGTTGCAGATTGGATAAGTTATGAAACTGTGGTGTCATTATCATGGACCTAAAACCATGTGTGAAGATGTCGATGCCATCCGACGTGGTGGGCAAACTTATTTTCATCCCTCCGCACATGGAATGTGATGCCAAAATCGGTATTACCTGCCTGTTAAGCTAACTCTTTCTGCAGTTTACCTAGAGCTGTAAACAAATAGTGTTTCATTTAGTGTTCACGAACATGAACACATAATTTTAAATAAACAAACTCAAACGGGAGGTTTAGCACAAACAACAGCTAAGCTTAGGTTTGGACCAGGACCAATAATGGTACTTTCTGCAGCTGCTACAAACAAACAGCAGCATTTTTGACTCATCATCTGCAGATGATGTCGGTCCAAACATGGTTCCACAGGTACTTTGGTCGTAATTTTCAGCTTCAATTATTGCTATCTCATGGCAGTACACATTACATATTGCTTACTCTTTTCATTTTTCTCCATCCTAGCAACAAAAAATCCATAATATCGAACTAAACGCCTAATCCGGCAAAATTATATAGAATCCATATATACCTGTACAGAAAATCTAGTGGCAATGACCTTTCCAGACAAACTAATCTTCCCTACAATCTACAAGAAGATATGTAATTCAAATCCCTCAGTTTCCTACATGTGCTGGAAATCTCAACTAAAGGACCATCTGAAGGTGTCGGAATAGACACAAACTATTCTTCCCTACATTCTGCTCTCCAACCTCGAATCTGGATCATCACTCCGTTCAGCATCCGACTTTTTCCTCTGTGTATCAGCATCTGAATTAACTGACTGATTCTTTCTGCGTCTTCTATCCTGAAATTTCCGTGCATGAAACATAGTAGGAGTGACTCAAGCTATAGTTGCAACCATAAACTAGACATTCTCCTATATGGCAATTTATCTAAATGTGAGCTAGCCAGGTACTAAAATGCAACATCCACAATTTTTTCTTTGGTTTAGAGATAAAGTGACATCGCGAAGTAATTCTGATGAACTGATTAGTGTAAAGTATCAGAATCAAACCTCTCGAGGAATAGGATACTCCTCTGCTTCAAGCATGTGAGCAACCTGACTCATCTTTGGTCTTTTTTCGGCATCAGGATCAACACATCTCAAAGCAGTCAAAAGAGCCCGTTTAAGAGCACTAGCTGATGGTCTAGTCTCAATGTTAGGGTCAACTACTTCCTCCGGACGTCTGAGTTGAACCATCATCTTTAACCACTCAACCATATTTACCTGAGATTTCACAGTACAATTGGTCATGTAAAAACATGTTACGCCGAGTTTTTTGAAGCCTGTGCTGATAAAAAGTCTCGTTTAGTACCTCAGGCTGAGGGCGACCATAATCTATTGGGTATCTTCCAGTAATTGCTTCTAAGAGCACGACACCGTAACTATAAACATCACTCTTCTCATTCAGGAGGCCAGAGTTGGCATATTCCGGAGCAACATAGCTGAAAGACCATGCAAACAGGAGACAAAGATGACATTAACCAACGACTTCTTTTAGCTTCTCGAATGATATAACTCCTTACTCGGAGTAAAAACAAAAGGAAGTAAAAAACAATGATAAAATAAAATGGAGAAAGAATGATCTAGTAACAGTTGATCATAAAGGAAGGGCACCATTCTCACCCAAAGGTACCCATAACTCTCGTAGTGATATAACTTTTCCCATCACCTAGCAATTTTGCCAGACCAAAATCAGATATCTTTGCATCAAAGTCGTCATCGATCAGTATATTACTTGATTTTATGTCTCTATGCACGACTTTTGGTTCAATAGACTCGTGTAAATATGCCAGCCTGCAACAATCAGTTTTTAGTAACAATTAAGGTTAAAATCAAGGTTAGCATTAACAACCAAGATTTTAGTTTAAGACTGACTTACGCCTTGGCAGTACCGAGAAGAATCTTTATGCGAGCCTCCCAGGTAAGGTATCCCTTGTGAGACATATCTCCACGGAGCCATTGCTCCAAATTGCTGTTATTGACATATTCATAAACCAACAACCTGGATTTTATAGCAGAAAATTTAGAAAACAACAGTGAATATCGGTTTTCTTTCTATTCCATATGTTATATTCACACTGACAATAGACATAACAATGCTTGCATAAATTTTCAAATCTAGGAGTACATAAAACAGAATGGTACCTTTGTGTGCCCTCGATACAATACCCAAGAAGTCGAACTAAGTTTTTATGCCGCACATGACCAACGGCTTCAACTTCCACCCGGAAATCCTTGTCAGCTTGCCCCCTAAAGAAAACATAGAATCATTATCAGCCAACGTTACAAGCTGTGGACAGCATAACACGAACAAAAGGATTAATCTTCACTGCAACATACAGATTGTTAATAAGCTTTTTGATAGCTACAGGGGTCCCGTTAATCAGATTGCCTCTATAAACAACTCCATATCCACCATCACCAATAATATTATCCTTTGAAAACCGGTTAGTCGCAAGGTGTAAGTCTCTAAGAGTGAACCAATGACCCCAGCCTAGCCGTGAAGTTTCAGGCAGTCCAGACAAAGGCGAAGGAGCAGTCAAAGGATGCGATGAAGGCTTGTACGTGGATACTGCCCCGGTGCCTCCCTCTACTCCCTGTTGAGACCCTTTAACATCTTTTTCCATAAGATAATTAAAAGAACCCGACAGGCCACTATCATTTACATTATCTACACTAAACGAAACCTTCTCCGAATCTCTGTCACTGAATTTCTCATTAAGGGTGTTCATCCCACCATTGTTAGCCGAAGCTTGATCAACTCTTATCTCTTTAATTTCCTCCGACACATAAGGAGGAAGCATGAAATTTCCTCTTCGGGATTTCTTCCGAAAACTAAGCCACAACGATACGCTAAGGATAACTAAAAACACCAATCCTAAGCCAATTACAATGAGAAGCCACAATTGCAGACCAATGTATACTTTGGACAGAGTTTTGTTCAGGTCAGATGCCATTTTTCACCAACACCAAGATGCCTGAAACATGTTCAACTAAAATAACTTAAAACCAAAACCTGCAATCTAATAATCAAAAACAGCTACACATTTTGCATTTATTCAATATATCAATTGGATTATGACCAAAAACAAATACCAATCAAATCACAATAAACAAGTGCCGAGTGTTAGCAAAATTAGAAAAATAAGAAGAAATAGAGTGCTACCACAATCAAATTTCCAGAAAAGAATCCCAAAAGACCCTCCAGCCTCAGTAAAAGCTACAAGGAAAGCAAAGAGTTTTTCTTTAAATCAAAGTCCACCGACTACCAAAGAAACCATTTTTTTTTCAAATGATAAACAAATATCAAAAAACAAACAGGCATCACATTTCCAACAAACACTCTACATTTGACAAATCATCACAAATAAAAAGATAATAATTTCAGGCATTATTTCACAACATGAATCCCAACAGACCTCGTAGAAAAGGCGAAAAGAAGAGGGAATGAGCAAAATTTAGGAGTGTGGGGGTTTATAAAGAAAAAATGGGTAAACCCCAGGGGAAAGCATATTGGGAGGCGATAAAAGGGAGTGTTGGAGTACAAAAAAGATGAGATTTTTGAAGGGTTTCCATGTGAGAAGTGGGTGTTATTATTGACTGGGTGTAAGAAGAAGAAGATGTGCAGTTGTCAGAGGTAGGTAATGAGGAAAGACATGGCTTGCATTAACTGTGAAATGGAAGCAGCTTACACAACACAACAAAAACAACTGGAAGCCTTAATTCTTTCCTTGCTGTTTCTTCACACTTCTCTTTTCTATTTGTCACAGATTTTCAAATTGAGTCCGCGTATATAAATGGTTAAAATTTTGATATACATATGTATAAAATTAATTTTACATAAATTTTTATATTTACGTTATAAAAATTTAAATTTTAAATTTTTAATTATAATTCTAAAAATTTAAACCTTAAGTTCTATACACTAAATTCTAAACATTAATATTAAATTTTGAACCCTACAATCTAAAGCTTAAACTAAAACCCTAACCCCTCAAACTAAAAGGCACAGTGTAAACTAAAGTTTACACGACCTGTGTATCAAAGTTTTTTTCTCTATAAATCTAAAACTTTCTCCAAAAATAAAATCTTACATTTTAAAAAAGCTTAATAGACAAATATGTACCTTTTATGCTCTTCTTTTCAGTTAAGTGATCAAACTATTTTTTGAGTCGAATTAAGACCTAAATTTTTATTATGTGACTCATTTAAAGTTTGTTGTTAATTTTTTCGTTAAAAAACACTTGTCACCTCTTGAAAGTTTAAAAATTATATTAAAAATAATAAAATTAATAAAAGAAAATAAAAATATATCCTAAAGTTTTTTTGGCTTAATCGTCAAATAAGTGCTCAAACTATGCTCTTTTTTTCAGTTAGGTGCCCAAATTAATTTTTGGGCCAAATAAGTGCTCAAATTATGCATTTTTCCATTACACCGGCCGCCGAACCACCACAACCATTTTCCCCACCACTCTATCATCAGAAATCAACTGACGTCGTGCGAATCGACGAAATTATAAAATAATTCTTTCGAACGATTCACGAAAAACGGTGACAAGAAAGACGACGAACGGCGTGTGAGTTGTTCGTCGACAAGAAGGCGCTTCATTCTGTCGCCGGCGGGAGTGGTTGAATTTGGGGACTATTTGAAAAATTTAAGATATATTTTTATTTTCTTTTATTAATTTTATTTACTTTTAATATAATTTTAGATTTTCCAGGAAGTGACACGTGGTGAAAATTAACGAAAAACTTTATATGGGTAACAGAATGAAACGTTAGACACCTATTTAACCTGAAAAGTAATTTGAGCACTTAGCTGGAAAAAATGACATAGTTTGAACACCTATTTACCTGTTAAACTTTTTTTATATAATTATTGTTCTTTATGTAAATTTAGTTTTTATAGGCTGAGTTTAGAAAAAAAAATACCATCTAATATTTAAAAGAAACATACTTTAAACATTTATTTTTCATTCAAGCCTTAAAAGAAAAAATAAAGCAAAGAAGGGTGTGATTCAAATCAAACAGAATGAAAAATGGAGAGGTTAATTTTGTTAATTCTACACTGTTTTTGAAATAAAGGTTAAGTCTTTGCATGCATTAGTCAAAGAAACAGACTTGACGCCAATACCGCCAGGCTGGCTTTTGACTGACCCCCAAAAAACAGTTTAATTAAGATTTAACAATCCCTTTAATCTTTGATAAAGAGACCATATTCATATTCATGGTATGTATGTACGTATGGCCCCTACAAACACAAAGATGAAAGTAAAGGAAGTGGGGTTGGATGGATGGATATAACTCTATCATGCTTGTCAGAACCGGATAAAAATCCATCGAATCCGTAGAATAAATTTCAACAATAAACCTACAAAATTATTTAGTGGATGGAAGACGTTATTATCCCTCTCAATTTTTGTGATATAATAGTATTTTAGGCCTTTTTAATTTAAGTATTTAATTAAATAAAGTTTTTATTTCTTTTAATTTATAAATTTAAAGGTCTAATAGATTTTTACTCATCCCAATATTTGGTACGATGACTTTTACTAATTTCTTGCATATAAATTGTTGAGCTGCTAATTTTCAATTCAACGATTAAATGATAAGATTTTATAGAATTGTCTAATTAGACCGAATTGTTGCTTTGTTTAATCGCCGGTTTTTAATTCATTAATCGATTAATTCATATTAAATATTGTTTAAGGAATTTAGTACGTTAGCCCACTAAACCAATTAATTGTTGGTGATCGAATTGTTTATTTAACATTTATATATATATACACATTGCAGGTTGTAAAGTAGAGCAGTTGGGGAAAAGGTGAATTATTATTGTAAAACTCAATTTGTTTCCCATTGAAGCCAAACCCCCCAGATTGCTTCTGATGTCAGTTACCAGCACAGGGAGATGTTCCTTGTTGTTTATTTATTATCAATTATGAGCATCAAGATTTGATATATTAATAATACCCCCGGTGGTGAAATTGATGATTATTTTATTCCCACTTTTGTCATGCTTTGTGTACAAACAAACTAAAGGTATATCTTATCTATACATGTGGATTTCTCAATTTGAATAATCCAAGAGCAACACAAGAAAATGGGTTTTCATCAATGTATAACCTTTTTTAATGGTAAAATTATCATAATATTGTGATTCAAATTTTTCCCTCAAAATATAGTTTTATATGAATTATTTCTAGATCTATTGTTGTTTACTAATCGAATCAAAAGACTGAAGCATTTTCCCATCTTTGAACAGCATTTTACCAAAAAACATTAAAAAAATTATTGCACTGTTCAAAGTCATATTCTTCACCCTCCGTCTACAAATAGTGTCTGCTTGTCCCCCTTGTTGTCATGTGGAAGCCGCTCAGGGCACCGTGCCTTGTTCAAAGTCGCCATCCAACTTTAAACAGTGTTCGGATAAAGGGGTGGCAGGGGTGCAGCTGTCATGCATGTCGGGTCAGAAGAGAAGTTTTTTTAATTGTTATAGGGTTGCAGTGATGTGATGAAGTAGTGGTATAGGTGCAGGTGTAGGGTGGTAAGGTAATTTTTTTAATTGTTATAATAATTTTAAATTATATAGGGGTAGTGTAATTTTTTGATTTGAAACCTATTAGTGTAGATTAAATTTCGTGTAGGGGTATGTAAGGGAAAAATTATAGTTGTTTTTTTTTAAAATAGGTTATGTTGATGTTGAAGGTAATTTGTTAGAGAAAAATTCAGTAAAAATTTGAGTAAAGAAGGAGAAGAAAAAGAAAAAGAAAGTTGCGGGAAAAATATTGTAAGTCGGTTTAAAATTTTGATTTTATTATCCGTATAACTTTGATGTTGTTTGAAATTTAATTGTTATGTTAGAACGATAAATGTTTTATTTTTGTTTAGGATTATAGTAGTGCGAAAGAATCGTAATTAGTATTTTTGAGAAATTAGTATAGTTTTTTAAAGTGTATTCGAATATATATTCGAAATACTTCTGTAAATAAGTAGTATGTTCTAAAATTATTGTTATTTATAGTTTAAAATTATGTTTAGTGACATTGTAGTTGTTCATTTTAATTTGTGTATTATTATTGAAAATATTTTTTTCAAACATGTAGAGAAAATGAGCAACAACAGCTTTGTGGCGATTGTCCATTACAGTGGACAAATGGTGAAAACTGATGTCGGTATTGTATTTGAATCTGAAAGCCCTACGAAGATGAGATTTAAAAAAGAAATCACGCTTCGAGTATTGAAGGATAAGATATCAGAGAAAATTGTAGCTCAGATTCATGGTTTGCGGTATCAGTGGCTGACATGTCACAATCCAGTTAGATATTCCGCAATAGCTCTCGAAGATAATACAGATGTGTGAATAATGATTGCAGAGCATGACTCTATGGATATTCGAAATGTCGAGTTGTTTGCTGAGGTGCGTGATATTCTCGGCCCATCCAGAAACGCAGTTGGGGAATCTAGTCAAATGGGTTTCAGTAACGAATTTGATATGTTCGAAGGTAGTTTGGTAGCAATGTTGACAACCAGGACATCTAGTGGATTTCATCAAGGTGGATCGTCGACATATGCAACATCACACGGGCTGACGTTTGATCTAACTGTTGATGCTAATGTTGAGAACCTATAAGGTCGATGAGGAGAATCACTTGAAGATTTCAGCGAAGATGAAGATATTGGGGATCTTGATTTATTCCCCGATGATTTTGGTGAAGCCCCTGATTTCGGTGTTGGAGAATTTGTTCCGACCGGGGGACATTACATTCTATGAAGCTCCTGCTCACATGAACTCGGTGGATTTCGATGCGATGAGGGCACCGCATTTCCAGATATGCCTCAATTAACTTTGAGTCAGCATGGTGAATTATTTGAGGGGCTGCAATTTAATAAAAATGATTAAGCTATATTAACAATTAAAGAGTATAGCATCATGCAGCATGTAGACTACGCGGTTGCAGAATCCACCCCGAGGACTTTCTTTGCGAATTGTGTGAAATACGAAAAAGGGTGCAATTAGAAGATTCGAGTAACGAAGCTTAAGAAGATAGATCGTTGGGAGGTCACAAAGTACAACGGTGATCACACATTTTTACGAACATCCATCGACCAGGACCACACTAAATTGGACTCGAGTGTAATAAGCCATCACGTGATAAAGTTGGTCGAAGTAAATCTAAGGGTTCTAGTTTCAGCTATTCAAGCAACCATTGCGCAACAATTTGAATATCAAATAAAATACAAGAAGGGGTGACTTGCAAGGGATAAGGCATTGCATTCATTGTACGGTGATTACGATAAATCGTATAATGAGCTACAAGCTTTATTGATAGTAATGACACATTTCATCACGGGCACTATAGTGAGGTATCAAACAAAGGATGCATACAATCGACAAGGCCAACTACTTTAAGGGTATCAATTTTTCCATCGACTATTCTAGGTGTTCAAGCCATACATTGACACATTTCCATTTTGTAAGCGTATGATCCAAGTCGATGGAACGTGGCTTTACAGGAGATACTATAATATACTGTTGGTTACCGTTGTGCAAGATGGTGTGAGCAATGTCATTCCGACTGCATTCGCAATTGTTGAGGGGGGGACTACGGAAGCTTGGAATTTCTTTTTGACCAATTTGTGTGACCATGTCGTCCGAGAAGATAGGGTATGCATTATCTCTGATCGAGGGATAGGTATCAAAGCAGCAATTAATCGAGAAGGAAATCGTTGGACACCTCCACACGTATACCCTGCATAATATGTTCATCACATCGGTAAGAACAGCTACGAGCAGTTCAAAAATCAATACCTTCGCAGTGAGATTTTAAGCATGGGTAAGTATCATTCTTTCAAAATCTGTTATATATGCATATGCAGTGATGTGCTTTGATTTTTTTTATGCTAACAACATATATTATGGCACAGGGTATCAATTACTACGGTCAGAATTTGAGAGAAAGATGGCGAATTTATGAAACACGACGAGCGTGTTTGGAGTTGGGCAAACATCATCGAGAGAGAAAGATGGGCCCAATCATATGACGAAGGTGGTAGACGATACGGTCAAATGACAACCAACCTTGTGGAGTGCATAAATGGAGTACTGAAAAGATCACATCATCTCTTAATAGCCAACTTGGTAATAGAGACGTACTACCGTTTGGCTAAGGTTTGGTCCGTTAAAGAGAAACAAGTTCAGTCCTTAATAAACAGGGGACAATGTTGGGCTCCTACAATTGTGACAAAAATAGATGATAATGTGAAGAGTGCAATGTCGCTGACCGTTCACGCATTCGACCGAATGAATAAGACTTTTGATGTTGTTGGTTCCAGAACCCGACACGGAGCACCTCACTCAAACATATTTTGAGTAGATTTCAAACGTAGGTGGTGTGGTTGTGGCGAGTTCCAAGCGTGGCGATATCCATGTGCTCATGCAGTTGCAGCATGTATGTTCGCCAGTGTTGACCTATACACATATGTTGATGAATGCTTTAGTCTCAACCAGATGTTAGATATTTACAGAATTGAGTTCCCACCGATCCTGAATTCAATGTATTAGCTGACAGTGGAGCATTAGCACATGTACCATATGTAGGGATCCTACACTCCGTAGAACTCCAACCGGCTGACCTAGACCGACTCGTATCTACACTAGTATGGATCTTCATCGCAGAGAGAAGGGACAACGAAAGAGATGTACCATATGTAGGGCTAAAGGCCATTCGGAATCAAAATGTTCAAATGAATCAAGATACGTGTCTATGCCTTAGTGATTTCTTATGTTTGTACTCGAAAATATTATGTTTGTATTTGAAAATGTCCAAATGTGTGGTAGTTGTACTTAGGCCCGTAGCACGCTCGAATCGTTAAAACGGATCAAATGAAAAATTCAATAATTTAAGAAAGTCGATTTTAGATGTAGCTAAATATTAATTCAAATCTACTTTGATTTTAATTTTAATAGGAATTGGAATTTGAATTGGAACTTGAGTTAGAATTTAAATTCTTGAATCGAGTTAAATATCGAACCAAAATATTAAAAAAATGAACTATATCAAACTTAAACTGAAATTAATACAGACCCACCCCTAACTCCATAGTTATGCGGTGCAGGCTTTTTTTTTGAATTCAACGCATTCATGTTGAATTCAATTCTTGAATTCAACTTTTTTTGAAATTCATGCACATTTTTTTTTGCATTCCACCATTTTTTAAATCCAATCTCCATTTTTTTCTTTTATTTTAAGTGAGATTAATTTTTAATTTTAACTGTAGATTAAATATTAAATCACTATTAACTAAACATAATTAGTTTTATATTAAAATGAATAATAAAAAACATAGTAAAAAATAAAAAACAATAACATTCAAATTCAAACTGAAATGTCTCAAATGTATTACACAAAATACATAAATCATTTTTTCTTCCTGTGTAATTTCTGGCCATGAACGGGATCGGTTGATAGATAGCGACGCGGTGCTCATCGAGCTCGTTGCGGCCTCTGTTCTGCCACGGGATCCTCTTTAGAGTGCTTTTCATTGTCGCATACCTCCTGTATACTATAGCTCACCTCTTAAGTCACCGAGGGCATAGGAGGCGGTGTTGTGAACAAATCCATGTAACCGCTCTGCCCCCCATAAACTGTGGTGAATTCAGGAAATTTAGCATTTTCGACAAATACATGTGCTGTCCTAAGTTCGAGTACATGGGTGACTGTGGAGCCAGTTCCTTTTCCCATATAATTGCCAGGCCTACTTCTGGTTGTTCCTACGTGGTTGGCCAACCTTCGGGGTTTCTACTCCACATCATATTTTGAGATGCGCTCGTTGCACTCTTAGAGGATTCACCCTTATCACCTATTTTTTTCTTATATTTTTGACATTGTTCCCGTTTATCGGTCGAAGTTAAGTACGACATTTTATTATTAAGAAAATAGATTAGGTACTCTAACCTCTAAAAATCAAAATCATCATCTTGGATTAGAGCGCGAAACGATAACGTTGAAGCTCTGTTGTTCCACATATTAATGTAGTCGGCGTGTATGGCTTCCCAAATTACTTCTGCCCTGCCGCGTCCATCAAAATCGTGCAAATAGTCATGATCAGTGTGATCATATAGAATGGGCTAGTGGAAGTCAAATTGCATCAGCACCCTATCGGCAAAGTGGAATTCGACAATCGCAAAGTAGATCAATGATGTAACACTACACCACTGGTTAGAATCCTTCATCAGCTCATCCGGTACAAAAATGCGATCACCGTTGTACGACATCCAAAAAATTTGCAAAATAAGGATTATTATAATAAGACATCTAACTATAATGTAAATAATAAACTGTAAATATCTATCTAACTAAATTGTAAACAATACAGTTAACCAGATACCTGCTCCTGACAATATAAGTCAATCTGAGCTCTAAATACTTTCAAGTTGTTGTTTGTCAATCCCGTGTGCGTTTTTTTCTCGCACCATCTGCATACAAATCGCAAATAATGTTTTAAAAATAAATAAATTTAATTTTAAAATTAAACTTAAAATCAGGATAACTACCTGGCGACAAGAGGGAACTGTATTGATATTCGAGTAACTAGTGTCCAGAAGGGAAGTCACTGCCAAGCCCACACTTGCAGCAACAACAAACATCCACCAATACCCCGAACCTTATGACTATTTTCTATTTTAGCGCCATTGCACAACTCACGATACAAGAACGCTAATATGATCGATCCCAACTATATTGAGCAACTTCTCACGGATACCTCAAAAAGCGTAGATACCGTGTATGAACAAAATTGTCAGATTTATCTAGCATCAGTATACCTGCAATAAGTTGCAGAATATAAGCTTGACTGGCATTATAAATCACATCAACCGAATTATATTCACTGAGTTTAAATTCACTTTGCAACCAATTCATTTTCGCACGAGATCCTTTCAAGTTTGATTTATTTGGCACATTCCCAAGGTAAAAAGAGCAATTTGCTTCAGGTTTAGCTTCCGTCTGGTCGATCAACGATTCCTCGGTCAATGGTGTCCCGTTCAATGGTACCCCGTTTACCGGGACCCCGATAAGCATGACCACGTCTTCAAGTGTGATCGTGCATTCCCCACACGGCATATGAAACGTATGGGTTTCTACCCTCGAATGCTCAATCAGAGCGACAATCAACACGGTTACCAACTTGTATCCCCGAACGAATGTCACGTGATAAAATCCTAAAATTTACAAGCATTCAATGATTCGATCGGCCGGAGGATTTTTGGCCATGGTCAAATGATGCTTAAATGTATCCTCAAAATCTTGTAATTAACACATTAATAAATATATTATTAACATAATTTAATTTCTAATAAATAAATTATTAACAAAATTGTATCATCTCAGCAACCGGCAGACTACTAATGTGTCGATCATGTAACCGTAACAGAGGAGCTTGCTCAGCCATCCTACAGGACAAGTAAGAATATATTACAACCCGGGACTAAATCTTCTACATTAAAAATAATTTGCCAATAAACATAATCAACTAAAATTTATCATATCTTTAGATTTGTTTTTTAATTTGCTAAAATTCTACGAAATTTAAATTTTCCCTCTAATACATTTATTACACTAACTAAATGTATTAGGGTTTAAATTTAAATTTCGTTGAATTTTACCAAATTAAAAAATTAGACTAAAAATATTATAAATTAATTTTGTTTAAATTTCATTTCGACTATACTACTAAATTAAAAGACTAATAACATCCATATTTTTTACTATATGCAATTTAAAAAGGGTAAAACTTTGATACACAGGCTGTGTAAAATTAATTTTACACAAGCCTGTGTATTTGCACTATAAAAACCCAAACCCTAAATTCATAACCCTAATCCTAAAAAACTAAACCCCACACTCTAAACCCTAAACCCTAAATTTCAAACACTAACCTTTAATTCTAAACCCTACAACCTAAACCCCTAAACCTTAAACCCTAAACTAAATTCCTAACCCCTAAAACTAAAAGGCACGTGTAAACTAAAGTTTTACACGGTCTGTGTATCAAAGTTTTTTCCATTTAAAAAAACCCTTAACAAAACTAGTCACTAATTTATTAATTTGCCTTCAAAACTCTTCAATTTTAAGATTTTTTACAAACTAGTCACTAATTTACTAATTTGATCATCCAAGTCTTATTTTCCCTTAACAAAATTCATTCCATTCAGTAACTAACAAACCCACCCACATTTTGTCAATATTCTATAAAATCCTCTAAAAAATAATAAACATAATAAACTAAACAAAAAATTATAATAATATTTTACGAAAATTTAAATTTTAAATTACATAACTAAATCAACTTATTAGTTTAAATTTCAATTCTACTACTACTAACTACATAAAATTTAAAAACTCCTAAATTAAAAGACTAATTCAAACACTAATATTTTTTTTACTAATTGGCAACTCCTAAATTAAAAAAAAATCTTCAAAATTACAAATAAAATTTTAAAAACATTTTTTACTACTACTACTAATATAATTGTATTCCTTAGTGCTTATATCATTTGGCAATTTACCTTTAAAACTCTTCAATTTTAAGATTTTTACAAAGTAGTCATTAATTTATTAATTTTTTCATTCAAGTTCTAATATACTCATTTTAGTCCCAGTATACTCGTGTTTTTTTTCAAAAAGCATTGTAAATAAAATCTAATAAACCATTAATTAAACAATATAAATATTCAAACATAAAATTATTTCAAACATCAACTTAAAATTTTTAAAAAAATCGGAACTTAATCTCTTCACAAATTTGAAAATTTTGCCGTACTTACTATATTTCTTCAAATCTTTCTTTCTTTGCTCAATCTCTTCACAATTTTTCTTCTCTTCAACCACTTATTTAACACAAAAATTTGAAATATCAAAAATTCAAACATCAACTTCAAATTTTTCAAAAAATATAACGATATAAAATTCAAAAAAATTAACTGAAAAAATAACAAAAATTTGTAACTACAAAAAAAACATACATACATTAAAAATAAAACTATTAACTTAAAATAATATTCTAAAATAAAATACATATCTTATACTTACAAAATTTCTTCTAAATCTTCTTCTTCTTTAATTTATCTTCTCCAAAATTTCATCACAAAATATACCTACCTTCGACCCCTATTTAACCCCAACTACTTTAAATTTCAACCACCCAACCTACCTACCAATCATCCAATTAAAATTATAACAGTTAAAAAATTACACCTTACCTGCAGATGCAGGTGCATGTATGCCACCTGCCACTGCACTGCACCAAAACTGCATCACTACCACCCCTAGCACCCTTCCATCTTAACATTGTTTGAAGTCGGATGAGGGCGCTCCGACTTTGAACAGGGTACGGTGCTCTGGGCGGCTTTCACGTGGCAGCAAGGGAGACAAACGGGCACTATTTGAAGACGGAGGGTAAAGAATCCGACTTTGAACAGTGCAGTAATTTTTTTAATCTTTTCTGGTAAAACATTGTTCAGAGACATGGCAAAACGCTTCGGTCTTTTGATTCGAATAGTAAACAATAATAAATCTGAAAATAATCCATATAAAACTATATTTTAAGAAAAAAAATTGAACCACAATATTATGGTAATTTTACCTTTTTTAATCCTTGAATTTGATGTTTTCTTTCATCTTAATTTTAAAGTTTTGTGGTCCACGTAAGTTATTAAACTTGTGAACATTTTTTTTTTATTTTTAGTTATTTAGATCACGTGACACTATGAAATTATGTAAACGTGACACTCTTAGAATGTCATGCCACCAAAATGACAGAAAAATTTAAATTAAATGGATTTGTGTAGACAAAAGAGTTAATGGGACAAATTGAATTTTTCTTTTATCAGATTAAAAGTTGCTTTATTCCTTTTAAGAAAATAAACTATATTAGTATTTTAATCGAAATAATTATTTGAAAAAACTAAAGACCTTAAAAATATATAAATTAACTTATATCAAATTAAAGTATAAAAACTGATTAAATAACATATATAGAGGTGAAAAATTGTTATCAAATCTTCAACTGACACTAGCCTAAATTTTTATCCTTGTACCGTCTTACTCCTTTTCTTTGGAGAAAAATTAAATACGAAGATTAAATCTCAAATTTAAACACAACAAGTAGATGGAAACTATTATTCGACTTTTTTAAAAAAGTCTGTCCACTCTTTTGTTGCCACCATTATTTTGTTGGCTTTGGCAATGGAAGCGTGTTGATTTTTTTTTTCTACACAATTCATGTATTTTGTGGTCCCTTACTCTTAAAGGGTATGCTCAAACATCAATGTAGTTATTTCATTTTAAAATATCTATTTATATTTGATAATATCTACTCTAATAGATCCCATTTAAGGATGGTTAAATTACCTGAACTTGACGAGTTCGGATTATAATCGTTCTTATTAGGATGAAAACAATATTATTTTCCTTTGAGCAAAATGACAACAAATGTCCCCAATATTTGTATGTTTTGTCATTTGACTTTCTATTTTTTTTAGAGCAAACAACATCTAAGGTTTGCATGTTTTGTCAGTTGATCCCCTATTCTTTTTTGGAGCAAACAACCTCTAATGTTTCAATTTGGTTCGAATATACTACAGTTGGATGAAAACCGTTAGTCAACTAACAGTCAGCGACTGATGTTAACTGAACTTGCCACGTGTTAAGTTCTGCTGACGTGTCAGCATCATATTTGCCATGTGTCACCATCAGGTTCGACCACATGTCAATAATTGATTCTGACGTCAACAACTTTCAATACGTGGTAAATTCAGTCACATTAGCCGTTAACCGTTAGTCGACTAACGATGTCCATTTAACCGGGACATATTTGTACAAAATTAAAACGTTAAAGGTTGTTTGCTCCAAAAAAAATAAAAAGCCAAATGACAAAACATGCAAATGTTAGGAGTTGTTTGCTCCAAAAAATAAGAAATTAAATGATAAAAATACAAACGTTGGAGGCATCTTTTATCATTTTGTTTTTCTTTTATATATTTAAAAATAATTACTATATCAATTAACACGCATGTCTCTCTTTTTTTTAATTATCTCCCTGAGAATTGTTTTTCCATTTGTCAGGTCGGGTCAAGGGTGGGTAAAACATCGCCTAATGTTTAATGTTAAGTGAAAACTTTCAACCCGACATGTGTCCATCCCTAGTTATCATTAAGTTTAACAACAATATTTTTAATTAGTGATCTCAAGGAGTGGTCCTAATGAAAAAAGAGATGAGATGATGCTTTCTCTAGGTGAACCGGGTTTGAACTGCTTCTTCTACAAGGCGTTTCTGAATTTTATCTAGTGCTAAAACACAACATATACTACTGTGGACCACATTAAGAACTCCGAAAAAAGTGTTGTTCCACACTACCATGTTATAGGTTTGATTGTACTTGAAGGAGCTGTCAATCTCAGTGAGCAAAACAAAGAAATTATCAACTTAACAAAGGTTCTTGGTCAGTTTGTAATTCTACCTCAGAAACTCCAAAATTAAGATCATCAGAATTCAAAGTAATCAAACATATAACATGATTGTGTAACTAGCAAATGGCTAACAGAGGAAAGAGGGGGAGAGACGATAAAAATATCATCAGAAATATTCTTTCTATATCTAACATGTCCTAAAGTGGTCTTATATATCCACCAGAAGCGATGAATCAAATGTATATCACCCACAAAACTTTCGATGTTCAACCTGCAAGAGAACCGCAGGTCGAACCAGTCTAGGCAATTCCAAAACAAAGCAGCAGTACTAGGCATGTTCTTATCCATTCAGAAGACTATCAATAATGTATTACCAGATGATACTTGTTTAAGGTTTTCAAAACATAAAGAGATTGAAGAGGCGGCCTCGGGTTCCATTCCTCATCAAGGATCAGCTCAAAATCACAGAAATAATAAGCCATTCAAGTGGACAAACAGGCAATAACCAATAAATCACATGAGCAATATATATAAATTTCCAGTATAAACTTAGAACATAAGAAACATTCATGAATGCAGCATTTAGGCCATTCACTCAAGTCCATCAAATATCTAAACTCTATTTAAAACATGCAATCAAACTAAAAATCCAGACATTTCTGATAATAAGCACAGGTGATAGGAGAGATTATTCCATCAGGGGTACAACGACTTATCTGCGGACAAACTCCACAAGGAATGGAAGCCAGTGCGCCAAGCTTCGGCTCTCCTCCATAACCTCTCTTACCAATGCATTTATAGCAAACTTTCCCGACCGGAATCGAAGCGAACTCCCCTGTTCCAGTACTTTTCACTTCCATAACCTGGATATCCAAAACCAAAGCCTTCACAATCTCTTCCACCTGTTGTTTTGACAACTCAATTTGCGAAACATTGCTCCTCTTAAGAGCATCCGCAATCCCTTCCAAAGTAGCAACTTTCATACCATAAATCTTCCTCCAACACTGCTCTTTCAAGACATTTATGTACTCCGTGTCGAGGCTGCCTTCGACATACCATGCCCCACCGGAATTTCACTGGAAGGCTCGAACTCGGCCGACATGTAATGCTTCCTACCCCGATTTTGGATGCTTTTCACTTCTTTTATGAGATTCTTCGATAAAAGTGACTTAATACATTTGGTGTTTATGTTTTCGGCAACATTAATTTCTCGTTTCATTTCCCATTGCGACGCACCCATGTCTTTTTTGCTTCGGATTACTTCATGAACCATCTTTTCATGTTCTGTTACAACGGAATCGGAAGCAGGACCCGGACGTTTCCTTTTCGCACTCATTCTAATATATAAAGGGGAAAAAAGAAGAAATTAATTGAATATTGAATTACCAGTTTCATAAGCAATCAAAAACTATTTTTACAGTAACGGTGCTGCCCGCCACCGCTAAAGACCTCAATAGCGGCGGATCGCGGCCGCAAATAGCAGTGTAATGGAGCAATAACGGTCAAATATTTCCCTAAACCGACACCATTTAAAAAAACAAACACAGGGATAGAGAATACAAGATGAGATTGAGTAACAAACAGTAGAAATCAACATTCAATTTAAGTTTAGGGTTCCAGAAAGTACCTTAATTTCTTGGTCCGGCGGAAGCTTGAAGGCAAGAGATGGCTTACGCGGACGGCACAGAGTGGTGGTGAGCGGTTTGTTTGGCGGCGGGGAACGTGTGAAGAGAGATATGAGAGTGGGTCGAGAGAATTTTTGAAGGGAAATTTTACGTTTAAGATTTTAGAAAGATTTCTTGGAGTAAATTATAATTATAAATTGATCCTCTATTATTTATATAGAATTTTGGGTTCATTATTTGTCAAATCAATATATTATATAAGAAATTTGATTATCAAATGGGCTATTATACAATTTTATTATTTTATATTTTTTTGATAGCTCAGATCCATTTTATGGTTTATGTTCGGAATTCGTAGTTCTTCCTTCTAATAACATTGTTCTCAATGTTCAAATTTGGATTATCTCCTTGAAAATATAATATGTCATGCTATTGCACTCACTAGTGATGTAAAAAGCTGATCCGGCCTGAAAACCCGATTGAAACTTGCTCGAGTCAGAACCTGGTTTGACCCGAGGATGCGATGACCCGAAACCGATCTTAATCGACTGTTGTTGACTCAAACCTAAGTTGGACTTGCTACTGTAGTACCTGAACCCGACCTGCATCCGATCGAAAACTACCCGAACCCGAATTGAACTTGTTACTGTGGACCCGATACCCGACCTGCACCCAACTGAAACGAACCCGAACCCGAGACTAACCTGGCAGATAACTGATATTACCCAACTGAATCGACCCGAGATCCGATTTTACCCGACCTGTTTTGAACCTGACTTGTTTTGAACTCGACATGTTGTTGACCTGAACTAATATTGACCTGACTTGATTTACCTGACGTGTAATTGAGGAAGCCTATGATTTGATGATGAATTTAAAGTGTTGTAAATGTAAACTATTAAGTGTTGGTAAATGTAAAATATTAATTTTTTAAATCAATTTAAAGAGTTAAATAATTTTTTGTTATATATACATATATAATCAATTAAAAATATTAAAAAAGAGAAGTATTGGATTTAGATATTCATTTGACACAACTAAGTTTAAAATTTTGTTAAATAATTCAATGCTTAGTAACTCATTCAATATAAATTATTTGTAAGTTTGAACTAAATTAAAGTTTTAACTTTCATGTTGATGTTATCATGTGTACAATTACATGTTTACATCCATATCAAAATTTTGTGTATAATTATATTTAATCAAAGTTTATTATATGTTATAATAATAATAATGTCCGAATTGAATTAACTTATTAAACTTGGGATCTAATTAAGCTAAACTAAAATCTAGAAGCATAAATTACAGACATAATTAAAAAAATTCTAAAACTAAATGTAAAATTTCAATTAAATTAATCTAAGTTGGGACTCAATTGAATTAAACTAAAATAATTGATAGAAAAAAGAAAAAGACAATTGGTAAAAAAGGGGAAAAAGATAACATTTGGAGGGAAATAGGGCACCCATTTTTTAGGTTTGAGATTAATTTACTTTTAGTCTAAAATTTTTGGAAGGATAAAAGCCACCTAAAAATTCGGAGGGAATTAGAGGAATAAGCCACCCAAAATTTTGGAGGAAATTAGTGGAATTTTTATTTTTGGTAATTTAGTCTAATAATATTTTTGTTTATTCTAGTCCCTACAATTTAATTTTTAGTCAAAATTGTCTCATATTTATTTATATTTTCGTCAATTTAGTCCAACTTATTTTAATCCCTAAAATTTAATTTTTACTCCAAATTGACCCCTATTCATTTTTATATTTTATTCTAATCCCTAAAAAGTAAAAATATGCTCGCCCATTTTTTAAGTTGATCTATCCATAGCCCGCCCATATTTAAAAAAACAATTGCCAATTGCCGTAACAAATGGAGGGAATCTTGCCCGCCCATTTTTATGTGGTTATTAATGGATTAGGCCATTACTAGTTTAGGAGCTTTACACTTAAGTCCTTTTTTTATTCTTTAGTTTTACTTTGATTCATTTTAGTCCCAATTTTAGTTTAGTTTCCTTAGACCTTAAGGTTTAGGTTTTTTATTTAATTAGATCTTCCTTCATAAAATTGTTTAATAATTAAAACGTTTGACGAGCTTTTGAATGCCCAATTTATTTTGGCAAGGATGAAAAACGACGTCAATGTATTAAATTATAATTATTAGTGTTTGGAGTTATGAGATTAGTTTAGGGACTAGGGGATTAGTTTTGCACTTTAATTATTAGTGATTGCAAGATTTAGGGGTTGAGGTTTGAGATTTATGTGTAAATGTGTCATGTTGAGTGTTTGGGGTTATGAGATTAAGGGATTATGCTTGTACTTTAATTATTAGTGACCGTAAGATTTAGGTATTGAGGTTCGGGATTTAAGGGTAGATGTGTCAAGTGAGTGTTTGGAGTTATGGGATTAGTTTAGGGATTAGGGGATTATGCTTGTACTTTAATTATTAGTGATTGTAAGATTTAAGGGTTGATGTTTGGGGTTTAGGGTATAATATATGTTTCAAGTTGAGTGTTTGGGGTTATAGGATTAGTTTAGGGATTAGGGATTCAAGAATTAGGCTTGCACTTTAATTATTAGTGATTGTAAGATTTAGGGGTTTGGGGTTTAGGGGTAAATGTGTCAAGTTGAGTGTTTGGTAGGAGTTATGATATTAGTTTAGGGATTCAATTTGCACTTTAATTATTAGTGATTGTAATATTTAGGGTTGAGGTTTGGGCTTTAGGGATTCGAATTGACCCTTATTTATTTTAAAATTTTCTAATATAGTCTAATGTTTTTAATATGATGATATTTTTGTTCATTGTAGTCCCTAAGACTTTATTTTTAGCCAAAATTGACTCATATATATATATATTTCTATTTTTGGTAATTTAATCGAATAATATTTTTGTTTATTCTAATCCCTACAATTTAATTTTTAGTCAAAACTGCCCCATATTTATTTATATTTTTGGCAATTTAGTCTAATAATATTTTTGTTTATTCTAGTAGCTAAAATTTAATTTTTAGTCCAAATTGACCCCTATTCATTTTTTATTTAGTCCAATATTTTTAATATGATGATATTTTTGTTCATTATAGTCCATAAAACTTTTTTTATTCCAAATTGACCCTTATTCATTTTTTTTGTAATTTAGTCCAATGTTTTTAATATGATGATATTTTTGTTCATGTTAGTCCCTAAAATTTTATTTTTCACCGAAATCGACCCTTATTAATTTTAAATTTTTGTAATTTACTCCAATACTTTAAATATGATGATATTTTTGTTCATTATAGTGCCTAATATTTATTTTTAATGTAATTCGTGTTCGTGAAAGGCGTTAAATAATTCACTCGAAATGACCCTTCCCAAAGTCTATCGACTATTTGTACCAAACTCAAACTTAATACGAATTCGAAACCCGAATTAACCCGACCTGAAATGAACCCGAGCATGAATTAACCCGTCAATTAACTGATTCGGACCTAAACCGTTTTAACCTGACCTGAAATGAACTCGGCCCGAAATGAACCCGACCTGAAATGAACCTAACCTGAAACCGACCTACACCCGACACGAATCGAGTCAAAACATCAAATCGACTTGAAATGACTTGTATCTGATTTGACCAGACCTGAAACCCATTCGATTACCTGTTTTTACATCCCTAGCACCCACCACTTACGAGTTATTATATTCATTCTAAAATTTTACTATAATTTAATTTGACCAACCATACATTGTCTAACCAAATCCAATTCTCTCTATCTTATAACTCAAACTTTATTTGAATATTTTTTTTAGAGTCGAGCGAGTTTATAAAATTTGAGTCAAGTTAATTCAAGTCGAGTTGTTCGAGTTTCTGTTCGAATTTAATTGTAAACATCTATAACGTCGTGATATTAATTAGTCCAAATTTAAATGACTTTCTATGACCACATACAATACGCATATATATTTTTTCAAATATATATATATATATATATAACATATATGAGACAAAATTAAGAGACTCATCTCAAACTTAAAAACCGATACATTCATTATTCAAAATTTCAAGTTACTCGACACGAGAATGGTTTTTTAATGAAATTTTGGATTTAGGTCCTTTAAATTTAAATTGTTTGGACTTGAGTTCTCTTCTGTTTAGTCGGTTGTTGCAAGTTTTAAATATTTTCAATTCACTCCATTATAAAAATGAGTTAATTCTAATTCGGTTTATTAAATTTTATAATGCATTCAAGTAAGGTCGGATTTATTTTTGAATTGATTAAATCAGAATTTATTTATTTTTATTTGGTTCAGATTCGATAGACTTTTATAATTTTGTTCGAAGAAAACAATACACGTGCATCAGAAAAATTGTGTAAAATTATCAATTTTTTAACAATAGAAAACAAAAGCAATAGCTAGTGTAGAAGTCTTGAGAGTGAGAAAGAACTAGTACTACGGATTATATCTAGTCTTTAAGCTGTGTCGTTGGATTGTTGAACGCAGAACCAGAGCGGAATGCAGAACCGCGTTTAAAACTCAAATTTTGCCTTAAAAGCTGCAAAATGCAAAAGTTGGAAAATCCAACTTCTGCCAGATGCCCATTTTCAGTCCAACGCCCGTTCCAAAATCTGCACCGAACGAAGTCTTAGAGCCTGTTCGGCACTGCTTTTCCACTGCATTTTTGGAAAAGCGCCGCCGAACACCTAATTTTTAGCTCTCATCACCCAGCTTTTCCACCATTTTTGCTCTTAAACGCAGCTTTTAGAGAAGCTGGTCCCCAACTGCTGCTTCTCAACCCAAACCAAAGGTTCAGCAGCTGCGCCGAAGGGAGCCTTAGTGTTTCAATGGTACAGCGCCAGTGGCAACATTTTCCATAGGTGTTATTTGTGGCACCGACAAGCCAAGGTTCGATGTGTTCTTAAACATGGTGCTGGTCAGTTTTTGGGTTGTCATATCCTCGTACGAGTAAGTTCGGTTTTAACATTGTTGGCACAGTTTATCAGGTTACAGGCATCTTGGCATGATAATCTAAAGATACAATTATCTATTCCAAGGACATTGAAAAACATGTGGAATTCATTTCATAGATTTCTTAGTTTCTAACCCTACAACAATCTTCAAAGTTCAATCTTTCAAATAATTCAACTGCTCCCATAACATTTACACAAGACAACGAATACCACCACCAACCGGATATGCACATCTGAGGCAAGAATCAATCGTATAAAATAGAAGAGCGAAAAACGCATTAGATCCCTCAAACACCAACTTCCCAAATACTCCCACTCCCATCTATTCAAGCATAAGCAGAACAAACCACTCACTTATTTGAAATGATCACCTTTTATTGCGGGTCCCTTAGATATAACAATCTCCTTGAAGGTGCTGGAGGTGCCAACCCTGGAATATCTCTGATATCTTTGTTGTTCGGGTTCACAATCTGAAATTTCCACATTGCAATTAGAAAACGGAAATTTTGTACAGTAAAAGCCTATCATTGTGAAGAATGCGTCTGAATCTATCTCCAGGGTGTGTTTAGCATTGCTTTCGGCTTTCCAAAGCACTTTTCGACTACAAAAGCAATGCTAAACTAGCCTTAATGTTTTTAAAAGAACACAGTTAACATGTTTTGGGAAAACATACCTCACATTTCCACCACAATAAGTAAGTTTAACAGGCTACAAAATTGAAATCAATAAGGGAAAGAATACCTTCACAACTATGATGGCTATAACACCGCATACAATAAGAAAAAGAAAAAGCATGATGCATTTATCAGTGGCCACCTGGAGGAAGAAGAAAGATATTTAATATGGCATAAAAAATTGTCAAATTGAAGGAAGGTTGCATCTAAAGTGCTAACAATCAACTAACCTGCCTACCAATCTCCTTCACCAGCTGGGACGCCTTCTTAATAGAAAACTGGATTGTATCCAGCTCATTTACAATACGGCCCATTTGATCAGTCTGTATAACTTTCTATCAGTATAAGCACGTAACACAACAGCTTGAAGAAAAAATAATAAAATACCACGGAATCTGACTTACTTGGCCTTTTAGAGTAGAAGCAGTTTGAGTTCCCACTTCAATTGTTTGTTCGACAACCTGTGAATCTAAAAGGTAAGAAAAGAAAAGAAAATAGCAACAACAAATCGGAGGCCTGCACAAGGAGACAAAAAAGCTGTTTCTGTTTACCTTTTTTGTGCGTTCGATGGTCTGATCAGTCTCATCCATTGTCTTCATCCCATGATCAACAAGCTCTTGATTTGACATTGCTGCAGAGAAAGTCGTGCAGTAGTAAGACAGCTTGATAAAAAAAACAGGTAATCTCTACGCTGAGATTCTGTTGTTACAAGTTCATAATTATCCAGTAAAGACCACGGACTAGACTACTTTTGCTCAAGCATAAAAAGTCATTAATAGTAGCTTTGTTCCCAACTGTCCAACCTTCTAAGAAGACTTCACATATCGGTTTCTAGGCAATAGTTGAATAAAAATGCATAGAGCATGACAAATTCAAAATCAACTAGATCAGCAAAATCGTAATTGATATGAATTAATGTGGTGTTAGAATGTGTTTGCATATATCAATTTTTTTAAAAAAATAATAGCAGGTAGTAACAGCAAACCCATCATTTTCACAACTAGGAATCTTCGATCCCAAGAAAGAATTCTATATAGTTCACAACTCAACGGAGGGTTAAAAGAAGTAATATCTTACATGATGCCACTTTAACATTTTCATCAGCTGTAGGTTCACTGACTCCAGCTCCCATATCAAAGAGTTCAATTTTCTTGTTACCAAGGGTATTCATGTATCTGCAATTACACATAAAAACATGAAAACTACAGGGTGTGAAGTATAGTCTCATTGGATTTTATGGGATGAATTCTACTACTCAAAAATCGGTATCATCCTACATTAGGAAAAGGCAAAGTTTCAGACTTGGCTAATCCCCAAATTTCACTACTCAACTAACATACTGTAAATAAAAAACTGAACTTCAGATGGCAAACCTAAAATCACCATCAATCCCTTTAGGATAGGCAAACTTACGTTTTCCTCAATGCAACATACGAATTCAATTCTTTGATCTGCAACTCAAGAAAACAAATATTAGAAGCTATAAATAATATAAAAAAGAAAGCATATTAGGGGAGATAATTCCACAATAAAACAATGTGACTACCCATTTTATCTACCCCCCCTGCCAAGGACGATCTTAGTTCCTCTATTAAACCATTTTATGATGTGATAAACATTTGCTGAACACCAAGCTATTAAAACACTCTACCATATGCATATTCCTTTTCATGCCAATAGTAATGAAATTCGAGGTTCGGATTCGGAAACAAACTTACCATAGATTGCTTCTCATCATTGAGTTGCTTGTTCACTTCAGGAGGATTTTTGCTTTCCTCATCTTTAATTTCACGATCAAGCTCCTTGATTAATCTGCAAACAATTCATCAAAATTAGGAATTAAAAAAAAGGGTAAAAATGAGAAGAAATCAAATATCTCATATACTAAAAACAGACCATACCTTTTACATTCCCTCATCTTGCCGGTAAGCTCTTCCAGCTGTTTGCTTTGCCTATTTGAGTCTTTCATCTTATCCAGCCTTTGAAACCCATTTCTGAAAAGCAAAGCATCATAGTTTTTAAAAACAGATATCACATTTTAGAAGCTTGAAGGACAACTCAAAAGAACAAAGTCGAAATCTAGTCCAAATAAAGTCAAAACACTTGGTGTGTTGAGGAAAGAGCTGTGATTGCAGATCATAGTACACGGCTATATCATTTGAGTAGTAACTAGTAAACAAGACCAAGGAAAGTAGAAGAGGACATACGACAGAGCACGGAAAAGATCGCGGATTTCGCCATGGATCTGCTCCAACTGCGGACTCATCTGCAACTCCGCGGTGGCCATGAACTCAGCCGGTTATTCAATTTCGATTTCACAAAAGTAATTACTTTCTCCTCATTCAAATTCAAAAGAAAAAAAAAAAAACCACTACTCTCAAGCAAGGATTTCTTTCTCTTTTTTCAATTTTTTTTAAAAAACACTAAATATAGAAAAGGAAAGAGAATTTTCGAAACTGAAATTAAAATTTAGGGTTTTTAATCAAAAAAAGGGGGATTTTTGAAGGACTAGAGAGAGAGAACAAAAGTTTGGAGCAAAGCAACAAAGCGTGTTAAGGAATGAAACTGTAACGGGAGAGAGATAAAAGGGAATCGCTGTTTCCTCTGCATCTTTAGGGTTTTTTTTAATGAGACCTTCAAAAAAGTTAAAACGAAGTGGTACAAAAATATTTATAAAAAAATAAAAATTTATATATTAATTTATATATATATAAATACTTACAAAAATAATAAATATTTGTATATATATCAAAATTTTTATTATTTTATAAATATTTTTATATATACATAAAAGTCGATACATAAATTCTTATTATTTTTAAGTATTTTTGTATTTCTCATTTTAATTTCATTCTAAAGTTTCTCACCCTAAAATCTCCCTCTCTTTTATTATTTATTCTATACATTATCATATATTTAATTAGTTTAATGTCACATACTAATCGAGTGACAATTCAAATATATATATAGCCTTGAAACCATACTAATTTTTATTGAAATAAAAAATATACAACTGTGACAATCCAACCAATTAAAAAAATTTAAGGACAATTTTCACCAAAAAATTTTCAAACATAAAATAATAAACAAAGAAAATTCAAAGGTACAATCACAGTCGAAGCTTTCTTATAAATCTAACGTCCATCATCTATAATAACTCAGTAATCGTCAATAGTACTTATTTGTCTCTATCCAACTAGACGCTTTAGAAATGATGATAGAGTGGTGAGCGAACCAACTTGTAGGCTGCTTCGTAAAATAGATCTGTCTACATCGACAAACAACCACAAAAGATAATCTAACCACTAAAGATCACTACCAATCGCAAATCAGATACGAGCGACGTGAGGATCTCTACACGACAGCATATCTTTCGCAGAGGTAGACGAATAATATGCCATAAAGCAAAGGAAACGTGTCACAAGAGCAGAGTAAAACGTGTCACAAAAACAGACGAATATACACAAAGTATGCGACAAAAGTCAAACAAAAGAGATTTTTATTAAAAATTAAAATAAAAACTAAATAAAAATAACCACCAAAGCGGAATATAAAAATAATAATAAAGATGAACACCGCCCGTCAACGATCAACATCAAAATTAATGTCGTCGCCAACAAAATCAAAAGATAAAAAAGAAACTTATTAAATATATTTTTATATAATATACTTTTTGTATAGGTTTGAATTTCGGTAGGATAACATAATACCTCTCTATTTAACTAAAACATATACAATTTTTATGCGATGTTTATTTATTGAATAAATACTTTAAAATTATTAACTTATTAAATATATTTTTATATAATATGCTTTTGTTCACCAACATTATAGATATGATAAAATTTAATTATATAATATTATTATTGTAACTACAAATAAATAAAAGGAGTATAAATATGAAGTATGATAATATGATATGATAGATGTATATTGATTATTGAATATAAATACATACATTAGTAGGCAGGTATGGTAATGTATATTATTAAATGTAATAAATAAATACCTAACGCTACCGCTATGGCTTCTAATAAAAAAGATAAAATTTTAATACACATGCTGTGTAAAATTAATTTTATATAAGCTTGTATATTTATGTTATAAAATCTAAATCTTAAATCTATAACTCTAACCCTAAAAAATTTAAACCCCCAACCTTATACTATATATCCTAAATTCTAAACACTATCCTTAAATTAAAAATCCTAAACTTAAAAAATTCGTGTAAATTAAAATTTACGCAGCCTGTGTATTTTTTCCTAATAAAAAATAGATAATTTTTTAATAATAATAAAAAATAATATAATATTTGTCAAATTGCATAAAAAGTTAAAGGTATATCTACCATATTACCATACGTTAAAATGCACATTAAATTAATATTATTTTGTAATTAAAAAAAGTATATGAGTATATGTGTATATTATTATTGTCAATAAAAATGTGTAGATTATAAGAAAATAAATAAAACTGATAGATTTCAACGCAAAAAAAGACGGCGAAAGAGGATGAGAATTTTGAGGAGAAATAGGAGGACAATTGTCATTGAAATATATTAAACTATATATTTATAACAAATAATAATAATAATAATAATAATAATATGTAGGAAATTCTTTTATTTATTTATTCATTGGTCAGAGCTGGTTGGAAAATACAATAATAGACCTAAATGAGTATGAATACAATAATTTTGACTACCAAACTTTGGTTGGAATGTGCTGTCGTATTCTTTAATATCCACTGTAATTAGGGTCGGTAAAAAAATTGTACCCAACCGATTTGGATATAATCTGATTTAATAGGATCACCTCTTTTTTATAAAGTTTTAAATTTTGGGTTTTGTTTACTTAAAGAGAGCTCATCTATCACACCTCAAAATAATTATAAAAAGAGAAAATATTATGTGTACTGATGTGGAGATGAAAAGTTTCCACAAACATCTTAGTTTTAGTGTTTAATAATTTAATTTGAGATCTAGAGTTTATGAGTTTAAGGTTTATGGTTGGAATTTAAAGGTTAGAGTTTAAAGTTTAGTTTTTAGGGTAATATGATTAGAGATCTAGGTTTTAACCTTTAAATCTTAAAATTTAACACTAACCTTAAATTTTAACCACACCCTTTGAATTCGAAACTCGTCCACTAAAATTCATAAACACTAAACCCCAAACGATAAAATTAGGTGCTTGTGGAAACAAAGTTTCCTCATGGGCTTGTGCATGAAATAATTATCCTTATAAAACATCATTTTATATGTATTTTTTTATGGACTTATATCCAATACATTGGCGGGTTTCCACAAGCCCTTTAGTTTTAGGGTTTATGGACTCAGTTTAAGGTGTAAGTGTAGCGACCTCTCTTTTTGAAGTTGAAAAATCTTTTTTCGTTCTTTTGGAAAATAAGAGGACTTGAAGTCGTTACCGGTCACTTGGCTAAGGTAAAAATGACACCAAAAAATCAGAAAACTCGTGAAATTAAGTTCGAGAGTTGGTTACGTGTGGGGAAGGGTGAGCACCCTACAACGCCCGAAATCGGTACCAAATCATATATTGCTTTTAATCGATGGAAACGTATGAAATTCAAATCAACATTAATTAAATGTTCTCAATTGGGTATGAGCTCTAGTTAAGTGAGCTTAGTCAAATTGGTGGGTCCGAATTAATTAAACATTTAATTAATAAGGGTGACGATACAACGAACCATAAATTAAACCGACATCAAATAAGACCGACTGTCGTGTTAATTCATGGTTCAAATTTTGTACATCACTTTTATGCATGATGCAAGCATTTAAATATGATGGCATGATCTGTCGACTTTTAATTAATATTTACCTTCGGACGATAAAAATTAATTCAAATATTTGGTTAACATCCATTGAGTCAGAACTATTACGGCACAAATATCGAAATTAATAAATACCTCATTTGAGGGCCTAAGTTAGTTAATTTCCATGTCCAATTATAAAATTAAAGGTCATATGAATGACAATTAGAAATGCATGACAAAAAAGAGCTTGAAAATTAAAACCCTAGACCCACTAGAGTCCTATCCTAAAAGGCCCGAATTATGAAAATTTTCAATTGATGATCTAATTATTAGTTAGATTAGTCTAATATAAACACTAAATTAATTAACCCTAAAAAAAATCTCCTAACGACTTACAAATTATCTTGAACGATAATTAATTTGATTAATTTTAAACTAGTACTTCAATAAGTCAATGATTCTATTTAAAACGAACCAAATTAATTAAATCATGATTTGAATTAAGTATCCATCTAGGCTTTGTCAATTTTATCCTAAGGAGTAATTAAGAGGTGTTCAATTAGCTCAATGAATTTAATATTTATCCCAATAAGCCAATGGTAAATTTAAATTGATTAAACTAGTTCAAACCTTGAATCTAACTATAGCTCTAAAAAAAACTAATCTTAAATTTAATTTAATTAATTTAAAAACTATGCCCCAATAAGTCGAGCGCACACTTAAGATTAATTAAATTAAATTACCCTAAACTATCTTAAAAGGCCCAAAAACTAAAGTTTCAACTACTCTAAAGAGCCTATATTTAGTTTAATTAATCTAAACACACACCCCATTAAACCAAGGGTATGTTTTAAATTAATTAAATTATAAGACCTACTATCTAAAGTAAAATAAATAAACATGAAAATAAAATGTGTAATAGCCTATTTTCTTCAAGTTTAGCTCGAATAAAAATCGAGACCAAAAACCAAAATAAATATATATAACCCTTTTATTATTATAATCATTATAAACCCAAATTAAAATTTCAGATCCAATATTATACTCATTCACAACCCAAAACCCAAATTTAAATACTTATTTGCCCATAACCTAAACCTACAAGCCAACCCTAACCCTAATCCCGCCACCAGCCAGCCACCAACCCTATTGCTAACCCGCACCGCCACCACGCCGGTGAGCCACACCGAGCCGCCGCCTCCCGCCCGCCCTCTGCCGATCTGCAAAAAAAACAAAATGGGGGATTTTAATCAACAATTCTAAGATAGACTAGAGTAGGTTTTTAAATACAATCAAATGTAATATATATAGATGAAAATTCAATGTAAATGGGGGATTCAAAATCAATAAAAAAAGGCTTTGAACTGATTCAAAGAATAAAACCCTGTCTTTATCCCTACTTCTGAAGAAGAAATTCCAGATCTGAGTTTTAAAAAAAAGAAAAGAAAGGTATACCATTCCTCTTATTTTCATTCGAATACATAAAAAAACACGAAAATAAGAAGGGAGGGGGGAAGATTCGTCTTACCCCGGTCCAGTTTCGAGCCCTTCGCCGCCGAGCAAGGCCAACTTGCAACCATCGACATCCCGATCGGATATAGGGGCTGATATTAACCTGAGTTTGAGAGTAAAAAAAAGAGAGGGAACAGAGGCAGAGGGCTGAGGCTG
This sequence comes from Hibiscus mutabilis, assembly GCA_019671005.1. Lineage (NCBI taxonomy): Eukaryota > Viridiplantae > Streptophyta > Magnoliopsida > Malvales > Malvaceae > Hibiscus > Hibiscus mutabilis. The sequence continues at coordinate 25,230,653 of CM033716.1, forward strand.
ATCAAGGGAAAAAATGGGAAATAGAGAGTCTTAGGTTTATTTCTAGGTTTTAAAGCACATAAAAAGAGAAAACTACGAAGTTAGTCCCTCCGTTCTATTTTTTTACTTTATCCCTGCCGCATGGCATAATAGCGCATCTAATCCTTTAAAAAAGGGGGCTTCAATCTGGTCTTTTTTTTTTTCCAGATTTCAGTATTTTATTTTATTTTAATTTTAGCACTTGTATTTTTACTTTTACATTCCAGTCCATTTATTTATTGCGATTTAACTTATGTAGTTAATTTATCGCATTTAATTGTTGTTCGATTACAATTCACCTATGGCCTTACGGTGACTCAAACTAGAGTATGATCCGTATTATTTATGACCCGGTTCGCTTACTAACATCTAACATGACTTACTAACATTTAATTTCAACTTTTAATTTCTCGCACATTAATTTCTGTTCAATCCGGTCCTTTTCGGATATTTATTTAATTCCTCTCGTTTTACTTTATTTTTTGTTCAACCCGGTCCTATATCCGATGTCATTTAATTTTGTGCATTTTATTATCATTTTTTCTTTTGATCAGTCTGGTCCTTTCCAGATTCGTATATTTATTTTTCAGTCTTTGACCACTTCTATTTAATTCAATATACCATGTTCATTTATTTTTTATTGTCATTTATGCTTTATTTTATTCCATGTATTCTTGTTGACGTATTCATATTGTTCATGCATATGTTTATTTTTTTGCATTCAAGGGAATATTTACGTTTTCAATCCCTGCTCTTTTCATTTTCTTTAGCATTTATCAGCTTTTTATATAGTTTATACACATATATATATATATATATATATGTATTTGGTTTTTCATGGCAATTTAACAAATATATACATACATATATACGCGGTTTCACATGCGTACTGGATACATCTTTTTATACAGTTTTCTACAGTCAAATAATATATCACATTTGTTGTTTCGTATCTAAATACACATCTCCTTCATATTTTTGTTTTTATATGCTATTAAATCTTCTGTATATTATTTTACATATTTATATGTGCATATTTTGCTTGTATATTGTCAGCAGTTTTTTAAACGCATGTTTGTATATTTTACACCGTGTTTACCATACATTTTTGTCATATTTATCTTGTCCATGCATTATATTTTGTAGCATTTAGTTTAGTCCTCAAAATTGCGGTGTCCCATTCGGGAGTGTCGTCCCAAATATCCGGACGTCATCTCTTTTGGGTACCATAAATTACAAGGTTTAGGTTCAAACGATATGATCATGCATTTTTAGGGATTATTAATCAAGTTATACTTGAATTTAATTTTTAGTTAAATACAATACGAACCCTTAGGTGCCGATTTTTGGGCGTGGTGGGAGTGCAAAACCTTTCCCACTCGTAACCGACTCTCGAACCCCTATAACCTCTGGTTTCCTTTCCGGTGTCCGGTCTACCTAAACCAAGTGACCGGTGACGACTCCACAAATTTTATTTCAAAACACGTCTTTTTCAAAATTCCCCTCCAAAACCAAAATTTTTCAAGAAAAATGAGAAACCTTTGAATTTTTAGTCGCTACATCATGGCGACTCAACTGGGATGTTTTTGATTTTACAAAAAAAGAGTCAAGCCTTAGACGGGTTTGCATCATATTTTTGAAGAAAATTTAAATTTGGTCTAATTTAATTTTTAATCCTTATTCTTGTTTGTTTACCGCTTTTATTTGCACCGTGTTTGTTACAAAATGTCATTCATGCATGAGCCTCCCGAGCTCCATCCCTCGATGAGTGAGAGTGAATACTTTGTCTCGTGGGGTGTTCATCTTCGTTTGATATTGTAGTTCACTTTCGGATACGATCCTTATATTTCGTGGGGTTCACGCCTCCGTTTGGTATAAGGACCCGTATTCTCCCGAATCGATGTCCTTTTATCTTAGTAGGTAATAGTGACAGTTCGGGCACCCTTAGTACTCTAGATCCCAACCACATATAATGGACCGTAGAGCCTACCGTAGAGCTTACCTTTTAGAACCATACATAAACTTTGTTCCGTTAGGCGGTAACCCTATTAGTCCTTGCTTGATTTATCTATGCCTTTAAATGATATTTATATGCCATGTATATATTTTAATTTCTTTAATTTTGGATTTTTTATTCAACTTATTTATCTATTTGATTATCTCCATCGTACTAACCTATTTGTTTTTGGTGTTTGATCTTTTCGTAACACATTAACATATATCATTAATTCTATTCATTTACATTAGCATGACACCATCATAATATTTAATTAGTCATTTTGTATTGCACTGACGTGAGGTGTTGATTCATGAATGGTCGCTAATTTGGAAAATATCCATTAATCGGGAGAAAATCTAGTACCCTAGATATCAATTAAATTCAATATTCAAAGGTTGCGAGCAAATCTCGTAGGTTCTCGGAAGTTGTTCCACGAGAACCATTTTTTGAATCAACACCTTCTCATTTAAGGAATGCACCGTACATTTATATGCATTCATTGTCAAGATTTTAAGACTAATTATTGGGATGTTCCGTACAAGTGATATTGGATAATAGAAAAGTCAGTCAATTCACATCCTTACGGAACCCGACAAAAAACTAAAATAATGAAAGAAGACAGATTGGACAGAATTGAGCAAACTCAAAGAGACATGCAAGCAGATTTGGCTAAAAAGATTGAGGACCAGTTAATTAAGGCCCAACAAGACATGATAGAACAATTCAAGAAATCTCAACAAGATACACTATGCCAAATAATACAAATGCTAGAATTTAAGCTTCCCGATCTAGGAGAGACATCTGTTGTAAATCCTACGGCAAATCCCATTGATGGGAATAAAGGTCCTACATATCCTCCGGGGTTTACTCCTACACATGCTAGGGTTCAAATTGACCCTCAGGTAATATTTTCTTGAGGAAAATCACAACTTCATCAGGCTGGCGCCTCTTCTCCTATTAATTTACCCTCCGCTTCGGAAGTCAAGCTTAGGGGCAATGAAGCCGAAAAATTTGTCTCAAAGATGAATCAGTTGATCAAAATTGAGAAACCCAAGATTGAGACCTCAAAGGAGATCAAGGATCATTGTAAGCGACTCGAAGAGAAGATGGAAAGCTATAGAGGTAGTTGACACTTTTGTTGGGTTTGATGCCAATGAACTTAGCCTTTTCCCGAATTTGGTGTTACCCCAAGTTTAAAGCCCTTGAGTTCGAGAAGTATGATAGGATGAGTTGCCCTTGTGCTCATCTTACCATGTTTTGTTGAAGGATGGTGAGATACGAGAGATATGATAAACTATTGATCCATTGTTTTCAAGATAGTTTATCAGGATATGCTACCGGATGGTATAATCAATTGAGCCGACATCAGATAAAGAAATGGAAAGACTTGGCCAAAGCTTTTCTAGTGCAATACCAGTACGTCAGCGATATGGTGCCAGACCGTTGGACCCTACAGCACATGAAGCAAAAGTCTAATGAAAGCTTTATGCAGTATGCACAACGTTGGAGAGACGTGGCGGCACAAGTCCAACCCCCGCTTGGTGAGAAGAAGACCGTAGTCATATTTATCCAAACTTTAGAGGGCCTAATTTTGGATCGCCTTATAGGCAATACAACTACCAATTTTGCCGATCTAGTATTGTCGGGTGAGCTCATTGAGATTGCCATTAAGAATGGCAATATTGATGTAGGAGGAAGTTCATCCCACAAGAAGTCATCCTACGGAAAGAAAGACAATGAAGTGAACTCCTTGGGTGTCTACAATGTTAGTTACCCTAAGCTAGTGACGGTTGTACAACCTAAAGCAGCACCAAGTGCCCAAAGTGCTTCGAACCAAGACTCTGGTCAAAGAAATAACACCGAGAAGATAGAGTTTACCCCGCTACCCATCTCGTATGGTGAACTGTACAAGCAATTGTACGACAGCCATTTGGTGGCACCTTTCTACCAAGCTCTAGTATAACCTCCTTTACCTGGATGGTATAACGCCAACGCGAGATGTGACTATCATGCGGGGCAAGTAGGCCACTTGATCGAGAACTACATAAGCTTCAAAAAACTTTTGGAAAAATTTTATTAAGCTTAGGGTGGTAAGTTTTGAAGACTCAGTTGGGCCATCCACAAACAAGAATCCTCTACCGAAGCATGAAACCACCTGAGTATCTCAATGATGCCTTTTTGTGAATAAATGTAGTTCATGCCTAATGGGCCCAAATATTACATTGTTATGACCACAGTAGGTCCTCTTGTAGTTTTTATCTCTTTCAAAGTGATGTTCTTTTGTGAATCTCACTTGCCTAAATAGCAGTGAGAACCTTTTGTAAGGGCCAAAAACTACAAATTCTAATGAAGAATACATTTTGATCATACCCATGGCAAATCGGAAGCTATATATGACTTACACCCTGATTTAACATGACCATGACATTAGGCATCATAATTTTCAAGCAATAAAGATCAAATTTGCTACAAAGCATTTTTTAGGGGCATACCTCCAATGGAGTAACTCCAAAGAAATACAACCAAGTCCAAGGAAGGCTGAGGACATCCTTACATACAAAGCATCGAGCATTGTTTAATCAGAAGCAAAAATCTGACTACTATGGAATCAAGGGCATCCTATTGAGGGGTAAAACAGAATCTATCATTCACACATTCATTGAGATCATTCTGCATTAACTGCATACATCGTACATGTATCTAAGCCATTATACATTCAAGTTAATCACATACATTAAGCACAAAGTTAAGGTGCATCCATAACACACGTATTTTTAGCTGGAACATATAAACAAGTCCAAAGAAAAGACCAAAGAACCTTAATTGTGGGGCAATGACGTGATGATCAACCTTTAGCCCCAAACGATGATGAATACGCAAAATGCTCAAACATCTAGATAACAACAGTAACATTTTCAAAACAAGATTACTAACTAATGTCTCATTTTGTTTTTTAGGTCATGACTCCCCGCTATGGAGTAGCAGAATCAACATTTTTCCAATCTCGCCTTCGTCCGTGGTGGTGGACCAATTTAATTCGGATTTTGGATCTCCGTTAGGGGTGTGGCAGATCAAACTTTTGAAGATTTTGTTTCTCCGCCAGTGGTGTTTAGATCAATTTTCCTGTAGATTTCATCTCTCCGTTAGTGGTGTAATGGATCCCACATCCTCCAGATCTTGCCTCTCCGTCGGTGGTGTAGCGGATCATGCATTTTGCGGGTTATGCCTCCGTCAGTGGTGGTGGACCAACTCTGTCAGATCATGTCTCTCCGTTAGTGGTGTAGCGGATCAAATCTTATCTAGGTCTTGCCTCTTCGTTAGTGTTGTAGCTAGACCAAACTTCTTCCTCGGATTTTATCTCTTTCTAGTAGTTGTAGCAAAAACAAAAATCAAAAAATAAAAATAAAAAAAATAAAAAGGTAAAGCAAAAAAAATCAAAAGAAAAAAATATGTTTCAAAAAATTCAAAATAAAAAAATCAAAAATCAAAAAAAGAAAATCAAAATCAAAAGCTTTATCTTACGATCATGCCTCTTCGTCGGTGTTGCAGTTGGATCAATTTTTTACCTTCGGACTGTGCCTCTTCGTCGGTGTTGTAGCTCGGTCAAATCTTGGTCTTACCTCTTTGTCGGTGTTGTAGCTGGACCAAATGTGTTAAAATTCTGATCATGCCTCTTCGTGGCAACAAGATCAAAACTTTTTACCTTTAAACTGTGCCTCTTCGTCTGAATTGTAGCTCGATCAAATCCTGGTCTTGCCTCTTTGTCAATGTTGTAGCTAGACCAACTTCACTAACTCTAGACCTTGCCTCTTCGTCGGTGTTGTAGCTAGGTCAAAATTTACTGACTTTTAAATTTCTCTCCCTGTAAATGTTGTAGCCAATAAAAAAGAAAAAGCAAAAAAGAAAAAGATAAAAAGAAAAAGAGAGAAACGAAAACAAAAACAAAAAAACTCTTCAGATTATGCCTCTTCGTCAGAGTCGTTGCTTGATCGCCACAAACTCTTCAGATCCTACCTCTTCGTCAGAATCATAGCTGAATAAAACCCATGGATCATGCCTCTTTGTTAGAGTCGTAGTTTGATTGCAAAAACCAACCCTCCGATCATGCCTATTCGTCAAAGTCGTAGCGTGATTACATTATTTAGATCTCGTCTTTTCATCAATGTTACAGCTGGATCAAAACTAATTTGGCAAGTCCAACAAAATATTGACACAACGTGCTTAAACACAATAAAGTTTAAGATAATGGATAATTCAAATGTCCATCAAAAATCCATTTTTTACAAATGGTCAAAGGAAAATAAATTCTTTGAAAAAATTCAATTTCATAATTGGTATAAACTGATTGTACATATGGAAATGGTACAGCTAGCCTGGAGCAAACAACTAACAATAAAGGCAACTCAAAACCGTTGATCCAATGCATTTGTAAAAAGTGCAAAAGAAATTTATGAGCTAAGCTGTAGATATTTTATGAATCAGATATTCAAGAATTTTATCCTTCGATCATGCCTCTTCGTCGGTGTTGTAGCTGGATCAAAAATTATTAACTTTCGATCCTACCTCTTCGTCGGTATTGTACTTGGGCCAAATCAACTAACTTGAAATCCTACCTTTTTGTCAGTATTACAGCTGGATCAAATTTTAAAGACCTTGCTTTATCGTTAGTGTTGTGGCTGGATCAACTTTTCTATAGGTATCACTTCATCGTTAGAGGCGTAGCGAACCAAGTTTATTTTGCATCCCATCATCTCATGTTTATAAAATTTTCCTTCCAAGAGCGTTAGAGTTAAAGCCCAAAAAGGCGCAACGGTCGGAGAATGAAGTCTCAACCTGATCGAACGAAAATGGCTAATTTTAGTCTTTATTTTATTACCGTTTCACAACTATGAGCAAAGAAGGGTAACTATAATAGCCTATTTTCGTCCGAGTTTAGCTCGAATAAAAATTGAGACCAAAAACCAAAATAAATATATATAACCTTTTTATTATTATAATTATTACAAACACAAATTAAAATTTCAGATCCAATATTATGCTCATTCATAACCCAAAACCCTAATTTAAACACCTATCAGCCCATAACCTAAACCTACAAGCCAACCCTAACCCTAATCCAGCCACCAACCCTATTGCTAACCCACGCCGCCACCATGTTGGACCACGCCGAGCCGCCGCCGCCGCCCTCCCCCTTTGCCGATCTGTAAAAGCCACAAAATGAGGGATTTTAATCAACAACTCTAAGATAGACTAGAGTAGGTTTTTAAATGTAATCAAATGTAATATATATAAATGAAAATCTAATGTAAATGGGGGGATTCAAAATCAATAAAAAAGGCTTTGAACCGATTCAAAGAAAAACCTGTCGTTATCCCTACTTCTGAAGAAGAAATTTCAGATCTAAGTTTAAAAAAAAAAAAAAAAAAAAAAAGGTATACCATTCTTCTCATTTTCATTCGAATACATAAAAAACACGAAAATAAAAAGGGAAGGGGAAGATTCTACTTACCCCAGTCCAGTTTCGAGCTCTTCGCCCCCGAGCAAGGCCAACTTGCAACCATCGGCATCCCGATCGGATATAGTGGTTGATGTTAACCTGAGTTTGAGAGATAAAAAAAGAGAGGGAACAGAGGCAGAGGGGTGCGGCTGATTAAGGGAAAAAATGGGAAATAGAGTCTTAGGTTTATTTCTAGGTTTTAAAGCACATAAAAGAGGAAAATTATAAAGTTGGCCCCTCCGTTCTAAATATTTTTTACTTTATCCCTGTCGCATGGCATAATAGCGCATCTGGTCCTTCAAAAAATGGGCTTCAATCTGGTCCTTTTTCCAGATTTCAGTATTTAATTTTATTTTATTTTAATTTAATTTCAGCACTTATATTTTTGCTTTTACATTCCAGTCCATTTATTTATTGCAATTTAACTTATGTAGTTATTTTATCGCATTTAATTGTTGTTCGATCACGATTCGCCTACGGACTTACGGTGACTCGAGTATGATCCGTATTATTTATGGCCCGGTTCGCTTACTAACATCTAACATGACTTACTAACATTTAATTTTAGCTTTTAATTTCTCGCACTTTAATTTCTGTTCGATCCAGTCCTTTTCGGATATTTATTTAATTCCTCTCGTTTTACTTTATTTTTGTTCAACTCGGTCCTATTTTCGGTGCATTTAATTTTGTGCATTTTATTATCGTTTTTTCTTTTGTTCAATCTGGTCCTTTCCAAATTCGTATATTTATTTTTTAGTCTTTGACCACTTCTATTTAATTCAATATACCATGTTCATGTATTTTTTATTGTCATTTATGCTTTATTTTATTCCATGTATTCTTGTTGACGTATTCATATTGTTCATGCATATGTTTATTTTTTTGCATTCAAGGGAATATTTACGTTTTCAATCCCTGCTCTTTTCATTTTCTTTAGCATTTATCGGCTTTTTATATAGTTTATATATATATATATATATGTATTTGGTTTTTCATGGCAATGTAACATATATATACATACATATATACACGGTTTCACATGCGTAGTGGATACATCTTTTTATACAGTTTTCTACAGTCAAATAATATATCACATTTGTTGTTTCGTATCTATGTACACATCTCCTTCATATTTTTGTTTTTATATGCTATTAAATCTTCTGTATATATATTTTACATATTTATATGTGCATATTTCGCTTGTATATTGTCAGCATTTTTTAAACGCATGTTTGTATATTTTACACCTTGTTTACACGTACATATTTATTTATTTATTTGTTCATGCCTTATACCTTTTCATCATATCAATTACCCATGCATTTTTGTCATATTTATCTTGTCCATGCATTGTAGCATTTAGTTTAGTCCTCAAAATTTCGATGTCCTATTCGGGAGTGTAGTCCCGAATATTCGGGCGTCATTTCCTCCGGGTACCATAAATTACTAGGTTTAGGTTCGAACGATATGATCATGCATCTTTATGGATTATTAATCAAGTTAGACTTGAATTTAATTTTTAGTTAAATACAATACGAACCCTTAGGTACCGATTTTCGGGCGTGGTGGGGTGCAAAACTTTCCCCACTCGTAACTGACTCTCGAACTCCTATAATCTCTGGTTTCCTTTCTGGTGTCTGGTCTACCTAAACTAAGTGACCGGTGGCGACTCCACAAATTTTATTTAAAAACACGCCCTTTTCAAAATTCCCCTCCAAAACCAAAATTTTTCAAGAAATGAGAAACCCTTAAATTTTTAGTCGCTACACCATGCACAAAAAGATATAACAAAATGTATGTAACATGTATAATAAATAACTTATATTAAAATATATCATATAGTAATATATACAAATAGTATCATATAATAAACCATATATTATATAGGTATTATAAGCATATATTATACCTATTATATGTTATATTTATAACCATATATTATATACTTAAAAAATATCATATAGAGTATTATATATGAACTAGGTATATATTAAAAAAACACATACATTATACGTAAAACCTACACTTTATCAGGCATATGTCTCCTTGATATAACATATACATGTCACATTCGCATTTAGCATACACTTATCATAACAAAAAAACTAAAATAAATGACTGAAATGAAAAAGAAACTAAATTACAGTGCCAAAACTAAAAAAAAAATGAAGAAAGGGGTGAAACGGTAAAAGTTTTAAAATTTCAGGGTCACGACTGTGATCTTAAGAGGTGAAAGGGCTAAATGCGCTATTATCAAAGGGCGGAGGGGTTTAGAAGGGGATTTTCCTATTTTTAAAAGAGGGACAGAGGGTGTAATTTAAAAACGCGGAGACCCTCCCGCGTGTAATAAGGGAGACACTGAGGGATTTATGTTGCGATAAGACCATTTTAGGAGGGTCGAGTAGATAACATATTTTGGGCAAAAATTCGCCCCTCTTTTTATTTCGAAAAACCGATTACCCAAAATGCTCTTTCCCTTCCTCTGAAACGGAAATGAACACCACGATGGTGTTCATCTCTAAACCTAGAAACCTCCCATTTTTCCAAATTTCAGCGGTTCCTCTGCTGTGTCAGTCATTGTTTGACGGCGACCGACGACGCCCAAAATCAACCGATGCATTTTTTTCACTACCAACCCCCGATTTACCTACGCCTAAACCTTATTTCATTTGAAAACCACAAAAACCCTTTTATTGTGCAAAGCAGAGACTGAAATCAAACTCTCTTTGTTCGCCTGCTCCTTTCGCCGACTCTCCATATACGGCCTCGAAGATGCCGGTAGGATTATCGTCGGCATGGAAGAACAACGAATACGGAGAAAGAGATGAAAAGACGAAGGTAAAACCCAGACTCCTAGCCCTCATTTTGTGTGTATATGCTTTGAAAAAAGATAGGAGGAGATATACTTCTGAAATTATGTTTATTCTTGTATTGCTTGTTCTCAGAAATCCCTATTTTTTGAACTCCCGTTTACAATTCTAAGGCTTTTGGTTATATAATCCTTGATTTATAATCCTCTTTAGAAATACATGAAATTGAAAGATAAATCCATTGGTTGTCGTTTTGATCTTGTCTATATTCATCTGCAACTCTGTCAACATTGGGACGACTCTGAAATTTCTGTTGCATGTTGGTGGTTACTGCTTTCTGTTGCTCTTTGTCTCGCATGCGTTTGGTTATAACTTTCTCTTTTTTGGCTGCATGTGACTATGGCTGAGGATTGGAGGAGAAGGCGACGCGGCTGAAACTGGGGTCGTCAGTGAAGTTGGACGGTACCGATGGAATGTGTGGGAGCTGAACGGTCAGACGCGTCGGCGCGTGGGAGAGACGATGTCGTGCACTCTCGCATGGGGAAGCCAATAAGTCATGTGTGGACGCGTGACAGTTTCAGAAGCTTCTCCGCGTTAATCTGAACCATTGGCGTGCCCCAAGACCTAACGATCATGATCAATGCGGCGTTGTTCCTGCTAGGATTTCCCTTGATGAAGCGATCTGGGCCATCAGATCTGCCCCAGATCTGACGGTGGAGATGCAGCTACGCAGAGACAAGAGGATAGTTAGAGTTTCTAGGGTTATCCAATTTTGGGTCATGTTGGGCCAAGATGTAATTAACTTTTTAGATTTTTTATTGTAAATGGAGTGTATAATGAGCTTGGGGCTTTGTTTAATATTAACTGTTATATATGTATTGGGCCTTATTTGTTATAAGTATTAATAAAGTCAGTTGTTATTTATTTAACTAAATTATTTTTTGGGTTTTAAGATTTAAATTGTACAATATGATAATATAACAATACTAGTATAAATATATTTTTGGGTATTTCCTTTAGATAATAATAACCAAACACGATAATATTATATACCACTAATATGTAATAATAAAGCATAAGATTAATAATTTAATTGTAATACATAATAATGGAGAAACAAAGCCCTTTATTGCAAAATATAAGAAACGGATAACACCCCAGATAAAATTAGTGATTACTGTAGGGTTTAATGGTTTTGGTGTAGGAGTTTAGAGTTTAGGGATAATGGTTAGAATTTAAGGGTTAGGGTTGGGGTTTAGGGTTTAGAGGCTAGTGTTTAGATTTTATGGTAATATGTTGAGGATTTAAGTTTTAACCACTAAACGCTAAATTCTAATCCAAAACCCTAAATTAATACACAATCACTAAATTCTAAACTACTAAACACAAACCCTACCCCCTAAATTAAGTCCCTAAACCCTAAAACTAAGGCACTTATGAAAACTTTTAATTTTAAAAGTTTTCATCGCCAGTGTATCAAATAATTATCTATCGTTTATTATGCTTTGATCAAAAGACAAAAATAATTGGGTAAAACTTTGATACACAGGCTTGTGTAATTTTACACAAGCATGTGTAATTAGAACCAACAAAAACAAATTTAAAACCGATGCAAAGTACAAATAAATTTAAAATTTTAAGATGCGGTAGTAAGACATTACATTCTCGCATTCGAAGAAAAATTAGAAGGAAAACGAAGTTGAATGATACAAGAGCATGGTAACCAATGCAAAGTTTCAACACTTTTTGTATAATCGGCATTCAAGTTCTTAGATGATTAATTCAAATCGGGTACTGTACATGCTCATCATAGGACGACCCTACTAACCCAATGTGTTTTATTTACAATACTAAAATTCGAACTTCTACGCCCAAACTTTACTTCAAGGATCTAATACTTCATCTCACTGAACCAACTAGTAAATAAAATGTTGGAAACTAGTAAATGATCAGATTCCTCAAAACCCCTTTGCATTTTTATCTAAATAGCTCTCCAATATCAATCAAAATACTAAAAATATCAAGAATTGAGAATCAATAATGGGGTATATTCCAAAGGATCCCATAGTTTTAACCTGAAAAAAAGCCATTGATATGCTCCTACAACACTTAAAACAACATAAATTCCACCTGCTTAATGGGATTTGACACCTAAACTTCCTTTCCACAGTAGTAATCCACAAGGGTCAAAATTTTCGACACAGCATATAGTACGGAACCATCAATGCCTTCGCTGCTTTGCACGCTTGAACGTTTGACTACCTTTTATCTTCCATTTGTCATTTCCAGCTGGTCGATTACGTTCTTCAATCTCCCGAACCTTGCGCTTCCTGTAAAAAGTTTACAGACAATTAGAAGCGTGCATCACTACTGTGCAAAAGCATTCTTGTCTAAATAATAATGACGATAGTAAAATGATAGCAACAATGTTTAATTATGATGTAGATGGTATTCTCCTTCTGATTGCAGATTATCATGGCCACTTATGTAAGGCATCCCACATACTGACTAATTCATCCATTATGAGTTGAAAATGACATATTATTAGAACTTCTATCTTTCTGCAACAGGGGAATCGTATTGTATAATGATATATATATATAAATGACTTCGGAAGGAACTTATCAATAGGATATCGAACCTGTATTGCCTAACAGCTGGATCAGAAAGCAGCTCATCTGCTAGGGTTGCCTTCCTCTCATTCTTGGTCATTCTACCCGAGTAGTAGTCTGTCACGGATTCCACCACAGTTCCTACCTGCTTGAATGTCAAAAGAGTAAAATATTTCAGATAACCAAATTAGGATGAGCATATAAAATAAAATAAAAAAGGAAAATAAATATGCAGTATGCTATAGTAGTGAACTTGCCTGGAAGTACTTGGGCAGTGCTTTGGATTTTGAATCCTTCTTATAGTGTCTTTTCGGATCAATGGCTCCCCTCAACTGTATCACAAACAAACACAAGCAGCAAATGTCAAGAATCGGGTCCATGGGAAGACATGAACATTTAAAATCCTAAGACAATAAACCACTAGAAAAATAATTATGGTGAAGTCAAAATCCTACTAAAAAATTAGATCAAATTATCTTGATAGGCTTATTAGTTTTGAACATGAATTGAAGATATGACAAGAAGATATAATTCAGAAAAATTCCTAAAACAATAGACCCCTAGGAAAAACATTCTAGTGAAGTTAAATTAAAACTAAAATCATATTAATTTAACATGACAGGCACATTAGTTTCAAACATGAATCAAAGATATGACAATCGACAATTGGATAAGATGCATCTAAAAACCATGTTCTTAAAAAGATACAATTGACAAAATTCCTAAAACAATATACTCCTCAGAAAAACATTCCAGTGAAGTCAAATTCAAACTAAAAAATCAAGTCACTCATTTTTATATTAAACCTATTCGATCAAGTAGAGTCAAAAAATTTCGAGTTAGTCAAGTTTACGAGTACTATTTTATTTGAAATTTTTTCGAGTTAAGTCACTAGGATATTTTTGTGTCTGGTCCGAGTTGAAAAATTCGCTTTTTTCGATTCAAGTTGTTTTGACCACCCATAGATACAACATCTAAAAAGGCAGGTTACAACAATATACCAAATCACATTAAACAAAAGGGAATGCAAAGAGCAGAGCACCTTAAGTAATTGAAGATCTTTCTTCAACTCCGGGGTGAGAGTTGGGGCAGGCATATCAAACCTGTTGAAGTACAAATTGTGAAATATATGCAGCGAGGAAAAAAGAGAATGAAGCAGAAAAAAAAGGAAACATGAAGAATAATACCAGGCGGAGCCCGCGGTGTCCTTGACTTGCTTTCTGAGCAATTTATTAACCTTTGAAGGATCATTAGGTGGTACAAAGAGGCCGTCGACGAGTTGTTGGTTGGGTTTCCAAAGGGAAGTGCTCTGCGGCTCATTCTGGGATTTAGAAACAGACCCAGAACCGGAAACAAAGGTGGTTTTAGATGGCAAAGGCAAACCAGGAAGCTTGGGCTCCCATTTCAGACCAATCACCGCCTTGTTTTCTGGCATTCGTAGCTGTTGCCCAAAGTCGAAGAGATTAGAATTGACGAAGCAAAACAATGTGTGCAGGGTTTCAAATACCGCCGTCCGCCATCGCTAATAGCAGCGGATCCCGGCCGCAGAAAAACAGTGCAACGGAAAATAGCGGCGATACCGGTCCGCTTTTTAAGAAAATTTGGGTAGTAGGATCGAAAACAGGAAATCAAATATAAACAGAGTGAAGCAGATGCAGAGAGCAGATAACTCAAAATCTATCTCATATGACTATGTAGAAATCAATCTTCAAGTTAAATTTAGGGTTTACCTTATTTAATTTCCTGAGAAGAGAGGGCCTGAGGCTTTTTTGGCGGCGGCCGGCGGGTGTGTGAGGAGAGTTGAGAATATAACAGAGTTGAGAGTATATTAGGTATACAAAATCATTTAAATTAGTTAATTTTATAGATTCGGAGACTAAAAGATATTAAAAGAATAAAGTTTCAGTATAAATTAATCAAAATAAAATATTAAAATCGTGATGACAAAAAAAAAACTATAACAAACATAAGTTTGTAAAATGTTTTTTTTTTTTTAACTAAACATATCTTTTTTATCAAAGAAAGTTTCACATCATTTCATAAGCAACAAAGATCAACACACAAATAAGGACTTGGCCCCTAACAAAATCTCGTAGGATTTTTAGTTAAAGTCACAACTCGAGGGCTAAATGAAATGAACGAAAACTTAAGCCATGCAAGGCTTAGACAAACACGAACACCTGGGTTCACCAGAGGAACCAAACGAAAAAAAAAAAAAAAAAAGAAAGCATGAAAACAAATCCCAACTCTAAAGCAATAACATGAACTGAATCAAACCGATGCGAGAGCTCCATACGGAGGCAGGCTCCTTCGAACGAGGGTCTTGTCATCACTAGCTTAATCAATCCTTACCATAAAAATAAGGCCAAATCAAGAAAAGAACACTGACGGGAAACAACAACTCATTGCTGTCGAAACTCTGTTCGCACATACCACAATCAAAACCCTTAGCCTCGAGGCTTAAAAAGGAAGAACTGATCGCGGGGAAAAGACGTGAGATAATAACCACCATTCGAGCCTTTCCTCTATCGATGATGGTGTGATGAAAACCGATCATGGATAATGCGGATGACCTTCAAGGAGTCATCCACGACGAAAAAGAACCATCCTTCACCGAAAACAAAAAGGGTAACCCCCACCGTCCGGCATGAGCAGAAGGCCGAACCAGGTCTTTGACTCTGATGTCAACCTCACCAAACTCGAACTCGACGAAAAAAATCATATCGTTTCCCGATACACTTAAACTCCGTGGGAAGAACCAACCGATGCCAGAAGGAATGGCCTCCAACGAACATCGAACAGGGACCTTAACTAAAAGCCAAAGGTTGGGAAGACGCGGAGAACTAACCTGCGGAGAAGAGGGCGGTAAATGGTCAATCGTCGTCCAAGACTGAATAGCCTTCGACGTCGCCAGAACTAAAACGAGGTCTCTTCGGTAATGCAAAACGAAAAAGAAAAAAAAAGATTGTGTGTTCGCCGTCAAAAGTTTGATGATGTTGAGAAAGATCTTCTTAACTAAACATATCGCGACCAAATAAACCAGATATATTATTTCATTACTTTGCACTTTCATAATTCTATTACCAACTTGAATCAAATACAATTGATCGATACTTTTCAATGCGGTCAATTTATTATTTATTTTCGAGGTTTCAAAATCGAGTCAACCATGCACATAATGTCATACCAACAACATACTATTACCATGGTTACTACCACTAGCCTTTTCAATTCTTCTCATTAATGACTTCATCACAGGCAATTGTTCTTTCTCTACATAATCATGTGTATTATTACATAGCCAAGCCAATGATTTTCTTGTAGATTCAATATGCAAAAAAGAAAGATGCTATCAAGAGCTTTTTTTATATCTAAATGCCCTATGAGTTTATTTAAAACAACTCAATACCTGTTACAGAAAAATCAATTGGTCAATTGCTTCAAAAATTCAGTCAACATCCAACTCTATAACCACAATCTCGTATTACATTCGTTCCTCGTACCAAATAACCAGGAGACAAACCACCAACTTCTTATGATTCCATAAGTTTACTGGTCGGGAAAATATATCTGCCAACACAAACTCAGCCCCCCTCCTCAGTCTGCTACCATAAATGGATCTACCTCTCCAAGATCAGCAACCAGGGGTCCTATATTAGTTTCATCCTCATCTTCAGCGGCAAAATATGTTGGGAACGGAAGCATTGAAACATCGGGTTTCTTGTAAACAGAATCCTTTATGAAGACAAAGTTCCCTTCAGCACCCGGGACCTATAAACGATAACCGACTCACTGATCAATACTGCTGGTAAAAAGCTATACAGAATGTGCAACAAACTAGATGTTCCTTTTAATGGGGTTGGTCCTATATTCTTATATGCCAATGCCTCCCAAGTTTTTCAATACAAAACGTTTCAGCACTTAAAAATAAGAAAACCATACCTGACCTCTCACCCACATCAAATTCCTTGCAGGATCTATCTTGTATAACCACACATTTTTAACCGTTCTCGTCTTGCCACCCATTCGCCCGGGCATCTTTTTCCCCTTAAATACCTACATAACAATAATTGCTTGTCATATTATCATTTGTAGAGACCAAAAGAAAAAAAAAGATAATTAGGTTGGCAAGGCATTAATGTCCTTGACCTGGCTCCATGCAAAATTACAGTAAAGCCACAATATCAATTTGGACTTCCAAATTCTACATGCTACCGACCATTTATCAACGACTCGGTTTTCAAGATTGAATCAATTTATTACATCAGTCGAAAACACCAGTAAAGAGTCTTATCAAGTAATACTTGGAATAAAAATGTCGGCCTATGGAGAGATATATGTAGAATAAAATCACATTACGATTTACAAGATTGAATCAATCGAACATGGATAAAAGTAGAACCCTGCAAGGAAAGTTTTAAAAGTCCAACGATGGTTTTCAATGCTGAAGTTAATAGTTCAGATAAACATAACTGCTTCGGCATCTTTGAAAAAAAAATCAATGAAGTGAACCTCAGTAGAATAAGAGGTGCGGGGAAAAACCAAATCATCTTACAAGAATGAACCAATCAAATGAACATGATTGAATGAAGTAACCACAAGGAAGTAATATACTATTGTCCTTCAAATAATACAAAAACTTAAACAATCTGAAGGAATCCATACATGCATAGGAAATAAGTAATTACTTATTCAATCATCTTTGCATATGTTCTTTTCATGCTTAAACATCTAAAAAGACGCTCTACTAGAAATTTCTATGAGGGACAATAATGTCATCTATAATTCAAGTTATTTGTCTCATTAAAGTTTAAAAGTTATCATCATCATCCAACCACATCAATGCAATAGATCATTGACAAGGCAAAACAAGAAACCTATGAAATAGAAAGGATTCAGATTTCAGATGTCCCAAGAAGTCATCTTAACAGTTAGTATTTGGGCCTTTTGCCCTGGAGGCTCAAGTGCAATGCTTTGCCTACTGTGTAGCCCAAGGTCTAGTGGTATATATACCCAAAGAGAGGGGGGGGATATTACACTAAAATAATGCTCACATATGAATGCCACACATCCCCAAATTATCAAGTATTCCAAAATATGTTTAAGGTATTGCAAATTAAAAACTAGCAAAACAAACCTTTCCAGGAGCATCCCTCTGGCCAGTAGAACCAATACTCCGATGTGATAATGATGCACCATGAGATGCTGGCATTCCTTTAAATCCCCACCTTTTCATTCCACCCTGGGCAAGTAAAAGAAGCATAAGACATTTGATTGTTTAAGTCCCATATGGTAACTAACTTCATCATGCTCAAGTATTGGGGGCCGGGGGGAGAATTATGATCGACAAAACCTCAATGTTATTATTTATTTATATTCCAGTCCCCAACAAATACCTCGTGCAAGGATTAGATAGAGTTTAGAACATGAGAAAAAAATGGCTTGCACATGTTCAATGCCAAAATTAACATCACTGGATTAACAAGCAACAGTCAACAAGCAAATCATGTCTCACTAATAAAAATTGCAATTCTTTCCACATAATCACAATTCAAAAATGTGATGCTATAAACATTTATCAAAGCATCTGACATTCTGACTTCTGAACTGCCATTGCTAGCTCTATTAGTTTCTCCCTAAACCTATAGTTTCAAGGCTGAAACACCTGCTAGAGCTAAAAACAACTGGAATACAGAATATATTCATCATTTAAGCGCCGGCGACATAAAAGGGAAATCGATCGAAACAATTAATCAAATCACCTGAAAACCTTTCCCTCTAGAAGTTCCACTGACATCTACATATTGGCCAGGAACAAAATGGCGAACACCAAGGGAAGTACCAACAGGAAGAAGAGCATCCTCAGTGACGGGGAACTCCTTCAATTTCCTCTTCAAAGGAACACCTTGAGCTCTGAAATGACCCACTTCAGGCTTTGTCAAATGTTTAGCCTTTTTGTGGCCGCAACCAATCTAAACCAACACCATACATCAAACACTTGAAATGATTGATTACCGATGATTCAATCAACATCCTAATAAACGGTAGCAAAGCACCAGTATAGCTAAAGCAATGGAATGAATTACCTGAAGGGCAAAGATCCCTTCTTTCTCAACAGTCTTGACCTGAGAGACGATATTGTCATCAACCCAGAGAATAGTAATGGGTAACCGAGCACCCCATTTGTCCCAGAGAGCAGTCATGCCGCACTTGACGGCAATGATCCCAGTTCGCTTGGAGTTTGGGGTCATGACAGATGGGGTGGCCGTGATGATGCGGTTGGGTTGTTGATGGACGATTTCGGCGCCATCCATTAAGGCATCGGAGCTGAAGAATCTTCTAGCTAAAGCATGAAACTGTATGGGATTAGGGGTTGCCGGGGATTGCTTCGGTAGTGAGAGGAAGTGGTGGTGGAGACGAGAAACGAGGCCTCTGGTTGATAAGGCCGCCATGCCTGTGAGTTCGACACACTGCGATAATACCAACTAATGATCCGGTTTACTACTAGTTATAGATTAAGGTTTCACTGTTGCTGAGGGAGAGGAGTCCACCATTGATAATTGAAGCATTGGGCAAAGGCGGAAGAGAAATGAAACAGATCAGATAAAAGAAATGTAGGGTTTTTCTACTTGGAAAAAAAAAAGGTAGGGTTTTTTATTTGAGCAGAGTGGAGCAAAGGATTTGGCTTTGTTTGTTTGTATTTCCTAGTTTAGGGTTTTAGTGGTGGGCGCATTTGGGCTTCATTTGACTCGGTCTATTTTCGAAACGTCCACTACTTAGATTGCAAAATTAAATTTAGGTTTAATTTATGAAAAATAAATTGATATACAAATTTTTGTAAGTTAAAATGTATATTTTTAATTTTAAGGTTTAGAGATTTAAGTTATAATTTAAGTTTTAAGTTGTATGAGGTAAAATTTAAAATGTTAAAATTAGAAATTTAAGTTTTAAATTTAGTGTAATAAATAATTTATAAATTAAATAAAAATAAGTTAACTGTAAAATAAGTGTCTAAATTAAATAATTTTTTAGAATGTATCTAATTTTTTATTGAAATGGATGCTTAAAACTTTTTTTTCTTTTTTTATGAAAGTAGATGTCTCATTTTAAAACAAACTAAAAATAAAATATTAAACACCTATTAAAAAATAAACATAATTTAAGCGAAGACTATTAAAGTTTCGAAAATTATAAAATATCATTAGATTTTCAAATTTATTTAATCGGATAAAGAACTTATCTTTTAAGTGTTCATAGAAAAAGTAAAAAAAAAAAAAACATTCTCCGTGTAAAAGTAAATCAAAGAACATAAAAGATACTTTCAATTTTGATTTTTATTTTCCAACTCCATCTAACTTTATTTTCAAAATAAAAGATCTACGAATTAACGACGATAATATAATACTTTTTTTAATAAAGAAGAATATAATAAAAAATAAATTTTCCCGATACCAATGGATATGCAAAATTATTCCACTTACTTATTCTTAGTTTTTTTCCTTGTCAAAAATGTTAACTATGTTCATCATTCACCACAGCAATAGTATTTCGTTGTACTTTTTCATTATTTTTTCAAGTGTGATTGAATTTCTTTGTATGTCTTACTAATTCTTTGTAATTTTATTATTTTATACAATAAAATTTAATCAAAAAATATATGGAAAAATACTAAATTTAGGGTTTAGTGTTAAATCATGTATCTCAAAGTTTGAAAAGTAAATCATAATTTATACAACCCACCAACACTCATCAAAACAAACAAAACACATCACTTCATAGTTCATTGTATTGCATTGCCAAAGCGGCAGCCGACTCAGAGCTCCTCATCACGCTCATGCCCTCGTCCTCGTCCTCCACCGTGCACATAATTATCTTTCATTTCTTGAGACTTCTGCTTCGCCGATTCGTAACTCGAAGCTATCGTATCCTTAGCCGACTCCATTGTCTCTTCGGCTTTGCTTTTGGCCGCATCATACCCTTCTTTAGCCTTCTCCTTCGCCCAGCTCAGGTTCTCCTCCGTCTCCGCCTTCCTCTTCTCCCTCTCGGCCGCCGCCTTCTCCTTCGCTTCTTCCGCCCTCCGAGCAGCCCTTTCCTTGGCTTCATTCGTCATCTCGCTAGCTGTATCCGCTATGTCCTTCGCTTTCTCCTTTGCCGCGGTTATTCCCTCTTTAGCTTTGCTCGTCGCTGCGTTCGCATTTGTTAGTTCACTGGCCTTTTCCTTTGTGGAATTCGCCGTGTCCTCCGTCGTCTTGTAGGCCGAATCTTTTATGTCCTTCGCCTTCCCCGCACTGTATTCACCAGCTCCTGCCCAATGTCGAACAAATAAGTGAATTGAAGTGTTTTAATTATATAGGGCAAAATATAAGGTAATGCAAGTGAATTGAAGTGTTTTAATCAACCTGAGGCCATGTCTTGGAACTTGTCCTTGGTCTTGGTAGCAGTGTCCTCGGCATCGTCTTGCTTGAACCCGAGCCCTTCGGATATCTTGTCTTTAGCCCATCCGGCCCACGACTCGGTCGACTCCTTGGCTTCTTTTCCGACATCCGATGCCGTGTCGCTCGCCTTTTGTGCCCTGCTCTTCAACTCATCCTTGGCTTGTTGTGTTTGCCTGTTGCTCTCATCTGTGGCGTGTTCCGTCTTGCTTTTCAACTTGGAATAGTCCCGAGCATCGTCATCCGTCGACGGCATGTGGCCGACGCTCGTGCACCTCACCACACTGGAAGCAATTAGGACTATGAACAGAATGAAGAACCAAACCGGAACTCCCTTGGAAGCCATGGATATGTAATATGAGATAAAAGTAAAGCGGCTGATTATATGTGCTCGAATGAAAACTTGTTTCAGAGATAGCAGAAGATGATCATGAAGGAAGTTGGAGCTTGGGGGTGTTAAATTTAAAGGGGGAAGGGAAGGAGGTGACGTGGGTTGTTGTCATGCAACGTGGCTAACAGGGAGACGTTCGAGGTTGCCAGGTGTCAATTTCGGCATCCCACGTGTCAGTTCGCTAGGTGCTTTTGAGGTTGAAAACTGGCACGTGGAGTTGATCAGGAATGAAACACTGCAAATCTCCAGAAGGCAGTATCATTATGAATGGTTATAAGAAGGGATGTTCAAGGGTCAGGTTTTCTGTTCATCCGTACCCATTTAAAAATTTAACACATTTATTTAAGTTCGACCCGAATTTAAATTTTAGAATAAAATTTTAAACTCAATTTAATCCGATATAAATAAAAAATTATTAATATTATTATTTGATAAAATAAAAAATTAATTGAAAAATACAAATAAATAAAAAGCATTATAATAATTATTCTATTATTATTAGATAAAATAGAGAGATAATTGAAATATAAATATAAAGAGAAGGACATTGTAGCGATTATATCTAAATATAAAAAATATAAAAAATAATTAAACAATCAAAGTTTGGAACATATAAATTAAATCATAGTTTGTATTCAAACAATTTTAGCACTAGACTGCAAATAAATAACCTGTCCCATTCAAACATAATATCTTACAATTGATTTACTTTAATCATTTTGGTGATATGTTTTTCTCTCTTCTGAAAATTATTTGGAATTGACATAAGAATTTAATGCCAATTAGAAAATTCGATGTTAATGGTTAATACTTCACATGTTTGGTTGATTAAGTAATTTTTGAAGTTACAATTATAATATAAACAATGTACGGAAAATACTTTGATACACAAGCTTATGTAAATTTTAGTTTATACAAGTCTTTTAACTTTAGGGTTTAGGGGTTTAAGAATTTAATGCGTAGGGTGTAGAATTTAAGGTTTATGGTTATAAATTAGAATTTAAAGTTTAATGTTTAACGTTTAAGCTCTAGGGTGTTAGGACTAGAGATATAAGTTTTAGATTTTATAGCTTAAATATGAAGGGTTGTGTAAATATTTGTTACGCAACTTGTGTATAAAAATATAACTCTAATGTATTTATATGAGTACGATTCAAGTTAATTAGTACTGTGTCAAAATAGAATCAGTTACGAACACCAATGAGTCAGATGTTTGTAATTTTTGAATTATTCGAATCTAAATATGCAAATCCGAATAAAAATCTGAATCCATTTTTCATTTGCAAATAATAATAATAATAATAATTAAATTTTTGTATTAATATTAAGGAAAGTAACTCCCAAGGGAAGTTAACAAATTTTTGTATGCAAAAACATCATAATCACAATCCAATTAATTAAATTTCTTGGAAAATGAACACTTTCCATCGTATCAAACCGCACCTGATTTTACACACCCCTACAGAAAAGTACTTGGAAAGTTGAATGATATGAATTTTTTCAAATCGGATCAAGTTTTGTACCTCCTACCCAAAAGTACTTGGAAAGATGCTAAAAAATGGTGGTTCAGCACAAGCAGCACAAGTAGCTAACTACAAAATTTACGACTTTAGTTTGTCAAGGACCGAGACTTTTTTCTTGTATAATCAATATATCCTCGACAACAATGTAAATTCCAAGGTTCGAACATACATATAATAAACTACAACTTTTACACCTAAGCAGATTGCTTGCACATCCTCTTGTTGTGCCCAAGCTCTTTGCACTTGCTGCACTGAATTGGCCTCTTAATAGCTTGCTTGGGTTTAAGTGCGTACTTGCTTCCCTTGGGCCGTCCCACCGTACGGGTTATGCAAGGAGGCTGTACAAGCACTTCCGTCGATTCTCTTTCCGTGCACCCATCTAAGGATGGAACTGGGTTTATGGATTCGGAATATGTAATTTTAAAAGCCTCGGTCGTAAAATAACTGTAGCAATAATCATACACATCCTTGCCAACGTGCTCAATCGCTGCCGCGGAATGTAAACATGGTAAGCCGTTTATCTGCCATTCCCTGCAACTACACTCCCAATTTTCAAGGCTGACAACATTCATTATGTCCAGAGTATCGCGAACCTTGAACCAACTGCCGGGTGAAAGTACTACTTCAAGAGAACGTGAATCGACAAGGATTCTTTGGAGGTTTTCCTCTGCAGAGGGGGTAAGCTTTGATGACCACTGATCTGAATCCATCTTACGTGTATAAATGAATTCCATCATTTTGCGGCGTATTGCTTCGATTACTTGTGTTATTGGCATTGCAGGTAAATCAGAAACCCAATCACAAAATGATTTTGTAACACTAGATTTAAGATGATTGTACCTAGTGCCCTTAAAAAATGCATTTGCCCAGTGCTCAGGTTCGGTTTGCAGGACCCATTCGTAAGCCTCGGGTGATATAGTTTTTATAGTCTCGATGCACTTCTTGAAACCTTCGGTAGTTGGTGCGTAGGCAGCTCGGTTGAATTCAGAAATTAGCGCACGGACAACCCCTACAGTTAATGATCCCTTAAACTTCTTTTTCAGGCTTTCTGTTAGCTGATGCAGGCAATAACCATGGAAACAATTTGGAAATACCGACCCAAGGGATTCACTCATCTCCTTTTTCGTATCTGCCACGAATGTTATCTCATGAAGAGTAGAGAGCACAGTCTTCAGCTGTTGCAGAAACCAATGCCAATTATCATCGCTCAATACATCTACTACTGCAAAAGCTACTAGAAAAATACCATCATTTCCATCCAAAGCAGTGGCAGTAAACAGTTCTCCCCCGTATTTCGACTTCAAAAATGTGCAGTCAAGAAAAAGTAGTGGGCGGCAACCAATCTGGAATCCATAGATCGATGCATGGAAAGCAACAAATATTCGATGAAAACTTAAGTCTTCTTTGGTGTTGAGAATGGCAGCACTGCCAGGATTTGTTTCCAATATTTTCTCACACAGCAAAGGTAACTGATTATACGCCTCTCTATGTGAACCTTGAACTTCCTCTAGTGCAGCTACTATCCCCTTATGAGCCTGTGCATAACTCACTTCAATCCCAAAATCCCGTTGAATATCGTCGATGATTTCTTTTGGCTTGCAAGTAGGGGTATCTCGCAACTTTTCCTTTACAATACTTGCAACCAATTTCCTCGAGGCACTTGTTCGTATCGATCCCACACCACAGGTATGGGTGTCGTTCATCTTTTTGATCCTGTACAACTTGGTGGTAGACAATTTTGGCGCAACAAAGAACCAAGGACACCCTTCCGCTTTACACCTTGCAGAATAACACCTTCCATTGCTTCTTTTAATAGTGTACCGGAAACCGTGCGCTAAAGAAAACTTGTGCAAAGCTTCGTGAATTTCACGGCGAGTATTAAAAGTCTGATCTACTCCTGTAATGCAACTCTTCCATGATGAAATGCGAGGAGCTTTTTGCTTCTCGGTATCTTCTGCATCAGGAAGCCAATCCATAGGAGCATCAGCAGAAGAAATATGCTCATCAGCGACAAAATCAGTAGGAGCATCAACCGGAGAAACAGATACATTGGGAATTGTATGACTGGACCTGCACAGGTAAGTATCATGCAATTTAAGCAAACAAAATGTAAAAAAATCAATCCCAAAACTCCAAACATCATCTTAACTCCTAAAACCCTAACAAATCATGCTCTTATCCTCTACATTACACTCCTAGGTCCTAAGTATACTAAATTCGCAACCTCGAATAAGTCTTACATCCACATTCCTTGTGGATTTTGAAATAAACTTGAAAACAAAGCAACTGAAACTAAAATGATCTGATCTGATCATAAATCTTTAATTTCTTAACAACAGATGACACTAAAGAAATTGTAAGCAGAGGTGAGCAAAGTTAAAACTTTATTTGAATTTTTTCTAAGCAACCTCGAATAAGTCTTACATCCATATTCCTTGTACATTTACAAATGATATTAATTATTTCCAATTTAACTTGACTCGAACTTTTAAAAATGATTCACTAGTTACTAAAACTTCTGAGTTATTCAAGTTATTCAATTTTCCATTTTATAAAAAAAAAATTATTTGAAACTTTTTTGAGTCAAAGTTTATGAAAGTACAAGTCATAGTCGAATAATTCAGTTTTTTCAGGTCGGAGTCGAGTTTACTCCCCCCTAACTGTAAGCACATGCCAAAAGAAAAGGGTATGCAAAGAAGAGGTTTTGACCTACTACAAGGCATTGAGGTGGCATCGCTCGGAGCCGGAGGTGTGGGAGTGAAGACATAAACATCAGCAGAAGCCGACTCTTCATGGAATTCAAGGAACCGGTGAATGTCTCTGTCAGTGGAAATGGTGATAAGGGTGCGCTTATTGTTGGGGAGTAAGTACTTAATGGTGAGAGAATCGCGGTCATACTTCCACATATCCGCAATCTCAGACTTGAAATCATCAAATTTGGTGTCGACGGAGAGACTGGTAGCGTGGGCATCGCCGCCGGAGTAGGATAGGGTTCCGTCGGCGTTGGTTGTGAACTTTCCGCCGGACTGACACACAACGATCAGCTTTCCGATTGCCATTGCAATAACAATAAAACTGAAACTGACAAATAAAAAACACATCTTTAATCAGTCAATGTATTCTATAAACGATATTAACGCATTAATTCTCAGATTACGTTTTTGCAGAAAATAAGAAGTAGAACCTGCTGATTAATTAGGGAAAATGCTGGACAGCATCAAATCGGAAGAGAATTTATATCAGGAATTCAGGAATTAGGGATTTTACTTTTGTTTTTATGTTACACTCGTTTATACATTAGGGAGAGGGACGGTAAATAGGTAAAAGTACTGTGCCAGTCCCCATGCACAGAGTGCATTTTAGTCCTATACGTTTAATTTTATTTTAAAAAGACCCATATGTTAGTTAGAAATACAAACAAACTTAACTACTCCTAATTTTACTAGATGAATTTAATTATATTATTTTAAACTATGATATTGGTCGAATATCAATTCGATTAACATCATTCAGAGGTGAAATTGAAATTTTATTTTAATAAAATAAAAATAAAATTCTTGGGAGTCAGAGGAATAAATTTTCCCTTTTTTTGACAAAGGAATAAATTTTCCTTTAGAAAGACTAAATTTGAAATACAAAATTTTAGCAAGGACAATAATAAAAATTGGACCTTTTGAATCAAAGTGTTCAAGGTCATCCAATCCTAGACTCTCCTTACATTGGAATTGAAGTACTTTGGAGACGTTATATTATATTGGATGAACTACAGTAAAGTCACTTATTATAAGTTTATAACAAACATGTCACTTGTTTTTTAAAAGTTACAAACAAATTACTCAATTAACATATAATTACAATCAAGTCATCGTCACGAACCCTAAAATATTAAACAAGAATGCTTGGAGACCATTCATGCTTGGGGGCAGGTCCGACTTTCTTGTACGTGGATTTGACAAGCATGCTTCTATAATAACTTCCAAACTTACAGTCGATAAGTTTTTCAGGTGGCACACTTCATTACACCTTTTAATTTTGACAGCTTGGAGATCATTCATGCTGCTCTAAATGGGATTCTTCCTTCCGACATCCGAGCTAGAGAGATTGCCGCCGCAGCACCTGAATTTCATGCTCAGTTATCAGCGTCATTATGTTTATCATAGTGCTTATAAACTCAATTCCACAGCCATGAGAGAAGCAGCAAAATTGTTTATCGGAATACATGATTTCTCAGCTTTTGTTAACGTTTCACGTAATGATCGAGTGCCAGATCTTGTGAAGACAATATTCCGTTTTGATGCCATTGAAATGGTAATTGTTGGTTCTGAGCATACTTTATGTCTCTTCAAAACCGGTTCTTTCTTGAACTTTAGCTTTGAGCTACCACGGATTTACTAGTTCATTCAAACCGGTTTGTCTCTTCAAAACAGGGACCTCTCATGCAGCTTTAGGTTCAAAGTTCTGGATTTTTGTATCAACAAGTTCGAAACATAGTAAGTTGTTGCAAAATAATAAGACCACTATTTGTTGAGTTGTTTTCACATTGATGTTAACTAGGACTACCTTGCATTTTCTTGGTTCAAACCTGTAAATATTGCGGGTTGCTTTGTTGATTCAAACCGGAAAGGAAGCAATTCCTGCAGATATTGTTCCAAAGACTTTGGCAACTCGAGATCGCAGAGAGCCGGCTAAATATGCCTTGTGAAGGGTCTTTGCGATCTCGAGTTGCCAAAGTAATATTACGGATGCTGCGTGAAATAGCCTATCCACGACACATCGGTCTTGTGAAGGGTCAAGGTAAGAAAATGATCTGATCCGATGATAGCCTTCTCTTGGATGCCAGCTTCAATTGTCTCTTCATTTCATAGTTTGTCTCCCAACAATTTACAGAAAGAATATCAACAAAAATTGAAAAAGCTAGCAGCACAGTATAAGTTTCAGTATGGGCAAATGTCCAACTGCAAGCTATTGTTGGTCCTGAATTTTGAGGGCAGCCAATTTGTTCTGCTGCAGTTGGTTTCTATGTCTTGAACTGTTAGGGAACCATCTCTGAAGCCTCTCTGGCCAAAACCTGGTACAGGATGCAAACACCCATTCTTTTTTTTTTTTCCACTGAAAATACCAATTGCAAAAGCAGCAATACCAAAAAATAAAGAGAAACTACCATTGAAAAAAGGTTTGTAATTTTCTATCATATTTCCTAGCAGATATCCAATGTTCTAGGACACAGAAGATGTCATCGTCTTTAAATATTTAAAATTTCCTTGCCTATATGATCTCATGTTTCATCATAGTTTATTCATAAACCAAGAAAAAATTGTTGCCATGATTCCTTGCACTACAACGCTGCTAGACTTGTCTATGAACCAGGTTTATAGGCTCAGCTGACTTCTTAAACCTCTGTCCAAGACCTCACCTAGCTCGTCAGGACTTACAGGACTGAATTTTATTTTAAAAAATAAAATGAATTAAAAAGAGTTGTCATAAAATAATATTTGAGCTGCCCGATCTTGAAAAACCGTGTCCAAGACCAAACTCAACTCGTCACCTGGTCTTTGGACATGTCTAATTATGACTTCGAATGTAAAAAAGTTGCAGAGAATTGCACAACATTACATATGTGACTGGTTTGATGTATTGAGTGGTCTAATAGTATTTGTGGAAAAAGTCCTGCTAGATCCTATTGAGGAATATGTATAATTTCTGAAGAAATTCTATGAAATTCAGAATTTGCTACTTACAGTTCCAGTCTTTCATAAATTGCTCGCCTGACTGAAGCATTCAAACCATAAGCTATTGAGTTGAAAAGGCCCTAAAATTAATAGACAACAATAGCAAAACCATATTCTCAGAGAAGCTTTAAAAATGAAGGACAAGCATTTCATTCTTTATGGCCCTATAAATGTTACAAAATTTGGTTTCCACTTCCAAACGACCCACAATCACCAATTGGGGCCTGGCTAGATATGGGAGGGGGGGGGGTGGTCCTACCTGTTTTTGCCTCACCCTTCAAAGATTTTCATTATGGCCCTATCAATGTTACATGAATTGCTTAACCTTAAACAAAAAAGGAGGGAAAAAGAAGAAGAAAAATTGAGATATGACATCATATCCATCTATAAAAATTTTGATAGCAACTAAGGAAAGAATTTCACCAAAGATGGAATCAAAACAATTCTTTCTAAATTGACCATACTCAATTTTTATCATAATAGGTACTAGAGAAAACTTGTTCTGCAAGTGAGATATAAATCGCATACTAACAAACAAAATAACAGATACACACAAATATACATATTCAGAGTTTCAGAAGCCATTACCATAAGTCCAGCAGTCCCAACATCAAGAAATGAGAGCCAAAAGATCTTGTGGCCTGGCTCAATAAAATCGTGGATGCGATTGATTGTGCCAAATGCCCATATTCCAATTAGAATCAGTGGATAGTAACCCCACCGGTTCAGAGCCTATGGGAAAAGAAAATCAATGGTAAATAACCTTAATTTTGAATGAACAATGCTTAAAGGAAACAGAGGAAACGAGCAGAAACAAGCTTATTCCAATGAATAAGTATACTCCTATGGCTTTCACTGGAAAATCTCAAAGAAAGTAGAAAAGTCAGTAAAGAACCATGAAAGCAGGAAACAGCTAAGGCTGACTATTTCAAACTACGGCAGAAACCTGAAAAATAGAGCTGTAAGTACATAGTAGTCTGAATGAAGACAGGTAATCATCAGATTCAAAGAAACAAATGATGATTACACTGGATAATAATCAGGGTAGTGAACAGCATAAATACATGAATGATGAGGTATCTGCATTCAAGCAGTTAAAGCAACGAAAATAGAAAATCTCTATTTAATTTGTATGTTTCATATCATTAACTTCAAATCTATCATATGCCCTTATGATAAAAATAAATAAATATATCTATCATATGCTCTAATGAAAGTAGAATTACCTTTGTGTCTGTCCTTGAATCAAACTGGTATGCACGATCTGACATGCCACAACTGCCATCTAAAATTTCCAAAGATAGTACACATGAGTCATGACCTCGAAATTGCGCAAGTGCCATATCATATAAAATTTATGAATAATAGATAAAGATAATTGCAAACGTGCACGAGTGGCATTGTTCAGCATGCGTATCACTTGAAAGTATGTAAAACCATTGTAAAGACTTGCACCCCATAGTGGGACGTAAAATGTTATAAAGTGAACTGCCTGCATAGATATGCCAAATACGTCAGATAATTCTAGAATGCTAAGAAAGCATGCTACATTTATCATAGGATCATTACAGGGCAGTTTCTTTGGGGGGTTAATATCATTGTTTCCATGCTCAATTAATATGTATAAAAGAGAATAGAATGCATGATTGTCTAGATACAGCAACTCAAACGCTACATTCAGAAAGATAAGAAAACAGGGTGAGGAAACATGAAAGCCTTATGGAAACCAAGCGGTTTATGGAAAAGTTGAATCTTTTAACATAAAATATTACATCTAAGTGGGCAATCTGCCAGAGATTGCTAATTATCACTTGCCTTTCTGGTGCGACCTGTTTGTCCCCAACACCATGCACCAAAATGTGTGTGGTCATTACCAATAGAACGTATGACAGTCATAACAAGCGAAGTTCCTGCAGGAAGTAACTGAAATCCCATATAAAAAAGCTGGTTAACGGCGTTAACGGAGGGGGCAGGACAAAGAAAACAAAGTGGCAAGTGTATTATAGATAAGTGTGAAGCAGTAACACCGAAGTAGAAATAGAAACAAGAAAACATGAACATTGCAAGAAGGCTAAACAAATGTGGTAAGATATTGAACAAGAAATGAGAAAATGTCATGGAAACAAACATATATTATCATACCCCAAACATACAAGTGAAAAATTGCTTCCAAATCTTCAACATCAGTTTTGTGTCTAACAACAGTTCGTTGGAGAGTAAATGCAATAGTTGTTGTTGTTGCGCGTATTAAGTGCTTCGCAATTGGTGAAAGTGTACACATCGCAAGTTATAGTATAGTATAGATATCGTCTCCACAGGGATTGGTGCTACTTCGGGAACCTAACTTCTCGCACTGAAAATAAAAACACAAGTAGGTGATTGTAGGACTTCTAATTAACAAGTAAAATAAAAGAGCAATTAAATAAAGAAAGATGTAATCGAATAAGAGAGAGTAGGCTGGGTTATCGTGAGTTGTGGCGTGATAATTGAATGGACCGTCGTGGTAATTGAGTGCTAGAGTAGCTCAATCGCTCATCAATTGAATCAAGTCGGACTGCCTGGGCAATTCTACGATTGCCTGGGCAATTGAGAATGGAGCGATTGCTTGGGCAATTGGGCGATAACCTTCAAAGTTCAGCGAAACGTTCTTGAATGGTTTCTCATTATCCATAACTCGAAACACTGTAATTGTGCATGCCTTGATAATACATCCCTGCGTGAACCAAAGGTGGACAACAACCTATCTTGCGCTCCTTTTAGCCGTTGAAATTCGCAACTTATCCCTAAGTCGAATTAGTCTTCACCATCGATTGATTGAATAAAGACCATGCTCATTCGTTTCTTGAAACTAACTATCCCGATATTAGATAAATGGATGAATTCACGAGATTCTCTCCCAATTCACTCGAAGAATTTAAGAACCAAGAATGAACAGACTTTGAATTAAAATTGCAAACTTAAATACCTAAACAAATCCAATCGTTCTCACAACCACAAAACACAATAACCCAAGCCAAATAAAATTATTTCATGGCCGGGTGCAAAAGAAACACAAAATAAAAATTCCCTAGCATGAATCTAATAGAAGCAAAAGAAAAATAAGAAGAAATCAAAACAGCCCCAATTTGCTCTCTCTAAATCACACCCGCCCTCTGAAGTAGGCGGCTAGGTCTTCTATTTATAGGAGTTGGCTAGGTCAAAGTCTTTCTTGAGGAGGAAGTTAAGTTGGAATTAAATAGAATAAAAGAAATAAACCTCTTTTATTATTATATTTTTATTCCACCAAAAACTCCTCCTAAAACTCTTGGAATTTAATCTCCAATTCTTCTAGGATTTATCCTCGTAATTAACTCGAATTAATTAGATTTATCCAACAAAATCGGTAGCTCCCTTCTTCTTGTCGTCAATTGCCTCGTCAATTTTCTACTTGCTTGAGCAATTAGATCCTGCACACAAAAACACACACCAGCAGTACCTTTTCCACAAAATCAACCAAATTATGAAATCAAGCATGACGGTGAAGGAAATCATTAAAACATGCATGAATGCCTAATAATGCAACTAAAATGAGCCAAAGTCTAACAATAATATGAGTAAAAAGGGTAATAAAAATAGTACTTTTGAACACTCATCACACCCCCAAACTCGAACTATTACTTGTCCTCAAGCAATGCAAAACTAACAATTACCTGCCAAGACTTTAATCATCAAAGACATGCTTTAAATTTACATTCAAACCTCAAAACTATGGCACAAAGTATGATCACCTTTTAAATTTTTCGGATAGCACAAAATTTCCCGGAACCAAATTATAATGCTCGTGACAATGTGTGTGCGTAGTTGTGTACAAGTTGATTTTCAAGATTCTACGTGAACAATAGGCTTTTATCAAGTTAATTACCGGGGCATTTATTCACCTTTTTACTAGATCCAATTTCGGGCACCTCTTGTAAAGCAAGCAATTTTTAATTAATTTAATTAATTCTTTTTTGGGTCGACTAGAGCCAATTTCAGGCACCTCTAGCGATATCTTTAATTTGCAACTACTAGAGCCAATTTCGGGCACCTTTAGCAAGAAATTAACTTTTAATTTTCAATTTACCCAAATTTTAAGTAACCTAAGTTCACTAAATTTCTTTCAATCAACAAGCCACAACAGTGTAATAAAAATTTCAGCATCATAGTAAAATTCTAAGTTCTTTTCATGCAATCCTAAAATTTAAAGGTTCTTTCAATTAAGTGCATTGGCAAAAATTCATCATTGGGTATTCAACAAGTCTTAAGCAATTAAATCCAATCAAAGGCTTAGAAAGTAACATACGCAACCTATATGCTATTACTAAAGATGAATGCAACTAATCATGAAACTAACTAGAAACAAATACCCTCAAACTTGAGAGAAGCATTGTCCTCAATGCATGCGAAAATTAAAATAAAATACAAAAGAGTTAGTCGGGAAGGTCGTCATCTTGAATGATGATTTTCCTTCGTGCCAATTGCTTGGTTTGTTTGTCGATTCGTGATGGTTGAGTGTGTGTGGCTAGTGGTTCCTCTTCAATTCGATCCATGTTCACTGAAGTAGGGTTCGGTTGCTTGGGCATCAGGACTTGTTGAGGTATCGAGAATTGCCGAGGTAACTTTGGTTGCCTGGGCAAGTTTCGCTGTTGGGGCTTTCTTTGGCACTTCTTGTTCCTTAGCCGGTGAGGAATTGTTTTAATGTTCTTGGCCATGGTGATTGTGGTTGTGGAATCAAAAACAAAGAAAGAAAAAGAATATGTGGAAAGATAAAGATAAAAAGAATAAAAATTAAACTAAAAACATACTTTTATCCTAAATATAAATCCAAAAATAAATAAGTCTAAAATTAAAAATATAAAACTAAAAATAAATAAGAAATACTAAAGGAGATCAGGATCATGCTTCTTCTAAAGTAACTACTTCCTTCTCGCGCTCAACATGGTTGCCGACATAGTGCTTTAATCTTTGTCCGTTAACTTTGAACTCATGTCCGTCAATGGTGGACTTGATTATTACAGCACATGGGAGAAAGGTTTGACGACTTCAAAAGGCCCGGACCATCTCGATTTCAATTTTCTCGGAAAGAGTTATAATCGAGAATTGAAGAGAAGAACTAATTGCCCAGGAAAAAATTGTCGCAGCAATAGCTTCTTGTTATGCTAACGCTTTGTTTTCTCCTTGTAGTTTCTCGCGTTATCGTAAGCTAAGGCACAAAATTTTTCAATTTCGTTAAGGTCCAGTAATCGCTTTTGTCAAACACATTCCCAATCCATGTTGACAGTTTTGATCGCCCAATAAGCCTTGTGTTCGATCTCTACCGGAAGGTGGCAAGTCTTGCCGTAGACAAGTCTGTAAGGTGACATGCCTAAAGGCTTCTTGAATGTTGTTCAATAGGCTCAAGGTGCTTTATCAATTCTTGCCGACCAATTCTTTTGAGAAGGATTGACAACTTTCTCAAGGATAACCTTCAATTCACGATTGGAAATTTCTGCTTGCCCGTTTGTCTGTGGATGATATGCCGTGACAATTTTGTGCGTCACTCCAAATCGCTCCAACATTTTGGCAATTAGCCTATTGTCGAAGTGTGTGCCACCATCATTGATAATTGCCCTTGGTGTTCCAAATTGTATGAATATATTTTTCTGCAAGAATTTCTGCACAGTCTTGGAATCATTACTGAGAACTGCAGCTTCCTCTACCCATTTAGACACACAATCCACGGCAAGTAAGATATACAAATTACCGAATGAGGATGAGAAGAGTCCCATGAAATCGATCCCCCACACATTAAATAACTCGACCTCAAGGATATTCTATAGTGGCATCTCGTGTTGGCGTAAAATATTCCTTGTTCGCTGACAACGATCACACCTCTTGTAGAATTCTTGAGCATCTTTGTAAAGAGTGGGCCAATACAAGCCGGATTGTAAGACTTTGGCCGTAGTGTGAGTTCCTCCAAAATGGCCTCCATAGGGTGAAGAATGACATTGTTGAAGCATATTGTCCCGCTCCTCTTCGGGAACACATCGTCTTATCACCTGATCTACATATTGTTTAAATAAAAGAGGTTCGTCCCAATGATAATGTTTAGAATCATGTCAGAACCACTTCTTTCCTTAGTGAGTAAGGTTATAAGGCAAAATACCACTAACCAAGAAATTAACCAAATCGACATACCAAGGAGTTGCCGAGGTAACTAACAACTGCTCATCCGGGAATGTGTCATGGATCTCCAAAGAGTCTGGATTTTCATCTCCATTTTTCAACCTTGATAAGTGATTGGCAACTTGGTTTTCTGTTCCTTTCCTATCCTTAATTTTGATGTCAAACTCTTGTAAAAGTAAAATCCAACGAATCAAACGAGGTTTGGCATCATTCTTAGCGAAAATGTACTTAACTGCCGAGTGATCAGTATGAACAATTATCTTGGTCTCGATCAAGTAGAAGCGAAACTTGTCAAAAGAAAAAACCACGGCTAGTAACTCTTTTTCCGTAGTGGTGTAGTTTACTTGGGCGTCATTAAGAGTTTTACTAGCGTAGTATATTGCATGAAAAATTTTACCTGTTCATTGACCAAGAACTGCTCCCACTGCAAAGTCACTTGCATCGTACATAAGCTCAAAAGGTAAGGTCCAATCGGGTGGAACAACAATGGGTGCCGAGGCAAGTTGCATCTTCAAGGCTTCAAATGATTGGATGCATAAGTCATCAAAATTAAAGGCTTTGTCCTATTCAAGCAAGTTATACAAAGGTTTAGAGATTTTAGAAAAATTATAAATAAACCTTATGTAAATGCATGACCGAGAAAGCTTCGAATTCCTTTGACTGAATTTGGTGATGGTAATTTTTCGATGACTTCCACCTTGGCTCTGTTGACTTCAATTCTTTTGGATGAGATCTTGTGACCGAGTGTTGGAGTATGCCCAAAGACCAATCATGAGATGATTATAAAAAACATATTTATTTTATCTTGTTTATTAATATAAAGCTATTATTATTATTATTATTATTATTATTCCAGTCTTATTCTGTTTATTTATAAATAAATTGAATTATAATAAAGTCATTTGAATAATATAGTTATTCTTGAATGTCCTTAGTCAAGAATTATTGTGGGCTTGGACAACAATAATGCATTAAGACTAATATGTAGTTGATTGATGACAAAGTGTTGTCATTGACATGGAGATGTCAAAAATCATTACATAAGTACGTGTTAGAGAATAACATATTGGACTGACCCACTATGAGCATGTTTCTTGGATTATTATGTGACAGTCACAACATTGCTTATGGTGATAACTACATGTATGATCCTCAGACTTGAGATCATCATTATTTCAACATCGTGAGTGACATATTTTGATACGGTCAAACGTGTGTCGTAACAGACTACACTATAAAGATTGATATTGGATATGTCATAATCAATGTAGCAACATATAGTTGATCAAGATAGGATTTGTCCCTCATACATAATAAGAGTAATATCATAGGCCACTTGATTGTGTGAGACTAGAAAATGCATGACCATGCTCGAATAAATTGATATGGGATATCATAATTATTCGTTTATAATAGTCTACTCAAGATATCAAGAAACATTAGATGGACTATACAAGTGTGACTAATCCATGACTTGTGTCCGATGTAGATATGATGACAAAAGGATAAAATACATAAAAGAAGTTAATCATGGAAAAAAAGTTAAATCGAACCACGATTTCATGTAACTTAGGTAGAAATGATGTATTGCTAGATGCCACTCATTGCTTGTAATATTAGAATTGTTCTGGATATTACTGCTAACGTTACATGAACCTACAAGGGTCACACCCTATGATTGAAATGAACAAATATCGATTAGATAGCATGTGTACAAACTTGTTGTACACGTAATTAGTGAGAAACCGAAAATGTTATAATTATTGTAATTGTTGTCACTATTTTTTTTACCTTTTTAAAAATAATAATAATAAAATAAAAAATAAAAGATATGAAATAATATAATAATAAAAATATCCTTTCGAATAAAACTCATCTTCAAAGGAAATAATAATAATAATAATAATAATAATAATAATAATAATGAGCCCATTTTAAAATAAAAAAAGAAGTAATAGTGAACCCATAATAAAAAAACACTAGATAAATAATAAATAAGGAACCCATTTTATTTTTTAAGAGGCCCAAACTAACCCATTTATCTTTTTTTTTCAGGTTTATTCGAGACCGTTAGATCTAGGGGTAAAATAATGGATAGCTTGGATCGAATAAAGAAAAAAAAGGGGAAAATGGGAGGATCCCGCTCAGCCACGCGCCAACGCGTGCGCTGCACGCGTGTGAGATCATCTCCCCCAAATCCCCAGCCGAAACGACTAGGCCGGCTGCCAGTCTCCATTCCGCCGTCCCTGGGTCATGGCGGCCGCCGTAGTTGGTGTCATTCGACTCGCCTCGGCCGGCTGAGTCCAATGCCACTGACCCCGTCCCTTGCCGTCGTCGATATCTCATCAATTGAAGGGGAAAAGGGTTTAAACCCTAATTTAATTAGGGGCAAAATTTCCCAAATTAGAGCCGAATCAGATGAAATTCAGGATGAATTTCAACAAATCAAAGTTGTGTTAATCATTTTGGATGATTTCATGGGACAAAAATGGGGATTTTGTCCCCAAATTGCCTTGAATCCCAATCCCCCAAACCCTATAAATAGTGCTGAATCCATTGTTCAACACACTAGAAATTCATCCGAAAATACCCAAAAATTCTCTAAAATTTTCTTTGAAGTTGCTGAAATTTGTTCAAGTTTTGAGCTGCTCATGTTCGAATTTTTGAAGAAGAAGCAAACCTTTTCCGATGGCATTTGGAATCAGTTCGAGAGGAAGAAGCTCGTAATTTCTCCATTTCTGATATAATTTTCTTTTCTTCTTTTTACATTTCGATTTTGCTTTTTTCTTGTTAAATTTTTGTTCATGTTTTTTTAGGTTGCATTTAGATGTTTGTAGCTAGAATCTTGTGTTTTTTTTGTTTTTTTTTATCTTTGATCTTTGTTTCGTATAATAATAAAAGAAAACTTTTTCTTCAAATTTGAAGTTTATATGGATGTGTTTGATCCATGATTCATTTCTTTTAAAAGATACACAAAAAACGTTGTTGTTGAAATAAAAGTTTTTTTTTAAAAAGAAAACAATTAAAGTATAATAAAACAAGTTTTTTTTAAGTAATTTTAAATATTTTTCAAAAAATACAAAGTTTTCAAAATCCGAAAAAAATCTTTTGTAAATAAAATACTATTTAAATATATTTTTAGAAATAAATAAAGTGAAGTGAAAAATAAATAAAAGATTTTCTAAAAAACAAATAAAAGTTTTAAGGAACTTTTTTTGCAATATAAAAGAAATTTTAAAAGAAAAAAACTCTTTAATACAATTTTTTTAAAATAAATAAATAAATAAAGGGTTTTCAAAACTTAAAAATAAAAATATTTCCCTAAAAGAATAAAAACATAAAAAATAAAAAAAGGTTTAAAAAGCATAAAATAGTAAAAAGAGATTAAAAAACTAAAAATTAAACTTTAAAACGTAAAAAGTAGAATTTTTCTTAAAGAAAATAAAAGGTTTTAAAACGTTTCAAATAAAAAATATACATAAGTTTTTTTTCAAAGTAAAAAAGATTAAAAATAAAATTTTTCAAAATGAGTTCGATCCAAGCCTTAAAACAAAAAAAACTTTAACTTATTGTCTTGTTTGTTTTTTAGTAATATATTGAACCTTAGAAATAAGTACTACAAGCTTTAGTTAGAAACTTTTGTTTGGTAAAATTTTTCTTCATAAAAATAAAATACACTTAATAAAATTTAAACCTTTAAATAGGAATAAAAAAAAACTTAGACCTTCTTTAGGATTAATAAAATTTAATTTAGAAAAAGGAAATCTTCAACAAATGAAGTTTATTTGTCTGTTTGAAAAGTGGAATCTAAATAATGCGGTGTCTTACTAAACGTAAATGACAAGTTAGCGCCAGAAGTGTTGGCGGCGATTGAAGTTCATTTTCGGGTAGTAAGGCCGTTAAAATAAAATTAAACTTATGAACGAACAATAATTTAAGCTCTACATTGATTCACAAAATCCGACTTTAAAACTTTTTGTAACTGACAAGGTACCAATTTTTGGGCGCCGTGGGAGTGCTAACCCTTCCCCACGTGTAACCGATTCCCGAACTCGTTTTTGTGTTTTCGCAGACCAAAAATGTTTTAATAAAATAAAAGTTTTTTTTTTATTAAAATAACCCGTTTTAGGTGATCTAACACACATTTTTTTAAAAAAGAATGGTGGCGACTCCGTTGATTTTAATATTTTTGCCGAAACGTCAAAGCTTGAGAGGGTTGCGACAGCTTGGCAACTCCGATAAGGACAACTTTTTTGTTTTTACAAAAAGAGAGTCAGGCCACAAGTCGGTTACTTTTGTTTAATATCGAAATTTGCGAATTTAAGTAAAGCTTAACTTAATTGTCCGTTTATAAGTTTAATTTTATTTTACGCATTTAAGACTTAATTCCAAGCTTTAAACCTGAGCTTTGTCCCATTCGTTTAAGTGGGGGGAAACGCTATTGCTCTCGTGGGAATACTGATCCTCTGTATGGGCATAGGAGTGGGTCTCTCTGAGTTGAACCTGTTTCATTTGAAGCCTATAATGGGCGAGAATCAGGGGCCTTGCTACCCTTAGTAGGGGACAATGAGGACAATTTGGGAACCTTTTAGAACAAAAATCGTTTGAGAATCTAGAAGCCCACCCCTCTAGAGCCATGCGGAGAACCTAAGCGTAGAAGTTTGGTCAAAATTATTTCGTAGGGATAGTCTGTGAAGACATGTCCAGAAGTGTTGGAATGCACTGCCCAGTTACTATTTATGCAATGGAATTAATTTGGACCTTTATGTCTAATCATGTTCTTAATATGTGTTCTAATCATTTCCCTGTTTTGTATTTTGCATGCTTTATGTATTATCATTCCATAATAAAGAAGGGGTTGTTTCTTAAGGTACTTGCTCGGTTAAAAAGACAACTTTGTGATCATAGATGTGAGACTTCTTCAGAAAGAGGAAGACAATGTAGATGTGTTTCACTGGTCTAAAGTCAACCAGCATGCATATGAGGATAGTCTAATGAGTGAACACGTGGCTGAAACTTCCGAGTATGCCCACGTTAGTGTTAAGAAGAACAGTGTGCAAGAATTACGAGATATCTGGGAGCATTTTGACTACTCAACCATGCAATTGTTCCTTGATGCATATGGCGACATAGCTTATTTGCTGAATGTACAAGTAGATGAGGCGTTTCTGAAAGCACTGATCTAATTTTGGAATCTCGGGTACTGTTGCTTCACATTCAATGGTGAAGATATGATGCCCACCTTCGAAGAGTATGATGTACTTTTCAACCTGCATGGAGTAAGGAGAGACTGGGTCTATGCTAAGCCGCCCAAGAACAAGAATGCATACTTGAAACTTAAAACCTTTGCTGGAACGAGAGATGAATGGGTCAAGGGGCTGATTCAGAAAAGAGGTGGCAGCTTTTCCTTTCCGTGGTGGAGTATCTGAAACATCATCTCTGCTCACCCTGATAAAGAAAAGATGGTGGATCTGTTAGCCATCACGATCTATGGTCTGGTTATCTTTCCAAGAGTTCTGGGTAACATCGATGTGGCTATGTTGGATCTTTTCGAGCAGTTGAAAAGAGAGACTAATCCAGTACCAGCAGTGCTTGCTAAGACCTTCATTTCTTTAAATGCATGACATAAGTTGGAAGGCATGCATTTTAGAGGTTGTGCTCAATTGTTTCAGGTTTGGGCCCTTAGCCATTTCTAGAAGTTTCCAACTCTAGTCCTGCCCAACATGCTCTCCTCGAATTTCTCTCCACTTCGCGAGTTTCTAGAGAAGAATTGGCCAGTTTTGAAGAGGAAGAAATGGACCGACATCTTCAGAGATCATCGGGATCAGGACATTATCTGGAGGGTTCTGTGGTTAGGTCACACCAAGATCATATATAAATGTGAAGACTTTAACCATCTTAAGTTACTTGGAATTTGGGGCAGAATTGGCTGTGCTCCACTGTTGGTTTCACGGCAATATGGTTCGCGGTAGTTTGTTCCTTTCACTGCAGGTCTTGACTCTACAAAGTTTGAGTTTCAGGGAGAGTTCAAAGAAAATGTCCACATCATCAACGAATCTTGGAAACAATGCTATCGAGTGAAAGTGGAGTATGACAGTAGATGTATGACTACCCCTAATTACAATGTCTGGAGGCACACGAGAATGAATGACAAGGTTCCACCTCCCACTAACCAGGTCAAGCCCATAGAAGAGCATCTAAAAGTGGTTCCATCCAAAACTTATATTTTGAAGGCTGAGTTCAAAAAGACCAAGGCCAAAATGGACTCCTTGCAGGAGCAGCATGTGAGAGAATTATATGAGGCGAGTTTGGATGTTGAAAAATACAAGGGTGAGACAGACCGTGTGACGAATATGTACAAAGACCTAGAGCTAAAGTTCGAGATTTAAAAGGTCAATTTTTTGAAATTCCAGACTACAGTCAGAAATGCAGATTTGAGGAAGAGCCCGGAACAGTGGAAGCATGAAATAGAACAAGCTGTGAATAAGGAAAGGGAACATGGCAAATGTGAAATAGAGAAATACATGCAGGTTTTAGCTGAAGGAAGAAAGAAGGGTAAGCAGTCATCTGAAAACGAAAATGGCAAAGGGGTCATCCAGAAAGAAAAAAGATAGTGTGGCTGCATAGAAGAGAATAACCCACAACAACAAAACCCGTTTGTTAGAGTCACAAGCTGCATACGATGAGACCAACAAGAAGTTTAAGCAAAGCCAGGCTTTCGTGACTGAGTTGCAAGCCATGGTAGGTGACTTGAACCATTCACTGTATGAGCTTCAAAACGATAACACCTACACTGAGCTTTAGGCCAGCTTAAGTGAAATTGACTCTCTGAAAG
The DNA here is from genome assembly GCA_019671005.1 of Hibiscus mutabilis. Lineage (NCBI taxonomy): Eukaryota > Viridiplantae > Streptophyta > Magnoliopsida > Malvales > Malvaceae > Hibiscus > Hibiscus mutabilis. The sequence goes on from CM033716.1 coordinate 25,272,682, forward strand.
AACGAGTTAAAGAGATGGATGACATCATTCAAGAGTACAGAACGAGGATCCTAGTCCTTGAAGATGCTATTGATGGAAGAAATGACTACTGGTTCACCCGTCTTCGAGACAACGCAGAAGATTCCAAGAATGAGAGGAGTTTGATAGGACATTCATGACTCAAATCCAGGATATGGCTAAACATGTGACGATGCTGGCTACAGAAGCTACTACTCTACGCCTGTACATCAGGCCAGTCGGAGAAGTTTGCCCCAGGCTTATGTGGTTGATCGAGGAAATGAAGGAACTAGGTGTTAGGGTAGAGAAATATCTGTAAACATGTTTAAAACTTTGTAATAAAGAATCTTTCTTATTCCAATAAAGATTTGTTTGTTGAGAAAGTCTCACAGAATCAATGGCCCTTCGTTTGCATACATTTGCATCTTTTCTTTTTGTTGTTTGTTTGTTATGTTTTCTTTGCATTAGTTTAGTACATAACATTCCATGACATGATAAGAAATTAACTTAATTAAAACATGTGACAGAAAATCAAAATAGCAAACCTGACTCATAGCTACTATACCGGTCCAGAACCAAAGCCATGAATACCGAAGAGCGATTAACATCACTGGAAGCTACCTACAAAAGCACCCAGGAAAAGCTAGAGAAGCTAGAAATTGATCTGAAACAGGAAATGGATATGTCACGCAGGAAGATAGTCACCCAGATCACGACAATATTAGGTTTCAAAAAGCCAGAAGAAGGAGAAGACGCAGATGCTATACCACAGTTTCCTGAGAAAGCTCTTGGAAATAAAAAAGAGGCTAATCCGCCTCAAGTCAAGTTCTCTTTTCATTTTGATGAATCATCTGTTCGGGCACCGGTAGAACCCAGAGTCAATCACGGTGAAGCTCAGAACTTTGAAGTCTTAGATCTTGACGAGATTGCTGACAAGGACAACGCAAACAAGAAGCTAGAAAAGCGCTACAAAAAGTTGGAAGAAATGATGAGAGCTTTCCAGGAAGGAAATATGCATGGTGGTTCAGAAGCCAAAGACCTGAGCTTGGTGACTAACCTAATAGTCTCATCGAAATTTAAGACCCCTGACTTCAAGAAATATGACGGAACCACTTGTCTAAATGCTCATCTGACCATGTACTGCAGGAATATGTCGATGTACCTGGACAATGAGAAACTCATAATTCACTACTTTCAGGATAGTTTGATTGGATCTGCATCCTGCTGGGATACCCAACTGAGTCGAGAGAACATCCGAACGTGGAAGGATCTGTCAAGGGCGTTCGTTGAGCAGTACAAGCATGTTACTGACATGACCCCAAGTACACTAGTCCTACAGGGGATGGAACAAAGACACAATGAAAGCTTTCGCCAGTACGCTCAAAAGTGGCGGGAGGTCGCTGCACAGGTTCAACCACCGCTGTTAGAGAGCAAGATTACCCCAATGTTCGTCGAAACCTTTAAGGGTGCATTTTACGATAGAATGATCAACCATATGACCAAAAGTTTCACAGACATGCTGATAAACGGTGAAATGATCTTAGATATGATCAAAAGCGAAAAGCTAGATGGAGGTGACGCCAAGAAGCCTTACAGGAAGAAGGATAATGACGTGAATATGAAAAGCGCCTGTAACCCCAATTATTCGAAAGAGTAGTCTTAAATAAGCCCATTGCTCAAGTAACCAACCAGGTGGCCTCAAATCTACAAAAAGACGAACGAAGGTACCAGGGAAGTAAGAAACCCTATTTTGGCCCATCCTCATGGCATATGCTAAACTTTTTTCGGAGTTAGTTCAAACATAGATGGTGCTGCCACGACATGTTCCACCTTTCTCTCCCCTATACCCACCATGGTATGATGAGAAGGTCCAGTGCGAGTACCACGCTGGGAATAATGGATATACTATCGAGAATTGCACGGCTTTCAAGAGGGTTGTTGAAGATTTGTAGAAGTCAGAAATGCTATCGTTCGACTCGTCTGACGAGAAGGACAACCCATTACCCAATCACCAAAAGAATATGGTGAATGCAGTAAATGAGAAGGAATATAGGCAGATAAAGGAAAATGTTGCAGAGATTAAAACACCCATGGCTTGGGTATGGGCCCAGATAGTGGAGGTCGAGATGATAGAAAAGACAAATTCAAAAGTGAAGGACGATGATGAGCTCTACTGTGAGTATCATCAAGGAAAATAACACGAGATTCAACATTACGAGGATTTTAAACGGCTTGTCCAGGCCAAAATGGACAGTGGAGAATTGGAATTCTCCTAAAAGAGAAAAGAATACCAATGATAAGTGTTCAAAAGTACTATTTTCTTACCCTTTTTACTCATATTATTGTTAGGCTTAGGCTCATATTAGTTGCATAATTAGCCATTCATGCATTAATCCATGTTTCCTTCCATCGTTGAGCTTGATTACATAACTTGGTAGTTTTTGTGGGAAAAGATGCTGCTTTGGTGTGTTTTGTATGTATGTGCAGGATCACTTGCCAAAGCAAGGCTAGAGCTAGTTGCCAGGGCAATGCATGAAGGAGATGCCGAGCTAGTTGCCAGGGCAATGCATGAAGAAGACGCCAAGCCAGTTGCCAGGGCAATTGTCAACAAAGAATAAGGTGATATGGTAGTCAAAATTGATGACTAGACAAGCCCAAGATGACGTGGAGCAAAGCCAAATCCCAAAGGAGTTTGATTTCCATGAAGAGATTAAAGAATAATTAAATTCCAAGAAGATAGGAGAAGTTCTAGAAGGAATATAATTATAATAAAGAATTATATTCTTTAAAGATAATTTAATTCCAACTTAACTTCCTCCTCAAAGAAGGACTTTGACCTAGCCCTATAAATTAGAGAACATGCCGTCAACTCCAAGAGAGAGCAAGAGGAGGGAAAATTTCGACAACCCCATAGGGCAAGAAGAGAGAAATTTCGACAAGAGAGCAAGGGGATGAGAGTTCGATTTCTTCTTCTTCTTCTTTGCTTCCATTAGATTCATGGTTTGGGGATTATTCTTTGTATATCTTTTGAACCCAACCATGAACTAACTTGATTGGTTGGGGTTATTGTGTTTTGTTGTTGTGAGAAACAATTGGATTTTGTTTAGGTAATAAGAGTTTGCACTTTTCTATTCAAGGTTTACTCATTCTTGGCTTTTATTCTTGTTTGCGAGTGAATTGGGAGAGGATCTCGTAACTTCATCTATTTATCTAATATCGGGAGAGTTAGATTCAAGAAACGAATGAGTATGGTCTTTATTCAATCTATTGATGGCGAAGATTAATCCGGCTTAGGAATAAGTTAAGGATTTCAACGGCTAAGAGGAACGCAAGATTGGTTGTTGTTCACCCTTGATTCACGCAGGGATGTATTATCAAGTCATGTACAAGTAGCTAGAGTTTCGACTTAGGGATAAGAAGAAACCATTGAAGAACGCTCTACGGAACCTTGAAGTTGCTGCCCAGCCACCTAAGTAGTTGCCTAGCTAGTCGCCCAAGCAACCATCGATTAGTTGCTAAGGCAACCCCGCTGTGCAAGTTGCCACGACAGCTGAGTTGCCCTTGCACTCTTTTACCAAGACGATCCAATCGGCTATCATACCTCAACTTACAATAACTGGACCTATTCATTCTCTTTTGATTTCATCTATTCTTTTAGTTTATTGCTCTTAGTTTACTCGTTAATTAGGACTCCTATTATCAATTGTGTTTTACTTTTCACATTGCAGTAACTTAAACAAAGTGACCCAAACCAATCCCTGTGGAGACGATACTCGATACTCATATCACTTTATTACTTACGACGTGTATAGTTGCACAATTGCGTAACACTTATTACACGCAACAACCATACACCATATGTGTGCACAATAGACTAGACTCCTACCAGAGGGAATTATGCAGGAATGAAGCCTTTGGTGATCAAAACAAAAACAAAGGTTGCAGAGCCACAAAAGAACACGACTTCCCGACTTATTATAACGACACTTGCTTCATTTCCATATAAAGATAGCAAACAAGTGCCATGGAATTATGTCTGCTCAGTGACAACTCCAGGGAGCACATCATCAAAGGAAGAATCAAAGGAATAACCAAAAGAAGAAACGAAATGAGAGCCAGTGAATCAGGTGGGAAATTTTACAAGAAGTGGACGATGCTATTCGCTACCTGAACTAGAAGATAGGGATACTGCTCAGAGAAGAGCATCCGATAAAGAACCAGAAGGAGAAAATGATTTCTTTAGGGAGAAACCTAAAGTACGACTTGAGCCGGTAAAGGAATTAGAGGCTCAAGAATTTCTGAAAATTTTGAAGCACAGCGAATATAGTGTGGTGGAACAACTTCACAGGCTCCTAGCTAGAATTTCAATGCTCTCGTTGCTGCTGAGTTTAGCGGGTCATAGAGATGCCTTTTTGAAAATTTTGAACCAGACATTCATACCAAATGAGATATCGACTGAGAAGATAGAAGGGTTGGTTAGTAATATTGTTGTTAACAATTTCATCACATTCAGTGATGAAGAGATTCCAACTGTTGGGAGAGGATCATACAAAGCTCTCCATATCTCTACGTGTTGCAAGGGACATATGCTGCCAGGGGTCCTAATTCATAATGGGTCAGCCTTAAACGTCCTGCCCCTAGCCACCTTAAAGAAGATTGCAATCGGTAGTTCTCATATGACAGCCTACCAGAACTCAGTAAAGGCATTTGATGAAACCCAGAGAGATGTTATGGGAAAAATTGAAGTTCCCCTGTAAATCGGAACGTCAACTTTTGAGGTGGATTTCATAGTAATAGACATATGACCCACTTACATCTGTCTGCTATGACACCCTTGGATTCACACAGTAGGGGTTGTCCCTTCCACTCTCCATGAAATTGAAGTTCATAGTTGGAGGTCAGCTGGTGGTCGTAAGAGCTGGAGAAGAGATCATAGCCTCGGTATCAGTAGATGCTCCATACATTCAGGTAGATGAAGGCGCACTTGAGTGCCACTTAAGGACCCTTAAACTTGTCAATGCCACATTCGTGTCTGAAGGAAGTAAGGTCCCAGAGCTAGAATTTTTGAACAACGCTAAGATGCAAGAAAAGCAAACCCTAAAAAAAGGAGCGAAAGCCAGAAAAGGCCTTGGCAAGCAGCTTCAAGGGAGGTCATATCCAGTGATGATCCCTGACAAACGAGATAGATTTGGGCTAGGTTACAAACCCAACCCCATGGAAAGGAGAGCTGTAATTAGAGAGAAACAAGAAAAGAGGAAAGCTCAATTAAGTGGATAAGAAGTGAAGTGGAGACCAATGACTTTCCCGCCTCTGAGTCAAACCTTTGTATGTGGAGGAATTATGAATCTTGACACTTCAAACAAGGAGAATGAGAAAGGAAAGAACAATTTAGAGAAGGCTTTTAGGGAGCTGAACATTAACGCGATATCGAAAGAGGATGAGGGAAACAAATACCTCTCCATGATTCGCTCTTACTCAGAACTAAACAACTGGACTGTAGAAAACATCCCTATAGCTTTAAGGCATCTACAAAGTAATACCCGAAACCAACTCATTTTCTTTTGGCCCTGAGGCAATTTGAGATCTCTTGTTAAGGGCTCATGTTTAACCATTATGGTTTCACTTATCAATAAAATGATGTTTTCTTCAATAAACTTCGTGTGGCAAACGTTCTTTCCCTAAATACTTAAATACTAAAAACAAACTATAAAGCAGAATAAAAATGTTAAACATACCAAAATCAAAACAAAACAAATCATTTCATTCATTTCTTTTCTATTTTTTTATTATTTCTCGTTGTATATTCGATCATTTCCCTTACAGGTATTCAGATATCAATGGTACTCATAACTTTAAATCTGACCCAGAAATTGACTTTGAGCTACCCATGTGTTTAGAAGATGTCAGAAACTGTGAAGACGAGGAAGAATGTGATCTTCCCAACCATATGCTCAGGTTAATAGAAAACGAAGGAAAGCAGATTCTACCCCACAAAGAAGAGTTGGAAACTTTGAATCTCAGGACTGAAGAAGAAAAACGTGAGGTAAATATTGGCACCTCTATCACTGCTGAAACCCGACAGAGTTTGGTCAAGCTTCTACGGGAATATAAAGACATTTTTGCTTGGTCGTACGAAGATATGCCTAGACTGGATATAGACATTGTTGTGCACAGACTCCCTATTAGACCATAACGCAAGCCCGTATAGCAGAAGTTAAGAAGAATGAAGCCAGAAATACTTTTGAAAATTAGGGATGAAGTCAAGAAGTAGTATGACGCCGGATTCATAAAAGTTGTAAAATACTCAGAATGGGTAGCAAATCTCGTCCTAGTTCCAAAGAAAGGTGTAAAAGTGCGCATGTGCGTCGATTATTGAGATCTTAATAGGGCGAGTCCTAAAGATAACTTCCCACTGCCGCACATCGATACCCTAGTGGATAACACAGCGAGGCATTCTCTCTTCTCCTTTATGGACGGCTTCTCAGGGTCTAACTAGATCAAGATGTGCCTAGAGGATATGAATAAGACCACATTTATAACTCTATGGGGAACCTTTTGCTACAAAGTTATGCATTTTGGCCTCAAGAATGCAGGAGCAACGTATCAGCGAGCCATGGTAACTCTATTCCATGATATGATGGACAAAGAGATAGAAGTTTACACCATCGCTGGTAGCTCGTCAATTGAAGGGGAAAAGTGTTTGAACCCTAATTTAATTGGGGGCAAAATTTCCCAAATTGGAGCCGAATCAGATGAAATTCAGGATAAATTTTAAGAAATCAAAGCTGTGTTAATCATTTTGGATGATTTCATGGGACGAAAATGGGGATTTTGTCCCCAAATTACCTTGAATCCCAATCCCCCAAACCCTATAAATAGTTCCCAATTTTCCATTGTTCAACACGCTAGAAATTCATCCGAAAATACCCAAAATATTCTCCAAAATTTTCTTTGAAGTTCTAGAATTTGTTCGAGTTTTGAGCTGCTCCAGTTCGAATTTTTGAAGAAGAAGCAAGCCTTTTCTGGAGGCATTTGGAATCAGTTAGAGAGGAAGAAGCTTGTAATTTCTCCATATTCGGTATAATTTTCTTTTCTTCTTTTTACATTCTGATTTTGCTTTTTTCTTGTTAATTTTTTGTTCATGTTTTTTAGGTTGCATTTAGATGTTTGTAGCTTGAATCTTGTGTTTTTTTTGGTTTTTTATCTTTGATCTTTGATTCGTATAATAGTAAAAGAAAACTTGTTCTTCAAATTTGAAGTTGATATGGATGTGTTTGATCCATGATTCATTTATTTTAAAAATATTCAAAAAAGGTTGTTGTTGAAATAAAAGTTTTTTTTAAAAGAAAACAAATAAAGAATAATAAAACAAGTTTTTTTAAAGTAATTTTAAATAATTAAAAAAATACAAAGTTTTCAAAATCCAAAAAATAATCTTTTGTAAATAAAACACTCTTTAAATATATTTTTAGAAATAAATAAAGTGAAGTAAAAAATAAATAAAAGATTTTCTAAAATAAAAAAAACAAATAAAAGTTTTAAGGAATTTTTTTTTGTAATATAAAAGAAATTTTAAAAGAAAAAAAACTCTTTAATGCATTTTTAAAAAATAAATAAATAAGGAGTTTTCAAAACTTAAAAATAAAAAGATTTCTCTAAAAAAATAAAAACATAAAAATAAAAAAGGTTTAAAAAGCATAAAAGAGTAAAAAGAGATTAAAAAAACTAAAAATTAAACTTTAAAACGTAAAAAGTAGAATTTTTCTTAAATAAAATAAAAGGTTTCAAAACGTTCCAAATAAAAAATATACATAAGTTTTTTTTCAAAGTAAAAAAGATTAAAAATAAAACTTTTCAAAACGAGTTCGATCCAAGCCTTAAAACACAAAAGAAAACTTTAACTTGTTGTCGTGTTTGTTTTTTAGTAATAGATTGAACCATAGGAATAAGTTCTACAAGCTTTAGTTAGAAACTTTTGTTTGATAAAATTTTCTTCATAAAAATAAAATACACTTAATAAAATTTAAACCTTTAAATAGGAATAAAAAAAGTTAGACCTTCTTTAGGATTAATAAACTTTAATTTAGAAAAAAGAAATCTTCAACAAATCAAGTTTCTTTGTCTGTTTAAAAAGTGGAATCTAAATAATGTGCTGTCTTACTAAACGGAAATGACGAGTTAGCGCCAGAAGTGTTGGCGATGATTGGAGTTCATTTTCGAATAGTAAGGCCGTTAAAATAAAATTAATCTTATGAACGGACAATAATTTAAGCTCTACATCGATTCGCAAAATCCGACTTTAAAACTTTTTGTAACAATGTACAAATTTTTTGGCGTCGTGGGGGTGCTAACCCTTCCCCACGCGTAACCGACTCCCGAACCCGTTTTTTTGTTTTCGCAGACCAAAAATGTTGTTTTAATAAAATAAAAGATTTTTTTTTAAAATAACTCGTTTTAGGTGATCTAATCACTCATTTTTTAAAAAAAGATTGGTGGCACTCCGTTGATTTTAATGTTTTTGCCAAAATGTCGAAGCTTGAAAGGGTTGCGTCAGTAATTACGGATAATTTCGTTTATATATATATGTTAATATTTGATAAGTTATTGTAATTATCAAATATTATTAAAGTATATATATCTCTAAAAGAAACCTAATTAAAGTAGAATCAGATTCTACATACTTAATTATATTCGGTTAAATATATTGTATATTTAAGAATCCGAATTTAATTAGAATTAGGTTTTTAAATGCTATATAAAGGCATAAGGTCTAGCAGCCATTTATTCATGTTTTTTGAAAAACCTCTCTTATAGTTAGAGAAGATAAAATATTGTTCGTTTCATTCGGGTGGACTGCGTAGAGGTTGGAACGCTATTGTGATGACTCAGATTCGATTTGGTTATTCTGAATTCCCTACGGATTTCCAAATTCTAGATTTATTAAGGTAACGTTTCATCCTTCATCACCCTGAATTCATCCCTTGTACATGGATCAATGGTGGATTACGCCGGATAATTTTTCTGCTGCGCCATAGGGTGTACCGGCGTTTCCCAACAGTGGTATCAGAGCCACTTGTATTATACGAATTCAGACTTAAATACTTGGATGATGTTTTTGTATGAGATACATGTTTTACTTTTTCTGTTTTGACGAGTATGTGATGTTTGTGCGAAACGTAGAAATTAAATCCAGATGCGATTAATATGTTAATCTGTTTTTAACAAGTTTTTACGATCGATGGTTAAGTGTTAATAATGTGTTTGTTGCGGTAAGCTTTTGATAATCATATGTTAATAGTTGACATGATGAACATGTGGTTAAGATAGCAGATCATTTTTGGTAGAGGAATAATGGTTGTTCCAGAGAGAAAAACCTTAGGGATTGAAAAATCCCCAAAACACGAATCCATTGATAAAAGTTATCAAATCGTGATGTTTTTCCATAGTAATTGAAGTGCCAAAATTAAAATTTTTCTCAGCATACGGGCGAACCAGATGGCCTCGGATCTGCCGGATCATGCAGGCAACAAAGGTCGTAGGAACTATTTAGGTCATCTTAATTAACAAGATAAAACATTGTATGTTTTGGATGATATGCATGGTGTTTGAAAATGCATGGTTATAGCCCAAATAACCTATTTACTTTGGTTTTATATAAATATAGTCTGCGTGTCATGCCTTTCTTTCTTCTATTGTAATTCTCTTCTCATCTTATTCCCTCGTATGTAAAACGAGTCTCTGAAAAATTATAATATTTACGGAGAAAGCATGAACCAAAGGAGTAGACTGATGGGCTGATCAAAGGTGGATTAGGTGCTTGAGAAGCAAGTTCTATCTTTAGTAATTTTGGTTCTCCCATTGGCTTGGGATGAGCCAGCTTAGTTTTAAGGGCTATAACCATTGCATTTATATTTACTGCTTTACATGTACGTGATACAATGTATGTTTTTTAGCGTGATGGTAACTGATTAGGTCATAATAGAATGGTGAGATTAATATAACAAAAAAACCCTCCATATTTAATTAAAATTAGTCATCCAATATTAGTCCTCATTAAAACCTCGATCGGTACTATGTAGGTTTTGTCAAAGCAAAATACTTAGATCTATCATGTTTAAATGCAAAGAATAAGCAAGTGATATTCACTGGTAGTAATATTGGTTAAACTAGGTTGTTCTAATAAGATTAGAAACCTAAAGACTAATATTTGTTCAAGAACTTTGGTGATTAAAAAACAATACGAAAGTGCATATCTAGGATTGGTTCTTTGAAAGACTTGGTATTTAAGCGTGCCTAGTACACCACCTCTCTTACATAAGTTACCTACCTGGTGCACTATTCATTATTGTTCTTTCTATTAGACCATATGAACTTTGTTTTGGACAAAAAGTTGTTCATCAAATATAGGAATTACATGAGATGTAATTAGCAAGTGTTGCTTACCTAAATAATTGAATTCTAGGAGTAAAGCCAAAGCTGACTTAGAATAAAATGAAATATGGATCCTTACCCACTAGAAATACTTTTAGCAAGTTTTTCGATTTTGAGGGTTTTTAATAGTGTGAATGTTATTACTTTATAAACATGATAAATAGGTACTTATAAAACATATTTTATCGTTGTAGATTTATGGCAAACACATTATCATTGCGACCTGTCCTTGAGAAGGACAAATTAAATGGCTTGAACTTCCTTAACTGGTTCCGCAATTTGAAGATTGTCCTCAAACAAGAACGAAAATTAACAGTCATCGAAGAACTTGTCCCTAAAAAGCCAATAGATGATGCCTCTAAAGATAAATTAGAAGCCTTTGATAAATACTCAAGTGACATGGTGAATGTCGGCTGTTTGATGCTTGCGACCATGACCCCTGAGCTTCAGAAGCAACATGAGGACATGGTTCCCTATGAGATGGTTAAAAATCTCAAGGAATTATATGAGGGGCAAGTTCGTCAAGAGATGTACGAGACTTCTAAGGCTTTGTTTCGATGCAAGATAGTTGAGGGAACTCTAGTGGGAACTCATGTTCTCAAAATGATAAGGTATATTCAGACCCTATAAAAGTTAAGCTTCCTTCTAAGTGATGAATTGGCTACTAATGTTATCCTGCAATCGTTGCCAAATAGTTTTAATCAGTTTGTTCTTAATTTCAATATGAATGAAATTAACAAATTGTTGCCCCAGTTGCTTGGTCTGTTAAAAACAACAGAGAACAACATGAAAAAGGTTGATTGCAAACCTATTCTGATAGTCCGAAAAGATAACAGAAAAGGAAAGCCCAACACCAAGGGAAAGCCAAAGCCCAACAAAGGAAAGTCTGCATTGAAACCCAAATGAGGAATTGCAAAAGAAGGAAATTGTTTCCATTTCAACAATGCTGGACATTGGGAGAGAAACTGCCCTGTCTATCTTGAGGACATCAAGAAGGTATGAGAAAATGGACAGTTCAGGTCAGGTATTTATGTTATTGATATTAATATATCAACATCTACTTCTTGGGTATTAGATACCGGTTGTGGTTCTCACATTTGTACTTCTGTACGGGGACTAAAAATGAGTAGAAAATTGACAAAAGGAGATGTGGACCTACGAGTTGGAAATGGAGCAAGAGTTGCTGCATTAGCCATAGGAACATATACTTTGTCATTACCTAGTGGAGTTGTTTTAGATTTAGAGGATTGTTATTTCGTACCTAGTTTGACTAAAAACATTATTTCAATTTCTTGTTTAGACAAGATTGGTTTTGAGATTATTATTAAGAATAATAGTTGTTCTTTTCCCTCAATAATGTTTTTTATGGTACGGCTCAATAATCAATAGCCTCTATATCTTAGATCAAGACAATTCCATATATAACATAAATACGAAAAGATCAAAAATAAATGACTCTAATCAAACTTATCTCTAGCATTGTTGCTTGGGTCATATAAGTGAGAAACGCATATCAAAACTTCATAAAGATGGATTTTTGGATTCTTTTGTTTTCGAACAATTAGATATTTGTGAACCTTGCTTAATGGGAAAAATGACCAAGTCACTGTTTGACGGTAAAAAGGAACGAGCAAGTGATTTATTAGGCTAATACATAGTGATGTATGTGGACCGATGAATGCACAAGTCAGATGAGGGTTTCAATACTTCATTACTTTCACTGACGACTTTAGTAGATATGGGTATGTTTACCTAATGCATCATAAATCTAAAGCCCTTGAAAAGTTTAAGGAATTTAAGAATGAAGTACAAAACCAATTAGGAAAGAGTATCAAAGCTCTTCGATCAGATCGATGAGGAGAATACTTAAGCCTAGAGTTTGATGAACTTTTTAAAGAATATGGGATTGTCTCACAACTGACACCTCCATGTACTCCACAACACAATGGAGTATCTGAAAGGAGAAATCGAACATTGTTAAACATTATTTGGTCAATGATGAGTCATGCTAATCTTCCAACTTCTTGGTGGGGACATGCGCTAAAAACAGTTGCTTTCACACTAAATCGTGTTCCATCTAAATCGGTTCAAAAGACACCATATGAGGTATGGACTGGGAAACGTCCTAGTATGTATTTTATGAAAATTTGGGGATGCGAAGTTTATGTTAAACATCGGATGTCTACAAAACTCGAACCTAAATCTCATAAGTGTAATTTTGTAGGGTATCCTAAAGAAACAAAAGGATACTATTTCTTCAATCCATTTGAGAACAAAGTGTTTGTTGCTTGAACGAGAGTCTTCCTCGAAAGAGAATTTAATTTTAGAAAAGGAAGTGGGAGAGAACATCACAAGTTTTAATTCAAAGTGAGCGACTTCTATCTCAGGTGCGAAAACTCTTGGATTGAGACCGTTGAGATCTTTCTCTAAATAGTCTCGGATAGGTCTATTCCTAATAGGTTGTACGACTAGATCTCCTCCTCTTGCTACGGCATTCTGGTTACCATTGGCATTCAGATTGCCGACTAGATTATCAGGGTGTTCTACCATTGCAGCTCGTTGTTCTCGTCTTCTTCTATGAAGAACTTGTTCTATCTAGGGTTCGAATGGGTAGTCTTATGTTATTGGTCTCTCCCTAGTCATACACAGATCCAAAACCAAAGTTGTAAGTCCCTTGAAACCGATTAGAATTAAATCTAAAATAAAAAGAAAAGGTGCAAGAAATTAAAAACAAAGTCGCTATTGCTAATCCCCGGCAACGGCACCAAAAACTTGTTGTGCGTATTAAGTGCTTCGCAATTGGTGCAAGTGTATACGTCGCAAGTTATAGTATAATATAGATATCGTCTCCACAAGGATTGGTGCTACTTCAGGAATCTAACTTCTCGCAGTGAAAGTAAAAACACAAGTTGGTGATTGTAAGAGTTCTAATTAACAAGTAAAATAAAAGAGCAATTAAATAAAAAAGATGTAATTGAATAAGAGAGAGTAGGTCGGGTTATCGTGAGTTGTGGCATGATAATTGAATGGACTGTCGTGGTAATTGAGTGCTAGAGTAGCTCAATCGCTCATCAATTGAATCCAGCCGGACTGCCTGGGCAATTCTGCGATTGCCCGGGCAATTGGGAATGGAGCTATTGCCTGGGCAATTGGGAATAGAGCGATTGCCTGGGCAATTGGGCGATAACCTTCAAAGTTCGGTGAATCGTTCTTCAATGGTTTCTCGTTATCCCTAACTCGAAACACTGTAATTGTGTATGTCTTGATAATACATTCCTGCGTGAACCAAGGGTGGACAACAACCTATCTTGCGCTCTTTTTAGCCGTTGAAATTCACAACTTATCCCTAAGTCGAATTAGTCTTAACCATCGATTGATTGAATAAAGATCATGCTCATTCGTTTCTTGAATCTAACTCTCCCGATATTAGATAAATGGATGAATTCACGAGATCCTCTTCCAATTCACTCGAAGAATTTAAGAACCAAGAATGAACAAACTTTGAATTAGAACTGCAAACTCAAATACCTAAACAAATCCAATCGTTCTCACAACCATAAAAACACAATAACACAAGCCAAATAAAATTAGTTCATAGCCGGGTGCAAAAGAAACACAAAATAAAAATTCCCTAGCATGAATCTAATGGAAGCAAAAGAAAAAGAAGAAGAATCGAAATAGCCCCAATTTTCTCTCTCTAATCGCACACCTGCCCTCTGAAGTAGGCGGCTAAGTCTTCTATTTATAGGAGTTGGCTAGGTCAAAGTCTTTCTTGAGGAGAAAGTTAAGTTGGAATTAAATAGAATAAAAGAAATAAACCTCTTTTATTATTATATTTTTATTCCTCCAAAAACTCCTCCTAAAAATCTTGGAATTTAATCTCCTTTCGATCTCCAATTCTTCTAGGATTTATCTTCGTAATTAACTCGAATTAATTGGATTTATCCAACAAAATCGGCAGCTCTCTCCTTCTTGTCGTCAATTGCATCGGCAATTTCCTACTTGCTTGGACAATTGATCCTGCACACAAAAACACATACCAACAGTACCTTTTTTCCACAAAAATAAACCAAATTATGAAATCAAGCATAACGGTGAAAGAAATCATTAAAACATGCATGAATGCCTAATAATGCAACTAAAATGGGCCGAAGTCTAACAAAAATATGAGTAAAAAGGGTCATAAAAATAGTACTTTTGAACACTCATCAGTTGTCGAGAGGAAGGAAGCAACACAGAAGAATTGCGTGGTGTAGCCCTGAGCATAACAAAAGAAACCTTTCGAGGATCTCTGCATTACATAAACAGATGCATAGTATGCATATATAATTTCGTTTTAGTACAAGGACAAGCTCCAAATTCCCAAAAAACAATAGAACAGAACATATGCAATTGGAAATTGATATCTATTCTGGAGGTATAGTATACCCGCCCATGTTAAAGAAACTGCAAAGCATGTCGTGCAACGACCCAGAAAGGGAAATGAATGAAGAAATGGGTAAAAAGCATCAGATCAGATTCATGGGTTTTAGAGAAATGCATAGCAAATTAAAGTAAAACTGAAATAACGGAACAACCCAAGCTTCCTTTTCCTAAATTCGTGCATTGTACACATAAATTGGATCTTCAATTGTCATCTACAAGTCACAAACTCCTAATCCTAAACATTATGGTTCTTGAACAATGAACAAAACAACTAGTTGCAAGTTGTAGCTATTTCAGTACTAGTAAAAACTACTTCTTGAATTCGAGAGGGGAGGCACAAGAAAGAAATATTACAGAGAGAGAAAGGTAGAAAACGAGCTTGAAGAACTTGCGAAGTTCCTTGAATAGGGAGTAGCAAAGCACGATGAAGCCGGATCCGACGAACGAAAGACTCGATGCTCCGCTGTTCACATCCGTCAATATTCGCCGATCGTGAACGGAGAGCACCGTCGCCATTTTTTTCCCTTTCAGCTAAATTATAACTACGTAATCTTTTGGGCAACGAAACAGGAGAATTCCATCCAAAAATCAAAAACTAAAAAACGTGCAGTATAACATCAACATTGAGAATTTGAGAATTACATGAATCGAAATTTGGAGAGTGCGTTTTGATCCAATGTTCCGGTCCCTCCTTTTATGAAAATGATACATTTAAGATTATCCTTCCATTTTAATCTTACACAACTCTATTTGCAGTTAGTTTAAATCAACATTTAACACAGTTAATTATTTCATTAAAAATTTGACCTGAATTTCAAAATAAACTATAAAATAAGTGCATAAACTACAATTTTTCGTATAGAGATTTTTAGGGAGTTAGTTCTTGATTTTGATTCTGTCAGTGGTCATAGAAAGACAGATTCCCACTCGGTTGTATTGTATCTGTAATATCTTGACACATGATTTTTATTTTTTTAAAAATAAAAAAAGGAAATAAAAAAAGTTTCAAAATCACAAAACAATCTCAAATCCCTAAAATCTCAAACCCAAAATCTCAAAGTTCACGGCATTGTCGTCACCAACAGTATCGTCGGACCCTACCACCATCGTCGTTGAAGACTTCCGCCCATTTCCCCCAACCACTCGTCACCGGTAGCCAACAGGAGGTGTGTCAATCGGACATCAAACGATGAACGCAAAAAACTCTGTAGTTTGATGTCCAATTTAATGCCTCACACTAGTTAACGGCGATGGGTGGTTGGGGAAAATGAATGAGGACCTTCAACGACGAAGGTGTAAGGTCTGACAAGACTATTGACGGTGATAATGGAGAGATTTTTAGAATTTTAGGGTTTGAGAGATTTAAGATTATTTTGTGAATTTAAGAATTATTTTTTAAAAAAAAATAATTTAAAATTTTAAGTTTTATTGAAAGAAATACTGATGGTTAAAGTGAAATATGATTTCAGATGGTTAAAGTGAGTCTTATTGTTATGGATTAAAGTTCATGGTTATGTTCCCCGTCAGTAGGGTTTTAACAATTTAGTGATTAAAATGATGGATTTTTCTAATAACGATGACAAAAATTGTAAGGATTTTTCAGTGATCAAAATAAAATCATCCTGAAAGTTGAAGGACCAAATGAGTAGTTTATCCTTTTCATTTTCATCGCACATTTGTCTATGTATTTTCTATCTAAACGGAGAGCTTTAAAAACGAAAGTAATAAGGCAAAGCTGAGGCGGTCCTGCTGCAAAATGTTGTTTTTTTTTATGCATAAAGTCAAAAAATATCTTTAACGTTTGATTAAATAATTATTTTGATATATATTTTTGTAGCAATTTAACTTTCAATGTTTCATTTTGAGTCAAAATAGCCCATCTGTGGATGAAAACTGTTAGTTAATTGACGGTAAATGACTTGAAATGATTGGGCAAACATATATGACAATGCACACTAATATGACAATACCGTATTGACAAATGTGTTGACTTGAAAAAATAGTACATCAATCAAAATAATTCTATTGTTGTGAATAAAGTAAAGAGCAAGAATAAAATAGATGAACAAGAACAAGATGAGAGAAAGAGGGAGACTTTTATTATATTCTCAAAGTAGGGTTGTGTATAATGCTTTCTCCAAACTCTATATTTATAGGCATAAGATAGAAACCCTAATTTCAATGGGTATTAAGCCCTAATAATAAAGTACATTAAAGTCGCATTTAATATATGGATATCCACCATAAATAAAGATATTCATAACACTCCCCCTTGGATATCCATGAAGATAATGTGCCTCGTTAAAACCTTACTAAGGATTCCATTGTTAAGGAGATCTCTTCACGAGTCTCAACGATATTCAAATCATCAACAACAACAACAACAACAACAACAACCATGACAAATTCAGAGCTAAACCTCTTAATAAAAATGCTCGGGAAAATTGAATCATTCTTATAGCCTTTCGCTAATAAGTACTCACTGTGGCGATTATCCAACATGTGCCCAATTTGTTTAATCCATAAATAGATGTTCAATTTGATTAAATAATATTCCCGAGAACTTGAATTAACTGCTTCTGGCAGTCTAAATCCTTCCAGAAGTTTCATGTAAATGTTATTATCAAGAGGCTCATACAAATAGGGTGTAACGATATCCATTAGGCAGAAACTAAGTCTTTTATTGTCAGACTAATATAAATCTTTTGCATCCACCACCTAGGAGTATGTTTCCTCAGAATTTATTTCATGTCTTTGTGAGAATTCTTGTGCAACCAAACGAGCTTATATCTCGTGATTTTCCCTTTTATTTCTCTTTCTCACAAAAACCTTTTTATATCTATGGGCTTTACACCTTCCGATGTATGAACTATAAGCCCGAATACTTCTCATTTCGAAAGAGATTTTAGTTTCACCTTAATTGCCTCTATTTATTTTGGCCAATCATTTCTTTTTTTCACATTGTCCAATTGACAATAGTTCATGATCCACATCAAAATCTCTAGTGCTATATTGCATGCAAATGTATTATCGACGTCGAGTTGATTTCGGTTCCACTTATTACCATACATGACATAATCTATTGAGATTTCTTCATTATCAGGTACTTGAGTCATGTCAATGTCTCTGTTGGAGACCTTTTAATCCCTTTTAGAGATTTTTATAATACGTTGATTCCTCGATCAGGGCATCATAAAATATAGCTCCTTTTATTTTTCAAGGATTTTTATCTTTGGAACCTACTTGTCTACCACGCTACAAGCGTAGGTTAGACTCATTAGCAACTAGAGTTTGTCCTTCTGGGACATCAAATTTAACCGGAGCATTCATAGCTAGTATATGTGACTTAGCCACTCTTTTAGAGTCAGCAAAATCATCTGGCAATTGATTTGTTAAATGAATTATCCTTTGAACTTATAGTTCACATTGTTGAGTACGTGGATCAAACTGAGATAATGGTAATTCATTCCAACTTATTTATTTTTCCAACTATTTATTTTCCCCCTAATGTTGGGAAAACTGACTCATTAAAATGATAGTCAGCAAATCGAGCAGTAAATAAATTCCTCATATGAAGCTCAAGATATTTAATTATCAAAGAGGATTCAAATTCGAAATATATTCCCAACCTCCTTTGATGACTCATCTTTGTGCGTTGTGGTGGAGCAATTAGAACATATACCGCACACCTAAAAATTCTAAGATAAGAACTATTTGGTTCCTGACCAAAAACCATATGAAAGGGGAGAACTTATGATAATTTGTTGGCTTGATGCGAATTAATGATGTATATAAAATGACATGTCACCAACATTATCAAGAGTGATTATCTTTATAGGGTAATCTGAAAAATGTGCTCATAATTTATCAACTGAGCAAGTAACCTCACAAACGCCAAGTTGCGGGTTGATAACAAGGATACATATAACCATCTAGTCGACGCATCAATTAAAACCATAAAATATCTAGATGATTTATAAGAATGGTGTATGGGACCACATATATCACCATGTATATGTTCCATAAAATTAATAGATTCATAATCTATCTTAACTGGTGATTGTTGAATAATCAATTTGCTTTGAGAGCAAGCATCACATGAAAGAAACATTATTTCAAAAAATCTGTCAGTTTTTCAATCAATAACCATGTGAAGTGTCAATAAATATTTGCATCATAATTGAACCGGGATGACCTAACCGGTCATGCCAAATAATAAAGTTATCAGTAAACTTTTGATTTTCAATAACACGAGCTTCAATTTGTACTAATTCTTGTGTAGTACAATCCGGATGACAATGCATGTAATTTTGTCAAGATTTTCTTACTGCCTGAGTTTATACTCGTAATATAGAGATAGTCAGCATCCCCTTGACTAATAGTCACATTATGATATTCATTTATGTGAATATCTTTAAAATTCAACAAGTTTCTTTGCGATTTTGGCGAGTATAATGCCTTGTGAATATGGAATAGAGTTCCATTTGGCAATAACATATTTGCTTTTCCAGAGCCTTCTATGATATTAGTACTTCTGGATATAATACTCACATTATTCCTTTGCATTTTAAATGGAAAAATATGTATAATTATGCACCTTTCAATATGTGCTTTGTTTCATTCACTTCAGGGAATGAAAAATATGTGCTTTGTACCATTCACTTCAAGGAATGAAAAATATTAAATATAGCACATATCAAATCAATTATATATCAAAGATAATGTCACAAGAACTTATTACTCTTCTAGAGCATTGATATTTTAGTACTTTGAGATATAGTACTCAAATTTTCCCCCTTGCATTTAAATGGGAAAATAGTTCTTATGCTTAAGTATAGTATAAGTACTTGCACTGTCTGTTAAGCATAAATCACCACAATTCATTGCATATTTTATTTCGGAAGTAATCATATTCTTCAAAGGATAAATAAACATAAAGCGTAAATAAATAATATGTAAAAGAAATTAACATAAATAAATGATTAATTATTCCCTTTAGAGGTTATAAGGGAAATAAAATAAATGGAAAATTATTCCCTTCAAAGGTTATGAGGAAATCAACAATATCTAATTGAGTTGGACCAAAAACGCCATAATTATTTTTGCCATAAATAAAATTTGTTTATATTTTCTTTCCTTTATCATTCATGATTGTGGATAAAAGTCCATAATACTTCGGCGACCGGCAAATACAAAGCCAATAATTTAAGTTGCCACATCTATGACACATAGATTCCTTTTTCTTGGAATGATATTTTGCACTATTGGCATCTTTATTGTTCCACTTGTGGTGGGTATAATTATTCTCAAAATAACCATAATGTCTTTGTCCATAGCCTTGACCATGACCACAACTACTAATGTGGCATTTATTATAAAATCTCACATTCACTTTAGGGAACGAAGTGGAGCCAGTGGGCCTTTAAAACATTTTTCACGATATTGTGTTTGAGAACAACATTATTTGCGTGAAAAGTGGATTATATTTTTTTCTAACATATCCCCGTCAGTAATATTTTGACCACATAACTTCAATTGTGAAGTAACTCGAAACATACCAGAGTTATACTCGCTTACTAATTTAAAATCTTGCAATTTCAGATGCAACCAACCATATTGAGCTTTGGGTAGAGTAACAATTTTCTGATGATCATATTATTCCTTTAGATTATTCCAAGGAATAAGAGAATCTTTCATCGTTAAATATTCAGATTTCAACCCCTCATAGAGGTGACGGCGAAGAAGTACAATAGCTCTGGCCTTATTTTGAGCAAATTATTTCAAAGATTTAATCCTCGTACGTGGCATTGTTAAACCAGTTCATAAGGTCCTTTAGAAACATTCTTTGAGACCAATAGCCTCGTAGAACGGGATGTCCAACCAATATACTTGGATTAAACCAACAGAACAGATAACATAAATCACCATAATTTATAAGTCTTCTTGTAGATCATAAATCACCAGAATTTATTGCACTTTAAAATTGTAATTTAAAGAATAAAAATAAAATAGAGTTTACCGATATTGATTTTCCTCTCGAGGATAATGGAGATATAAATTACCAAGACAGCTCCTCATAATCTCTTTATGTCATATCTCTTTCCAAGCCATTTAAAATATCATGTAAAACTCAAAATATGGTTAAAAATACTAACTTTAATCAATAAAATAACATAAATAAATATTAATGAGTATACGGCATAATTTTCTTACCCCATAATTAAAGCCTTCTACTTCGAGAAGCATTGGTCAAGAGTTGAGAGCAAGGGAAGCTTTATCCCCATAATGTCACACAACCCTTTACAATGTAAGAACCAAAATTTTCTTTTTCTTCTTCTAGTAAAATACTCAAAAATTTCTTGTTTCCTTTGTATTACTATTGCGAACCCGAACATGGCAAAGTCTATATTATTTATAGACGTTCCTGCTTCGAGGGAAAAATCAATCTGAGAGAAAAATAAATTCTAGAGAAAGTGACAGATAATTAAGGGTGATTGATCAAATATTCAAAATATTAGAACGAAATAATAATCGAACAATATATCAAAATACACTGACCTCAATATAAGAGTGGTTAATCAATCTTTATAGCGATATACAAATAAACAAAGCATACCAGAATTTCCAAGCTAAGTTGAATATATAGTAGATGCAATCACCAATATCTTGTTGAAATCTTTTTCGGGAATTGCCGACAAGAACCACAGTTATTGAGCAAGATCGTGCTGATAACGTGTTGTGAAGAAAGTAAATAACAAGAATAAAACAGATGAACAAGAACAAAATGAGAGAAAGAGAGAGACTTTTATTATATTCTCAAAGTAGGGTTGTGTACAATGCTTTCTCCAAACTCTATATTTATAGGCATAAGGTAGAAACCCTAATTTCAATGGGCATTAAGCCCTAATAATAAAGTACATTAAATAATAAAGTACATTAAAGTCTCATTTAATATATGGATATCCACCATAAATAAAGATATTCATAACATCTATAAAATTATATAAAATATGAGTAAACTACATAAATGGTCACCGAACTTTTAAAATATTCGACAAGATCACTCAACTTTTAATTTAAATTCGATACGGTCCCTCCCGTTAAAGT
Source organism: Hibiscus mutabilis (assembly GCA_019671005.1). NCBI lineage: Eukaryota > Viridiplantae > Streptophyta > Magnoliopsida > Malvales > Malvaceae > Hibiscus > Hibiscus mutabilis. Next base: position 25,294,642 of record CM033716.1, read on the forward strand.
TCACGTTTGTATTCGTTTTTCCTTAATAAAAAATGGGTAAACTACATCAATCATCACCCAACTTTCTTTTCACTACTATTTTGGTCACTAGAGTTTAACAATTTTCAATTTAATAAATTAACTTTTGAATTGTTCATATTTTGGCCACTCTCAAATGACATGGTTATACAAATAGAAAATTTTGATTAATCTTTAAAAAAAATCGAGTAATGATTTTTTTTACTTTGCTTCTTAAATTTACCATATTACCATATTTGATATTTTAATAAGCAAAGTAAAAAATATATTACTCGAATCAAATATTCCAATTAATCGGCCAATCTATTATCCGATTTAATTGGTACAATATAAGATGGAGAATTGAATAATCTGAATTTAGCAATTAACCAAAATAATTTTTAAGGATTAATCGAACCCGATTTCGGTATAAATTTTTAAAATAAAATATTTCGATTCAATTACGGTTTACAGTTTTAAGCAAAATTGATTAACCGACTTGATCTATTATATACAATATTTCTAAATTTTATCCATTACAATATCTTATAGTCTAGTGATTTTGATACCATTTTGATTTTTTAAAAAAAAGTTTTGGCTCTGGGTAGGATTAATAGCCGTGAACTTTCAATTTTTGACTTTCTAGTTGTTTTTATACTTTTATCACAACCAAACACTTATTAAATTTACCATATTATCATATTTGATATTTTAATAAACAAAGTAAAAAAAAATCAATTCTAGAATCAAATATTCTGGTTAACTGGTTAACCAATTATCTGATTTAATCGGTAAAATATAAGATCAAAAATTGAATAATCTAAATTTACCAGTTAACCAAATTTTTTAAGGATTAATCGAATTTTTCTATTTTTATAAACATGTCATTTGAGAGTGGCCAAATATGAACAATTCGAAAGTTAAGTTATTAAATTGAAAATTTTTAAACTCTAGTGACCAAAATAGGAGTGAGAAGAAAGTTAAGTGATAATTGGTGTAGTTTACCCATTTTTATTAAGGAAAAACAGAAAGTAACGTCAACTGTGCTAACGGAAGGTAACGGGAGGGACCATATTAAATGCGAACTAAAAGTTTGGTGACTATAGCGAATTCAATCTAAAAGTTGGGTGACCTTATCAAATATTTTAAAAGTACGGTGACCAAAATGAATCTGCCCTAAAAGTTTGGTGACCATTTATGTAGTTTACCTATAAAATATAAAAAAATTCTCTTGGCTTATCATTTGTTAGTCATTTTAAATTGTTTATCATCAATTTTCTAACAATTTTCATCCGCAGAGGGGCTATTTTAACTCAAAATAAAACGTTGAGGTTGAATTGCTCTAAAAAAATAGAGGTCAAAGTGACTATTTAGTCAAACGTTATATGTATTTTTTTGACTTTATGCCCTTTTTATTAAATAGAGATGCATTATATTTTCTTGCCGAGATTCTAGCTCATATGACAAATATAAACAATCTTAGGTACTAGATCAATTAGTGTATCTTTGCTATAAAATATTATTTAATTATGATAATATATTAGGAATTTTAATTATTACAATAATATATTAGATTTATGATTTTATGTTATCAAAAATGGCAATGCATATATATTTTTTGAAAATTAAAACTCATTAAAAATCAAACCGCATACAAGGGGAAAGGATGGTAGGGCACAACAAAGGACAAAAGGACCTCCATACCAAATTGATGAAAAAAACCCAGCGCAAATCGTACAAGCAAAGCAACACAAGAACAAGAACAAGAAAAGAAAAGAAAAAGAAGCAGCAGGCTTGCATAACCAAAGGGCAAGAGAGCTCCAGCAAGAGCCAGCACGGGGAACGCGACCGGCAGCCAAAAGACAAACACCAGAAGAAGAAACACGGATCGAAGAAATTATAGGATTACAACAACCAATCTTGAGCATCAGAAAGATAGAAGCCGAGATCCAGCAGCAAGAAAGCCCGCAAAACACGAGAGAACACATGACCTCCAAAGCAGGAGAAAGAAAATAAGGACCCAAAAATCATGAATAGGAACCAAAAACTTAAACTGCATGAGAAAATACTGTCTTAAAACGGAAGGATGATCATAGAAACGAGCCACCCAATGTCCCTTTCAAAAAAAAAAGTCGTATGACATTTTAAAATAACATCCGCAAAAAGATTGAACTTGGTATCCCAAAACATTGAATCTCGTCAAGTCAGAGGAAATAGAGGAGTCGAGAGTTGCAATGCATATACATTGAAGCAATTATCGCAACATATTAAAATAAAAACTTAAATGGAGTAATGATTAAGTTTGATAATATTTATAGTAATTACACCAAGATATTACTAAGATAATAAATTTAAGTTATAATATATTGTAGTAATTACTTTAAAATTTTAATACAGCTTTATGTTACCAAATAGGTTGTAGATAAACAGAGTATTCGGCGAATTGTTTGTGAAATATTCGCATAATATTCGTTTATCAAGCTAAATAAACGAGTATGATAAAAGTTTTATGTTTATTTAATAAGCACGAGAAGATGTGTGTTCGTTTTATTTATATTCACAAACAAACTCGTTTATAAGCTCGTTTTTCTTTCATTTTGTTTATATTTTAAATACTCGCGAACGTTAGACGGACGTATTCACAAATGCTAAACAAACGAGCATGAATATAATTTTATTTATTTACATCTCTAAATACACACATTGGCTGACTTGTGTATGAAACGTTAATATAGTTATCGAAATATCAGGTACACAAAAGGAAATCGAGCAAAAAACCCTAAAACGCTCCTGTTTGTTGTTGTTGACTTGACCTTGATTATTTTATATACAGAAGGAAAATGATGGCTTCCGCTTGACCAAATATTATCCATTGATTTGTGTCTGTCGGGACTACGAGAATAGCCAACCAAGAAAGCTTTTTTAACCCACCGAAAGCACCGGGTCTCTTCGGCTCTGAGTTTTGAGTCCAGAGAGTTACCTGGTTTAACCATTCTTCTTTGCCCAAATCCGCAGTTTCTTAGCAATGTCTACTACCACTCTTCACTATCTCCAAAACCCATTCCCAAGACCCAGTTTTTCTTCTAATCTTTTAGTGTTGAGAGCTCCCAAAATGGTGTTCAAGTGGGGCTGTAGCAATAGCAGTAATTCCAGTGTGGGGGAGGATGTTTTCTCAATCACTTCTTCCAGCAAATGTGATGTTGATTATCTGGGACAAAGCACCAAAGGCGATTTAAACGTCAATCTGCAACATCTTGAGATTTTTGGTACTCTTTTTTTTGCGTTTTTTACCTAGCTTTTTGTTGCTTCAATGTATCGTGTATTGAATGGTATCTTTCAAAATCTTTTCTTTATGTACTTTGAACAGTGATGGTGATCATAATTTATACTGTATCTTTCTGGGTTTTGCTTTTTACCAATGTAGGGCTTGATGGCCAGGCCACTTTAGAAGGTCCGATTGAACAGGTAGCCAGGTTGGAGGCAGAGGAGGCTGGTGGTTTACTCAGAGACTTGGGTATCTCGGTGCTGTAAACCCTTCCTTTTCTTTTTCACTTTAAATCTTATTGAACTCTTGGTTTCTTATGCCTCATATCATCTTAATTATACCTTGACTTAGAGTATGAGTATCTGGTGCTCCATTTCTCTTTTAGCTGCTAGAAATCGGTTGACTTTATTGCATAAGCCGGTATGCTGTTTTTTTTGTCAATATCACCGATCACCAGTGTCATTTTTTTGATCTGCAGAGTCCTTCAGCGGCAAGGCTTTCTCCTCGTGGTATATTTTGTAGCCGGACTTTGAATCTTAGGTCGATAAGTGCAATAGGATATGACATGGACTACACTTTGATACACTATAATGTGAAGGTGAATATCAGTTGACGTTCTGTATGATTGGAAATCACTCTAGATTCAGTTGCTGCTTTCATCAACGTAAATGGATTCATCTTTGTTGTTAATTTAGATTTTATGATGTGGATTGATTCCTTTGCAGGCTTGGGAAGGGCGGGCTTATGATTACTGCATGGAGAATTTAAAGAATATGGGTTTCCCGGTTGAGGGACTTGCCTTTGATCCTGATTTGGTAATGTCTTCATTTCTAACAGAGCATATTCATTGTTTCTTACTGAATTGTTTTCTCATAATTTCATGGCCCTAAACATGCTCTTCCTCTCTTGGTTTTCTGTAGGTAATTAGGGGTCTTGTTATTGATAAACAAAATGGCAATTTGGTTAAGGCCGACCGGTTTGGCTATGTGAAAAGGGCCATGCATGGCACTAAAATGCTATCTACTCAAGCTGTTAGGTATGATTTTGAGCCGTGTAACTTTAGTTATTGGTAAATGGTAACTATTATGTGGGATCCGTAATGCGTGGCTACAATTTGAGTGTACAAACCATCATGTAGGGAACATATGATCTAGAACTAGATCAATTTGCCTTGATATCACTACTGTGCTTTCATATACTAACCTGTGTGTGCATTACATTTTCTGTTCTAATGGATGGTTCTATTGTCAATCTGTTCAATTTCTTAGTTGTGTCTTCTCAGTATTTCATGTTCCCTTGCATTATTTGCGGCATATTTTCTATAGTGGCACTTAACTTTGTATGCTTGGAAGCGAGATGTATGGGAGAGAACTGGTGGACTTGCGGAAGGAGAGTCAATGGGAGTTCCTTAATACATTATTTTCTGTTTCAGAAGCTGTTGCATACATGCAGGTACTTTCTTCCCGTTTAAGCTACAAACAACTCTCTAGTTTTCCTTAGAAATTGTTTTTAAGTCACCTGCATCTCATAGTGAAATTTTTACAACTGAGTTCCTTTCCTTCTTGATGTTATTATCAATGATGACACACCTGCTGCAATTTTATGACTTTCTTCATGTTCCTTGTGTACATAATAAGTTTGTGTCCCATGTGTCTACATTGACACTTGCATGGTGCTTGTATTGTAAGGTCTCTTAATCTGCAGATACAAAACTCTTTAATTGCCACATTAATATCCCTCTGTTCTGCCTTGCATTGTTCCTAAGAATTTGCACAACTAGACAGTTATAGTGTAAATATTTTGAGCCTTATTTCATAGTCTTCTGATTCATTGTAGAGATAATTTCTTTGTTATATGGTTTTAGATGGTGGACAGATTGGATGCTGGAGCGATTCCTGCAGATCTTGTTCCACTGGACTATAAAGGACTTTACAAGGTAAATTATTGCTGCATATGTAGTATTTAATGTGGCTCAGATGAATATGTGCTTATTTTGCGACTCTTTGCTCGGTTTTAAGGCTGTTGGCAAGGCTTTATTCAGGGCACATGTAGAAGGTCAACTTAAGGTAAATTTAACCAGGAAAGTTTGATCGTTAAGTTTTGTGATCCACGAGTTCGTGCTGATGGGTCACGTTATGCAGAGTGAGATAACATCCAAACCTGAATTATTTGTGGAGCCTGATCCAGAGCTACCTTTAGCACTTTTGGATCAAAAGGAGGTATTTCTTTTACAGTTTTGCCTTCTCATCTGGTTCAACTTGTTAATTCATTATATATTTTATTTACTTGTATGTTTAATGCATCAGGCAGGTAAAAAGTTGCTGCTTATTACAAACTCAGATTACCAGTACACAGACAAAATGATGCAGCATTCTTTTAACAGATTCTTGCCCAATGATATGAGTTGGCGAGATCTTTTTGACATGGTAAGTGTTGCTACATTTTCTGTATTTTCCGCTTCCGTATATGTGTTTAGAAGTAGACATCGATAATATTTCAAACGAACAAGTTCTTCGTGAGGAGAAAACCAGTTAACCAATTAATGAAACAAACCAACATATATATTGAGATTGAGAAATCCAAAACAAGATTTCGGCAAATACATTCTAGGATGACTTCAACTTGGACCTAATGGTTGGGCCTCTGTCTTACCATTGAGCCGGGTCCAGTTGGCTTCCTTTGTTGTCGTTTTTAGCAGAATACTGATTTTAATTTTTTTTCTTCAAATCATATTAAGAAAACGAATAATATGTGATCTTACAAACTGGAGATGTTATATGAGAAACCAATAGCTTCAGTATAGTCTTCTCCCTGCACAACATTTTGCGACTTTTTGCTCCAAATAAGGAAATGTTAATGTTTGATTCAATGGCATTGAGACATTGATGCATTTATGTTTCCTTGCGGTTCTGTATGTGTATAGGTGATAGTCTCAGCAAGGAAGCCTGAGTTCTTTCAAATGTCGCACCCATTATATGAGGTAGTGACCGGTGAGGGTTTAATGCGTCCATGCTTCAAGGCTCGTACAGGTGATCTATGTCTGTACCTTATGTTTGATCTTATTTGTTCCTTGTGGTGGAACATTTAAACTGAGAATGAAAGCGAAACCATTCACTTGGCTGTTTTGATCCAGTTTCTTAGTTGTCATTCATCCCAGCTATGTAATAGCTGCAGCATTTTCCATAGCTAAAAATTTAACCAAATAATTCTTCATATTGTTCCATCTTCCCAATAGAACTTGAGGATGCTGAGAAATTACTCCCCATGACAGTGAACTTTTTAGCTTTTGATTAGAGTGCACTTTTGGCACCCTGAACCAGTGATTTAATCATAGAATATATTTTTCTGCCTTGCGGTGTTTGCCAAAAAAGAAATCATAGTTTGCTTATGATTTGGCATTATTTTTTATTCATCTTTTGTTTCTTCTGCAGGAGGTTTGTACTCTGGAGGAAGTGCTCAGATGGTTGAGAATTCCCTAAATATCCACGGAGATGAGATTCTTTATGTTGGCGATCATATTTACACTGATGTAAGTCAATCCAAAGTCCATTTGCGATGGCGAACAGCATTGATTTGTCGAGAATTGGAGGAAGAGGTATGAAGATGTTCCTTTACTATGCTTTCTATCATGTGCCAATATTTATTCTAATGATTTGCTTAGTAACCATTGAGGATAATTTAATCAGAACTATGAAGTGAAGTAAAAGGGTTACCATTGAACTTGATGTGGTATTGAATACCGTACCATTGTTGAAAATAAGATTAATTTTGAGATCACTAAATTTTGACTATGGATAAAACTAAGTGGTAATGCATTCTTTTAAATCCTCGATTTCTGAGTGCTGAAAAGGGTCTTTATTTTGCGAAACAACAGTATAATGCTTTAATACAAAGCCGGGGGCATCGTGCAACTGTGATAGAGCTTATAAATCAAAAGGAGGTTCTAGGAGATCTCTTTAACCAACTACGGTTGGCTCTGCAACGCCGATCCAGAGGACGTCCGGCTCAGGTGACTATCCTATTACAGGATGCCCCTTGAAATCCCTTGGATTTTAGATACCTGCTTCTTCATGCTACAATGTGGTCACTGTTTAGTATAATTTACTTGATGAAACATTTAATTATAATACTCTTTTGTTCTTCATGCTGCAGTCGCTTCACTATATAGTGAATAGTGGTGTTTTAAAATTTTACAAATCATACGAATTTATACCTGTTTTCTGATCATGAGTAATCTTCCCAAGGGGCAGCATTGCAGCAACATTCACATTGTCTCTGGTTTCTTGCATTAAAAATTTCTTTTATTTATTCTGAAATCATTATCATATTTGGTTTATGCTAATCTTGCAACTAAACTGTTGGATCATAAAATATTCACAGAAAAGGTATTTATTCTGTTGGTGAAATAACAAAATTCTCGTTTCTTCTCCATGGTTTTAGACACTTGCTGCAACTAACATGGATGACCGAGAACTGACAGAGAGCATGCAGAAGCTTCTTATAGTCATGCAAAGACTTGATGAGAAGATTGCTCCATTGCTAGAAGCCGATGGAGAGCTGTTTAATAAAAGGTAAAACCAGGACAGAGAACTTATATCTTTTGAGAATATTAGATTCAGCTTATTTGTATATTCCAAAATGAGGTAATGTTGAATATATGAATACTCGTATCTGTGAAGCCGACTGGTTTAAAGGTTGTGATTAGTTGATTATATATATCTTTCATTGGGGGGGGGGGGGGTTGCATGGATGCATGTATATTTGCGTGGACACCATAGAAACAAACAATTGAAATAGTGTGAAACATTTTGGTTTAGGTGGGGCTTTCTTTCACGTGCGGGTCTGTGGGACAAAAGCCACTTGATGCGACAAATAGAGAAGTAAGTGGTCATGGCCTTGTCTTGACATACATTTTTCTGAAATAGAAAGTTGAAAAGTGATTGGCTGGTAAGAGTTATATGTTAATGAATTTGTAATTTGCAGGTATGCTGATATATATACATCTAGAGTATCAAATTTTCTGAATTACACACCTTTCATGTATTTCCGGTCACAAGAGCAGGTAATGCAAAGTGTTGAATGGTACATAAATATAACACGGAGAACGGAATTAGTTGGAACTGACATTGAGATTGTGTGATTTGTGTTTGTGATTGCAGACACTTGCTCATGATTCATACTCACATTACTGTTCAGGACAAGATGATGTTTTGACAAACAAGGAGTGAGATAAACAAGGAGTGAGATTCGATGCGGAGTCATCTTCTCTTAGGGCAATGATAATGATGTTTTCAAAGATGAAGTGTATTTTAGAATAGCAATATAAAAAAATAATCATGTACTAATCAATGTACTTGTAGTAAACAACAAATGAATGAGCTGAACTATGTTGTCTGAGCTGGTAATCTACTAATTTCATGAATATACATGTAGTCATGTAGATTTGTCAATCTGTATCAATACATTATCTCAGATCATAGCAAGGTGATTCTTGTTAAAAGTGCTTTGTGTTTTGGGTTGGTTTTGTTATCATTCCCGGGCCTATTAGGTGTTGACAAGGTATGCATAGCCATAGGGGCATAGGTAAGTAAGGCTTAGCAAACAGACATTATAATTTGATGCGGCCAGCAAGGGAAGTTGCACCAACCAAGCCCTAGAAGAGGGCTAATGAAGAGGTTTTGTTGCACTAACGTAACTTTGAACCAATCATTTACATCGGCAGATTGATTGTGATGAGACAACTTGAACCGACATCTATATTGGAGTATGATTAGAGTCTACGCATACATACATACATACATCAATTCAAATGCAATATGTCAAGGGTATATATCACCCTCAGATTGTAGTTTAGTCACTGTCCAACCTTTCCAATTTTCATTCTCTCTTTCATTAAATGAAATAATTAAAGAATTACTTGCTAGAAAAGGTATCTATTAATAAAATCGAGCATAATGTCAAAAAATCTCTAAACATTTGATTGAATAGTTATTTTGGCAACTATTTTTTTATGGTTAAAATAATTTTTTACAGATAAAAATTGTTAGTCAACTAATTATAAATGGATTAAAATGACGTTATAAACTTATGACTGTGCACGTTGACTAAAATTTTTTATCTTCATTTTGATCCAAAAAGTTGAAAATTTAATTGCTTAATAAAACACGAACATATTTTTTTAATCTTTGGACAAATTCTCCGATATCCACTATCATCATTAATTTTACTTGGACACTGTTTAGTGGATAATTTCAATTCATGTTGATTCAAAAAAAAAAAGTTTTCCTGTTGATTCAAAAAAAAAAGTTTTCCTGTTCCAATTCCAAAGCTCTCCACCTGGCCAGCCAAGACCATTTCTTATCCCACATCTGTGTAAATATAATGAAAAAGAAAACCAAATGAAATGTTTGTTCTTTTCCCGCAGCCACTAAAACCCGCCCGGTGTGCAGTTGGATGATGAGACGTTGACACTCCTCCGCCCATAAAACCCAACAAACAATCTGAACACAAAACAGATAATCATCACCATAATCTGTTTATCCTTTTACAAGACTTGTATGAGCAGCAGTCTACAATTCTTCTTTCTTGCAATTTCCAGTTACACAGCCACTTGTTTTCTTCAAAATCAAGCAAAAATGCAGAAAAAGACCATTGAAGTTGAAATCTTGATGCCCCAAAGCAACTCTAAAACCACCGCATTGCAAGCTCATTACACCCATTTCCCATGTCTCAGTTTCAGAGCACTAAAGGTCAGCCGGCAAGGCCCAAAAGTGTGAGTTTGGTGATGAACAAGCCTAAATCTGGGGGACCAGATGCAAGTGTGGGGATGTTATCAAAAGGGTAGAGTTGTGGAACAATTTGGAAGGCCTACGCGTTGTTCCAATGGTGTTAACGAAACCAGAAGCTCACCTGAGAAGAATGGTGTTGATGAGCTGAGAGAGAAGCTGAGTTGTAGTGAGGGTTTGGTTAAAGATTTGCAGGCTCAGATGATGGGTTTGAGAGCTGAGTTGGATGGGGCAAGGAGCTTGAATATGGAGCTGGAGTTTGTTAATAGAAAACTTAAAGAGGATCTTGCTGCTGCTGAGGCTAAGATTGCAGCTCTTTCAAGCCCTCAGACTGACCAGGTTCAGCTGCAGGTTAGACCCTTATATGTACTGTAATTTGCATATGAACCCGAGATTGCTTTTTTTTTTTTGCTTTTGATGAATAGTATGATTATGATAAAGACTTAACATTTTGGAACAAATTCCTTTCAAGTTTCAAACTTGTTTGAGTTATAAATCAGAAAAATAGTCTTTTTGAGTTTTTGATTGTTTTTGTTATTGAAAATGTAAGATTTCTAACAACTTCATTTATTGAAAGAAGAGGGAGTCAAATGGAGAGTACCATTGCCAACAAATTGGAACACCCAAAAGTTGTAAGGGAGACAAGAACAGTTGAAGCGCCATTAAGGGCAAGTTCAAAAGATGCTGGAGCACAGACAAGTGCAGCAATAATTCACTCTCTGCCACCGCCTCCACCATTGCCACCGTCGCCTGCACCACCTCGGTTCCCCGCTAAAGGAGCCACCGAACCGAAGGCTCCTTCCCTTATAGTGGACTTATTGACAAGGAAAGAAAAGAAAAAGGATTCTCCAGCAGCAGCATGGAATCAGAAAAAACCCACCGTTGTTAGCGTACAAAGTAGCATAGTTGTTGAAATTCAGAATCGCTCAGCTCACCTGCTAGCTGTAAGCATGTGTTAATTTGAGTTAGAGATATAGAACTGGTTGGTTTGTTTCCGTTGGTTGTCTTTGAAGATTTGGTTGTTAAAAATTGATGACCCTTTTGCTAGATAAAAGCCGACGTCGAAACAAAAGGAGAATTCATCAACAGCCTCATCAACAGAGTGTTGGCTGCAGCCTATACAGATATAGAAGAAGTCGTGAAATTCGTTGATTGGCTCGACAAAGAACTTTCATCCTTGGTAAAATCTACAAGATCTCTATCTTATTTCCTTTGATATTGATCTTAATCATAGTTGGTCTTAACAATTCTCGAGTCATGTTAAGTCTGCATAATAACTATTAGTTGATTGTCCCTGGTTCCCATAATACGAAGAGATCGTAATCTCGTTTTTAAGACTCCATGCCTACTATATATTCATTAATCATCAAAGAATCCACAACAGAAGCTACTTTGTTGGCTTGTGAGATATTTCTTTATGATGATGGACCTGTATCCTGTTTCTACAGGCTGATGAGCGTGCTGTGTTAAAGCATTTCAAGTGGCCAGAGAGAAAAGCTGATGCCATGCGAGAAGCTGCTATTGAATATCGTGATCTAAAATTGTTGGAAACAGAGATTTCTTCCTATGAGGATGTTGCTAGCATTCTGTGCGGAACTGCCTTCAAGAGGATGGCTGGGCTACCGGACAAGTAAGGCTTGCTTAAACTGCATTCTAGTTTATAGTCTTAATTCTCACCTATTTGGGATTTAGTTAGGAAACTGAATGGTTCGGTCACCTGTGTGTGTAATCACGATAGGTCGGAAAAGAGCATACAAAGGCTTATCAAACTGAGAAATTCAGTAATGCGTTCTTATCAGGAATGTAAGATTCCAGTTGATTGGATGCTTGATTCAGGAATGGTGTATAAAGTAAGCTCTTTATGCTTGATGCCCCATTTCATCTTACAATACGTAGCAGGCTTCACATCGAACTACTCTTCCTCTTTCACCATATCACAAATAGTGGAGAATTTGTAATTTTGTAGATAAACCAGGCTTCGATGAAGCTGGTCACAATGTACATAAAAAGAGTAGGAACCGAGCTTCAATCGGTACGCAGTTTGGACAAGGAATCTGCACAAGAGGCACTGCTACTTCAAGGCATGCATTTTGCAAGTAGGGCTCACCAGGTAATCCTTGAGTTGGCTCCTTCACCTATTAACTCATGGATTATTCTAGTTCCTGCTTATACTTATTAAAACTTGTGGCTTGCTTATGCTTATGAAAATGTTCCTTATATAGCTCCTGCTGTTCGTGAACAGTTTGCTGGAGATTTTGATTCAGAAACGTTGTGTGCTTTCGAAGAGATTAGGCAGTGCATTCCAGGACACCTGATAGGATCCAAAGAATTGTTGGCCGGAATATCACCGGCATGAGTCTCTGGCTACAGAGCTAGTACATAGATTTCATTTATTGGTACCTGTTTTTCTCATTTTGTCCTCTGCAGAGCGAGTAGTAGTGGTAGTTGTGGAAATATAAATATACGTACATACATACATACATATATGCATACACATATTTTTTTGTATGTATGTATTTATATAGGGAGGGAGACTGTCCAGCAAAATAACACAGGGTATAGGTGATGTGAATCCGGAGAATCTGCAGCGAATTCGGAATATGTAGCGCATGTGATCACTGTTGATGCAGTTGGGTTCATAAAATTTAATGTATACACATATAGATACATGCATGCACTTGGTCACTTTTGATGCACTTCGTTTAAGTGTTTTTTTATTGCTTTCTTAAATGAAAAATAAGTGTTTAAATTATATATTTTTGAACTTTACGTGCTTAAAATATTTTTTTTATAAAAATAGATGCCTAATAATTTTAGGTGTTTCGATGTTAATTGTCGTTAAAAAAATTTAGAGCAAAATACCTAAATCATCACTCAACTTTGCTCTATGACTTATTTTGGTCATTGAACTTTCAAAGCATTCAATTTATTCATTAAACTTTACTTTCTGACCTATTTTGATTACTCTAAATTATTTTATTAATATTTTGGTATAGTATGACATTTTATTATTATTAAATATAAAAATAATTTAAAATAAAAATAAATTATTGGGTAAATTACACAAACCATCATTGAACTTTGTTCTTTGGCTTATTTTGGTCACTAAACTTTAAAAACGACCAATTTATTTACTAAACTTTATACATTGACCTATTTTAGTCACTCCACCGTTAATCTATTAAAATTGTTATGACATGTCATAAATAAATAATAAAATATTAATATTTCTCTCACTTTCCTTAAAACTCTTTTAAACCTTTTTTATTTTTACATTTTATCTTCTCTGTAAAAACAAACAAAAATATCCCCTAAAAGCTTAACAGCAACAACCGCCTCTAAACTCTCAAACCACCATCGTTTGGAGTTTCTTTCAATCAAACATCATTGCTAAAAGCTTTCCATTTCTATTACTTTAAGGACCCAAAATAAGGTTTGTTGAACTAACCTACTTCTGGTCGAAGGCCGTAAAAGCTTCTCGTAACCCATTCTAAAATTCGCCCTAGCATAGCTCGTTGTGTTGCATTATACTCAAAAAATTGTAACTCCTCTCTATCTCTTTCCCGCAATCATGACTGTCATGATGGGTCTACTGCCTCCCCAGAACTCAAATCCCTCGACCGAACCCAAATCGATAGCCCAAGTCATATCCAAAACCAACATAGTCAAAACATCGATAGGTCTTCCTCCATCACTACCTCTCCCATTACTAATATGTTTGGTTGTGTTGATCTTCGTGACTTTGTGCTTTAACATCCTACTATCCCCATAGTTCCTAGCTTTTCAAGTGTTTCCACCATATTCATTGGTAAAATATTCAAGAGTCTTTCACAGTCTTCTACCTACAGATAGGTAGGTCAGATCAACAAACCCTGTTTTGGGTCACTAAAGTAACATAAATGGAAAGCTTTAGTGACCAAAATAGGTTTATTTATTTATAAACCTAGAGATAGGTAGGCCAGTTCCACCAAGAGTCTAGCAATTATGTTTGGTTGAAAGAACCTCCAAATGACGGAAATGGAAAAGAGAAAGAGAGAAAAATATTAATATTTTATTATTTATTTATAACACTTCATAACGATGTTAATAGATTAACGTCGGAGTGATTAGAATAGGTCAATGTATAAAGTTCAGTGAGTAAATTGATCATTTTTAAAGTTTAATGACCAAAATATGTTAAAGAGCAAAGTTCAGTGATGGTTTGTGCAATTTACCCAATAAATAATTTTTATATTTAATAATAATAAAATATGTCTCGCCATACCAAAATATTAATAAAATAATTTAGAATTTATTAGCCAATTATAATGACAAGTGATAAGTTTTATTTTTTTATTTTAATTATTTTTTTAAAAAAATTAAAAATTGAAATGTTCAAAAAAGCTCTCAAATTCCCAAAATTCTAAAAAAGCCCAAAATTCATAAATCCCGAAATACCTAAATCCCCAAATTCGGCCACTCTTACTGTCGTTGGTCATGATGTCGGCGACGAAATGGAGCATTCTCCCCTCGCTCAAACACCATACACCATTCGTCGTCGTTGAGCCGCTGTTTGTGCAAATTGTTCGAATGAATTTTTTGAATATTTCAACTTTCGTCCGGCGTTTTGCGCGACTTCAGTCGATTTTCGGCGACATGATGGTTGGGTAAACAATCGTAGTGGTCCGACGAAGAATGTGGCGGGCGGCGGTGTGGCCATCAACGACAAAATCAACTCAAATCGCGATTTGAATTTTGGTGCGTTAGAGATTTCGAATTTGGGGCTATTTTGTGAATTTTGAAAATTTAAGGTTTTTTTAAAAAATAAGTTTAAAAAATAAAAGAAATTAAAAAAGAAATAAAGTAAAAATATATATATTTTAAAATTAACGGTAGTTAACACGAGGCACCTAAAATTATAACGGTTGAAACTTTGGGCACCTATTTTTATAAAAAATACTTTAGACACCTAAAGTTCAAAAGTGGTATAATTTAGGCACCTATTTTTCATCTAAGCCTATAAATTTTCATGTTTGTCTATACAAATATAATAGTCCAAATATATTTTTATTAGATAATCGGATTGGTTTAGTTGATTAAGTACTCATTTAGCACTTCAATAGGAATCAAGAACTAAGTTCCATCTAGGGTGATAATGAGTTTGACCGGCTCGCAAGCTACTCGGGTTCGGCTCGGTCAAAGCTTGGCTCGAGTGAGTTCGGCTTGAGACCTTAACAAGTCGACTCAAGTTCGGCTCGCAAGCTCATATCTTCCTTGTGAAATTTTATAATTTAAAAAATGTACTATGTGTACTTGTGGACTTCAAAAATAAATAATATTTTCTCAATTAGGTTTTCACATATTATTTTTTAAACTTCAATAAAAAATATTTAAAAGTAATTTTAGAAAAAAACGAGTCGTGCTCAAACTGTCTACTTCGAGCTCGAGCCTAAAATTTTGAGCTCGACGAATTTCGAGTTCGAGATGAATTTAATAATAGTATTTTCAAGCCTAGCCGAGCCGAATATATTTAATTTTGAGCTCAACCTGACTCATTATCACCCTAGTCCCATCATCAACCCTAATGGCCTTTTTCTTTAGGTAAATGGACTCGTATTTCAGGCTAGACAGACCTTTTCAAGAGTCGACCTTCAAGAGCGAGCAAAAATATTGGACTCGAAGATAAGTTTGGGTAAAAAACAATAGACCTATTTAAAATATGTTGTAGATTCTAAATTCGTGACAAGTTGTATCGAAACGATTTGTGACAAGTTGTATCGAAACGACTTTTTGACTATCCGATTTTACATCAAGTGTACAAAAAGTGAGATAAACAAGGTAAACAACCCTAATAATCAAGGAAAAAGCCACATGAAGGCGAGCAGAAGTCTGATCCTCTTGGCCCACCTTTAAGGTCTATTTTTTTTCACCTTTACTATCTATATTTTATAATTTGTTCAATGTAAAAGTTTTAAATTATAATTTATTTTACTTTGATTTTATAAAATAGTTATCGTCTTAATGGTAAATATATAAATGAAAGTAAATTTGTTTTACTTGAAGTCAACATATCAAATTTTACTAATGACATTTTTAGTTTTATTTTTTCCCGAATTTCCTATAACTCTGACGTTAATATTTTATTTTCGGCCTTATTACATCCTATTAGAGAGGTCTTTTGGAAAGACGATAATGATCTCGTGACAATATTCTGATCAATTTATAATTTTTTAACCTATGTAAATGTGTTAATACCATACATAAATCTGATCGAACTCAATAACAATTCATATCCTATTAATGTCAACAATCTCTAGAGGAAGTAATTAAAGCTCTCAATTGACATCTTACTCTTCCCTTTGATTATGGGTTCAAGACTCAGTAGCAACAAAATTCCCTTTTCCCCTCCCCTCCCCTAAGTAGAAATTGTTCTAAAAAAAAAATCATATCCTATTAATAGTGTACCAAAGGGGAAATTGTTTGGTTTCCCAGGATGGTTATTTAATTTTGTTGTCTAGTGTACATACAAAGTTAAAATAAGCATCTTCTGAGTTTTGTCTCCATACAAATACCCCATTGCAGCACAAGAAATGAAGAAACTTCATAGACAGTTCCGAAACACAACCACACAGGAGGGGAACTACGTTAGAAGCCCATCTCTTTGTCTGCACTCGTTCCCTTCACTGCACACACCACACCAGTCTGTTCATTCAGCCATTCCTCTCAGAAAAAAACACCTATTTATTCATCCATCTTCAGTCTTTTTCTTTGCCAATTTCCATATTGCTACATTGCATTGGAGCTTTTCCTCTCAATCCTTTCCCCTGAAGCTTAGTCTCAGGTAACATCAATCCATTACCTGCAACATTTCTATCAGTACATTTACAGTAAAAATATGGTCTAATTAGTCTGGTTTCTGCAGCACTCTTGTGTTTTCTTGTTTAAAGTGATGGTAATCTTTGGCATACCTCGAAGTAACACATCATTGATTCCGGCTCGTTCGTCGCTTCATCAAAATGATTATTAACCTAGTTCCATGCTTTAGTTATCCCCGAATCCAATCTGGCTATAGTTTTATCCTCTCTATTATGTCGAAATTCGAATTTGATGGGATTTAGTCATTCTATTTTTATAATGTTAGTAGTAAGTCCAAATTGATAGCATCTAGTAATGTTTTCAATTTGGACCTACTATTGATATATTATAAAAGTAGGGACCAAACTTTTAATCTCAAATTTCAGCATAGTAAAGGGACTAAAACCATAATTAGACCCAAAACCAATTACTTTTTAGGCCCATTTTTTGATTTAAATAATTCTCAAGTCCTTATCAATTATAAGTTAGACAGATTAGACCTTGAGCCTAATGTTTAATGAAATATGCTTACAAATTTGTGAGAGTGAAGTTATTTTCTTTACCTTATCGTCACACAGGATACCTTGGATAAATGGGGGACAAGTTTGTTTTACTGGTGTTGTGTTTACTGGCATCTACCTTCTCCATGAGCCTGGCTATTAATTCCTCCTCCATGAGCTTTCTTAGAATTTCGGGAATTTGAGAGCTTTTTTGAACATTTCAATTTTTAATTTTTTTTTTAAAAATAATTAAAATAAAAAAAATAAAACTTATCACTTGTAAAAAAGGGTTGATTCCATTAAGATGTGTTTTTGATTTAATCCTCAAAACATCCATGTTATATCAACTGAGTCCTTTCCACCAACTTAACCATCAACTTCGATATTTGTTTAAAATTCGACCAAGTGTTCTAAATATACTCTACATCAAATATGAGCTAGCCTTTAATACTCAAGTTAATGGTAGGCTGATTAAAGGACTTGAGTTGATACTTTACAATTAGAATGTTTTGAAACTCAAGGATCAATTTAGAATCTAGACTATGATTTGAGGATGTTCGATATAATTAATCTTATAAATAAAATAAAATAAAATAAAATAAAAATCCTTTGAACTTGAAAGGAAATTTTCCATTGCTTGACATATCTTCTTTTTCCATGCAGGTTGCTTGCTTTTTCCACTCTAGATACTGCTCTAGCAACTCCAGTACATATACAGAGATTGGTAATATTTTTGTAGCATGATTCTGTCACGATCTATCACCATTTGACTGTGCTATGTAGCTTGGAGTCAATCAAATGGTGACAGACCGCGACAGAATCTCTGTATATTATGTTATAATCCAATGGAAGGAGATATAGAAAATCCTTTTTCAGTTTTCAAAATTAAGAACTGATTTCTCATTGGTTTTGGTCCAGGGAAACCTTGCAAAATCAACTATGGTTCTGGAATGATTTTGGGGTTTTTCAGTGAAGACAACATAAAAGTTGGAGTCCTTGTCGTAAAAAATCAGGTATTTACACAAGCCGTGAGAGAAGGAAGTGTTATTCTCACTTTGGCTAGCTTTGATGGGATACTCGGACTCGGGTTTCAGGACATTTCTGTGGGGAATGTTGCACCACTTTGGTATGCTTCTTAATGGCTTGCCAATAATCCGACATGAATATTCTTATTCACTATGTTTTCGGTGCTTTTGATGCAGGTATAGTATGTTGCAACAGAGCCTACTTGCTGAAAGGGTCTTCTCTTTCTGGTTCAACAAAGATCCGTCTGCCAGCGAGGGAGGTGAGATCGTCTTCGTGGTGTCGAGCCAAGGCACTTCAAGGGACAGCATATTTATGTTCCAGTCACACGGAGAGGTTATTGGCTGGTGCACTTCCTCTCTTCACTTATTTGTATATCAATTCTCTATAAAATTTTCACTGGTACATGTTTTTCCTCATCTAGATTGAATTGGAAGATTTTTTAATTGTAGACCAGTCTGCAGGTAATGCTACTGTATACTTTTATCATGGTACATTCTTGTTGGTTCCCTTTTATGCAGCTGCTTAATATTCAATAATATCCGAATCCGAATTAATATCACAGGATTCTGCGTCAACTGCACCGCAATAGTGGATTCAGGGACGTCCTTCATTGCCGGACCCTCGGTACGTGCAGCTATCTTCATAGCGAGTTAGTTAAGAGCAAGGAAATCCCAACATGCATGGTTTCTTGTTTTACAAGATATCTTAATAAGATAATCGAACTTTTAGGCTGCCATGACGAAAATCAACGATGCTATCGGAGCAAAAGGATTTGCAAGCATGGAATGCAAAAGAGTGGTTTCTCAGTATGGAGATATCATGTGGCAGCTCTTGTTATCCGGGGTTTGTTTGTCTTTAATTTTCTTAATAATGTTATGTATCAGCCATGACTATAGTAGGTCATGCCTTTGATGCCTTCTCTACAGCTAAAGCCCGACAAAGTATGTTTCGATATCGGTGTATGTTCGTTCAATGGATCTCGCGATCTAAGGTTAGCTTATTTCTTTCATCGATCTATATACCTGCTACGAAACCAAAAATAAACACAAACATACATGAATAACATGTGCAGTGATGATATCGAAATGGTGGTAGAACGAAAAAGAGAGATGCACGACGATACTGATGTCCGGCAAGACCTTATGTGCGCTGCTTGCGAGTTGACTGTAGCTTGGATAAGGACCGAGCTTAAGCAAGACAAAACACATGGACGAGTAGTCGAATATGTGAACAAGGTTCTCTCCCTAATCCCTATGCCCCCTACGCTATTACTTGCACAAATTTCTGCTTCGAACTAAAAAAAATCGGTTAACTCTCTGCTGAAGTTGTGTGATACACTACCAAATCCAACAACACAACTAGCTGTTGACTGTGCTAAAGTACCAACCATGCCTACAGTTTCATTCGTCATCGGGAACAAATCCTTCGACCTCAGTCCGGAACAGGTATGCTACCTTTGGAAATACCTGTTTTTAATCGGTCCTGACCGCGAAACAGAACTTCCTCTTCTGATCATTGTCTTGATTTTTGTGACCGAATCAGTGCATCCTCAAAGTCGAACAAGATCACGTTACATTCTGCATCAGCGGTTTTATCCCGTTGGATGTTCCGGTTTCTCCTCCCCAGGGTCCCCTATGGTAACTGCTCTCTGGCATATTTGTTTTAGTATTTTTCTTTCTTCTTCATTCATGCATTGCATCTGTTTTTTCATGTGTAGGATTATCGGGGAAATCTTTATGGAAGCGTATCATACGGTGTTCGATTTCGGTAATCTACAAGTAGGACTCGAAGAAGCTGCTTAGTGTCGGTTTAAGGGAATAAGCAAAATGTTGGTTGCAAGAGGAATGCTTGCTTGCTTTTCTTGGCCGCGTTACATCGCTGGCTGATGTTTTGTTTTGTTGTACTAATGGTGTTTTATTATTGTACTCAAATTATTGGCCTACGTATCCCAAATTGGAGGGAAATGATTTTAAGGACTTATTTTATCAACTTTATTGTCTCATTTACAGTGGACAAGTTCTAATATTTGTTCCTTCAAAAAAAAAAAAGTTGTAATATTTAATGCACTGACACTCTGCTCAAAGCTAGATAAGGCCTCGGGAGTCCGAGTAATAATAGAAAAAGACATGCACAATGAGCCCCTATAAAATCAATACTGAGAATCGAATCGGCCATATCTCTGATTTCCTGCATTGGGTTCATGAGCTGTTGCTTTAAATGGAATATGAGTTAGTTTTAAGCATGAATCGATTGTTCTGCTTTTTTTTAACTTGTTTAACAAGTTGTAATTCGAGTTTCAAGATGTTCAAAGCTATTCATAGTGAAAATGATTTAAAGGGGGCGATCGAATCTGTTGATTTTCGATTCAATTGATCTGATCAGTAGGTTCGATTTTAACAACACTGAACATGTTGGACAAGGAGATTCTCCACTACTTGCTCGACTATTTTTCGTGCAGCACCCGTGTGCAAACAACTAATGCAACTGGCTTGTCAGCAGGAACGAATCTAAAGGAATAGGTAAGGACCTTAGTCTCTTAGTTAAAAATGGAAAATTTTGCATTTCAAGTCCTTGCAAAACTTAATAATTTAATTTAAAACCTTTCAAGGTTTTATTTTTTTACTTTTTTCCTCGTCTCTGTTCAATTTTATAATTTTATCTTGGTCATTAACAAAAATTCCCTCGCTTTGCCCTACATATGTTTTTGAGTACATCTCAAAATGTAAACTCAGGTAGCCATAGACTGTTCCGGGACGGGGTCGAGTCCTATCTATTAAAAGCTCCATCAACAAGACCATCAACGAACTTAAGTACTTATTTGCACCAAAAAGAAATGTTGGGTATCATATTGTACATAAATACTAAAGTTAGGTACCAAAAGGTATAGTTACCTTTCACTTGACCTCACACTGTATTTCTAATTCTAAACAATCGATGCAGTATTCCCATCAACTCAAACCGGAGAATAAACAGAAAAGAAAAAAGAAATCTGGGTAGAGGACAATCGAATCCCTTTCAGGTTGTAAATTAAGAAGAACAACACAATCCATCAAGCTTCCTTCAATGTTAAAATAGATCCCTTTGCTCTGCATGTTCCTTCACCCCCGTGGTTGGAAACTACGTGGTAGCTTCGCGGGAATAGTAAGAAACATGGTCGACGATCGACTAAAGCACAGAAAATTGCATGAAAAATGGAAAACCCATCATCCATCAATCTGCAGCAACACCCTTTGAAGTACTTACAGTGGCTCAAAAATCTCATCTTTCTCCCCAAAGCTACTTAAAGATGAAGCAACACCACCAGCAACTCCATAACAAACACTGGGTTTCTCATCACTTCACTCCAAGATCAACCTCAGGTATATACATATATGTATATGTATTGTCTTTCACCATCATCTTTTGTTAAATGTAAGCTATACTCATCTTGCTACTAAAGCTGTTGAATTTTCTCTCCTTAGAACCATGGGGATTAAGTTTCTTTTGCCTGCAATCTGTGTATGCACTTGGATAACCTTATGGGGTCTCTCCGAGTCATCCGATGGGCTAGCACGGATTACTCTTAAAAAGAAGCCTCTTGATCTTAAAAGATTAAAGGCTGCGAGGATAACACAAGTTGGGGTTGAAGGCAATGCGAATGACCAGGAATCTGATGTGATATACTTGAAGAATTATCTTGATACACAATATTATGGAGAAATTGGCATTGGTTCACCTTCTCAGAGATTTTCGGTTGTTTTCGACACCGCTAGCTCTAATCTTTGGGTGCCATCTTCGAAATGCCTTTTTTCTGTAAGTCTCCTTAAAGTACTTGATTATTGAATTCAGACTGATGAACGTTGTTGAAGCCATAGAACTACATTGTGAATATGCAGATTCCTTGTCATTTCCATTCGAGGTTTCGAGGGTCGTCATCGAGTACTTATACCAAGATTGGTAATTTGGTTTTTCATTATGGTCGATAATTTGTTCGTTTTCTGCAGTTGTTGAATGCCTTTTTTCTTAACATGTTTTCCAAACGTTCATCGAATTCTTCCAGGGATTCCTTGCGCAATCGGCTATGGGACTGGTGCTATTTCTGGCTTCTTTAGCCTGGATCATGTTAAAGTTGGGGATATGGTTGTCGAAGATCAAGTGAGTTTTTGTTTTATGTGTATGAAATATTATGCTTTACAGAATTGTGTATTTGTGTTCCACAAAAGTTATGTTATGGCAACTGCAATCCTTCAGGAGTTCATAGAGGTTACAAAGGAAGCTTTTCTCCCATTCCTAATTGCAAAATATGATGGGATTCTTGGACTTGGGTTCCAGGATATTTCGATGGAACGAGCTACTCCTCTGTGGTATAACTTTTTTTCTAATGATCTATAATATATATGTGTGTGTGTGTGTGTGTGTGTGTGTGTGTGTGTGTGTGTATGTATTTCTTTCTTGGTCAAGTGTTGGCAATATATTCCTCATAGTCCATAGCACTATGTACTCAGGATGAATATGGTGCACCAGGGTCACATTGACCACAAATTCTTCTCCCTCTGGCTAAGTCGAGATCTTACATTGGAGTTTGGAGGTGAAATCGTGTTCGGAGGTCTCGACTGGAGGCACTTTAGAGGCGATCACACTTATGTCCCGGTTGCAAGAACCGGTTATTGGGAGGTCTGCTCTTAATTTGTTTTTAGACTCTTCTACTCTGTGCTTCTTCTCATGGTAAAGGTTGATTATTTAACTCACTCCAGATTTTGGTGGGGGATGTACTTGTGGAGGACAACTCAACAGGTACCATTTTATCTACTTTGTATTAGAAAAATAAACTTCTTTGGCCAAGTTTGCAAGTTGTAATTGAATTTGCAAAACTGCATCGACCTTAACATGTTTTTGTTTCAGGACTATGCAAGTTTGGCTGTGCAGCCATTCTGGATTCCGGGACACCCTTAATTGCAGGGCCAACTGTATGTGTTTGTACCATTTGCGTTCTAATTAACTCTAATTTCGGTGCAACGGATTTGTATAAGTTTTTTCTCAGTTGTTTCCACTGCTATTCCCGTTATAAGTCTCACCGGCAGTTGTTTCCAGGCAATTGTTGATGAGATCAACCGTGCGATCGGAGCAGAAGGAATTGTAAGCTTGGAATGCAAAAGTGTTGTTTCCAAGTACGGATATGCTTTGTGGGACAACTTGATATCTGGGGTTAGTTATCTTCTTCCATTTATTCACAATTAGTCTTTTAGAATACCAACTCTTGATTGCCATAAAAACGTATATTCGTTGCTGCAGATACGCCCTGAAATTCTGTGTGTTGATGTCGGGTTATGTTCATATAATGGATCACAGCAAGTGAGGTAACACTCCGATATTACTACCATTAAGAGTACCATTAAGGTAACACTCTGGATCGGTCCTTGTAGGGGTGTGCTGAAGATGGTGGTAGAAAACGGAACCATGGAAGGATCGGAACTTGGAGAGGCTCCGATGTGTACTTTCTGTGAGATGATTGTTTTCTGGATTCAAGTTCAGCTCAAACAACAGAAGACAAAGGATCTAATATTCCAACATATTAATCAGGTGATTCTTCTTGCAGAGAGAATATATAAAACTTTTCAACCATACATACACGCATAGATGTGGACATGGACTAACAAAACCTTTTCCATTATGTCAAAGCTATGCGACGCTCTTCCGAACCCCATCGGAAAATCATTCGTCGACTGCGACTACATCGAACTTCTGCCGGACATTACGTTCACCATCGGAAACAAATCTTTCCCTCTTACTCCGCAGCACGTACAAACATTTATTCTGGTCTGAATTTAATACTGCAAACCATTTTATATACATTACATTGACAATCTGCTTTTTCCGCATTGGCATATAGTATATTCTTAAAGTTCAAGAAGGCTGTACTACAGTGTGTGTTAGCGGCTTCATCAGTTTGGATGTGCTTCCGCCGCGAGGTCCACTCTGGTACGGCGACATAAAAGAAAATTACCCTTTGTCATTTGACGCATGTCGAGTGTGACTCGGACATGAACTCACTGGTTTTTATGTATATGGTTTGCATGCAGGGTACTTGGAGATAGGTTTTTGAGTGCTTACCATACGGTGTTCGACTTTGGAAATATGAGGGTAGGATTTGCAAAATCTGCAAACTAAAATGCTGCCAAACTGGATGATATTTGGCCAGGTTAGGCAGATGGATAGAACTAGGGAAGGGATTCATATTAGGACTGGATAGATGCATTCTTCTATATACATAATGTACGGTGGCTCGGTGCTGCTTTGAATTCCTTGTGTAATGGAGTTAATACTTCACCTTATCAATAAACTGGAATCCACCCTAGAGTTCCCATTTCTCAATATTATGATCACCACTTTTAAGGCCAACTAGCCATTCATTTTTGGGAACTGTAGTGAAAATGTACTTTCGGAACATATTTTCGCACGATACCGCAAACACCCATTTGTGTATAAGTTGGTTGGTTGCGTTTGGTGCTAAATTAGAGTTCTAAGCGCTCGTTTAGTATGACCTTTCAATATTGCTTCTCCAACTGACCAACTGCTGTTTGAAACACATTCCCGAACGCAATCTTAGATTGTTTGGTTTACATATATTTTATTTTAAATTACTGTTAAAAGCTGCTTTTAAGTCTATAAAAATGTTTATTTTAAACATTATTTTTAAAAATATAAAAAATAGTGATGTCATTAAAGATATATAAGTAATTTTGCTCAAGACAAAATTAAAAATTCTAACTTTTGAAAAATACTTTTCAAAAAGCTGGCGTGTTCAGTTTTGCTTTTATCCCTAAAAACACATTTAAAAACCATTGCAGAATGAGGCATTAGTGGTTGGATGAGTTATTTTGGTTTGATCTTCTATACTACAATCATCTTGTGTACCTCATTTGATTTCTAGTGGAATTGTTGTTTAGACATATACTACATTTATAGATCAAGAAAAACAATGCAGGAATTGTTGTTTAACCAATGGAAGGGATATATAATCCATAGATAAGACCCTTCACAGGTGGTTGAATTTAT
Organism: Hibiscus mutabilis; assembly: GCA_019671005.1. Taxonomy (NCBI): domain Eukaryota; kingdom Viridiplantae; phylum Streptophyta; class Magnoliopsida; order Malvales; family Malvaceae; genus Hibiscus; species Hibiscus mutabilis. Next base: position 25,320,084 of record CM033716.1, read on the forward strand.
TAGAGCAAATATAGAATACTTATAGCTTGGCATACTTCTTGATATTCTCTCCGGCATCCTTAGCATGCTCCGGCACCGGCAAGTTGCACATAAGTGTAACCCTCGATGACGATACCAACGATCTGTTGTTGCCCTCTGAGCTTTGATTCGAAGCCTCTATTTTCCATAGTCGCACCTCCCATACCTATTATTTCACGATAAAAGTTTAAGGATTAAAATGATTAAACGGGTAAAGATGGGAGACCAAGAAGATCATCCCACCTTATATAAAAGTTAAACAGTCAATTAAACAAAATAAAAATCAGTGGAATGGCGGATTCATGTGAAAATTGAATATACATCTTTTAAATAATATCCAGTCCACTGCTCATTATAAAAACATATTATTTAATTACACAAGCATGCATATTTATATTATAAAACTCAAATTAAAAATTCTAACTTTAATCAAATTATAAACTCTAAACTAAATTTCTAACCCTAAAATTAAACAAAATTGTATAACTTGTGTACATTTCATGGCCAACCGTTTACCACTTAGTAAGAGCACCTGCGGCGAGGAGATTAGTCATTGCTATCAGCGGTAGATACTTTAGCTCAATTTTTTTTCCCTTTAATTAATGAGTTATATTTTAATACACATGCCGTGTAAAATTTATTTTATACAAGCATATATATTTACAAAACCTAGGCCTATAAATGAACTGAACGAACACGAACGAGAGCAAACGAACATAATTTCTTGTTCGTGTTTGTTCTTGAAAATAATAAACGAAAGCAAACGAACATTAAGTATTGTTTAATTTTTTCTTAATAAGTCTGAAATCTTGTACGTTGAGTATTGTTTAATTTTTTCTTTTTATTATATATTTTTAATATACGTTTTTAATTTTTAAAATATAATAATTTTGCCATGAAAAATAATAAATATAAGCGAACACATGTGAATAAATTTAAACGAACATAAATAGACGGATTACCAAACGTCCACAAACGTAAATGAATGAACAAGCCTTTTTTGTTCGTGTTCGTTCATTAATTAAATGAACAGAAAATCATGTTTATGCTTTTTGTTTAATAAATAAACGAACATAAACGAACTTCCCCTGAACAGTTCATGAACGGTTCATTGAACGTTCGATTCGTTTACAGCCCTAACAAAACCCAAACCCTAAATTCTTAACCATAAAACTTTAAACCCTAAACACTAGCCTTAAATTCTAAAACAAAAAACACAAACCACTAAACTATAAACTCTAACCCTTAAAATTAAAAAAACTTTTGAAAACCAGCCTATGTATAAAAAATTTTCCCCTTAATTACTTTTCAAATTTGATATTTATGTAATTAAAATGTTTTTTTTTCATTTTAAATAATATTCAATGAGTGGTAATGTGAAAAATTAGTGATATCTAGGGGTGGGAAAAATTCGACTCGAAAAAACTGAATCATTCAACTCGACTTGAGGCAAAAAACCTGACTGGTTTTGACTCGACTCATAATTTCATAAATTCGACTCGACTTGAAAAAATTTCAAATAAAGTTTGAATTGTGAAATGAAAATTCGAATAACTCAAAAATTTTAGTAATTAGTTTATCATTTTTATATTCAAGTCGAGTTTGTCAATTCTGCATGATATACTATATATATCACATGTGAAAATATGAATATATATATAGAAAGCCGTTAAAATTAAAATTAATATGTGCGCCACCCAACCTTAAATATATACATATAGAAATATATGTGTGCCGCCCAGGCCTAAGTATATACATATAAAAATATATATGTACATCGCTACGCATATACGTATATACAATTAAATTTGTATAAAAACTCGAAACTCGACTCGAATTTTATAAACTCAACTCGATTAGAAAAAATTCAAATAAAGTTTGAATCGTAAAATAAGACTTATAAACTCGAATAACTCGGAATTTTTTGACTGGATCGTCCAGCCCTAGTGATATCAGAGATCCAGATTTGAAATTTTTTGATTACAGCTATACATGAGTTATATTAAAAATTGAAAGAAAAAACATATATTACCGCACAACTATATTAAAAATATTAAAAGATAATAATTTGATAAAGTCAACAGATTGAAATTACGAAATTGCCATCTCCCTAATATATGTCGTTTTCAATCTTGAATTCTTGGCAGCAACCAAGACCATTACATTCTAATATTACCAATTTAGGAACTAAAATTCTAAATTTCTCAAACTACCACTATTACAAACTACTACTATTACAGTGAACTTGCCGTACTTCCACGGTGAGTTAAAAAAATTAACTTTTTCGTGTTTTAACTTAATTAATCGCATTAACGGGTAATTAGCTTCAAGAGCTTACATTGATAATAAACAAAGACTTATACTCTAGCTAGACTTATATATATAGCTAATGCAAACATCATTCTTTGTAAATCATGGAGCTAAATATTAAAGTTAGTTCCTAATAGTTCAATTTTTTTTCGTTCTTCAATACATTGAAGATGCGAAATTGATTTTTAATAGTTTAATTTTTTCATTTTCTTCCTTTAGTAAAAAAGTTTAATTTTAAAAATTTTAATTGAAACTCGCCTTGCATGCATGGCGAGTTCTAGTTAGAATATGCTAATCATCTTTTAAGTAATTAATTAAGTTAAAACATAAATGAGAAGTTTTTGAACTCATCATGCTTCTATGACGAGTTTAAACAAATTCTTTTAAAAAATAATATTTTATTCAAACTCGTGTTTTTACGACGAGTTCACTGTAATAGTGCTAGTTTGAAAATTTTAAAATTTTAGGTCCTAGTTTAATAATAATAGGACCTAATGGTCCTAGTTTTGTCTTTAAGCCAACTACTAAACCATTATGCAAAAGAATTAGGCAAGCAAACAAACAAATACGAACCCAAAAAAGAAAACATGATCAAAATTTAGTTTAATTATTTTTATTTTTAAAATTCTAAACTCATTACAAAATTTACCGCGGCTAATCTCTCTTTTTTGCGAAAAGAACCTAATTAGTTTAGTTTCCACAAGCATTTAAGGTTAGATTAAATTTAGGGGTAAGAGTTTAAAATTTAGGAGCAATAGTTAGAATTTAGGAGTTAGGATTAGAAATTAGAATTTAGGCTTTAAATTTAAATTTTAAGGTAATATGTTAAGAACTTAAGTTGTAACTTATAAACCCTAAAATCTATTCACAATCACTAAATTCTAAACTATTAAACTTAAACCTCTAAATCGTACACCCTAAACCTTAAAATTAAAACACTTCTAAACTACAAAATATGTTCCATTCAAATGAAGTTATTATGTTCGAACAACTATATCTATATAAATTAATTAATTAATTAGAATTTTAGAGTTTATGGTATTCTCACACAATTCTCTTATATTTTATCGTTGACAATTGAGTTTTTCACCAAACATTTTGGTATTTTTTTGTACCATTAAATTACTGTCATTAGCCCATTATCATCTTGTTCAGGAATGGATCTAGAGTATTAGAGCAAAGTTGCGCTTCTAAAATTTTAAAATTCTTTAAAACTTTTTATTGAAATTTAATTTCATATCCTCAAGTTAATTTTAATAACTTTTTAAAGGTTCAAACTCTTGATATAAAATTTTACGTCATTTCTTTATCTTGTACACCTCTTAACACATACGATTAATGACAATATTAACAGAGATTTACTAATTGACTGAGTAACAAAGATGTTCATGTTATGAGTTCGAATCATGACCGTCTCAATATAAAAACCTCTTTGTTTAATAAAAAGACAAAATTGACATTTACTACGTTACCCCTTATCTCTTTAAATTACTATCTAACGTCACAAAGCGTACCTAACGTACAACAATCTTGATACCTATCATCAGCGTAGAGTGGAGCGGTAGGTAATGGATAATGCAACCATATATGTATAATTTAAGAACTTAACCGTATATATATATATATACATAGGTTAAAAATTTGTCGTATAATTATAATTTTAAAAGATAAATAAAATTTAAACCGGTAAGAATAGGTTACCTGAATAGTCTTGCCGTGATTAACGGGGGTAGCTTCGGCAAAGATAAGATCACCGAGTTCAGCCCGCTTTAAGTGATTGATGCTAAGGTGAATCCCCGCCACTCTTTTGAAACCGCTGGCGATGTGCGCCCCCATGCTAGCCAGCGCCTCCGCTATAAGTGCCGATACTCCGCCGTGCAACACTTTAAACGGCTGTTCTCCCGATTACAATTTTCAAGATTACTAATTCAAATAAAAAGCAAAATCAAACAGGGGAACAAACAAACAAACAAAAATCCATGTAATTGGAACCTGGCAGCACTTTGGAGTAACATGGAGCAGACCAGTGACTTTGGTGGGGGACAAATCTTGTATCTGGAACCCAAACAAATGGAGCGGAGAATCCAGAAGGGCGGTCTTTCCCGACGACGTTGACGACAACGACGACGACGATTCGTCCATTCAGCAAGTAAATGAGAAATCAACGGTGTGATTTTGGGTCGTCGACAAGCTTTTTTTTTCAGAAAAAAGAGTATAACGTGAGAAACGGACACAGACGATACTTTTTGTTCGTCTATTTATGGAGCGGTTGAAGCAAAGAAAAAGCAAAACAGAGCGAGGGTATTTCCGTACATTAACATGAGCAATGCCTGGTTCCGATTTTGTGGTAGGTAGGGTAACATTCTTGACTCTTGCCTCGTGTCTGTATCCGACGGATTGAAGGGTGGGAAAAAATATAAATATTTAAAAAATAAGAGTAAATTTACAATTAATTATTATTTTTTTAAAAATTATATATAACAAATGTAAAAAAATGGGGTGGTGTAAGTAGGAATGAGCATTTTATCGGATCAAGTCGAGTTAAAAAAATTTGAATTAATCGATTTGAGAATCATATTTTATAATTCAAATTTTATTTGAGTTTTTTCGAGCCAAGTTCAAGTCGAGTTCTAGTTTATGTTTAAATTTAATTGTAAACATTTATAGTCATGGTACTAATTAGATCCAATTTAAATAATTTTCTATAACCATATGCAATACACATATATTTATTCATATTTCTTTATGTGATATATATATATGTCAGACATAATTGAGAGACTCGACTTGAACTTTAAAATTGATTCACTAATTACTAAAAGTTTAGAGTTATTAGAGTTTCCATTTTATAGCTTAAACTTTATTTGAATTTTTTTTTCAAGTTTATAAAATTATGAGTTGAGTATTTTTTGTATCGAGTTGAGTTTTGCCCACACTAGGAGTAGGGATGGCAACAGAGCGGGTGGAAGCAAGTTTTTGACCGCCCGACCCAAAATTTAAATATTCCAACCTGACTCTAAAATTTTAACAAAAAACCTGACTAAGCTGGCTCCATCTTAAAAAAATTAATAAAATATTAAATATTATATATATATAAATTTATCGGATCAGATCGGGTCGAAAAAGTTTTACTCTATACTTGGACTCGTCCCATTTCAACTCGATATTTTTCAAAACAAGACATAACCAAAATTTTATTTTCTATAATAAAAGCTCCACCTCTATCTGGTCGAGTCCTGACGGAACCAGATTATTTTATCATCCCTATGTGTGGCTCTATCGGTCTGAGACCCGACGGGACCGAATTATTTTGTCATCCCTAGGTGGGGAACATGGACCGAGTTAATTAACACCATACAAAACGTTAAACATTGTTAAGTTTAATATTCAAAAGGATTTGGATAGAAAAATATAAAACTTTAATAATTTATTTATGTATATATTGATAAAATTTATTGATACAATATTAATTTGGTCGACATCTTTATTGTTTAAACATTTAAGAGATTGAAGTTTAAGGTGATTAAAAGATAATATCATTAATTTGGAACCCAACGAATGATTCTAATGAAAAGATGATTTCATTCATCTTAAAAGACACAAATTCAAATCGCTTTATCTACAATATGTGTATGCTTTGTCAAAAGGTTAAGAGATTGAGGTTTAAATACGTTAAAAATATAATTACTTTTTTTGAAAAATATAATTTTGATTAAAAATTTTAAAAATATTTGTAGAATGCTTTGTCAAAAGGTTAAGAGATTGAGGTTTAAATACGTTAAAATCTAATTACTTTTTTGAAAAATATAATTTTAATTAAAAAATTTTAAAAATATTTGTAGACCTAAATCAACTAGATTTGTTATGTACAAATATAAACGAAAATAAGTAAAATTTAAAACTCAACAAGCGTTCTTAGTGAAAAAGTGGATGATGTTCATCTTAAGAGACACAAGTTCAATTGCTTTATTTGCAAGGTGTGTATGCATTGTCAAAAGGTTAAGAATATGTTGAACATATATTACTTTGTAATTATACATGTCTGTTTTACAGTTTATGTTCGGGGTGCGAGGCTGCCCCTCCCAACAATGCTGTCTCCAAGGTTTGAACTCCCGTCTTCTCCTTAGGAGTGCAATGTGCCTTACCAATGCACCCAATATTTTAACTTGTTATACTCAACATCTCTGTCTCTATAGAATTTCTAAAATAGCCCTTCGCACCTCTGTACTCTGTAACTTCATAAGACTCTTCTAGAGCCTTGCATCACTGGGGACGAAGAAATCAAAGGTCTACACAGTCTTGAGAATAGATACTGTCAGGCTGTACAGTAACCCCACCCACATGACCGACAAGCAAGGCTCGGTACTCGGAAGTTGACCCTCTTTCTGCCAACTTGTCCATAGGCTGTAACTAGACCTGAAATCATCCAATCATCAACAGAACCAAAGATTATAAATATCCATGCAACTGAAGAAGAAAATGAGGGCAATACCTTTCTCATCTCCTCCTCCTCTCCCCAGCTCTATCTATTATATTGTATGCGACTCTTTGCTCTAAGTCAACCGGGGTGAACCGCATAAAACCTTAACCAACCACCGTGTTCCTCTTCTCTACCTCTCTCGTTTAGTGTCTGCTCATTTTAGGCGCCAACACAACCTAATACTAATGTCATATATATTTTTTTATTACCCTCCCGGTTCCTCAAGACTTTGTGATAAGCTCGATGTCTTTAACCGAAATTAGCGCCGATGAAGGGTGTATAGGTTTCTTTTGAAATTGGGAAAATAAAAAAAAAAACTAAAAAAATGACAATTTGACACATTCGATTTTAGAGTGGTTCGATCTTCTAACCAAGGTCTACATCCACTACCTTAACATCTACACTAAGGATTTCCCAATTCACTAACAATGAATTCTTCCCTTTTTATGGGTTCAAGGGGTAACCTTACATCCTTATCTTTTTACGGGCTAAGATAGAACCCTCTCCCTAATTTTTATAAGGATCAACTAGAACCTATCCCTCAATTACGAGGTCTTGACATTTGTAAACAAAATACCTCTTTAGGTGGGTGTTTACACTTTTTCGCTCACTAGGATTAGACTAAAGAAATACAAGAGATTACAAGAAATATAAAATAAAATTCTACTCTCTTGATCTTTAAGCTTGGATGTCCATCCTCTTCTTCTTCGAGTGTCATAAGCCTTCTTTTATAGTGTGAGATGAGCTACTGGCCGTTTATATTCGTTGAGGATGGTTTAGAGCTGTTGGAAAACTTTAAAACAGAGCATTCAATGCTCACATGCGTATAAGTTTTGAAACTACTCAGAGTTCGAAACTCTTTGAGTCGAATTTGAAAATTTGACCGTTGGAGCTCAAAGTTTTAAAATTTACTCTATAGTTTCAAAACTTGAAAACTATTTAGAATCAGAAGTTTGGAAACTTTGCAGAAGTATGGAAACTTCTGTATAGAAGTTTGAAAACTCTTGTAACAGGGAGTTTCGAAACTTTTGATAAAGTTTAAAAACTTTGTTCCAGGATTTTCAAGAATTAAGTTGTTTTGACTTTATAAAAATATTGTAAGTTGAGGAATGAGTCAAAACACTTAGAAAACATTTTGTAAACATATTTTTCAAAATTTATGAACTTTGAATTATTTTTACAATATTTGAATAAGTCCAAAATATTTTTCATTGAGTTATATCAAAATAAATATCTCATCACTTTGCCTTGACTAATCTGGACTGACTTGCGTCACACACCTATTTTTGGTGGGTGAGTCTCCCAGCGAGGATTTTCTACATACACAAGGCCTCGAACTCGTGACATGCTTAAACGATACCAAGCTGCTTACTAGTTGGACCAATCTTGTTGGTACTGACCCATATATTTTGAACTTTAGTAATTATTCTATTATTATTATTATTATTATTATTATTATTTAATTTGCAAATTTATATTTAAATCTAAAATGCAACCTATTAGGCTAGGTCAAACCAAAATATAAACAAATCATTCACAAATCCCGTCGTGAAACAGGAACATTAAATTAGGTGTCCAAAATAGGAACAACTTGATAGGTAGGTGAGTGCCATTATAGTTTAGCCAATTTTTATAAATAAAAAATCAACAGGCAATATTTTTATACCCTTATTTATTGGAATAATTATTGAAATTTTATTTTAAATCACTTTGGAGACTAAATAAATTAAATTTATGCATTAAATATGATCAACATTCGAAGAGATTTAATCTATTGAAAAGTTTATTTAATTGTTATCAAAATTTCTTATAATACCTAAATAGTTTTGTTGATTGTAAAAGTGAACAAGAATCGATGACGGTGGTCCGATGGTGGTTCCGGTTGTTTCGGGTGGCGGTTTTGGGTCCGAGCTCGAGCTATGGTTTCTTTGTGTTAGTAATATGAATCTTTAGAATGGAATGTCCCCCTTTCTCCTGTTGCATGTCCCCTTTTATATTACTCGGACAAGTGTCATGACCATGTTATCGTGGCGTGTTGATTGGATTGGCTATGACTTGACGTCCTAGGTTTGCATTGTCATCCACAATGGTCACGTGCGTCGTCATGTGACCGCTGGCTATAGTATCGTTCACAGTCTTGTTTGTTTGCCGTAGGCTATCTGATCATACCAATGAGCTACGTATGCTTGACACGTGGCAGTGGGTTTTTGTTGTAACCCCCTCGACCCGACCTAGACACCAGACGGAACCGAGCGAGCTATATTAGGTTTTGCCAAACAAAACCCGAAATGATCAACTAAACTTATGTCCATTTTTTCATTTTATCTTATCTAGATGCAACGTTACATCCTATGGTGAGCATGCTGGCAGCGGGTGAAATCTCAAATAAATCGGGTGTTGATTAGACATCCAATTGCGCAAATTGTATTTTAGGGACTAAAATGCAAATCTGGAAATTTACGAGGTTTTAATTAAAATTCGAGTTTTCAACCCTCAATTAATCATATTACATGCTTGCTTGCCAAAATTTAGCTCAAAAAGATATTTCAAACTCATACAATTGCATTCAAGAACATCAGAGACCAAAATGAACGAAACAAAAAGTTCAGGAATCACATTAATTGAATTAACGGCAGCTCGTATCGGTACACATAGCACTCGTACCGATACATGGCTTCAATCCAACAGGACATACCGATAAAAAGCCAAGGTGTATCGGTACGAGGGCTCGGTTACAAAAAAGTGGATTTCTAGTAACTAAAGCCCATACTGATACGACCTTTCCTGTACTGATCCCAAGCCAACATCCACCATACCTGTACCGATATGAGGCCCTATGTATTGGTACGTCTTGACCCAAAATGTACATTTTTGCTGGTTTTTTTATACAATCATGGCTTCAAACATGCTTCAACCAACCATAAACGTGTAAACCATATTTATCTAAGGATCAAACAAAGCCAGAACATCAAGGAATCATGCTTAAAACATAACAACATTCTTCAATCAAGAATCTAGAGGCATACTTCCTAAAAACTCAACCATCCAAAACTCAAAACATAAATCCATATGAAAACCAAACACATAAAACCTCATACAACACCACAACAACATTATAAACTTGCACAAATAGAGAGTTTAGTAAGTAACCCTCCCAAACCACAACAATGAACCCCATTGCCTTTATTACAACTAGTCTAGTTCCAAAAACCATACTTTTGAGTTATTCAAGTTTTTGGAATTCCCCTCGTTTTCTTGCTACCTCCGACCTTTAATTATCTGCATTGATGGACAAAGAGAGCGTAAGCACACAAGGCTTAGTGAGGAGTACTCAAAACACAACACCATCATTGCAATTAAAACCGGTTTCCAACTCTCATGAGTTCAACATTTCAAAACCTCTTTTCAAAACATCATGCCTTTCAAATTATGCACTTAACATTTTCACAACATGCATATTAAACCATATGCAACATGTATCATGGATCAACAATAAGATCCCATTTGCTAACCCTCAATTTAAGCTTTCCCATTCATAACAACCCATATGCAAGGTTTAAAGAGTAAACATGTATAAATCAACATTATACAACATAATCCACCAACACGATACATTATCAATTATATTGGCTTTCAAGTGATCATAAAACAAGTTCCACTTTACAAAATATTACATCGGATACACAGATTCAACAAGTGTCCTCTCAACACTTCATGCAATTCAACCGAAATTCAAGGTACAATCACAACCGAGTACAATCACAACCCAATCATCGGTTGGATGCATAATCCACTAACGGAAGTTTTCGGTACCATATAATCCCTCAAACGTTAGGATACTCGTGGTAGAGTATTCGGTACACATAAACCCCTCAACACCCGAGGCAACTTTTTATAGTGCACTATCAATCCTATGGCCAACCAACTATACTCGACAACATTTTGAACCACATCCCTTGCCAATATAATTCATTATTAACCATGTACTTCACTGTTTTTATATGCAACATCAAAACCATTTCCAATGCATTAAACCATGCATTACAAGTATTACACATACTTACATGGATCATTTACCAAATGGATCCATCATCAATATATGATCAAAAAACTATAAAACATGCTTAAATAGTAGGTACCATGTAATAACAAAACAAGTGCATAAAAACAATTTCGCCAAAGCACGACAGAGAGAGAAATCTCATCATACTTACTTTTGAGTTTAAACCAGTGTTTCAAGCTTAATTTTAACTCCCAAAGCAACCTTTAAACCATTTCAAAGATGAAATCCACGTTCTCACTCACCGACTTTGCAAAACCTTGTTCGCCGATGTGAACTACTCCTCCAAAGCTTCCGAAACGGTGCCACAAGCTTGAAGATCAACTTTCCCTGATTTCACCATACAAAACAGAGGATTCAATGCATCAAAATGCATTCACAAGCCCAACAACAACAATTCACAACAATCCTCCTCAAACTCTAACCGAAACCCCTCAATAACAACCGAAAACAACATCAAACTCCCTCCAAACTTAACCCAGCCAAAACCTAAAGGTTTAATCCATCAATTATCTTCAAGTAACATCCAAAAACAACCTAACATTATCCTTATACTTCCAGCATTTAATAAACACCCTTAACACACCAAGAACACAACACTAGCAACCCAAGAAATTAGAGATTCACTTAGTTTCGGGATTCCAATGTTAAAACCAACTTATTAACATTATAAAAAAAATCAAAATCATGACTATAACCAATCAAGAAATCAGCAAAACAAATATGAAACAAAAATCACTCAATTTCATCAACTAAACCTTGATTTAGCCAATTTCCATAATTAAATCATTAAAACTCATTAGAAAACATTAAGCAAGGATCAAATACTTAGGAATTTTAGTAAATAATCATTCATTAGAGGAAAAGAATGAACCATACCTCTAATGAGTGAATTTCCTCTTAATTGGATGTTTTACTCTTGAAAAGTAAAGGAAAACAATGAGATTTTGGAAACAAGATTGAAGAATCCATTAGAAATCAAGAGCTTAAGAAATTAATATCATTACCTCAAATCTTTAATGCAAAAAAGAGTGTTTGGCTGAAGAGAAGTTGAGAGAAAAGTTTGAGAAAAGAAGTTACGTCAAAAATGTTTTTAGGGACTAACTACCTCCTTTAATTAATTACCCTTTTGATTTGCTAAATTAAATCTCACTAAAATAATCTCAATTAATAGGAAAATCAGATTAAAAACATTAGGTAAAATAGCTCCTTAAGGATTCTAAGATTTGACCTCTTTTTAAAATAGTCACTAAAAACAGTTTTCATTCTTTACATTTTGGTTATTATCCAAAATGCCCAATTTCCAAATTCCATTTTCCAAAATTGAATTTACCAAAATATCCATATATTAAATAATGGGTTTTAGATATTTTTCCCTAGAAACTCCAAGGTCCAAAACTGGGGCGCTACATTTGTGGGTACTAACAATTGTCCCCATGTGATAGAAGATTATAAAGTGACCTTGGCAAACTTGAGGAATCTAAAGAGGGATTTTAAGGGTTATGGAGGCCATGTGTAACGTTAGACAATAGATCTTTCAAATGAAACATCTTTTTTCAATGAACTGTTGTATGTAGAACGTCACATAAGAAGTCTTTTTAATGAACCGTCCAGTTTTCTTTTTGAGTGAACCGTTTCATGTAAAACACACCAAATGTAACCCCCTCGACCCAACCTAGACGCTAGACCAAACCGAGCAAGCTACATTAGGTTTGCCGAAACAAACCTGAAACGATTAACTAAGATTAGGTCCATTTTTTTATCTTGTTTAGATGCAACATTCTAACCTAAGGTGTGTATACTGGCAACGAGTGAAATCTAAGCCGAATCAAGCGTCAATTTGACATCCAATTGCACGTGTTTGCAATTTAGGGACCAAATTGAAAATCTATTAAATTACGAGGACTTATTTAGAATCAAAGTTACCAATCCACAATTAGTCAGATTTCATTCATACATACGGAATTTCAGTTCAAAGCGACCATCCAAACTCATACAATTGCATACACAAGAACGAGGACCAAAAAGGAAGAATCTAAAATCTTAAAGACATATTAACTGCCAAAAATGGCCACCAATATTGGTACGCGGGCAATCGTATCGACACAGAGCTACATATCAAAGGGTCGAACCAGATTAACCGGTTAAATGAGTTTCAGTTAAATTAATATTTTTAAAATAGAGGTTGTAGAGATAAAATTGGTTTGGCTTATTAAAAATGTTTATAAATATTATCAAGTGTTTTGGTAAATAATTTGGGGGTTAATTAAATTGGTTAAAGTGATATTTTCATTTAGTGACAAAATTGTAAAGGTTGCAAAACTGTTTTTAAATGACTATTTTGTAAATGGGCCAATACTAAGAATCCTTAGAGAGCTATGATTTCCAAATGTTTTAATCAGAAAATGACCACCTTAATTGAGTAATGAATTGACAGTTAAGTGGTTTCTAAAACATTTTCCTATTCTTTCTAATTTTCCCTCATTGTTTTCCCTCACTTTCTATTTCAACTTTCAAACATGATTCTCCAAAATTCTTTGCTGTTTTTCAATGGAAAAATCATAATTTATTTCTACTTTTTATCCTTAACAAAACCTCTCAAGAATTTCCCAAAGATTTCATCAAATTCACAAGGTTGATTTCAAAAAAAATCTTACGTCAATTTTGGTGGGAGCTTCTTCAAAGGTGAATTTCTTTTTCCTCTCTTAATCTAAGGTTCTTTATTGATATTCTCTAGTAGTTGGCTGATATTTGATTGATTTTAACATAGTTTTGCAATGGATTTCAAGAATTGAGTTATAAATGATGATTTTGATGATTTGCTTAAAGATTTGTTTAAGTTGATGAAACCTGGAGATTTTAATCAGGTAATTTCATGTTTTGATAAGGTTATGATAATGTGAAACGAGATTATGGAAATAAATCCCGAAACTATTTGATTAGTTAATTTTTAGACGAGTTTTAGTGGTTTCTAGGGTTGTTTTTGTTAGAGTATGCCTAAAGACCAATCATAAGATGATTGTAAATAACATTTGCTTTACCTTGTTTATTCATAAAGAGGCATTTCCATTATTATTTTCAGTTGCAATTCTGCGTGCATAAATAAACTAAATTATAATAAAGTCCTTAGAATAATACGGTTATTCTTAAATCTCCTTAGTCGAGTATTATTGTGGGAATGGACAACAATAATGCATTAAGACTAATATTAGTCTTGGATTATTAGTCTTAATGCATTATTAGTCTTGGATTATTCATAAATAAACTGGACTAACCCGCTATGAGCATATTTCTTGGATTATTATGTGACAGTCACAACATTGCTTATAGTGATAACTACATGTATGATCCTCAGACTTGAGATCATCATTATTTTAACATCGTGAGTGGCATATTTTGATACAGTCAAACGTGTGTCGTAACTGACTACACTATAAAGACTAATATTGGATATGTCACAATCTATGTAGTGGGATATGGTTGATCAAGATAGGATTTGTCCCTCATACATAATAGTAGTAATATCGTAGGCCACTTGATTGAGTGAGACTAGAAATGCATGGCCATGCTCGAATAAGTTGATATGAGATATCATAGTTATTCGTTTATAATAGTCTACTCAAGATATCAAGAGATATTAGATGGACTATACAAGTGTGACTGTTCCATGACTTGTGTCCAATCTAGATATAAAGGACAAAAGGATGTAATACATGAAAAAGAGTTAATCACGAAAAATGTTATGTCGAATCATGGTTTCTTGTAACTTAGGTGACAATGACATATTGCTAGATGTCACTCATTGTTTGTAATATTAAAAATGTTCTAATATTTACTACTAACGTTACATGAACCTACATGGTCACACCCACGGCTGAAATGAGCATATATATTAAACGAATTATATATGTACAAACTTGTTGTACACGAATTTAGTTAAATTAATATATATTTGGTATATATAATTTAAATATTGGGTAAATATTAAAAGAAAAATAATTATTGTAATTATGACTCTTTTAATATATAAATAATATAATTTGATTTAAATCAATATATATATTGAAATCATAATTAAATAGAATTGAGATTATACATATTTAATATATATATATTGAAATCCTAATTAAAGTTGAATTGGGATTATATATATTTAATATATATATTGAAATCCTAATTAAGTTGAATTGAGATTATATATTTAATATATATATTGAAATCCTAATTAAGTTGACTTGAGATTATACATATATTTAATATATATATATTAAAATCTTAATTAAATTTAAATTGGGATTATATATATTTAATATATATATATTGAAATCTTAATCTGAGTTGAATTAGAATTACAAAGGTTATATAAAAGCATGAGAGATCTAACAGTCATTAATGCTTTTGCGAAAAACCTTCTAAATAGTTTAGAGAGTTTTTATATGCTCATTCCCTTCTAAATAGTTTAGAGAGTTTTATATGCTCGTTTCAACTGGGTGAACTACGTAGATGTCGAAGCGTTATTGTTGCGGCTTAGGAATCGACATTGTGGAATTGTGATTGGTTTTTTTTTATCTTCTCCAAATTTAGAATTCCAGATTTTTAACAGGTAATTCTTCATCCTTATTCACACCGATTTGTTCCTCGTACATGGATCTCTGGTGGTAATCGTCGGATAATTTTTCCGCTATGCCATGGGGTGTGCCGACGTTTCCCAACAGTGGTATCAGAGCCACTTGTACGATACAGATTCATGTTTTAATTACTTGGGTGATGTAATTGTATGAAATACATGTTATTTTTGATTTATTTAGCGAATATATGATATTTGTACAAGCAAATCTATTCGATTACGATTAATCTATTACTTTAGTTAAAAGATGTTCCTAAGATCGATGATTAAAAGTTAATCATCAAGATCTTTGTCGATAGGGTTTGAAATATTATATGTTAATTATTAACGTATTCAATATTGGGTTTTAGATGTTAACATACGCGGATTAAATTTATATATTAGATCTAATGGTTAGTCTATAGATTTCATGCGGGAAAGTAACAAGAGTTGTTTCAGTAAAAAAACATCATGGATTTTAAAATCCTAAAAAACACGATAATGTTGATAAAAGTTATCAAATCGTGAGGTTTTTACATAGCAATTAATATGTTAATCTTTTAAACTTTCTCCGCTGCTAACCAGGCAGCGACAAACCCACCGGCAACTACGGGGCTGCCAGAACCCCGTAAAGGGCTTCGCCCCTTGACCCGTAAAGGGGCTCCACCCTTTAGAACCCCGCAAGGGGCTTGACAACTGTGTAGGAACAATATGGTAAGACTTTAATAACAAACCGCGTCTTTATTATGTTTGATATGCACGTTGTTTGGAATGCATAGTTATAGCCCAATAGACCATTTAGTTTTATTTATAAGGTTTTATAAATACGGCTTGCGTGTTGTGCCTTTCTATAGTTCTATTGTAATTTTCTTCTTATCTTAATCCCTTGTATGTAAAACGAGTTTCTGAAATTGTAATCTACACGAAGAAGCATGGACCAGAGGAATAGAAGTGTGGGCTGACAAAAAAATACTTGAGAAGTGTTTTTATCCTTAGAATAATTTGGTTCTCCCATTGGCTTGGGATGAACCACCTTAGGATATGGGCTATAACTATTGCATTCATATTTACTACTTTTTATGTATGTGATAAAATGACTATATGAGATGCATGCTAGTTAATTGATAAGATCAAATGTTAAATGGTGAGATAATATTCACAAAACCCTTCAATAAAATATTAAGTCTTTTATTGCTTCCCAATGTTAAACCTCGTTAAAGTCTAGACCGATACAATGTAGGTTCTGCTAAAGCGAGATAATTGTATCTATCTTCGCCAAAAGCGAAGAATAAACACGTGATATTCGTTGGTTGTAACATTGGTTAAAGACTTAACTAGGTTACTCTAATAGGATTAGAAACCTAAAGGCTAGTTATTTGGATAATCATAAGATGATTATGAACAAGAGTTGTTCACCAAATGAAGGAGTTACATGAGATGTAATTAACAAGTGTTGCTTACCTAGATATACCATAATCTTAAGAGAAAAGCCAAAGCTGACTTAAGAGAATGTGAAATATGGATCCTTACCCACTAGAAAAAATTTACAAAAGGTATTTTCAACAATAATATTTGAGCGTTATTAATTTTAATAAAATAGTGGGAGTATCAAGTCCTTTTATAAGCAAACATGGTAAACGCACTCAAAATTCATATTTTGTTGTTGTAGACTTATTATACAAATTTGTTATCATTGCGATCGGTCCTTGAGAAGGACAAGTTGAACACCGTAAACTACCTTGACTGGTCACTAGAAAGAAAATGTTTCCATTTATAATAAGACATGTCATTGTAAAATGAATTGCCCCATTTATCTTGAAAAGTTAAGAAGACAAATGAAAGAAGAGCATTCGCCTCGGGTATTTATGTTATTGATATTAATTTATCAACACCTACTTTTTGGGTATGGGATACCGATTATGGTTCTTACATTTGTACATTTTTATAAGGACTACAAAAGAGTAGAAATCTGAGATAAATGAGAGGTTGACCTACGAGTTGGTAATGGAGTAAGAGTTGCTGCATTAGCTATAGGAACATATACTTTATCGTTGCCTAGTGGACTTAATTTATGTTTAGAGGATTGGTATTTTGTGTCTAGTTTGACTAAAAACATCATTTCAATTTCTTGTTTAGACAAAATTGGTTTTGATATAATTATTAAGAATAATTGTTGTTCTTTTATTTCGATAATGTTTTCTATGGTGTGACACAATTAATAATTGGCCTCCATATTTTGGATTAAGAGAATTCCATTTACAACATAAATACGAAAAGATCAAAACAAATGATTCTAATCAAACTCATCTTTGGCATTGTCACTTGGGTCACATAAGTGAAAAACGCATCTCAAAACTTCATAAAGATAGATTTTTGGATTCATTTGTTTTCGAACAACTTGATGTATGCAAGCCTTGTGTTGTGCGTAATAAGTGCTCCAGAATTGTGCAAGTGTACACGTCGCAAGTTATAGTATAAAAGATATCGTCTCCACAGGGATTAGTGCCACTTTAAGAATCTAATCTCTTGCACTGTAAAAAGTAAAAGAACACAAGTAGAAGATTGTAGGAGTTTTAACTAACAACTAAACTAGAAAGCAATAAAGTAAAAGAAGATGAAATCAAATGAGAGAGAATAGGCAGGTTATCGTGAGTTGAGGTGTGATAGCCGATTGGATCGTCTTGGTAAAAGAGTGCAAGGGCAACTCAGTTGCCGTGGCAACTTGCACAGCGGGGTTGCCTTGGCAACTAATCGATGGTTGCCTGGGCGACTAGCTGGGCAACTACTTGGGGGGCTGGGCAGCAACTTCAAGGTTCGGTAGAGCGTTCTTCAATGGTTTCTTCTTATCCCTAAGTCGATACTCTAGCTATTTGTGCATGCCTTGATAATACATCCCTGCGTGAATCAAGGGTGAACAACAACCAATCTTGCGCTCCTCTGAGCCGTTGAAATCCTTAACTTATTCCTAAGCCGGATTAATCTTCACCATCAATAGATTGAATAAAGACCATACTCATTCGTTTCTTGAATCTAACTCTCCCGATATTAGATAAATAGATGAAGTTACGAGATCCTCTCCCAATTCACACGCAAATAAGAATAAGAACCAAGAATGAGTAAACCTTGAATTGAAAGTGCAAACTCTTATTACCTAAACAAAATCCAATTGTTTCTCACAACCACAAAACACAATAACCTTAGCCAAGTAGATTTAGTTCATGGCTAGGTTCCAAAGAAGCACAAGATAAATAATTCCTAGCATAAACCTAATTGAACAAAGAAGAAAAAGATGAAGAATGGTTGAAGCCTCTTTGTCGAAATCTCCCCCTTTGATCTTGTCGAAATTTCTCTCCTCTCTCTCCATTTGGAGTTGACGGCTTGATCCTTAATTTATAGGGCTAGGTCAAAGTCTTTTTTTGAGGAGGAAGTTAAGTTGGAATTAAATATCTTTAAAGAATATAATTCTTTATTATATTTAAATTCCTTCTAGAACTTCTCCTATTTTCTTGGGATTTAATTTCTCTTTAACCTCTTCATGGAAATCAAACTCCTTTGGGATTTAGCTTTGCTCCACGTCATCTTGGGCTTATATAGTCATCAATTTCGACTACCATATCATCTTATCCTTTGTCGAAAATTACCCTGGCAACTAGCTCGGCATCTCCTTCATGCATTGCCCTTGCAACTGGTTCCAACCTTGCTTTGGCAAGTGATTCTGCACACACACACAAAAACACACCAATGCAATATCTCTTTCCACAAAATTGAGCAAAATATGAAATCAAGCTTGTCCACCAAGGAAACGATGCAAACATGCATGAATGACTAATAATGCAACTAATATGAGCCTAAGTCTAGCAATAATAAGAATAAAAAGGGTAATAAAAATAGTACTTTTGAACACTTAACACACCCCCAAACTCTAACCATTGCTTGTCTCAAGCAATGCAAACTAATAATTACCCGCCAAGACTTCAATTTTCACAAACTTAGCTTTGAACTTGATTTCAATTCTCAGAACTGGGGCACAAAGTATGATTGGCTTTTCATTTTTCGGAAAACTTAGGAGTTACTCGGAATCAAACTATAATGCTTGTGAGTGTGTGCGGAGTTGTGTGCAAGTTGATTTTTCAGATTCTATGCAAACAAGAGGTTTTCAAATTACTTCATTGGTTTCTTTTAACATGTTTTAACTAGAGCCGGTTTCGGTCACCTCTAGTATTTTGTTTTTAGTTTTCTTAAGTTAATTAATTTATTCGACTAGAGCCGGTTTCGGGCATCTCTAGCGATCAATTTTAGCACATACTAGAGCCAATTTCAGGCACCTCTAGTGATCAATTTTTAGCGCATACTAGAGCCAATTTCAGGCATCTCTAGTATTCATCCAATTTTTATTCTAATCCCCCAACTTTTTAACTATCAACCTAAGTTCGCTAGAATTCCTTAAATCAATCAAGCCATACAATGTTTCATCAAATTTAACGTCATAGTACGATTCTAAGTGTTTCCATGTTTATCCTAGAATAAAAAGTTATATCAATTAAGTACATTGGCAAAGTCATCATCGGATATTCATCAAATCTAGGCAATTCTTGTTCCAGCTAAAGGCATAGCAAGCAATTTATGTATCCTAAATGCAATACTTAAGATGAATGCAACTAAACATGGTAACTAACTAATAACAATCCCCCCCAAACTCGAGTGAGGCATTGTCGTCAATGCACGCAACAATGAAAAATAAAAATAAAGTAAAATGCAAACGAGGACTTACTCTGAGAGTTCGTCATCGTGGATGATTAGTTTCCTTTTGGTCGGTGTCTTGATTCTCTTGCTTGAACGCGGTGGTTGCTTCCTTGTTGCCGATGGTGGAATCGATCCTCGTACGGGGTTATCCCCATCGTCCTCTTCATCAATGTCATTGGCTTTTTGCTTGGGCTTGGAGGATTCGATTGGTGCAGTCTTTGTTGGTGCAATGGAGGACTCGTCCGAATCTGAAAAATCAAACAATGATTCAGTACGAGTTGATTCGGGCATAGGTGCTTTACCTTTGGCTTTTGTAGTGGTTGCCGGGGCGTCTTTAGCTTTGGTTGCCGCAACATCTTCATTGTTAGTTGCCGTGGCAACTGCTTGGGCAGGCGCAGTGTAGGTTGTCATAGCATCATCTAGTGCGGTTGCCGTGGCAACTGCTTCATTGCTTACCGTGGCAAGGATTTCGGCAGGAAAGATTGGGAATGGCACGCGGCTGTCTGGGTACTTTTCCAGGATGACTTGGGTGATGGCATTGTTTTGATCCTTCATGTAACACATGAACATTAGTTGCCGGTCTTCAATTTGCCTAAGGCGGTTCGCCAACGGTTGTAAGAGTGCTTTAAGTTGTCCCGAGGTTGCTGGCCGAGTTGCCCGGGCATTAGTTGCTTGGGCATTAGGGGTTCCTGAGGCAGCATGAGTTGCCGCGGTAATTGAAGGCATTGGGGATTTTACCGGTGCCTCTCCCATTAGCTTTCGGATTTGTGCTCGATTCCAACCGGACTTTGGTATGGCCTTTTCATCAGTGGACTCACTTGGGACATGCATCTCCTTGGAAAGATTGGAAATTAAGCAAGGGAAGAAAAGAGAACCCTTGTCTTTTGTGCTACATACAAAAATCTCATCACAAATAATTTTTCCAATGTTAATGATGTGATTATGCAAGATAGAATGTATGAGCAAAAGACGAGGTGTATCAACGGTGGTATTGTGTGTTGTGGGCATTAAAGAAGTTTTAACAAACTTATTCCATAATTTTGCCTCGGGTTTAAGCCGAAGGCGATTTACCGTGCCCTTGTATTTACCGTCATTCCAATGAGTTCTCGGTAGAATGAGTTCTTGAAGCACCTTGTCGAGTTGCTTGGGCGTGAGTTGATCAACAAAGGCTTGATGCTCGTCCTTCTCAATGTAGAGCCCGTAAAAGATGTTGATGTTTTCGGGGCTTATGAGTATAGCCTTGCCACGAACAAAAACATAAGGATTATTCGGGTTAGGTAAGTGAGCATAGAATTCTCTTACCCATGAGATGTTACCCAATTCTGATTGATGGCAAAAGATTTGCCACTTTTGATGTGCAATCCTTTCGAAGATGAATGGTTCAAGGCCGAAATCTTGATGAGAGTTGGAGTATTCAAAGCCTTGTTCTTCGCAAATCTTCTGGCTTTCAAACTTGGAGTGAAATCTTTCTTGAACCACCGGTGTAGCAAACTTCTTGTATCTTGGTTCTTTGGAGGAACTTGGATGAACCAAAAATTCAATTTTGGATGCCATGGATGATCTTGGTTGTGAGTTTGGTAAAAACAAAGAAAAGAAAAATAAACTAAAGAGTTGCAAGATGAAAAGTAGGAATAGGTTTCTTGGAATTTAAGGGTGATGGGTTAAATAGAAAAGATAGGTTGTAAATATGGTGGGTGGGATTAATTTTGGAATAAAGAAGAAAGGGGTTTCGATTTAGGGGTAGGGTGACAGCTAGGGGGTTTATTTAGGGTAAATTGGAGGCTTAATATAAGCCTTAGATTTAGCTCATTAATTTCCTCGTTGAAGAAGTTTTCTTCTTGAATCAAAATTCCTCTTTTATCTTGAACTCTTTTTCCTACAATTCAAAAACAATTAAAATAATGATTAAAATTAAGGATAAACTAATAAAAGAAAATAAATAAAGATGTGCAAAGAAATTCTTAAACTTAAAAAAATAAATATGAACAAATGATGTAGTTTTAATCTTAAAGAAAATAAATAAATCTATCCTAAAAAGAACAAATAACTGAAATTAAATAATAATAATAATAACAAAATAGTTCGAAAAGAAAATAAAAATAAAAATAAAAATAAAAATAAAAGTTTTCCCGGCTCCATGGGAGAATGGTTTGACAACTTCGAATGGTCCTGACCATCTTGATTTCAGTTTTCTCGGGAAAAGTTTTAGTCGAGAATTGAATAAGAGAACTAGTTGCCCTGGCATGAATTGTCGAGGCAATAGTTTCTTGTCATGCGATTGCTCTGTTTTCTCCTTGTAGATTCGTGCATTGTTATAGGCGAGTGCACGGAATTCTTCTATCTCGTTGAGGCCCAACAAACGCTTATGTCCGACACTTTCCCAATCCATATTCACGGTCTTGATTGCCCAATATGCCTTGTGTTCGATTTCCACCGGTAGATGGCATGTTTTGCCATAGACAAGTCAGAAGGGGGACATACCTAAGGGTGTTTTGAATGCAGTGCGATATGCCCAAAGTGCGTCATCTAGTCTTACTGACCAATCCTTCCTAGAGGGATTTACACACCAAAGCAGTATCTCTTTCCGTAAAATTGAGCAAAATATGAAATCATGCTTGTCCACCAAGGAAACGATGCAAACATGCATGAATGACTAATAATGCAACTAATATGAGCCTAAGTCTAGCAATAATAAGAATAAAAAGGGTAATAAAAAATAGTACTTTTGAACACTTAACACCTAGCTTATTGGGAAGGATGACCAAAGCTCATTTTAATGGTAAAAGTAAGCGATCAAGTGATTTATTGGGATTAATACATAGTGATGTATATGGACCAATGAATACACAAGCCAGAAGAAGGTTTTCAATACTTCATTACTTTCACAGATGACTTCAGTAGATATGGGTACATTTACAAATGCATCATAAATCTGAAGCCCTTGAAAAGTTTAAGGAATTTAAAAATTAAATACAAAACCAACTAGAAAAAACATTAAGGCTCTCCGATCAGATCGATGAGGA
This sequence comes from Hibiscus mutabilis, assembly GCA_019671005.1. NCBI lineage: Eukaryota > Viridiplantae > Streptophyta > Magnoliopsida > Malvales > Malvaceae > Hibiscus > Hibiscus mutabilis. Next base: position 25,343,324 of record CM033716.1, read on the forward strand.
GAGTACATAATCTTAGAGTTTGGTGACCTTCTTATGGAATGTGGCATTATCTCACACCTCCTGGTACTCCACAATGGAATAGAGTTTCTGAAAAGAAGAAATCAAACATTGTTAGACATGGTTCGATCAATGATGAGTCACACTGATCTTCCAATTTCTTTTTGGGGACATGCGCTAAAAATAGCTACTTTCACACTAAATCGTGTTCCATTTAAATCAGTTTAAAAGACACCATATGAGATATGGATTGGGAAACGTCCTAGTGTGTCTTTTATGAAAATTTGGGGATGCGAAGATTATATTAAATATAAGATATCTACAAAGCTTGAACCCAAATCTCATAAATGTATTTTTGTGGGTTATCCTAAAGAAACTAAAGGATATTATTTCTTCAATCCTACTAAGAACAAAGTGTTTGTTGCTCAAACATGAATCTTCCTAGAAAGATAATTTGTTTTTCAAAAAGGAAGTGGGAAAAATATTGCACTCAATGAAATTCCAGATCAACCCCATATCATTAAACAAGAGATTGAAGAACAACAAGTTCCACAAGTTGTTGAGGAACATTCAACAGTTTTGGAAACACAACCACTATGAAGATCTTTGAGAGAATGCAATACGCTTAAGAAATATGAATTTCTTGTCACATTGCATGGTGATGTTCTCTTCATGGATCAAGATGAGCCTAGGACTTATCAAGAAGCAATGACGGGCCCATACTCTGAGAAATAGCTAGAGGCCATGAAGTTCGAGATGTATTACATGTTAGAAAACTAAGTTTGGACCTTGGTTGACCCACCTCTAGGGGTTAAGCCTATGGGGTACAAATGGGTTTTCAAAAAGAAAACTGACATGGATGGTAATGTACAAATATACAAAGCGCGATTAGTCGCTAAGAGTTTTGGTCAAATTCATGGTATAGACTATGATGAAACCTTTTCACCTGTTGTTATGTTTAAATCCATCCGGATCTTACTTGCGATAGCTGTATTTTATGATTATGAGATAAGGCAAATGGATATTAAAACCACTTTCCTTAATAGAAAACTAGATGAGAATGTGTACATAACACAACCTGAAGGTTTTGTCGATCCAAAAGATGCCGAAAAATATACAAGCTACAAAGGTCCATTTATGGATTGAAGCAAGCTTCTCGAAGTTGGAATCTTCATTTTAACGATGCAATCAAAGAGTTTTGATTTTGTCAAAAATAAAGATGAGTCATGTGTTTTTAAGAAAATTAGTGGGAGCACTGTCATATTCTTGGTACCGTATGTGGATGACATACTGATAATAGGAAATGACATATCTAGCTTACAGTTTGTGAAAACTTGGTTAGGAAAATATATTTCCATGAAAGACTTGGGTGAGGCAACATACATATTAGGAGTCAAGATCTATAGAGATAGATCAAGACGACTCCTAGGACTGATTCAAAATACATACATAGAAGAAGTACTAAAAAGATTCAGTATGGAAGAATCCAAAAGGGATTCTTACCTATGAGACATGGAATTTCACTCTCGAAGGAAATGTGTCCTTCAACACCACAAGAAAGAGAGCGAATGAGTAAGATTCCATATGCTCCAGCAATCAGATCTATTATGTATGTCATGCTATGTACTCATCCAAATATATCGTACGTTTTAAGTATGACAAGTCGATACCAGGTAGATCCCAATGAAGGTCAATGGGTCACAGTTAAAAATATCCTTAAGTACTTAAGAAAAACTAAGGATACATTCCTTATATATGGAGGTGATGAAGAGCTAAATATAAAAGGTTACACTGATGTTAGCTTTCAAACCGATAAGGATGATTCACGATCACAATCGGGTTTTGTGTTCTGCCTTAATAGAAGTGTTGTGAGCTGGAAAGGTTCAAAGCAAGATACAATAGCTGATTCTACAACACAAGCTGAGTATATTGTAGCATGCAATGCTGCAAAAGAGGGTGTTAGGATCAAGAAGTTCATATATGAACTGGGGGTTGTGCCGAGCATTTTGAATGCTATAGATCTACATTCTGATAACAACGAAGCCATCACAAAAGCAAAAGAACCCAGATCTCACCAACGATCCAAACACATACTTAGGCGTTACCATCTCATTCGAGAAATCATAGATCGAGGAGATGTGGAAATAAGTAGAGTACCAACAGATGATAACATTGTTGATTCACTGACAAAGCCTCTAGTGCAGCAGAAGCATGATCATCACACTAAGTCACTTGGTATTAGATACATGAGTGATTGGTCTTAGTGCTAGTGGAAGATTGTTAGAGTATGCCCAAAGACCAATCATAAGATGATTGTAAATAACAATTGTTTTACCTTGTTTATTCATAAAGAGGCATTGCCATTATTATTTTCAGTTACAATTTTGCATGCATAAATAAAGTGAATTATAATAAAGTCCTTAGAATAATACAGTTATTCTTAAATGTCCTTAGTCGAGTATTATTGTGCGAATGGACAACAATAATGCATTAAGACTAATATGTAGTTGATTGATGACAAAGTGTTGTCATTGAAATGGAGATGTCAAAATCAATACATAAGTATGTGTTAGAGAACGACATACTGGACTGACCCGTTATGAGCATGTTTCTTGGATTATTATGTGACAGTCGCAACATTGCTCATACTGATAACTACATGTATGATCCTCAGACTTGAGATCATCATTATCTCAACATCGTGAGTGGCATATTTTGATATAGTCAAATGTGTGTCGTAACTGACTACACTATAAAGACTATTATTGGATATGTCACAATCTATGTAGTGGGATATGGTTGATCAAGATAGGATTTGTCCCTCCTACATAATAGGAGCAATATGGCAGGCCACTTGATTAAGTGAGACTAGAAATGCATGGCCATGCTTGAATAAATTGATATGAGATATCATAGTTATTCGTTTATAATAGTCTACTCAAGATATCAAGAAATATTAGATGGACTATACAAGTGTGACTGTTCCATGACTTGTGTCCAATCTAGATATAAAGGACAAAAGGATATAATACATGAAAAAGAGTTAATCACGAAAATGATTATGTTGAATCATGATTTCTTGTAACTTAGGTGACAATGACATATTGCTAGATGTCACTCATTGTTTGTAATATTAAAAAAGTTATAATATTTACTACTAACGTTACATGAACCTACATGGTCACACCCACGGTTGAAATGAGCATATATATTAAACAAATTATAGATGTACAATTTTTTTGTACACGGATTTTGTTAAATTAATATATATATTTGGTATATATAATTTAACTATTGGGTAAATATTAAAAGAAAAATAAATATTGTAATTATGACTCTTTTAATATATGAATAATATAATTCGATTTAAATCAATATATATATATATTGAAATCCTAATTAAATTGAATTTGGATTATATATATTTAATATATATTGAAATACTAATTAAAGTTGAATTGAGATTATATATATTGAAATCCTAATTAAGTTGAATTGAGATTATATATTTAATATATATTGAAATCCTAATTAAATTGAATTGAGATTATACATATATTTAATATATATATATATATATATATTAAAATCCTAATTAAAGTTAAATTCGGATTATATATATTTAATATATATATTGAAATCCTAATATGAGTTGAATTAGGATTACAAAGGCTATATAAAGGCATGCAATCATTAATGGTTTTGGGAAAAACCTTCTAAATAGTTTAGAGAGTTTTTATATGCTCATTCCCTTCTAAATAGTTTAGAGAGTTTTATATGCTCGTTTCAACTGGGTGAACTACGTAGAGGTCGGAGCGTTATTGTTGCGGCTTAGGAATCGACATTGTGGAATCATGATTGGTTTTTTTATCTTCTCTAAATTCAAAATTCCATATTTTTAATAGGTAATTGTTCACCCTTATTCACCCCGATTTTTTTCCTTATACATGGATCTCGAGTGGTAATCGTCGGATAATTTTTCCGCTGCGCCATGGGGTGTGCCGATGTTTCCCAACAGTTTTAGATATGTTTGAGTTGATAGACGTGTAAGGATGTTTAGAAGGTGTTTTTGGTTGTGTTTTGATGTGGATTGATTGTTAGAATCGTTGGTTTGAAGTTAAGTGTTGATAGAGCGAATATTGATGTTGTTTTCGGTAGTTTTGGCTAATTTTTGGAAAGGTAATTCTAAGGATCCAAGAGATTGTTGTTTGGCAATGAATTGAATGCATAATGATGTATTTTCCCTATGGTTTTATGTGATTAAAACAGGGGACAATCAACGCAAGGTTGCTTAGTTGTTGTAACATCCTAAATTTTGATATAGGAGAAAGCCATGTAATGATTCTTAAGGAATTGAAATAAGTGACTGTAATTGAAAGTGTGTAGGACCTATTTGAAACTTAAGCAAACTAGGAGTTAAAGACGAAATGACCAAATGGATTAATTGGCAACATTTGTGGATTGCATGGTAGTTTATAATTAATAAGAAGATGGATGAAGTGGCCTTTTGGAAGGCAAGGCATGTGTGTGGGGAAGGGTATGATGGAACAAACAAAGCATTATCCCCTTCTTCATTCTTCTCTTTAGAACTAAAAGATAGAGAGGTAGAGAGCGAAGGGGAGAAATCATCCATGGTGATATTTTGCTAGGAAAATATTGGTGAATTGGTGTTCAAATTAGACTTGCATGATTAAAGAACGTAAGTTTCTCTTTTAATTCACTATAAGTTACGAAATAGCTATGTGGTCGTTGTAGTTGAATTAATGTTTGCTTGATTTCAGTTCTTGATTGATTGAAAGAATTAGCTTGATTATAGTTTAGTACAGGTTTGGGAAGTTATTCACTTAAACATGATGTAGAAAATATATGTGATTGTAATGTCAAAATTGAATTGTTCGAATGATTCTCCATGCTAGAAATTTAGGCAGTGAATTAGTATGAACCAAATTAAGGTTTGAACCAAGTTTTAAAGGCTACATGTTCGAGTATAACATGGAATGAAACTGTTTTAATACTCGGTGTGATTTGGATTGTTTAATCTCCAAATGGGTGACTAAGATTTGATTTAATAAATTATAAGTCTATAGTGAAATATTAAGAAAACAGGGGAGGGGTTTAGAGTGAGTTTAGATGGCTGTTCAAGTGAATTGGAATGAGTATGAAACTGCCCTGTATTAAGTAGAATCTTATGGGACTGTTATGTGGAAATTGAATTAGTTAAGCATTTGATTAAAACAAGTAAAATGTTAAATTGATAGCTTAATGTAGGGTGACTAGTTTAATGGTAATTGGATGATATAAAACTTGATAGGAAAGTTGTTTAATGAACAAAAGTATATAGGGTAGCAATTGGGCAGTTTTGAAATGCTTATGATGTTAGGGGACTGCTTTGTATATTGAGTTATTGTACATTGTTAGACTCAAATTGAGTATCAAGTAATGATAATTAAGCATGTTAATTTAGCAAGATTGATTGGAACTTATAAGCTTAATTGAAAAGTGTTAAGTAACTAATGAAAGAAGGGCAATTTCGAATTAAAAAGCAATAATGGAAGCTATTTGGATTGTTGAAATGATATGTGAACTAAATTATCACGGGATTGATTTTAATATATTGCTATTGCTGTATTATCTAGACAAGAAAGAGGTTGAACAAGGAGAGGATAGAAAAAAAGGGCATTGTGATTCATGATCAAGCTTAGCTTGGAGTACTTGTGAGTACGACTATGTTTAAATAGGCATAGATTGTCAAATTAGTGCAATTGCTTGATTGATTTGTAGGCGTAAACTGCCTATATATATGCTTGGGGATTGCTATTGATTATTAAGGTAAGAGTCCAAGGTATGTATGGGCTTCTGTTTATGCATTTGAAATCAAACATGGATTGATTGTTATTACGCTTAATGTGGTATCTTGTGGATGAAGTTAGAGAGCTTGAAAGGTAGTAGAATACCTTGATGACCTATTGTAGAGTGTAAGAGCCTTGATTAGTCGAGTCCTAGCTAGATTGGCATGCCAATAGGAATTTCCGAGCTCAGCCTAAATTGGACTAAGGTCCCCTGATTGGGACTAAGGTCCCTTGATTGTTACTACGGTACCCCTGAACAAATTGAAAATGACTAATGTTTCAATGGTAATATAATTACCATTGCCTGATGATATTGATTGGTTATGTATTCTAGACAACAACTAGTTAAGGCCACATTAACCAACTAAGGTTGCTTGTAATTGATTGAGAGTTAAGGAAATTGAATTGTTTAATTACTCAACTTAAATGAGTTGCTTGAAAATGTAATCTTCTTCCTAGAAGCATGCTCTAAATTTATGATTAATTAAGCTTGGAATAAGCTTCTTGTTTGATGAATAGGGAGTATGTTACTCAAATGATAAATACTAAATGGCTGGTAGTAGTCTCGAAGGAATACTGTTTCAAGATTAAATGGTTAAATTATGATTTATTATTTCAGTATTTATATACTTTAGTTGTTAAAGTTTGGAGACTAGCAACCTAATTACTCACCCTGATAATTGTGCATGAGAGATTGATTGTTGATCAAGCTTGGGGAAGTTTTTGTAATGTCACTAAAGGCAACAAAAGTATGTTTTGTTTTGTTAAGTTAAACTCCTAGAAGGTGGCACTAGTTTGGAATGTTATGTTATAATATTTTGTCTATCATAAGGGGATTGTAAATAGTAACTTATTAAAGGCTTGTATATACACATATATATATATATCTAAGTGTTTGGCCTAAAGTGCTTGTTAGTGGATGATATTGCTTAACTTGGTTTGGTTACTAGATTCGAATGACCTAGGAGATTTTAAAAGCTTGTTTTCGAATGCATGATAATGGTATGATGTGGTTTTATAATGGTTGTGTGTGATTAAAGTATGTCGAAACCTATTGAGTCAAGAATTGAAATAGGCAATGCATGTTTAGCTTACCAAATGATCATAAAAGTGGAAGTTCCTCATGTCTAGGTAAAATTTGATTAGATCACATTAGTAGGAAAGTCTTGGATCTTTGCTGTTACGAAATGATCTTAAAATGCTTAAATTGGCATGCCTTGTTTATATTGGTTCTTAATCGAGCATCATGACCCAAAATAATTGATATACTTGTGATTCACATCCTTGTTATGTATAAATTTACAATGATCACATGTCTCCTATCTCAATTATAATGATTGTAATGTGATATCTTTGATGCTTTTTTAGATTGTCTGTTTGAATGCTTGTGCTCTAAAGGTCTCTCCATGAGTCCTTTCCTTGTTCGATCTCTAACTTGTTAGACAAGTTAGATTGTCTACTCCTAGAACAATATTATCTTCTAGGCCTGGGGGTTGGGTATTACAATTTGGTAATCAGAGCTATGGTTTAGTCGATCCTAGGACTAAACCAATTTAAGTTGTGTCATCTATTGTTTAAGTGCCACATAGGAGTTGAATGGAATTACGCCTGCGACCTTGTTTGATGGAATATTTCTTAAATGCTAATTCTAGATGTCTGAAACACATCTGGCCTTGGATAGAGATAGCCCGGTTGGCTCCTCCAATGAAGGAGGAAGTGCCAAATCGGGTTAGGAGCAAGCAGACCCTCAAAAGGCTGCAGGACCACAACCTGAAGCTCCTCAAGTTAATCAAATCCAAAAAGAATGCCTTCTCAGCATGACTAAAGTGTTTAATCAACTTGTTACTAATCTGAAACAAAATGATCCTCCTGCATTCATAGTGATTCAACCTAGGACCCCAATTGATAAATTGGCTCAGCATCGAGCCTATACATTCGCAGGATCTGATGAAGAGAATTTGGAAGCAGCATAATACTGGTTGGAGACTACCATTAGAATCCTAACCAAACAACTCTAGTGTTCAGATGCACATAAATTGGAGTGTGTTGTAGCTTTATTTGCTGATGAAGACTTGAACTGGTAGGAAACTACAATACTCACTGCCCCTGAAGACTTTGTCACTTGGGAATTCTTTCTAAAAGAATTTCAGAAGAAGTATGTGAGTGAACAATACCTAGTAGAAAGAAAAAGACGTTTCTTGCATTTGAAGCAAGATGGTAGACCCATAGAGCAGTATGTTAGTGATTTCTGCAAATACTGCAAGTATGGGTCTGAATATATTAAGAAACAAGAGGATAAATGTAGAATGTTCATCAAAGGATTGAAAGATGAATTGAGCCCGATGTTTACGGCTCTTGGAATAACTGATTTTCAAGACTTGGTAAACCGAGTGATTGCTACCGAGTCTAGGATAAAAGAAGCTGATAAAAGAAGGGAGGACTTTTCTAAGAAAGACAAGAGGCCAAGGAATGATGGCAAGTCTCAATGGCCTTTCAAGAAGCCGAAAAATCAAGGAAGGGATTCCTCAAGCTATGTTGCTTCTACAAGGGGTAACTTCATCCCGAAGCCTCAAACAATAATCAAATCCTCCGCACCATCAATCTCTATCAATAGCTTAGGGAATTTTGGTAAAGATCCACAGTCTCGACATTGTAATATTTGTCAGAATTATCATTCTGGTAAGTGCAGAAAGCAGTCAAATGCATGTTTCCAGTGTGGAAGCCTAGATCATTATGTTCATGATTGTCCCCAAACCTTGGATAAATCTTTGGCTAGAGTGGCCTCCAATTCGAATCAATTTCCACCTCATAGGGGAAAAGGGCCAAAACAAACTCATTTAGGAAACTCGGGGAGAACTCGAGGCCAAGCTCCTACTACCACTCATCAAGAGTCTCGGGCCCCTGCTCGAGTGTATCACATTCAGAATCGTGATGATGAAGAGGCACATAATGTTATAGTAGGTACAGTTGAATTAAATGAAAACCCTGTTTATGCTTTAATTGATTCGAGATCCACCCATTCATTTTTCTATTCTCATTTGCTTGTGAAATTAAATCTAAAATTTGAAAATGTTAATCAAGGGCTGGTAGGTTCGAATCCTGTAGGAGGAATTATGACCATAAACCTCATTTGTAGAAACTGTTCCCTATACATCCAAAACATTCCTTTCCTTATTGATCTGTATGTGCCACCCTTTTGTGAATTTGATTTAATTCTGGATTAGATTGGTTAGGAAAACACCAGGCTTAGGTAGATTGTCAAAAACAGAGGCTTTTTCTCCGTGGCTTAGGTAAAGAATCCATCCTTTTTATTGATAAGAAACCCACCTCAATCTTTGCTGCTATGATCAAACAAGATGAATTTGATTTTGGTTTTAAATCCATTCCAACTGTATCTGAATTCCTTGATGTTTTTCCTGAGGAATTTTTGGGACTGCCACAGAGCTAGGAAGTGGAATTCAAAATTGAGACTCAATCGGGAATCAACCCTATATCCATCACCTCTTATAGAATGACTCCTATTGAACTAAAAGAGCTTCAGAACCAGTTGCAACAACTACAAGACAAATGATTCATCTGGCCAAGCTCGTCTCCTTTGAGAGCCCCGGTACTCTTTATCAAGAAGAAAGACGGATAATGAGATTGTGCATAGACTATCGGCAACTTAATCAGGTTACGATTAAGAACAAGTACCCAATTTCAAGAATTGAAGACCTGTTCGATCAATTGTAAGGTGCTTCGGTATTCTCCAAGATTGACCTTAGATCTGGATATTACCAAATGAAGGTTAAAGAATCTGACATACCTAAGACCGCTTTCAGGACTCGATATGGTCACTGCGAGTTCCTAGTGATGCCATTCGGTCTAACAAATGCCCCTGCTACGTTTATGGATCTCATGAACCGAGTTTTTAAACTCTATTTAGATAAGTTTGTCGTGGTCTTCATTGATGACATTCTTATCTACTCGAAGGATGAAGCTGAACATTCAAAACATCTTAGAATTGTGTTACAGACTCTTAGAGATAATCAACTCTATGCCAAATTCAACAAATGTGAATTTTGGTTGCCTGAAGTATCCTTTCTCGAACATGTAATTTCGGCCTCTGGAATTAAGGTCGATCCAAAAAAGATTCAATCTGTGATTGAATGGAGATCTCCGAGGAATGCTAGTGAAGTCCAAAGTTTCCTTGGCTTAGCTGGATATTATCGAAGGTTTGTTAAAGGATTTTTGATTTTGGCCACACCTCTAACTAAACTTCTTCGTAAAGATGTGCCATTCATATGGTCTGAAGAACTTCAAAGAAGCTTTGACCATTTGAAATATGTATTTACCCGAGCTCCAGTGTTAACTCAACCGAAATCAGGGAAAGAATATAGAGTGTTTAGTGATGCTTCTCACTTGGGTTTGGGATGTGTTTTAATGCAAGGAGATAAGGTGGTAGCATAGCTTCCCGACAATTAAAATCTCATGAACTGAATTATCCAACCCATGATTTAGAATTTTCTGCAGTAATCTTTGCCCTAAAGATATGGAGACACTATTTGTATGGAAAAAATGCTACCTATACACTGATCACAAAAGCTTGAAATACCTCCTTACTCAAAAGGAACTCAATCTTATACAAAGACGTTGGATCGAGTTACTTAAAGACTATGATTTAATCATAGATTACCACCCGGGGAAGGCCAATGTTGTGGCCAATGCACTCAGTCGCCAACATACCTATGGTTAGTATTCGATTAAAGAAAACCTTCCTTTATTCGTATCTGAAATTTGTATTGATATCATCTAAAATATTTCTTTACAACTTATTGTAGCCTCATTCTCCATTAATGCTTGCCTTCGAATTAGTAGGAAGCAGGGGATCTTGGCTTCTATTCGAATTCACTCTGAGATAATATAAAAAATTAGACTGTTGCAACAGTTATATCTTGAATTACAAGGAATTAAGTTTAAACTTGATGAATGTGCCGAATCAGACTTTGTTCTTAAGGAATATGGATTACTCTTTTTTTGAAATAGGGTGTGCGTCCCCAATGATTCAAATTTAAGAAGGGAAATTCTACAAGAAGCCCACAATAGTTCCCTCTCAATACATCCCAGATCATTGAAGATGTATAAAGATTTGAAGAGTCTCTACTGGTGGCCTAGGATGAATTTTGCTATAACAGATTTTGTATCCAAATTTTTGGTATGCCAGAAAGTAAAGGCAGAACATCAGGTTCCTTTGGGATTTTTACAACCTATTGAAATTCCACAATGGAAATGAGAGCAAATAACAATGGACTTTGTTAGTGGATTGCCTTCATCACCAAAGAAGAATGACGCAATTTGGGTAATTATGGATAGGTTCTCAAAATTGGCTCATTTTTTTGTTCGAATGAGCATGAGCCTGGACCAGCTAACAGAACTTTACCTTCGAGAAATTATAAGGTTGCATGGCATTCTTACTTCGATAATTTCTGACCGGGACTCTAGATTTACTTCTAGATTATGGAAATCTCTACAGAAAGCTCTTGGAACTAAAATCAAACTCAGTACAGCCTTCCACCCCCGTCAGATGGTCAATCTAAAATAATTATACAAGTGTTAGAAGACATGTTACGAGCCTGTATAATCGATTTTGGGAAGAATTGGGAGAAAGCTTTACCCTTAGCGGAATTTTCATACAATAATAGTTACCAATCTTCCATTCAAATGGCTCCATTTGAAGCCATTTATGGAAGAAAATGCAAGACTCCTCTATGCTGGTCAAAATTGGGAGAGAACAAAGCTTTGGGACCCCAATTACTTTGAGAAATAGAAGATCAAGTCCAAATCATTTGCAATCGGTTGAAAGAAGCCTTCGATCGACAGAAAGCTTATGCAGATCGTAAAAGAAGAGACATTCATCATAATGTGGGAGATAGAGTGTTTCTTAAGGTATCTCCATGGAAAATGGTGTTTAGATTCAGAAAAAGGGGAAAACTCAGTCCTCGGTTTATAAGACCTTTCGAGATAATAGAAAGAATTGGTCTAGTTGCCTATCGATTAGCTCTACCACAAGAATTCAGTAAAATGCATAATGTGTTTCATGTATCAATGCTACGTAGCTATCGATCTGTTCCTTCTCCCATTCTTGAGCCGGGTGAAGCTGAATTGAATAAGGATTTATCCTATGAAGAAGAACCAATCCAAATTCTTGATCGTGAGGATAGAAGGCTACGAAAAAAAACAATCTCCCTTGTCAAAGTCTTGTAGAGGAATCATGAGAGTAAATAAGCTACTTGGGAGCCTGAATCTACCATGAGAGAACAATATCCACAACTATTTTTCTTCAGGTAAATTCGAGGACAAATTTTTTATGGGGGAGGGATTTGTAACATCCTAAATTTTGATATAGGAGAAAGCCATGTAATGATTCTTAAGGAATTGAAATAAGTGACTATAATTGAAAGTGTTCTGGACCTATTTGAAACTTAAGCAAACTAGGAGTTAAAGCCGAAATGACCAAATGGATTAATTGGCAACATTTGTGGATTACATGGTAATTTATAATTAATAAGGAGATGGATGAAGTGGCCTTTTAGAAGTCAAGGCACGTGTGTATGGAAGGGTATGATGGAACAAACAAAGCATCATCCCCTTCTTTATTCTTCTCTTTAGAACCGAAAGATAGAGAGGTAGAGAGCGAAGATGAGAAATCATCCATGGTGATATTTTGCTAAAAAATATTGGTGAATTGGTGTTTAAATTAGACTTGCATGATTAAAGAATGTAAGTTTCTCTTTTAATTCTCTATAAGTTACGAATAGCTATGTGGTTGTTGTAGTTGAATTAATGTTTGCTTGATTTTAGTTCTTGCTTGATTGAAAGAATTAGCTTGATCATAGTTTAGTATAGGTTTGGGAAGTTATTGATTTAAACATGATGTAGAAATCATATGTGATTGCAATGTCAAAATTGAATTGTTCGAATGATGCTCCATGATAGAAATTTAGGCAGTGAATTAGTATGAATTGAATTAAGGTTTGAACCAAGTTTTAAAGGCTATTTGTTCGGGTATAACATGGAATGAAACTGTTTTAATACTCGGTGTGATTTGGATTGTTTAATCTCCAAATGGGTGACTAAAATTTGATTTAATAAATTATAATTCTATAGTGAAATATTAATAAAATAGGGGAAGGGTTTAGAGTGAGTTTAGATGGTTGTTCAGGTGAATTGGAATGAGTACGAAACTGCCCTGTATTAAGCAGAATCTTATGGGACTGTTCTGTGGAAATTGAATTAGTTAAGCATTTGATTAAAACAAGTAAAATGTTAAATTTATAGCTTAATGTAGGGTGACTAGTTTAATGGTAATTGGATGATATAAAACTTGATAGGAAAGTTGTTTAATGAACAAAAGTATATAGGGTAGTAGTTGGGCAATTTCGAAATGCTTATGATGTCAGGGGACTGCTTTGTATATTGAGTTATTGTACATTGTTAGACTCAAATTGAGTATCAAGTAATGATAATTAAGCATGTTAATTTAGCAAGATTGATTGGAACTTATAAGCTTAATTGAAAAGTGTTAAGTAACTAATGAAAGAAGGGCAATTTCGAATTAAAAAGCAATAATGGAAGCTGTTTGGATTGTTAAAATGATATGTGAACTAAATTTTCAAGGGATTGATTTTAATATATTGCTATTGCTGTATTATCTATACAAGAAAGAGTTTGAACAAGGAAAGGATAGACAAAAGGGCATTGTGATTCATGATCAAACTTAGCTTGGAGTACTTGTAAGTATGACTATGTTTAAATAGGCATAGATTGTCAAATTATGCAATTGCTTGATTGATTTGTGAGGCGTAAACTGCCTATATATATGATTGGGGATTGCTATTGCTTATTTAGGTAAGAGTCCAACGTATGTATGGACTTCTGTTTATGCATTTCAAATCAAACATGGATTGATTGTTATTACGCTTAATGTGGTATCTTGTGGATGAAGTTAGAGAGCCTGAAAGGTAATAGAATACCTTGATGACTTATTGTAGAGTGTAAGAGCCTTGATTAGTTGAGTCCTAGCTAGATTGGCATGCCAATAGGAATTTCTGAGCTCAGTCTGAACTAGACTAAGGTCCCCTGATTGGCACTAAGGTACCCCTGAACAAATTGAGAATGACTAATGTTTCAATGGTAATAGAATTACCATTGCCTGATGATATTGATTGATTATGTATTCTAGGCAACAACTAGTCAAGGCCATATTATCCAACTAAGGTTGCTTGTAATTGATTGAGAGTTAAGGAAATTAAATTGTTTAATTACTCAACTTAAATGAGTTTCTTGAAAATGTAATCTTCTTCCTAGAAGCCTGTTATAAATTTATGATTAATTAAGCTTGAATAAGCTTCTTGTTTGACGAATAGGGAGTATGTTACTCAAATGATAAATGCCAAATGATTGGTAGTAGTCTCGAATCAATACTATTTCAAGATTAAATGGTTAAATTATGATTTATTATTTCAGTATTTATATACTTTAGTTGTTAAAGTTTCGAGACTAGCAACCTAATTACTCACCCTGATAATTGTACAGGAGAGATTGATTGTTGATCAAGCTTGGGGAAGTTTTTTCAAGGTCACTAAAGGCAACAAAAGTATGTTTTGTTTTGTTAAGTTAAACTCCTAGAAGGTGGCACTAGTTTGGAATGTTATGTTATAATATTTTGTCTATCATAAGGGGATTGTACATAGTAACTTATTAAAGGCTTGTATATATATATATATATATATCTAAGTGTTTGGCCTAAGGTGCTTGTTAGTGGATGATATTGCTTAACTTGGTTTGGTCACTAGATTCGAATGACCTAGGTGATCTTAAAAGCTTGTTTTCGAATGTATGATAATGGTATGATGTGGTTTTATAATGGTTGTGTGTGATTAAAGTTTGTCAAAATCTATTGAGTTAAGAATTGAAATAAGCAATACATATTTAGTTTATCAAATGATCATAAAATTGGAAGTTCCTCATGTCCAAGTAAAATTTGATTAGATCACATTATTAGGAAAGTCTTGGATCTTTGCTGCTACGAAATGATCTTAAAATGCTTAAATTGGCATGCCTTGTTTATATTGGTTCTTAATCGAGTATCATGACCCAAAATAATTGATATACTTGTGATTCACATCCTTGTTATGTATAAATTTGCAATGATCACATGTCTCCTATCTCAATTCTAATGACTGTAATGTGATATCTTTGATGTTTTTTTAGATTGTCTGTTCGAATGCTTGTGCTCTAAAGGTCTCTCCATGAGTCCTTTCCTTGTTCAGTCTCTAACTTGTTAGACAAGTTAGATTGTCTATTCCTAGAACAATATTATCTTCTAGGCCTGGGGGTTGGGTATTACAGTTGTGTACATCGCTTTTCGGAGGCTCGATTCGTGTTGGCGAGCAAAGCAAAGTGATTCGGTGAGTGTGTAAATGCATAAAGCCCTTTAAAGGTTTGATTGGTGGATCATGGGGGTTTAGTTATAGCATTAAAAGCTTAACTAAACTCAAGCATATGTTTTCGCTAATTCACTTTTGTATATCGACTTGATATGAGCTTGGGGATTTCATGTTTTGGTTTTAAACATGATTTGATATACTTACTGTAAATGCATTGTTTTGGATTAATATGAAATGTTTAACAAAGTAAATGAATGCCTTTGAGCATTGAGATTTTGCAACACCCCAAAAATAGGGCTAGATGTTGTGAAATTTGATCGGGTTGGGTTTAACTCGGTCGAACCAGATTAACCGGTTAAATGAGGTTCGGGGAAATTAATATTTTTAATTAATACGAATTGAGGAGATAAAGGTTGGTTTGATTTACCAAAATAAATGTCTAAGTATATTATGGAGTGTTTTGGTAAGTAATTTGGGAGTTAACTAAATTGTTTTAAGTGACATTTTGGTTTAGTGACTAAATTGTAAAGGTTGCAAAACTATTTTAAATGACTATTTTGTAAACAGGCTAATATTAAGAATCCTAAGAGAGCTATTATTTTAAAATGTTTTAATCAGAAAATGACCACCTTAATTGAGTAAGGAATTGACGGTTAATTGGTTTCTAAATCATTTTCCTATTCTTTCTAATTCCCCCCCATTTTCTCTCATTATTTTTCCTCACTTTCTATTCCAATCTCCAACCATGATTCTCCAAAACTATTTACTGATTTTCTATGGAGAAATCATCATTTGATTCTAATTTTGATTTGTAACACTCCTTACCTGGTTTAGGAGTAAACCGAACCAAGAAGTGTTACCAATCATACATGGAAAAGCTTACATACTTGTAAGCCCTTAGATCGAACACTAAGGGTAGATAAGAGGAACAAGAACATACAAAACTTTTGATCTTTTATCCGAAATTCTTATCTTATAATTTAGATATCATTTATTTAATCAAGCACCTAACTTACAAGGGCTATGATTTGATTTAAGGCATTTCAGTTCAAATACATTTTGAGATTTTACCTTCTAAAATAATATTTATCCATTTATAAGTCACTTTAAGCTCAAAACTATATCATATTCTCTAATAAACCTTAACAACAATCTTCAAACCAAAGGATTGAAGAACTCAAATAAGATTAGAGTAGAGAGGTCTCAGTTACCTTCCTAGAGTAACTATAATGCAAGAATTAACTTAAGACTAATATTTGAATGCATGATATTTCGAAACCAAGACTTACAAGAGTATAATACTAACTCTAAATCTAAGCAGGGTATTAAGTCCATAGTCTAACATTTTTAATCATTTCAGGAAACTTTCTTATTTTAAGAACATTCACCTAATGTATTTTAACTTTCATACATCCATGATCGTTCTAGTACCCCTATCAAAACGTCCAAAATCATCCATCAATCATAATCAAATGCTAGTTATAATAAGGACCCATTACAAGTTATAATACTTATAATCTTACATTCACATGACAAATCCTTGCCTAAATGCATTATGTACAAACAAATCATTGTGCCACCTATCTAGGAGTTCTTAAGCTAAAGACTACAAACATAATCTTTTGGCTTGTGATTTGATCTGAGCTCATAAGATAACCACAAATAGAACTTCACCCTGAAATATAATGAAAGGATAGAATAAGTATACACTTAGTGAGGTAGTGTAAAGATAACTAAAAGCATGTATGAAGAAACAATTCATAAATTTGCATATCTATCCTTTCATATAAAGATCCATCAAAGTCATACAAGGTTCCAATGGTTAATTAGATAACGTGCAACTATTCTCACAATATTCGAACATAGCATCACATCTTTAGTTAAGAAGTATAAGTATCATGTAGATAAATCTTACTTGTCATGCAAGTATCAAAGTAGTTTGTTAACTTAGAATGTCAATTACATTATTTTAAGTTATCATAACCTTGGTAATCAAGTAGCCTAAGTACACGAATCCCCAACCAACTGTCGCCAAAATAAAGTACTCAAAGTATCGGTCAATCCCTCCTATTGTCGCCAAATGACCAACACATATCCCTCCTACTGTTTACTCATAAGGATTGTAGTCCATGGACCATAGTCTTCCCCAAACACGAGCTCTATGGACTCTATGACATGCCAACTATACCTATGACTGGCTCGAAACCAAGGCCTTTTAATTTAATCATATCATATCAGAATCGAAAATGAGCATAACTCTATTTTCAGATAATCAAATGAGCATGGCTTATTGTTTATCATATCAAGCACATAAACATGTATAATTCTCCATACTAACATATAATTTAATCAAGCATTGTATATCATAGGGTACTTAACAATTAGGTTCTTACCTCAAATCCAAGCTTAGTTATAATCACAACTTAGCTTAATAATAAAGGCAAAGTAATTTAGAACAATTAAGGATGCTCAGGAAGGTTTCAAGCCTATCCTGAGACTTTAAACTACACTCACAATTATTCCAAGCTAAGTTTGATCCCGAATCACTACCCCTAATTACTTTTCTATAGCTTTACCTGCTTTGGATCTTGCTTCTTCCACTATCTCTTGGTCTAAGCACAACAATAATACAACATGCATCAAAATTCATTTCCATCTTGATACTACAATGTTATGCATATTCTTTATAAATGAGCTTTTATACATTTCATATTTACTTGCTTACTCAGTCCCAAAACAACCCTTAAACAAGCACAAGACAGCTCTTAACCAAATTGCAACACAACCACTTACTTTAGTTGTAAAACAATCCACTATAAATACAAAATAGCCCTATTTAATGCAAAATAGTCCCCAAATTTTCAGTTTATAAAATAGTCCATTTTGGTTATAAAACAACCCATTTTTGAGTTGTAAAATAGTTCCTAGATTTGCAAAACAACCCCATATTTTTGCTCAATCAAAACAGTTTCAAATCCATTCTCCCATGTCTAAAACAATCCTAATTAGTATATCAACCATTCCACACATTGCATTCATGATTCAATTCTTCTTATATCACTAAAATAGTCCTTAAATTAATAAACACGGTTCACAACATCTAGAATTCAATTCTATCAAGCGAGATGACCAATTTCAGTATTCAAGCACACCTACATAGTCACACATGATTCAATTGAACATTCAACTTTCATAACAAATTTTCAGGGCTCAATAACAAGCAATCAACAGCTTAGCTATGTTACAATATCACCAAGTCAAGGCAATTCATCATGTATATCACTCGAATGACATTATCACACTAGGAATACATATTTAAAATTCACAAAACATTGTACAAACATTCTAGTAAGATGTATGCATGGCTTAATCTCAATGAATGAATTATTCAAAGGTTCTAGAGAAGGTTCATATCATGAATTTGTTTCTCTATCAACTGTTAACACAAAGCTCATGAGAGATTCATAATCAATTCTTAAATTGAACTCTAATTCAAAAGAAAGAAAAAGAGTGCTTACCTTCTTCCTTAAGTTACCCAATCAGAGATTCAAAGACCTTGGATTAACCAAGCTTGTATCCTTAATTTTCCATGGCTAAAACTATAGCTTTCTCTCTCACTTTGGGGTTTCGGCTTTTGGGGGAGGAAGATGAAATGTTGGATATCCCCTCCTAAGGCCAAGACCCCCTAACACATGCCTTCCCCCACATTAGACAAGAGTACTAGCCCTTAAATTTCTCTTTGTTTAGCATGCAATCCTCCATTTAATAATATGATGTGGTTCAGTCCTTTTTAAGGTTGGCTATACACATTTTCTTTATTTCAAAATGGTTCTAATTCACTTAATTGATCAATTAAGTGACACATTGAAACAATTTGTTTAGCAATCGAATTAATAGTATACTTCTAAGCCAAGCTTGGGGTATTACACAATTTCTCATAAAACCTCACAAGAATTTCTCAAGATTTCATCATTTTCAAAAGTTTGATTTCAAGGAAAATCTTTCGTCAATTTTGGTAGAAGATTCTTCAAAAGTGAATTTTGTTTTCCTCTCTTAAACTATAGTTCTCTATTGACTTTCCCTAGTAGTTGGATGATATTGGATTGATTTTAACTTAGTTTTGCAATTGATTTCAAGAATTGAGTTATTTGTGAGGATTTTGATGATTTACTTAAAGATTTGTTTAATTTGATGAAACCTGGATATTTTGATTGCTTAAATTCATGTTTTGATAAGGTATCATATTGTGAAATGGTAATATTGAAATGAATCCCGAAACTATTTGATTTAGTTAGCTTTTAGATGAGTTTTTGGTGGTTTTTGGGGTTGTTATGAGTGTTCTTGAGTTGCTGGAGATGTAAGGGGGTGTAGGTGGTGTTTTTGGTTGTGTTTTGATGTGGATTGAGTGTTAGAATTGTTGGTTTATGGTTAGGTGTTGGTCGAACGAAGATTGATGTTAATTTTGGTAGTTTCGGCTAATTTTTGGAAGGTTTTGTTAAGGATGCGGGGGAATGTTGTTTGGCAGTGTTTAGAATGCATAATGATGCATTTTCCCTCTGGTTTAATGTGATTAAAACGTGGGATGATCAACGCGAGGTTGCCTAGTAGAATAGGTTACTTTTTGGAGGCTCAATTCGCGTTGGCGAGTGTAGCGAAGTGCATCGGTGAGTGTATCAACGTGTTAAAGCTCTTTAAAGGTTTGATTGAAGGATCATGGGGTTTTAGTTATAGCCTAAAAAGCTTAACTAAGCTCAAGAATAATTTTTCCCTATTTCGCTTGGTTATTGGTTTTGATATGAGCTTGCGGGTTTATGTTTTAGTTTTGAACATGATTTGGTTTACTTACTGTAATGCATCATTTTGGATTAATACAATGTTTATTAAATTATATGGATTCTATGAGCATTCAGATTTATTCCTAGAAGGAATGTGTTGTTGCCTTTGGCAATGTGGTTTTGCATATGAAACGATTTTGTGAAACGCGTTGGAAAACAGTAAGTAAATGTATTTGAAAATGATATATTGGATATGTGACATAATGAGAAACTATTGGATATAGTTGGCATGACATAGGGTTTAAAGTGCAGTATACTAGAAAGTCAATCGCACCACGACCCTTGAGGAAAAATAGTTTAACTAGGCTACTCGGACTGTTGGGTTATCACTTGGGGTATGCGGTTTAACTAAGCAGCCCAAGTTGATGGTATCTTGCGGTTTAACTAGGCAAGGTATGAGATTAGGTGGAGATGGGACCACCGGGAAATCTATGCATCCGATGTGTAAGCATAACATTCTATTCTCTTGAATTTGTGGATAGAGGTGAGACTATTCAGGTCACTATAAATGCCAATATATGAGATTTATGTGATACATGAAACTATGAGACACATGAAATGGTTTATGATGCATATGGTTGTTATGCATGATTTTTTTTGAAAACAAATGAGAAAAATTCTTTGGTCTATCTAAGAATATTTTATACTTTATATGATTTAGAGGTTTCAAATGTACTTCATATTGTGTTTACATTTTTGAGAGCATCCTCACTAAGAATGTGTGCTTACACTCTCTATTTCCATTGATGTAGAGCATTAGAGTTGTAGGGTAGTGTTATCTCAACAACGAAGGTCCAAGAACAAGACATTTACTAGAGTATGCAAATCTAGTTTTAAATCGATTAATAAGGTAATGCGTTACCACGTTTTTGGGGGATTTGTAATCAGGATTTTGTGGTGTTGTGGAGGTTTATATGTTGCGGTTTGATGGCCTTTATGTTGATGGATTTGATGCATGAGTGATCTTGACATCTTTTATGGGTTTATGCTTTATGACTATCATAGTATGCATATAGATTGGAAATGGTTATGATTGTGCTTTTATGGTTCTAGCATGTCTAAAATTTTGGTTTAAGTCCATTGATGTGATGCCTATGCTGAAATGTACCTTGAGTTCCTTTTTGATTGTTGAGTTGAATGGTTTTAGGGAGCATGCCTCTAGTATAGCGATTTGATGCAGTTCCCCATTTAATGTTCTTGTTTCCTTGAGCTTAAGGCTTGTCTTAGTCCTTGGTTTAGTGGTGAATATGTATATGTTTGCATTAGGCATGTATGTGTTGCCCATGGGTTGAAAGACCAGAAAAGTTGGACATTTCAGGTCTAGGCATACCGATACGGAGACCATCGTATTGGTACGGGTAAGTGATATTTTGGCCAGGGTTTTGATACCCGAAAGAGTGTATCGGTACGAGTTTTAGCTATTAAAATTGAAGTTTTTTCAAAATGAGCACGTGTACTGATATGCGAAGAGCTATACCGGTATGACCCCTTTGTTATGCATACTAGTACCGGTGCGGTTGCCCATGTACCGGTACCGATGGCCATTTTTGGCAGTTGATGTGTCTTTATGGTTTTAGATTCTTTCATTTTGATCTCTAATTGTTATTATGCAATTGAATGAGTTTGGTTGACCGTGTAGGGTTGTAATTTAACGAGTAAGCACGTAACTCGACTAATTGCGGATTGGTAACTTCGAATTTAACTAAGTCCTTGTAATTTTCCGAATTTGTAATTTGGCTCCTAAATTGCAAATACGCGCATTTGGATGTCAATTTGACACCTGATTCAGTTGAGGTTTCACCCGTTGCCTGCATGGGTACCTTAGGTCATAATATTGCATCTAGACAAGACAAAAATGGACCTAATCTTAGTTAGTTGTTTCAAGTTTATTTTTACAAACCCCAATGTAGCTTACTTAGTTCAGTCTCGCGTCTAGGCCGGGTCGAGGGGTTACAGATTTGTTTCGGGAAGGAATATGTTGTTGCCCTTGAAAATGTGGTTTTGTATATGAAACGGTTTGTGAAATGCATTGTAAAATAGTAAGTAATTGTATTTGAAAATGATATATTGGCTAAGTGACGTAGTGAGAAAGTATCAGATATAGTTGACAAGCCATAGGATTAAGGTGCACAATAAAATTTAAATTCGATCGCTCTGAGCCTCTTGAGGTATAGCGGTGAGGCTACTCAGGCTGATCGTATTCCTCAGTTCTTATATTAGGGGTAAGCCTATTATTGTGTGATAGAGGTGAGCCTATCATGACGGGGTAGGAGTGAGCCTGTTCCCAGCCAAAGTGAGAGTTGGTGGAGGTGAGACCACCATGAGAAATCTGTGTATCCGATGTGGTTATTTAACATTCAATTAGAATGTGTGGATAGAGGTGAGACTATCTGGGGTCACTATAATTGCCAATATATGTAATATATGGGATATATGAGATTTATAAAAAGGTTTTGATGCATATGGTTGTTATGCATTATTGTGGAAACAAATGAGAAAATGCTTTGGTTGATTAAGCATGTTTTGTATACAAAGTGATTTGTGGTTTTCAAATAGTTTTGAGATGCATCAATGTTTTATTTAAGAGCATCCTCACCAAGAATGTGTGCTTATGCTCTCTTTTTGCCATAGATACAGAGCAATAGAGTTGATGGGCAACATTATCTTGGCAAGGAAGGTCCAAGAACAAGACATTCACTTGAGTATGGAAAACTAGTTTTAATCCGGTTAATAAGGCAATGTGTTACCATGTTTTGGGGGAGTTGTAATCTGGATTTTATGGTGTTGTAGAGGTTTATATGCTGTGGTTTGATGGCCTTTATGTTGATGGATTTGATGCATTATTTATGATGACATGCTTATATGAGTTTATGCTTTACGACTACCTTAGTATGCATATAGGCTGGAAATGCTTATGCTTATGCTTTTGTGGTTCAAGCATGTTTAAAATGATGCTAAGGGTCTATTGGTGTGATGCCTATGTTGAAAGATGCCATGAGTTTCTTTTTGGATATTGAGTTGGGTGAAAATCGGAAGCATGCCTCTAGTTTTTTTGTGATGATGTGATTTGCCAATAGATATTCATGTTCCAAAGGCTTTTATGTTGGTTTAATCTTTGGACTACTGGTGTGTATAATTATGTTTGAGTACCAAATGGATGAAAAACCAGTAAAATTAGACATTATAGGTCCAGGGTACCGATATGCAAGCTATCATATTGGTACAGGTAAGTGATATTTTGGCTAGAGTTTCGGTACAGTAAGGAGCATATTGGTATGAGCATGTGGAAATTGGTTGGGGTATCGATACACGAGAAAGCGTATCAGTACGAGTTTTAGCCACTGGGATTAGAGTTTTAGCACGATAAGCCCGAGTATCGATACACAAAGAGCTGTGCCTATATAATCCATTGATATGTAGCTCCGTGTCGGTACTGTTGCCCGCATACCGATACCGATGGCCATTTTTGGTAGTTGACGGGTCTTTAAGGTTTTAGATTCTTCCTTTTACTCCCCGTTCTTGTGTATACAATTGTATTAGTTTGGATGGTCGCTTTGAGCTAGAATTTGGTAAGTATGCATGAAATCTGACTAATTGAGGATTGGTAACTTTGATTCTAAGTAAGTCATCGTAATTAAATAGATTTTCAATTTGGTCCCTAAATTGCAAACACGCGCAATTGGATGTCAAATTGACGCCCGATTCGGTTTAGATTTCACCCGATGCTAGCATGCACACCTTAGGTTATAATTTTGCATCTAGATAAGATAAAAGAAAAAAAATGGACCTAATCTTAGTTAATCATTTTGGGTTTGTTTTGGCAAACCCAATATAACTCGCTCAGTTCAGTCTAACGTCTAGGCTAGGTCGAGAGGGTTACATTTGGTATTAGAGCTAAGTTTGCTATTGTTGGGTGTTATTGTTGATTGTTTATTTAATGTTTTGATGGTTACATGCATGTTTAGGAGTGATGATAAAGATATTTGTTGTATTGGGGGTATAAATGGGAACGCATTGCCTATTACCATGGTTTTAAATTGATTTTAAGGTTATCTTGGATCCTTCGCAGTATGCTAGCTTGACTTTATTGTGCTGTGATGTATGACATAGGCTATTGTAAGTCTATAACGTTAGACTCGATCTGTTATGAATAATGCTAGAGATGGGCTGAATGTCAGGGATGGATTGGTTCCTTGCAATCCTTTACCTCCTTCTCCACCTATCCCTCATGTTGGTGCTGGGGTTGGGGGCGTACCTTTGGATTCGTAGGGGCCAGTTTTTGGTGATATGACTCTGTTGATTCAAGCGATGACTGGAGCTTTTCATTCAGCAATAGATGGGGTGCATGTGCAAGCACCGGGGCCTATTGTGGCGGTTAACCATGGGTTGCCATTAGAGCGTCTTCGTAGCTTGGGAGGGGTGGAATTTATAGGATTAAATCTTGAGGCGGCTGAGGAGTGGATGGAGAGTACTATTCGTATTTTGGGTCAGATGGAATGTAATGATGTTCGTAAGCTAGGTTGTACCATATCTTTGTTGCTTGGTGATGCTTATTATTGGTGGGTAACCACGGTTGCAGGAGTTCTAGAAGCTGATATGATTTGGGAGTTCTTTTGGAGAGCTTTCAAAAGGAAGTACCTTGGTCCCTAGTATCAAGATGCCAGAAAGCGGGAGTTTATGTTATTAGTACAAGGTGTCCTGACAGTGGCTAAGTATGAGGTGAAGTTTGTTTGCTTGAGCCAGTATGCTCCTGAGCTAGTGCTTGACGATCACTATAGATGTGATCGGTTCCTTTATAGTCTTGTTAAGGACATCAATACGTATTTGTTGGCCACAGATTACACAGATTTAGATGTGTTGGTCAATAGGGCTAAGGATATTAAGCAATCCTTATGTGTTTCAAAACAAGCTATGAATGTGAGCTCGAATAAGAGAGCGGTTGACTCTAGTTATTTTGGGAGGCAGAACAAGAGGCCGTGTGATAAGGGATATAAGTCAGATCATAAGCACAGTTGTAGTGGTGACCGTAACTAGGGTGTACGTGTTGCTACCGAGTGTAAGCGTTGTGGAAGATGCCATGTAGGTGAATGTTGGGGAGCAATTGGATCTTGTTGGGAGTGTGAGTCACCTAATCATCTGAAGCGTAATTGTTTACGTGTTGCGAGGGATGCACTGGTATAGGCTGTTATCGCACTTGCTAGAGGCCGAGGCCGTGGCAGGGGTAATTTTCAGAGGGATGAGGATGGTCAAAGGACTGTGGCTCATATAGTTGTTGTACAACCGAAGAATGGTGGGCCGGTTCGGATCTATGCTCACCGGGAGGGTCGTAATGACACCAATGTGATTGCATGTACTTTCACCTTGCAGTCTTTGTCATTATTTTCCTTAATTGATTTGGGGTCCACTCATTCATACATTTTAAACAAGCATGCACATTTGTTAGATGTACTTGTTGAGATCTTGAATGTTGGTATGTTAGTAATTAGTTTGGGGTGCACTTATTTTAAGCGAGCATGTGCATTTGTTGTACTTTTACCTTGTAGTCTTTATCATTATTTTCCTTAATTGATTCGGGGTCCACTTATTCATACATTTTAAGTGAGCATGCACATTTGTTAGACGTACCTGTTGAGATCTTGAATGTTGGTATGTTAGTAACTAGTTCCTTTGGTGAGACGGTTACAATTAGAAGGTTGTATAGGAGATGCCCTTTAGTTGTTCAAGGTCATGAGTTTGTCGCGCTTGATAGAGTTGCCATTTTACGGTTTTGATGTATTTTGGGTATAGGTTGGTTTAATGAGCATAAAGTAGTTGTGGACTGTAAATCTTAAAGGATTTCTTTGAGGCTTACTGACTATTACGAGGTTTTGGTGGTTGGAGAGAATGTAAATTTCTTGTCTAACATCGTTCCAGCTACTCAAGCTAAGAAGATGATGCAAGACAGTTAAAAACATAAAGGATTTCTTTGAGGCTTGCTGACGGTTACGAGGTTTTGGTGGTTGTGGTCTACAATGATGTGTCTTATGTTGGTTTGGGTTGTGTGTTGATGCAAGATGGTAAGGTTGTGGCTTATGCATCAAGACAATTGAAGGTTCATGATCGCAATTACTCGACTCACGATCTAGAACTTGCGGCGGTTATGTTTACTTTGAAAAATTTGGAGACATTATCTTTATGGTGAGAATTGTATTGTTTACACAAATCATAAGAGTTTGAAGTATTTAACGTAGCAAAAAGGAGTTGAATCTTAGGCAACGAAGGTGGATTAAGTTGCTTAAGGATTACGATTTGTCGATCGAGTATCATCCCGAGAAAGCTAACGTGGTAGTAGACACGTTGAGCCGTGAGGTTGCTATTGAGGTTGGGGATATGTTTGCAAGGTTAAGTGTGACATGGGAAGGTAGCTTATAGGCTGAATTGCAAGTTAAGCTCACGTTGTCTCAAATGATTAAAGCAAGGAAACCATTTGATAATTCTTTGGTTCCTCATGTTAAGGATATTTCAGAAGGTAATCCAGTGGATTTTCATTTTGATGGTTATGAGGTTTTGTGCTTTAAAGGTCGAATAGTTGTGCTGGAAGATTCGGAGATGAGGCGCACTATTTTGAATGAGGCTCATTCAAGTCCTTTTGCTATGCATCCTAGTGGTACAAAGATGTATCAAGATTTGAAGGATTTGTATTATTGGGTTGGCTTGAAGAAGGATGTGGGTGAGTTTGTTTCTCATTGTATGGTGTGTTAGTGGGTTATGGCTGGACATCAGTTTTCTTCTGGGTTGTTGCAACCTGTTTAGATTCTGGAATGGAAATGGGAAAGGATCACCATGGATTTTGTGATGGGTTTGCCTTTGACACCGTCTAAAAAGGATTCGATATGGGTGATTGTTGATCGTTTTACGAAGTGTGCATATTTTTTTGTTGTGCATACAACGTTTACATTTGATAGGTTGGCAGATATGTATATTGTTGAGATTATAAGGTTGCACGAAGTTCCTAAGTCGATTATATCAAATAGGGATCCGCATTTTACATTAGGGTTTTGGGGAATTCTATAGATAGCTTTGGGTAATCTTAGTACGTCTTATCATCCTCAGACGGATGGGCAGTTTGAACATGTTATTTAGATATTAGAGGATATGTTGAGGTGTTGTATAATTGAGTTTCAAGGGACTTGGGAAAAACAACTACCATTGGTGGAGTTTGCTTACAATAATAGCTTTCATTCAAGCATTTAGATGGCTCCCTATGAGGCTCTTTATGTTCATAGGTGTCGTACACCTCTTTATTGAGCAGAAACAGGCGAGAAGCATGTTACGGGGCCCGATTTTCTTAAAGGTATGAATGAGAAAGTGAAACTCATTTGTGAGAGGCTTAAGGCGGCTTCAAGTTGGCAAAAGTCTTATGTGGATTTGAAGCGAAAAGACGTTGAATACAAATTGGGTGATAAAGTGTTTTTTGAAGGTTTCGCCTTGGAAGAAAGTGATGAGGTTTGGGAGTAAGGGTAAGCTTAGCCCTAGGTTCATTGGACCTTATGAGGTGATTGAGCGTGTTGGTCTGGTTGCTTAGAGATTGAGGTTACCGGCTGAGCTTGAAAAGATACATGATGTTTTCCATGTATCGATGCTTCGAAGATATAGATCGGATCCGTCGCATGTTGTGCCTATTAAGGAGATAGAGTTATGTCTAGA
The DNA here is from genome assembly GCA_019671005.1 of Hibiscus mutabilis. NCBI lineage: Eukaryota > Viridiplantae > Streptophyta > Magnoliopsida > Malvales > Malvaceae > Hibiscus > Hibiscus mutabilis. Next base: position 25,371,119 of record CM033716.1, read on the forward strand.
GTTGTCTTATGATGAGGAGCCTATAAAGGCGTTGGATTTGAGCACTAAGGTTCTTCGTAGGAAGACCATAGAGTTGGTCAAGGTTTTGTGGCGACATCGCGGAGTCGAGGAGGCCACATGAGAGACAAATGAGGACATGAAGAAACAATTCCCTCACCTCTTTCCTTCAGGTAAATTTTGGGGACAAAATTTCTTAAGAGGGGGAGAGTTGTAACACCCTAAAAGTAGGGCTACATGTTTAGAGGTATGATCGGGTTGGGTTCAACTCGGTCGAATAAGATTAACCGGTTGTAATACCCCAAACCCGATCTAGAAGTATGATATTAAATTGAATATTAATAAATTTGTTTAGCTTGCTTTTTGATGAAGTTACAATTATAATTAAGTAACCACAGGACTGAATTAAGGATAATGGAAAAGAGAGTGGCTAATTATTAAAAGGACTAAATAAAAAATCTTATGAAACACAAGGATTGCATGCAAAGATAGATTATTGTATGGGGAGGTGAACACCTGTCACAAGTTGTGAACCCATGTGTAAAAAGAAGACACGGGTTTGGAGAGGAAGAAAGACATTGTAATCTTCCTCCCCAACATCCCGAATCACCATGAATGAAAGGAGAGAGGAAGCTAGCAATTTGGGTGTTGGTTAGTTCAAGAATTTTCTTGGATCAAGCTTCATTTGTAGACCTATTCAAGGACATATTTCGAAGGCCTAGAAGTTGGGTAAGAAATCCTTTATTCATTCTTGAAATTGAATTGTGGATTGAAAATCTAGCTACATGTGTGCTTCATGAACTTTGATTTTGTTAAAGGAACTTGAGAATGACCTTAGGAAGTGAATTTAACTATTCAGAAATCATGGATTTATGTACCATGCTTCTTTGTGAATTAGCTAAAGGAATATGAGTTCAGAACATCATTGAATCCATTTTAAATCGAGAAAGTTTAGACTCATCAGATTCTATTGAGTAATGGTAAAATAGGTAAGGTGCTGAATTGCTTATCAATGAATTCGAGTGTATGATTAATGAATTGAAGAAAGTTAGATGAAGCTAAAGTTGTAACATGGCCTTACTATATGTAGAAATGTATAGATAATAGTAAGCTATGGCTGGAATATGTATATATATATATATATATATATGTATATATATCATTCATGTTGAAAGGAACATATTATAACATGGCAGAACCTAAATTATGACCTTATTGGACTGTTTGAGTTGTAAAGTGTATATATAAAAGTTTGAGATTGTTTGGTGGATATATATGAGAATTTATGGATGTCAGGAACTGAACTATTTTCGTATAAATGTTTTAGGGGCTGTTTAATGTATGTTAAAACACATGTAAGTGCAATAGATTGATTAAGCAAAACATAGACACTGGTGGGCAGTTTTGATTATATGTGTATGTGTATATGAATTTGAGACTTTTTGTGTATATAAGAACAAATTGTAGGCTGTTTAAGATTAATCTAAAACATGGGATTAATTTATAAGAAACCTGGGACTGTTTTGCTTCAATAAAATCTTTTTGGGAATTGTCTAAATTATGTATAAGTACACTAATGCACGTAGGACAGTTTGGAAGTATTTTAAACAAGAATATCACTATTTTGGGCTGTTTTGAAATAAAAATGGAAGTCAGTATGCTGTTATGAGTTTACATATATAAATACATATATTTAAGTGGATGTTTGAATATATAGAATGTGTAAATGGACTGTTTCGATTGAACAATCATGGATGAATGAAAACTGCCCAGTTTTTCGATAAATTCAAATATGTGTGGACTGTTTATAGATACAACAACATGTTAAGAGCTATTTTATGTGTATGTATGCTTCTAGGGGTTGTATTGAGATGTTTGGTGCATATATGTTTATTTGGAGGACTGTTTTGTTGTATGGTAGATTCGTGTCTAAGTAATTAAAAAGATATATGATTACATTAGGGAATTAATTTGGTTGTGTGTGCATATATATATATATATCTATATGTGTGTGTGTGTATAAGAAAATTGAGCAGTTTGGCTGTATTCATGTGTGTGCATATGTGGTTGAGTGATTAAACATGTATTTGGATGATAAAACAAATTCTAATATACGAATGTATGTCTTGTTGTATCTAGACCCAGAAGGTTTTGAAAGTGGAATGGAAAAGGTATATCAACTAGGAGATTATCCACGGGAGCAAAACTAGCTTGGAATGAACTGTGAGTGTAGTTTAAAGTCTCTGGATAGGCTTACAACTGACCCGAGCATGCTTAATTAATTCATACATATATTGTTTTATCACTAAGATAAGCTATGGTAAGATGTAAGCTTGGATTTAAGGTAAGTATCTAATAGTGTATTCTTTAAAGTGCAAGACTTGGTGATAAGTAATCTTTGTCCATAGCGAACCTTGTATATGCCTTTACTTGCTTGATAAGTAATCTTTGTTTAGACGGTCTTCAGTGAACTCCTGACTAAGAATATAGTATTACAAGAAATTGAATAATGTGCTTAACGTGATATGTATGTGACCAAGTCTATTAATGCTTTGACATGGGAGCTATGCTCATTTATGATCTTGACATGAATTGATAAATTAATAAGCTTCAAAAATTTAAGGAATAAGGCATGTTATCTATGAACTCTTTGAACATGAATGATATGGTTATATTGTAAATTATGCATGCTTGTACATACTTGAAAGTGACCTTGTTACACTATCATTCGAATAAAGGAATGGATAGTTGAGAAATGTTTAAATCGAATACATGCTAAATATGGAAGAACATAAGACTTGTTCGTATGATATTTGATCATGAAGCTATCCTGATTTTTGTCTCTAATGTGATAAGAAAAATGAAAAAATGTTTTGTGATAGATACTATGTGCATAAGTAACTAAAAGTTTAGATTTATGACTTGTGATTTCTGTGACCTTTGGCTATGAACATGAAAGACAATCATGAGTGTATGCTTGAGTTATGAATTAAACCACATGAATATGTATTCTGAAATTTAGATAAAGAGCAATGCTTGAAACATTCAGTATGCTATATGATATGACACATGAATCATGTTTATTTGAACATGGAATTAAGTTAAATCCGATCTGATAAGATAAGATTATGTGTAGCCTTGGTCTCAAGTCGGTCTTAAGTATAGTTGGCATGCCATAGAGATCTTGTGTTTGGGTGGACTACGGTCCTTATATTGGCAAAAATAGCAGGGAAGTTTGTGCTCACTTGGCGACAGTAGGAGGGTTTGACCGGTACCTTGGGTACCTTTCTGTTTCTGTTGGCGACGGTTGGGGATTCAAGTACCTAGGCTGATGCTTGATTCTCAAGGCTATGTAAAGAGATAATAATGAAATATGTGATCGAAACTATTTAATTAAATTTGATATTTTACTTGATAAGTAATTCATGCCCATAATATACTAATTTTGAATTCTTACATGACAAGTAATTCAGATCTGTGCTTTGTTATATAGATATCTTATGTGATAAGTAGTTCAAATATATGAAGTGTTAGGTTTGATACCTTATGTATAATGTAATACCTGATTATGAAATAATATGTTTGATAGCTTAAGCGGCAAGTAATTTATGTCTAAGAAAGATTACGATTAAGGGAAATAATGGAATTTTATTAGGTTACATTGAGGTACTACTTTGATAACTTGTGTAGCAAACAATATTTGTTTGTTAAGATACATGAGCACGATTGGTTAAAAGAAATGATGCTGTGATTGAAATTTTGTGTTTAAATTATATTGCTTTTCGAATCTATTATTGAAACTTGGTGTTTACATTAATATGCTACTTGAATCTATGATTGAAACCTATGGTAGGATCGACTTAGCTAATGAACGTGTGTTTGAAGTGAACTTGAATTATTATAGTTACAATGCCCTTCATGAAATCAACTTGTTTCACTTGGAATTGATAGATTTAGAAAGTGTTGCCATGTTTGAATTCATAAATAAGATAAGTTACATTTGACCAAGCTTACTACTCACCATAAATAGATAATTTGTAATAAAGATTTGAGTCATAATTTAGGACTCTTAATTCATGTATTTGATTATTTAAGCTACCTCACTAGGCAATGACTTACTATGTGCTCTCAAAAGTTTAGGGTGTACTTGCTTCTGGATACCTTGAGAACTTGGGAGAGATCACAAGGATTGAGAAGTACGTTTCTAATCTAATTTTTGAGAACTACTAGATGATGGCACATAGATGTCGTATGCATATGGCATTTAGATTATCTCTTTTGATCGTATATGTATCTAAATTAATCAAGTATTCAGCATGGTTTGTAAAGGTCCTTAATATGTTCCTTGGATGTTTTTCTTTGATTTGGGTTTTTGGTTGTTTTAACTAGGTGTTTGGAATTATGCGTGTTCATATGTGCATTTAGTAATTAGATCACAAGGTCCCTATATGCTAATAATCGGTTTGGTAATATTCATCATGGTTAGGACCTTATCATGTTAAGTTGATTTACTGGTTAACTTGTTGGTTACTGAAATCGAATGCTGGAATAACTAGGATCTTGAACATGACATTGCTTTGTGCATGTGTCGGAAAATAAGATTTGATACTAGGTTTTAGATGAGTTTCCTTTATCTTTTTATGTTTTCCAAATGTTTAGAAAGGATCTAATTGAATGTTTGGTTACGCCTAGAAAATTAATATTTGGTTGAATGTTTGATCAATAAGAAATTTGGTCATAGATGCTTGAATGTGGGAATTAAGAAGACCAGATGAAATTTTGTATGTTTCAAAGGTTTGGATGATCTTAATTCAGTAGTTATATGCTCCGTACGTAACCGAACTTACCTTGTTAATATTGAGAGTCAATAAGCATGTTAAGTTGACGTAATGGATGTAATATAAATTCTTTTTAGTTGTTTCAAAACAATGTGAAATGTGATAATGAGTTGATTATTGTTATTGATGTTGTGAGCTCGACTAGTAAGTTGTCAAGATTGAAATCAATTGCTTGAACATTAGGTTATAATTATATTAGATTTGGAGATGTAATGATCTTGTCTCATTGAGTTGTTCAAATTCTTTTTGAATCATGGATGTGACTTCATTCTTAATTGCTGGTTGAATGTTCTTTGTTGTTAGTAACACTGTCTACACCAGTTTATCTCCTAGACCGGGTAGAGGGTGTTACACCAGTTAAATGAGTTTTGGGTAAATTAATATTTTTAAATTAGAGGTTGCGGAGATAAAATTGGTTTGGCTTATTAAAAATGTTTATAAATATTATCAACTGTTTTGGTAATTAATTTGGGGTTTAATTAAATCGGTTAAAGTGATATTTTAATTTAGTGACAAAATTGTAAAGGTTGCAAAACTGTTTTTAAATGACTATTTTGTAAATGGGCCAATACTAAGAATCTTTAGAGAGCTATTATTTCCAAATGTTTTAATCAGAAAATGATCACCTTAATTGAGTAAGGAATCGCCGGTTAATTAGTTTCTGAAAAATTTTCCTATTCTTTCTAATTTTCCTCATTTTCTCTCATTGTTTTCCCTCACTTTCCATTTCAAATTCCATACATGATTCGCCAAAATTCTTTGCTGTTTTTCAATGGAGAATCAACATTTGATTCTACTTTTGATCCTTAACAATACCTCTCAAGAATTTCCCAAAGATTTCATCAATTTTACATGGTTGATTTCAAGAAAATCTTACATCAATTTTGGAGGGAGCTTCTTCAAAGGTGAATTTCTTTTTCCTGTCTTAAACTAAGGTTCTTTATTGATATTCCCTAGTAGTTGGCTGATATTGGATTGATTTTAACATAGTTTTGCAATGGATTTCAAGTATTGAGTTATAAATGGTGATTTTAATGATTTGCTTAAAGATTTCTTTAAGTTGATGAAACCTGAAGACTTTAATTGGGTAATTTCATGTTTTGATAAGGTAATCATAATGTGAAATGAGATTATGAAAATAAATCCCGAAACTATTTGATTGGTTAACTTTTAGATGAGTTTTTAGTGGTTTTCGGGGCTGTTTTAGATGTGTTTGAGTTGCTGGAGGTATACGGATGTTTAGAAGGTGTTTTTGGTTTTGTTTTGATGAGGATTGAATGTTAGAATCGTTGGTTTGAAGTTAGGTGTTGATAGAGTGAAGATTGATGTTGTTTTCAGTAGTTTTGACTAATTTTAGGAAGGGTAATGTTAAGGATGCAAGGGATTGTTGTTTGGCAACGAATGGAATGCATAATGATGCATTTTCCCTATGGTTTTATGTGATTAAAACATGGGCAGTCAACTCAAGGTTGCTTAGTTGCGTACATCGCTTTCGGAGGCTCGATTCGTGTTGGCGAGCAAAGCGAAGTGATTCGGTGAGTGGGTAAACGCATAAAGCCTAATAGCCTAAATAAATAAACTAAAATCAAGCAAAGTGGATCATGGGGGTTTAGTTATATCCTAAATAGCTTAACTAAACTCAAGTGTAAGTTTTCGCTAATTCGCTTTTGTATATCGACTTGATATGAGCTCGTGGATTTCATGTTTTGGTTTTAAACATGGTTTGATATACTTACTGTAAATGCATTGTTTTGGATTAATATGAAATGTTTAACAAAGTAAATGAATGCCTTTGATCATTGAGATTTGTTCCAAGAAGGAATGTATTGTTGCCTTTGGCAATGTGGTTTTGCATATGAAACAGTTTGTGAAATACATTGTACAACATTAAATAATTGTATTTGAAAATGATATATTAGTAAGTGACATAATGAGAATGTATCAGATATAGTTGGCTAGCCATAGGATTAAAGTGCACTATAAAATTTAAAGTCAATCGTTCTGCGGTTCTTGAGGTATAGCGGTGAGGCTACTCGAGCTGATGGTATTCTTCGGTTCTTACGATAGGGGTGAGCCTATTGTTTTGTGATTGAGGTGAGCCTATCACGATGGGGTATGACTGAGCCTATTCCCAGCCGAAGTGAGAGTTGGTGGAGGAGAGACCACCATGAGAAATCCGTGTATCCGATGTGGTTATTTAACATTCAATTAGAATGTGTGGATAGAGGCGAGATTATCTGAGGATAGAGGTGAGACTATCCGGGGTCATTATTATTGCCAATATATGTAATATATGGGATATATGAGATTTATAAAAAGGTTTTGATGCATATGGTTTTTATGCATGATTTGTTGTGGAAACAAATGAGAAAATGCTTTGGTAGATTAAGCATATTTTGTATACAAAGTGATTTACGGTTTTCAAATAGTTTTGAGATGCATCAATGTTTTATTTAAGAGCATCCCCACTAAGAATGTGTGCTTATGCTCTCTTTTCCCATTGATACAGAGCAATAGAGTTGAGGGGAAACATTATCTCGGCAAGGAAGGTCCAAGAACAAGGCATTCACTTAAGTATGGAAAACTAGTTTTAATTCGGTTAATAAGGCAACGTGTTACAATGTTTTGGGAGATTTGTAATCTAGATTTTATGGTGTTGTGGTGGTTTATATGCTGTGGTTTTATAGACTTTATGTTTATGGATTTGATGCATGATTGATGATGACATGCTTATATGAGTTTATGCTTTATGACTATCATAGTATGCATATAGGCCGGAATTGCTTATGCTTATGCTTTTTTGGTTCAGGCATGTTTAAAATAATGCTAAGGGCCTATTGGTGTGATGCGTATGTTGAAAGATGCCATGAGTTTCTTTTTGGAAATTTAGTTAGGTGAAAATAGGAAACATGCCTCTAGTTTTGTATGATGATGCAATTTGCCAATAGATATTCATGTTTCCAAAGGCTTTTATGTTGGTTTAATCTTTCGACTAGTGGTGTATATAATTATGTCTGAGTTAAGCATGTTTGAAGTACCAGATGGATGAAAACTAGCAAAATTGGAAATTACAGGTCCAGGTACCGATATGCGAGCTATCATATTGGTACGGGTAAGTGATATTTTGGCCAGGGTTTCGGTACGCAAAGGAGCGTATTGGTATGGGCATGCGAAAATTGGTTGGGGTATCAATACACGGGCAAGCGTATCGATACGAGTTTTAGCCACTGGAATTAGAGTTTTAGCACAATAAAATTGAGTACCGATACGCGGAGAGCTGTACCGATATGACCCGTTGATACATAGCTCTATGTCTATATAGTTGCCTGCGTACCGATACCGGTGGCCTTTTTTGGTAGTTGATGTGTCTTTAAGGTTTTAGATTCTTCCTTTTTGGTCCCAATTTTTGTGTACACAGTATGAGTTTGGATTGTCGCTTTGAGCTGAAATTTGATAAGTATGCATGAAATCTGACTAATTGAGGATCGGTAACTTTGATTCTAAGTAAGTCCTCATAATTTAACAGATTTGCAATTTGGTCCCTAATTTGTAAACACACGCAATTGGATGTCAAATTGATGTCCGATTCAGCTTAGATTTCTCCAGCTGCCAGCATGCAAAACTTAGGTTATAATGTTGCATCTAGATAAGATAAAAAGAAAAAAATGGACCTAATCTTAGTTAATCATTTCAAGTTTCTTTCGTCAAACATATTGTAGCTCACTCGGTTCGGTCAGGCGTCTAGGCCGGGTCGAGGGGGTTACAAGTCACATGATAAGTCCCTTTATTAATGAAATGTGTCAAGGAAAATCTGACACTTGATTATAAATAAGCTTTGTTGGTATTTTTTAGGTTTTATTTTGCTTGTTTCACTGGTTGCTTTTGAGTTTTCAAGAAGAAGAAGAAGAGGGAAAGGAAAATAAAAATTTCTTTTTGAAAAGGAGAATATGATTGTATTTACGTTGATGGCTAGTTCATCTATTGTGGTGATTAATGAGTATCATTGTACTACTCAGTCGGGTGAGATGTTGAGGATGTTGGAATGTTTGGGCCTCCTTGGTGTTAATTATTTTTGCTATCGATTTAGTGTGATGAAGGGAAGGTTTTGACTGAATGCCTATTTCGAGGAGGGGAAGTTGTGGTTCTTGATTCCTCTTTTCGCTTTTGAAGCTGGGTTCCATTTACCACTGCATCCCTTTTTTGTAAATTTGTTGAATTGGTTTGATGTAGCACCAAGTCAATTAAGTGGAGCTAGTTGGTGGACCTTGGTTATTTATTTCTTAAATTGTAAAATCTAAGGCAACGAACCATCTATCAACGTATTCTGTTATTTTTATAATGTAATGGATGGCCACGCCAAGAATGCAAAGGGTTTTGTAACTATTTGTCATCGCAAAGGGAAAGCGCTGGTAATAAGTAATTATACTGATAATCTTTGCCTAGATAGGACGAAGTATATCAAGGTGGAGTGTATTGTCGACAGTTTTTTGTTCCCTATTGTGTGGCATTGGCCGACGAAAGACATGTTTACATTGCCTAATGTGGAGGAAATGTCACTATTAAGTTAAGGCTCCTCAAGAGGCTAGAAGATGAGTCGCCTTCTCGGTTTGAGAAGGTATGTGCTCTTATAAATATTTGGGTGCTTTTTCTAGAGGAGAAGAGCCCCAATGGTTGGGAAAAAGTAGATTTTAATGTGGTTCTAGAGGGCTATTTAGAAAATGTACCTACTTGTGTAGAAGCCTGGCCCTTCGGTAAATGGGGTAATGAACGAATGGTGATGATTCTTTTGGGTAATGAAGATGAACTAGATGATTTCTTTTCTGAGCATACTGGCGCTCGTACTCATCCTTGGAAATATCGTGGAAAAAGTGCTTTTTCAAGTGGGGTTAGTGTGGAAGGTACTACTGTTACCCTGAGGGGTTGTGCCAGTGTCAGCCCGTCCAGGTCTGGTCATGGTGAGAAGGGGAGAAATGAGTAATCTGGAGTTCATCTATTGTGGCTAGTTTAGAAGATGAGGGGAGCTGCCTACGTTTAGAATGTAGGACAAAGAGGCAGATGGATACTAGTATTAGTTTGCTATAGTTTTTGTGAAGAATAAACTTGTTGTGTTTGTATATGTACTTTTTGTTTACATTGTAATAAAATTTTTATGATGTGTTCTACAGGGGTAGTGGTTTCTTCTACACTGGCTATAAGTGTCGAATTTGAGGATTTGGTTGTGACGTCAGATGTACCACTTTCCATGTTTGATATTGAAGAACTAGTTTCGCACGGATTGATGGAAGTGATGTCTTCAAAGGCTTTTAATAGTGGAGAAATAAGTTTGCCTTGTGTGTTAGCTTTAACCACTACGGTGATGTCCTTGATGAATGTAGTTCATGCTGCCCCTTATGTGGGGATCTTCTCTGGTACTCAAAATGCATCCTTATCTCAGTTGAAGTTGTAGAGGCGGCACATGAGAGCGTGGCGAGGCGAATGAGGGATTATAGCTTAACGAGGCATGTTTTGGACGCCGAGGATAAGGTGTTAGGAAAAAGGTCAGTATCTGATGCCGGCGTAATTGAGGATTTTCCTGGGTTAAACCATGATGTTCTCCCGCTTCCTTAGAACCATACAGTTCCTCTTATATGGTCACAACTGATGCTGTAGGAACCACAACTTTTGTGAGCTTGACTATTGTTCTACCTACCTTTTGTGTAGCTTCATGCGTGTTAAGCGGTGCACTACTACATTTAGTTTGATGGTTTTGTTGTTTAATTTGCAATGAAATTTTGTTTATTGGCATCTCTACAAGAGTAACTGTTGCAAACTTTATTGTTGCGCATTGTTCTGCGAAGATATATCTCTGGTGGTCGCACCTGTTGAGACTGCATCTTTTCAGAAGCTGCGATGACTACTTTGATGTTGTTGTCCACTGATGTTTCTCTTAGTGAAGGCTGTGAATCTTTAGCTCCATGGAGTACGTTCTATCTTTGGAAACAAAGAATTGGTTGTATCTTGAATCGGCTTCTAGAAGGTTGTTCGAGTTGTATTCATATAGTTTTGGTGCCTCCAAGCTTTGCAATAGTATTAGGATGACTGTTGAGGGAGGTTGGGGTCTTATTTAGGAACTAGGTTGTGTTCAATTTAATACGGAGAAGAACACAAAGGCCATTCTCAAAGAAAATATGAAATTGCATTCGCAAGCGGAAGGCTACATTGCTCTTTTAGAGGAGAATGAAAGACTGTGTTCGCGGGTGAAAGGCTATACTGCTCATTTGGAGGAGCTATGAGAGAAGCATGAGGCAGACGTCTCTGCACGAATAGAAGAGTTGCATAGAAACCATGCAGAAGAAACCTTTAAGAAAGAGGCTGAAGTTGATCGCACTCTTAGAATTAAAAATTAGATGCTTGAGCTTATGGAACAAAGTTTCAAGACTGAGATCTAAGGTATTAAGGAAAAACTGGAGCAGGCAAGGAATAATGCAGATGAAAGCTTTGCGATTTTCGTGAGGAAATTGACTGAGCTAAAAGAATCTCATAAGAATGAGATTATGGTGTTGGAAGCTACTCACGATGTTGATGTAGTTGATAAAGTTAAAGTAGTTGCAGACACAACCTCTGCGCTTATGATTGAGGGAATGGAGAAATCTCGAGATATTGCTATTCTAAGCTTTTAATTGGCGCGTGGTCCTTTTGATGTTAGCGATGCAGATTTCGGTGTTCTATGTGAAGTGGCTATAGATTTTGATGTGAGGAATCCTTCTGGTCCCTCTTGGGAAAAATTTGCTACTAAATATAAAGTTATTGTGAGTCCTCCTGCTTTGGGGCAGAATGCTTCCTCCCCTCTAAATGGTCGAAGTGGTGCTGCAGACATAGTAGACAGGTGATTTGTTGGGTGGTTGTAGTAAGGGCATGTAATTATCAGCGTCATATATATTTTGTATGAAGAAGGCTTCCATTTAAAAGTTAAGGGGTTATTTTGATATTTTCTTTTGGTGTGATCACAAAGCTCTTCATTTCTTTAAGTTTTGAGTCCTTGGGGACCGTTTTCATATCATCCCAGTTATTAGGGTTTCAAGCAAGATATAATTAATGAGTTTCGTACGATCCTTATTGTAACATCCCAAAATATGGCATAGAAGTATGTTACCAATTCGAATGTGTCTTAATTTGATTTTTGTATAATAACCAAATGCCAAAACCGTGATACCCTAAATTTTGGTCTAGAAACATGCTACCATTTGAATTGTGACTCAATTAGATTAAAAATGTTTCTTTAACATTAATAACTGAAGGAGTTAAAGGACCGATTAAGGAGTTTAAAAAATATGATTACCAATTTAGAAGGGACTAAACCGTGTATAATGTTAAAATGAAGGTTTGCATGCCAAACATTATTTCTCTTGGGGACATGTACACTTGCCACTCATGGATGAGGGCAAGTGTGAAGCACATTCGGTTAAGGAGGGGAAGTGAGGAGTATCATCCTCTTCCTTGGGAGGAATCGAACCCCATGGTTTTAGTGAGAGATAGAGGGTTGGAGCTAGTGAGAGAGCTCGAGATCTTAAACATCAATTTGGAGCACTCTTTGGATGATCAATTGGTTGCTTAACAAAGAAGAGTAAGATGCTTTCCGTCCCTTGGAATTAGATTCAGCTTAAGTTTCTATCTCAATTTCTTTAGGAATACTTGGATTCAAAATCAAGTGGGAGTTTTTCCTTTCATGGTTGAGTTATTGTACCAAATACATGTTAGAATGAATTGTGTGTGAATTGTAGTTGGTTGTTTAAATTCATGAAAGGTTCGAATATATATATATATATATACATACATATTCTCATGAATCGTTGAAATCATTCGAATGGATTAAACAATGAATTTCCATGATATATATATAGTCCTAATAACATAATTCGAATTGGTCACCTTGCTTTAAATTGAAGTAGGAGTCTTACTTGATGTTAATTCTATGAGGAAGGCTGTTTTGTGTTTTTATGTATATATATATGGACTGATTTGAACATGAATAGAAATACATATGAAAATGTATATATGTTTGCTGCCCTGTTTTGAATTGAATCATATGTGTGTACATTTATATGAATTGGACTATTTGGTATGACAAGGGAACCTACTAGATTGTTTTGGAAGTGTTTGTATGTATAGAAAACTGTTTTTGGTATGTAAAAGTATAAACATGTAACTGTACTGTTTTGGTAAAATATGTATGAATGACAAATTAAATTGGATGATTAAAATAGGGGAGAATGCTTTGAAAATGTATATAAGGATTGTTCAATATGTTAGGGGCTGAATTCCATGAAAAAAATACATAAGGGACTGCTTGTACAAAATTGAAGATGTTTAGGGATTGAATTGTTGAGTTAGGGGCTGTTCAGTGCATGAATACAAGTGTTGGGGACTGTTTTGGAGCATGTAATTATATGAATATGAAAATAGGAAAACAATGCAATTATATGAGCACTTGTGACCTGATTTGAACATGTGAATGTGTGTTTGTGTGTAAAGGATTATTTTACATCCATGCAAATATATTAAGGACTATCTTGAACATTTATAAGAGTATAGGGGGCTGTTTTGAAGCATTTAAGCACATAAATACCAATACATATACTGTTTTTCCTTGTTTTGAAAGTTGGTGAATCATTTTGTAAATTTATATGCGTAATTATACCTACGTTGGACTATTTTGTATTGGTGTATTTGTTAATGGACTGCTTGGTATAAATTTCATCAAACAAGATAAATTGAGTAGTTTACAAGAGAACAAATGCTAGGATCTTTTCTAGTGCACCATGGTACCCCTTTTGTTGCATTTAGAGCAAGAGGAATTTGGAGGGCTAAGGACTAACGAGGAACAATTAGTGGATAAAAAGGGAGTCGTGATTCGTGGACATAAGTAGCTCGAAGTTATCAGTGAGTGTAGTTTAAAGTCTCGGGATAGGGTGAAACTATCCCGATCCTCTTCATTCTTATTTTGATTGATTTTGCATGCTCTTAAAAGTCTAATTGTGCTAAATATGGCTAAGCTTGGATACAAGGTAAGTACTTTATTGAAAAGTACTCTATGATATGAAGTTTGATTGAAAGCTAAACTATATGCACCTGAATATGTTCGAGATACTATGAAATTCCTACTATGTTTGAAAGTTACACATGATTGAACTTGAGAAATGTTGTGAAATAAGCCTTGGTGGCGATGTAATAGGAATATGGAATAATACTCATCTATAATGAGAAATTCACATGAGGTGAATATATGCCTAATACGAAAGGCAATAAGCTTTGTTAATATGATTTTTTGGTAAGTAGCTATGCTCAATCTGTCTCTAATAAAGATAAGATAAATGTGGAAACCTTGGTCTCGAGTCAGTCTTAGGTATAGTTGGCATGCTATAGAGTCCATAGAGCTCGTGTTTGGGGTGGACTACGGTCCTTATTTGGCGACAGTAGGAAGGAAGTTTTGTGGTCACTTGGCGATAATAAGAGGGATTGACTGGTACTACGAGTACTATTTTATTTGGCGATAGTTAGTTGGGGATTCGTGTACCTAGGTTGTTATTCGATTCTCAAGGCTATATTAAAGATTTATAATGAAACTTGCAATTAAGTTATGGTATAATCTTAAAAACATATGAGACATAGATCAATGCTTACAATATGATATATTTACTATCTTGAATGAAAATTAACATTGATTATGAAGTACTTGTTTGGTAAAGCATTTGATAAGTCATAGATAAGTAATTGAAGACCATAATATGTGATGTTTGGTAACTTAAATGATAAGTAAGGGTATGCAAAATTTAAGTAATGAAAATTGTGAGTCGATTAATGGGTTAAGCTTGATGTCTTGCAAGATAAGAAATTTACATCTGTGATATATTACGTGTTGATAGCTTACGTGATTAGTAATATGTTCATAACATGCTATGTTGATAACTTGATTATTGAGAAATGGTTAAGGTGAAATACATTCATGAAATTCCATGTATGATATCTTACTCGATAGATAATATCCATTTATATGAATCTTATGATAACTTGCATCTTAGGCAACATTACCTAAGAACTCTTGAACTTTCTTGTGACTTAAGATATGTAATTTGTGAGCATACCACGTGAGTAAGTGTATGGTTAAACTTTCCTGATTAATCTGTTTGCCTGATTGTCATGAGAGTATGTGAATTCATGCCTTGGTTGATGACTTGATTGAAGTAGAATTTCATGTTTACTTGCTTGATGTTACTATGCACTTTAAATAGTCCTTTAAGTGATGCTCATGGAAATATCTAGTGAAATAAACATATATTGGACTGTTTTGCAAAGTATTTGCATATATACGATTTAGTGGACTGTTTTGATTTAAAAAGAACATATATTGGACTGTTTTGCAAAGAATTTTGCATATACATGATTTAGGGGACTATTTTGATTAAAAATAACATATACTGAACTGTTTTGCAAAGTATTTGCATATATACAATTTAGTGGACTTTTTTGATTTAAAAAGAACATATATTGGACTGTTTTGCAAATAATTTTGCATATACAAGATTTAGTAGATTGTTTTGATTAAAAAGAACATATATTGAACTATTTTGAATTTATATACGCATACATATGATTTAAGGATTGTTTTAGATGTATATATATAAAAATGGGTACATAATTGACCGTTTTGTATATAACAAAGGTGTGTAAGTAAATTAGATTGTTTGAATATCAAGGCTAAGATAAAAGAAACTAAGAAAGTTTATAAGTAAATCAATGAATCATAAAAGTGACTTGTATAACAAGTAAAATGTTATTTATTCTAATTCATATCCTTGTGTTATTAAACAAGCTTGTTAAAATGCTTACATGTTTGATTTGCTTGAATATTCCAGTGCTTATGATATGTTGGATGACCTTGGAATTTTATACACATATTGTACATATATCTTACCTTGGATTAACTAACTTCTTGTTCAAGCTTAGATATGTATTTTCTTATTGGTCTATCAATGAAAGGATAAAATGGTTAATCCTAGTTTTAACCAATTCAAGTGCCTCACTAAGTATGTTTATACTTATTAAATCCTTTCTCAACCTTTCAGGGTACCACTTGGTTGTGCTTGTCTTTGAGCTTCAGTCGGGTCACAAGTACAAAGAGTATGTTCGTATTTCACCTCAGATCTCCTAGATGGTGGCACATAGTTGTTAAGGATGCATTGTGCATTATAATGTTCTGTTTGTTTTCATCTGTTTATAAGCTTTATAAGTATTTGAAGTTTTGTAAGGGGACCTTTAATTATTTTATAGTTGCTTGCTATGTGTGTTATAATAGTTGGTAAAAGTGTATGGTTGTCTAATTAACTATATGTTTCTTAAGTTTAGATATATAAATGTTTATTAACATGTGTTAACCCTAAATAGATAACGTAGTTGTAAGTTTAGATTGATGATTAAAATAAACGATGGGTAAACATGCCAACGAATATGTGTAAAGTATTACAATGCGAAAGTTATATGTAACTGAGTACGTTTGGTTCGAGTTTTGATGTAACCTTAATCTTAGTATTTTAGATGTAGCTATCACCCTTTTGTAAATGACTTATAATGTCTCACGTTTGCTTGTTGGTTTAGTTATGCTAATTATGATGTTTGGATGTTGCTTGTGGATAAAGCTAGGTTAGATAGTGTAATATCCTCAAATCTAGTATAAAAGAAGTTACTACAATGCCTTCATTTAATCCCTAATTGATTGAAAGCAAGATACTAAATCTAGTTAATAAGGACTAGAATGTTATAAATGTAAAAGTAGTAACTTATTGTATAAGTGACCAAACCAAAACAAATGATAAATTGAAGGAATGCATGCAAAATTCTAACATTCTTAAAATTCCCCTACACATGTCATTAATTAGTGGATAATTAAGGATAAATTAGTCATTTAAGGGAGGAATTAATTGATGAACCATTGTCATCTTCCTCCCTATAGCCGAATGAATGAAGAAAGAAGAGAGAAAAGAGGATTGAGTGAGAAAGCCCCATAATCATAGATTCAAGCTTGAATTTGTTGAAATTGGAGTTTCTAGCACTCATATAATCTTGATAGAAAGGTAAGATCTCTTCCTTAATGTGTTATAGATACAAATGATGCATGAAGATTTAGGGTTCTTGCTTGAATTATATGAAATTGATGAATAGATAGTGAATTGATGTTATGAACTAGTTAGGAAGTTCAATTGATTGATTAAACCATGAAATTGACATGCCAATCAAATGAATAGGAGAAATTGATGTTGTCAATAGCTAAATTGCTAATGAGATATATGTATAGTTGCTGGAAAAATTGAAGAATATGAACATGGCTGGAAACAGTCTTGATTAGGGACTGTTTTGAAAGGGAAAATGTGTAAACATGTTAAATGAACATAGAACCCTGTTTTGATCATGTTGCTAGGTAAAATGAAGATTGAATTGAATGGATATGTTGCTGGAAAATGACTACAACTAATTGAACTAGTTAAATTAGGTAATGGACTGCCTAGTTGATGAATTGGATGTATAAATGTGATCAAATAGATCAAATTAGGTTCAACATGATAATGCCCTGTTTTAAGAACATTTCTAGGTGAATTATGATGGACTAGACATGTATGAACATGAACATGAATGGAATTGCCATATTAGGACCTTGCTAAAATGAGTTAAGGAGCTAGGAATTCAACCTAGTGTAATCTGCCCATAATGCTCTGTTCTGGGCAGTAACTTTGAAAAATCACTATAAATTGTGTATAATGAATTTAAGGCTGAAATTTTTATGGAAAACACCTTGGTATGTCTAAATTCATTAGGAGAAAACAGAACTAAACTCTGGGTTATATGCTGAATTGTAGAGAAGAAACACTAGAGACAGTGCAAACTGTCCAGTGTAGTAAAATGCCCTGTCTTTATGTTAAAAACTGTATTAATTGGCTAAGAAATAAAATGCAAGCCTTATATGGTTATAAAGACAATTTTATTAGCTTTCCAATGGTGTAAACCAATTGAAATTCCGACGTATGGAATGAAAGATATGAATATTTAAGTAGGCAGTGCACATGCTGCCAGGCAGTAACAGTTTAGATGTTTATATTGAATTGTATGCTTATGTATGGGGTCACATAATGACTCAATTGATTGCTGGATTGTATCTAATACCTTATGTATTGTATGAATGTTAGATCAAGTAGAAATTGATGATAAAGGGGCTCACTTAAATCAACAAGCTAGTAAAGGAAAAGGGATTACCATCCGGGATCGACAATAGCTCGGAAAAATTCATGTTAGTGTAGTTTAAAGTTTGGAGAGGGCGGTAACCTCTCCAAGTCTATTTTGATTTGTAAATTTTATTGAACCTTAAGTGTAAATTGCTTAATGAGCTTGATATGAAGCAATAACAAGGTAAGTACTCCTTTGAATGGTTACTTGATTGTGAAGAATGCTTGAATTGTCATTGTCATTGATTGAATTATTATGCTTATTGCTTAATTGAATTAGATGGAATTGAAGCATGATGTTATAGATAGAAGTACACAATTCATTGTTGAATGACATATTGATTGATACTCCTACATTAACTATGGAAACACTGATACTGGATTGAGCCCTATTTGATTAAAAGGGAAATATTGGCACAAATTGTGCATATTGAATTGAACACATGCTTCTAATTGATTGAAAGTGATAACTATTGAAAGCCTTGGTCTTGAGTTGGTCTTAGATATAGTTGGCATGCCATAGAGTCTATAGAGCTCATTGTCGGGGTGGACTACGGTCCGGGACATTGGTCCCTAATTGGCGACAATAGGAGGGATGTATTGTTATTGGTCATTGGCGACAGTAGGAGGGATTGACCAGGTACTTGGTACCATATTGATTATTGTATTGGCAACAGTTTGGTTGGAGACTCGAGTATCTAGACCGAGTAATCAATTCTCAAGGCTATACTTAAAATGAATTAATAACTCATGCACATTGAACTTATTGCCACATTGAATTGTATTGATTTAATGTAAAGGTAAAAATTGAATGTCATGAACTATGGATATTGAAACCTTGATTGAACATTGCTTATATGGGTTTGCTTGATTGTAAAGGAAATTCAAATGTTATGAACTATTGCTATTGAAACATTGATTGAGCCTTGTTATATGAGATTGCTTTATTGGATGTTTTGAGTATGCCTAAACTTCAAGCTTTGTATTGATATTGGATTGAAAACTAGATAAGCATCTAGTAGGTAAGCCTTGTTAAAATGGTTCCCTATTGATAAGGGAACCATATCATCCATTTGATGATTCGTAGTTGAGACTTATTGTATTGTTACCTTGTAACTTAACTCACTCACTAAGCTTTGCTTATTCTAGTCTCATTTCTACGATACAGGTTGATTTTGGATACTCTTGAAGTCTAAGCTCATACAAGTCACTTATTGCTCAAAAGAGTATGTTTCCATTTTGTTTAGTTCTCCTAGGATGGTGGCACCTTAGGCATGTATATATAAGGTCACTTAACTATGGTTTGTATAAGTTAATCCTATCTTTGATCTTTAAGAAGTTTGGTATGTATAAATGAGTATGTATGCATTATAATGAACTTGTATGCTAGATAGTCTAACGTTTGATTTACATGGATGAATTATGCATGAAATGGTTGAATGGATTCCTTGAAATTAGTTAGTTGACATTAGCTAAATGTAGTAAGCCACATGGTTAGACTTGAACCACATTGATCACCTAAGGAACTAGTTATATTGTCTAAATAATATTTGAAGCATGAATGATTGATTATGGTAACTTAAGTTAATGAATAAACTATAAGTCTAGATTTGAATCTCTATGGTCACTTTTAGTTTTAGCCGAATGGTGTAGATGATCTTCTAGGTCTATATGTTTGATTAAGTCATATGTATTTCTTATAACACACTTGTTGAAATGTTTAATAGTCACAATGAATGTTAGGATGACCCATACACTTCCCTTCTAGTTCGAATGGTAGCTTGGAATTCAAGTAAGCTTTAGATGGATTGAATATGATAATATATGGTATTATGAGACCTAGTTTATCAAGTGAGTGCATCATGTATGTTTTATTTGGTCCTCTCCTAATCGAATTATAACTTAATGTGCAAGAAAGTCCTTAATCGAATGGTACTTAATACCTAACATTGTTTGAATGGTTGATTGTAATTGTAGTAACTTACCTAATCCTACTAGGGTGGTTAGAGTATGTTACAAATAGGTTATCCAAATACTTGCTACCTTGGATATATGTTTGATTGTAATACATGATGCTTGGATAGTAATCCTAAATAATAAGCTAGGAATTTTAAATAACATAACTTGTAAGCTTAAACATCTTAACCGATGGGTTCTGTTATCTTGAGAAATAAAAAACATTGACAGTATGTCCTAGAAACGATTAGGGGTATAAAATTTTAGTAATGGATCTGAGATTAATAATGTGTGTAAATGAAAAGAATCCTCCGTGTTTGTAGAGTTGAGGTAACTTTGTGATCTGAAGTAAATATAAAACAATAGCATGCTACAAACTAGTAGTTGATGAGTATTGCTTAAAATATGTATATTTGTTTGTACATGGTTAAAGGTTTTGGTCAAAGCTATCCAATATCTAAAAAGTTTTAAATCTCACTTATTTTTGGTTACTTGCTTAGTTAAGACATAATATGTTTGTGTGGTTTTTCGTTTGGTAACACTTCTTAAACCGTTTTTCTTCTAGATCGGGTAATGGGTGTTACACTTATACTAAAAGGATTTGAATGATTTAAATAATCCTGATATTGATCGTGCTTTTCCATTTATTCGTAGTTTGCCATAATTTATTTTATGTTCTTTTAGTCAGCTTTGTCAATCAGCAAAGATGTGTAGCGAAAATTGTGCGATGTAATATACATAGGCTTTTCTATTATCAAAATCCAACTAATAGGAGTAATTATCTTGTAGACGTTCTTTTTAGACACTGGCGTAGATGCGGAGCCTTGATATTAGCCTGAGGAAATGGGATTGGGGATAGTTAAGTAGGATAATAAAGATTCTTATCACTTTTGAAAAGCAAAATACTGAGTAGTGTTTCTTTGCTGATGATGAAGAAAATATAAAATTTTAACTTATGACATTTGAAGTCACAAGATACAGGCTACTGCTTAGCATATTTGAAGTAAACTCATTTTTTAGAATAATAAATAGGGTTTGCTAATGTTTGTCGTAGGTTGTATAACTTTAGCCTGGTAGTAAGCTACGTGGTGTGTGTTTGCAGTTCTGTGGGTGAATGGACATGTACCCGATTTTTCGTTTCAGTTGTTTGTTGGTTCTCTGTGGCGGTGTGGTAGCTTTTCTTTTCAGTGAGTAATCATTTCGTAATTATTTTGATTAGATGGTTTAAGATAGGCTGTGATGAGAGAGAAGAATTTAGATTAGTTGAAATGGGTGTATGTTCTCCTTGATTCGAAGTTTCGAATTTGCGTGATTTTAGGCGTTTGTTAAAGATTTCAAAATCTTGACATTAACTATTTATCTCGCCAGTTTCTAATGGTTGAATTCGAACCGCCAAGGCTTGGTATTCTCATTTTTACTATAAATATGACTTGTTTGGGCCTATATATTTATAAGAAAATGTTTGAGTGGTTTGCTTTTCCTTCTGCCACCCTCTTTTTATGGCTTTTCCTGTGCTAATCTAAGAGGAAAGGAAACATGTTTGTGGTGATGAGGGATATGTAGGGATTGCATTTTATAGATATTGGGGAAGTGCTATTTTTGCATGTGGGTTATTTGTGCCGACGAACAATAGTATTTGGAAGGCTATGACTAGCCATTTGTATTGGGGAGTGCCAAAAGACAATGTATTCAAAGATTCTTGCTCTCAAGATATTCTGAATACTATTGTTTGTTGGTATTCGTTACTACTTTGGGAGACAGTGGCTACAGGGTATGACCTCGAAGCTATTGATATTTGCTTAGTTTTCACAGGCTCCTGAATATGTATCATCAGGGTGACTGTTCGTTTGCCAATTGTGGTACTTGCGGCGTTAGCAACCGTGGCAACAAACGGTTCGTATCAGATGATTCGTAACGCAAAGCTGAAGCAGAAATGGGAGAGATGTCTATCATCTACATGTACTCTGCCTGTAACATTAAAAAGCCCATTTCTTTTTCAACAGGGGAACTTGCTACTAATTTATGGGCTTCTCCTGTCGAGTTCGCTAGGAAAGTTCTCAAGCAATTCCCTATTTCCCTTATACAGACCTATATTTGTAATATTTTTTTATTTAATCTGTAGGTATAAGAAAGTTAGCATTTGAAGTGTTATGGTCACATGGTTTGTATTGATTCATTTGTATATGCATTAAATTTCAATAGATGAACATTTGCTTTTTCGCGTGCGATGTTCTTAATTGTAATGTTTCCCTTTGCATATTTGCACTTGTAGAGACAATTATTTTCTTGAAATAGATTATGCAAGTATTTTTTCTTATACATCGTGTATCGCTTAAATGCGATCACGCTTTTTGATTTGTAATTTAGGATGAGGTTCGTTGGTGCTTTTAAATATTATGCACACTTATTTGGTGAATACTTAGATGATTCATTTTTCTTTGAGCTTGCTCAAGGTGAGGGTGTCAAACGTTTTGGTGATCCACTTTATACTCGCTTATTCTTAGAGTGTTGCATTTTCTTACTCATCTTTTTCTTCAAAATGTCAATATATAAATGTAAACTTCTGATATTTGCAAATTCGCAAGATTAATAGGTAACAAACGCTTGCTCCTCATTTCGAAAATGATTTGCAGGAGAGCTTGCTTTAATATCATTTCTTATGGAATGAAATATTTCTTTCAGAGCGAATTATGTAGTTATCTTAAATTGGGAGGATTCCTGCCCTTCGGGTGATATAATTTTGATTGCTAGAGAATTGCTCGCGTGTTCTTATCGCGCATTTGGAAGCGGCTTGTGAATGTACTCCTTTCCGGTTGCCTTGATATGCACACTTATTGCGCCTACCTTGGGAGCGAGATTAGTAGCATTCATTTTCAATTCATGCGCTTATTTTGGAAGTGGAATTAGTAACATGTCTCTATGTTTGTTCGCCAACCTGTAGCGGCATTGCTAACTCATTCTCTAGCTCGTTCGTCAATTCATTTGCTAATTTGTTCCCTATTTTCTTTTGTGTTTGCATATTTATATTTATAAACATTATCACTCTCAGAGCAGGTTATATGTTTGCTTGTCTTCATGTTATTGATTGTTTTGTAAATTTTAGGTTCGTCAATTTGGGGGTGAAATCTTGGTGAGGAAATATGTATTTTTCGTATCGTTGGTTTGGAGTGAATAAGAGCGTTCACTAACTATGAGCGACTCTACTAATCTGGAATGGCTTTGCTAAACCGGAGCGAGATATTAATTTCTTTATGCTTGCTCATTCAGGAGTGCGATTCGCAAGTGCTAACAATTGCCCCCGAGTGAGGGAGGGTTATAAAGTGACATTTGTAAATCTTGAAAATTGAAATGAGGGTATGGGTTGAATTCTTGCCCCCGAATAATGAGAAATTTATGGAGAACAAACTATAAAGTTCGAATAATGTTTGTGTTCTAGTGGTCTGTGATCTTGGAAGATAAATAGGCAATGGTCTCTTGCCCCCTTTTGCTCACTCATTTGGGAGCGATGGACACTTGTACACTTTCTTGGAAGCGGCAAGCGAACCTTATCTCGGTAATTGATCGTTTTATTATACATACTTACTTGGAAGCGGCTAGTGATCTTTTTCTTTTTACATATGAATGAAAAATTATCGTGTCTTATCATTTAACTTTGTGTGGGCTCTTAAAATGTTTTTTCTTTAAATGTGTTGAAGCATAAAGATAAAATTTTGATATCACAAACTTGTAAAATAGATAGGTAGGGAACTATACTTTCATGTGTGCTCGTATATTTATTTCTTAGATATGTAAATCTTTGCTCCCCATGTACGGTAATCTTTTGTTGTAATTTTTGGCGCATTCACCTAGGAGTAGTGATCTTTAAGGTGATTTCTTTTTACGTGCTTGTAGAGTAGCATGTACTTTCATTACCTTATAGTATTATTCTCTTTAGAGCGGATTTTTCATTGTTCATGTGGCATTGTTTTTTATAACAGTTAGCATTATTTGCTCAGCTTATTCAATTGTAGAAAACAAAAGCAAAGCTAACACATTCCCACCAGAAAGCATAGCCACTCGACTGTTACATAACAATTGAAATAATTAAAAGAAAAGGAAAAGAACCAAAATAAAAGGAAGAAAGTTTTAGTTACCCCCATTCGGAAACACGAGAAGAGGAACTAGGTTTTTCAAACTGGATAACACCTTCCAAAGGGACGTCTTCTTGACCAATAAAAATAGTGTTGTCACCGCCAAAAGAAGGAGTCAGGGGAGAAGATTGTTTGGGGGCAGAGGCAGAGTCTAGGCCTCTCGCAACCTTGGTGAGAGTGACACGAAGCAGTCTTCGAGAGTTTGTTGAAGGAAGGAATGTGGGTACAAAAAAAGGAGTGGAGAAATGGACCTTCAGGGGAAATGACGATCGCCGTGAGGCCACAGGATCCTCTTGTCTTCAAAAGCTTTTGCTTGTTTTTGGAAGTTTTGGTTCTACAAGCTTCTCACTTTTTTTGAGGTTTAGGCCTTCAGAAGCCATCACGGTTTTGTTTAGGATATTAACCTCAAATCCTTCTTGCTAAGACGAGGCTTCTTTATTAACATGGTCATGACCCTTCTACTTTTGGGCTAATTAGAGTAAAAGGATGTGGCCATGGGTTAACCAAGATCCTCTTTACAGTAAACCTCACTATCACAGCTACAACGATGATGGGATCATTGCTTTCTTACTTGAGTATATTATCCTCTTCTTTTTCTAAAAATGAGACTCGTCATTGGTCCTTATACTTTGATTTTTCACCATTCCTACCGAAACTGACATTATTCCCTGCATGTTGAACTTACACTTGGACCTTGATTGGTTCCACCTTTTGTCTATTCGATTATCATATGAATGGTACCCCTATTATCCTGGTTGTTTCTTCTATTGCCTTGCAGTCTCGGCCACTGAGCTTCCATGTTATCCTCGACATATTTGTAGCGAGAAACTAAGAATCTCTATTGGACCCTTCTCACTACTAATTCGATCTCATTTTTCAAATGTATGCAATCGTCCTGGAGTGACCTTGAGCTTTGTGGAATTTTCATATTCATCCGGAACGTTCCCTGTATTCACTTTCCCTCATCGGTAACGAGGGTTTCAAGATTTTTTATGCTCAATTTGGTGTAATATCTTCAATGGTGGTTCTATTAACTCGTGATAAGTTTTGTACGCGGATAACCTTTCCTGAGTTGACTCTCGTTGCTGACCATCATGCGCGTACTGCTGCGGCTATCCACTGTGTTGAATGTACTATGGCCTACGACAAAATTATTGGTTTCTTCCACTAACTCCTTGATGGGGGAGGGGGCCTGCTGTGCCTGGGACT
Source organism: Hibiscus mutabilis (assembly GCA_019671005.1). Taxonomy (NCBI): domain Eukaryota; kingdom Viridiplantae; phylum Streptophyta; class Magnoliopsida; order Malvales; family Malvaceae; genus Hibiscus; species Hibiscus mutabilis. Next base: position 25,396,499 of record CM033716.1, read on the forward strand.
GCGATCATCTTGTCTCAAGCTCGCATGCTACGAACTGTGTACCATAGCCCTTATGCTATCCGCTTCCTTATTTTCTGTGTATGGCTGAACTTTCTCATATAATTCTATTAATGTCAGCGAGGGTCGATCCAGTAAATTGTACTTAAGATTCTGATGTGAAGTACCACTGATGAAAGCAGAGATAACAAACTCATTGGAAGACTCTTTAGTTTCCATTGTTGTGACGTGAAATCGCTGGACAAACTCTCACAAAGATTCGCCTGGTTTTTGGATGATGGGCATAAGGTATGCTGACAACCTTTTCAATACCTTGTTTTCTAGAAAGCGGCTCATGAATAGGTCTGCCAGTTGGTCAAAACTAGAAACTGAATTAGCTAGGAGCTCGAGATACCAAGCTTGAGCTAAATCCTTGAGGGTCATTGAGAACGTCTGACATTTAACTTGATCAGAGGCACCAAACAGATCTATATGGTTCAGGAAGTGGGACAAGTAATCTTAAGGATCGCCCTTTCCATTGTACATTAGTTTTGGGACCTTAAAATATGTGGATACATGGTGTTCTAAGATGTTTTCAAATAAAGGTTCATTTTTGTACCTTCAGGGATTTCGAGAGGGATCATCCTGCCGCATACTCTAGATGTTTTGAAAATTCTTTTCTAGCTGCTCCATTTTTGCCTTTAATGTTTGCTGTTCACCGTCCTCTGTGGGGCTATAGTCCATATCCTCCGAATCTTCATAATCCTCCTCCTGCTCTCGAGGCTGTTCCTCTCTGATTTCTTGTTGGGGAGAAGCCTGCTCCTTTTAGACTGCTTTACTTCTGGTCTTCTTGGCCAACTATTCGATTAGCTTCTCACACTTCTCTTGTACGATTCTATGTTGTTTATCCCTGTCTTGCATGAACTTTTGTTGCTTATCACACTGTTCCTTTGAGAAAACTAAAGCTTCCTCCATGCTCTTTATTTTTTCTTGCATTTCCAGAAATTACTGGTTGCTACCCTCTAACGGTAACGCTCCTCTAGCTTGCTGTGGGCCTTGCCCCGCCACAAACCACATAATGCTGGTACCAAAACTATTTTCGAAAATCTTGTTGGAATTGTCATAGCTACTGTATGGTCATCGTCACCAGCTGGCCTATCAAGACATTATCCTCAACTACCTTTTCCCCGATTGTTGCCGTTGGCTGGGCCGTCAAAACATCACCATCTATTTCTTTCTCGTCGGAACTGCCTTGGTTGCCTTCACCCATTTTAAGGATTTCCATGTTTACTAAAGGATCCAAAGATCACGTGTCCGCTCCACGCTCACCACACCAATTGTTGATTGTAAAAGTGAACAAGAATCAGGGATGGTGGTCCGGTGGTTTCGGATGACGGTTCTAGGTCCGAGCTCGAGCTATGGTTTCTTTGTGTGATTAATATGAATCCTTAGAATGGAATGTCCCCTTTCTCCTGTTGCATGTCCCCTTTTATATTACTCGAACATGTGTCATGACTAGGTTGTCGTGGCGTGTTGATTGGACTGGTTATGACTTGACGTCCTAGGTTTGCAATAGAATCCACATCGATCACGTGCGTCGTCATGTGATCGCTGGCATGGTATCGTTTACAATCTTGTTTGTTTACCGCAGTCTGTCTGATCATATTAGCGGGCTACATATGCTTGACATGTGGTGGTGGGCTTTTGTAGGTACTAACAAGTTTTATTAATATGTAGGCTTATATCACAATAAGTACTTGAAATATACAATTTTTTTTTTATTTTGGTACCTTAAGTTTTTTTGTCAAAAAATGTAATTAAAGTATATTTTTTGATCAAAACAAGTACCTAAAATATTTTTTAGTCAAAATAGGTACATAATATATATATACTTTATCATCTAGGTTCCTAAAAGTTGATATGTTGCATTGATTTAAAAATACACTAGATACCTTGATAGCGGTTGTCGAAGCCGTCAAAAATAAACCTGCTCAAAATAACTTCTAGAAGCGGTAAGTAGAGTCGAATCTAAAGGGAATGGTAAGAGATTAATTTTATAAACAGAAAAGTAAATTTGGATGAGTTTGAATTTGAGTAGAATTGAAGAAAAAAATTTAAAGTAAATGAGAATTCTATATTAAAAGAAACTCTAGTTAAGGTAGATCTTGGTGTATTAATCCAAGTTTTAGATCATCGAACTTCACAAAAGATAAACCTGCATCAATCTCAAATAGCTTGGTTATAGGTTAATTGATAATCCACAATTAAACCCAATCTCTTTTACTTAGTAGATATTCACTTAATCCATAAATGACTATCTCTTATTATCAAGATTAAAATCCCTAAATAATCCACTTAGAATTAAAACCTATCAAATAGCTTTGCCGAATTAAGAGACCCAATGCACATAAACCATCAAAGCACTAATACGTTAACTTATGAAGAATATGAATTCATACCTTCTAACTTGTTGCTTGGTTACTTACCACTTGTATCAGGATGCCTCGATTAGTTTTCGTATATGTATAATCCAATATATACGTGTCGAATAAGCCCGAAGGATATAAAAATACTTGAAATAGATGAAGGAGATGAAGAACAAGAAATCTCACTAAAAATTTTATTAATAACCTCGAACCTAAACCTTAACTAGAATTAGATTTTAGCAACTCATGGAGAAGGAAAACACACAAAGAAGAGAAGAATGAGAATTATGGGGTGAATGATTTCTCTTCTCCTCATGACTTTATTTATAATAGAGGTCATTTACATCAACTAGGAGAAGGAATTACAATAAGATTTAATTTTAAACTCTATCTTACTCCAAATATAATATGAAATTGAAAGTTCAATTTGAAGTAGAATTCCTCTTCTTGTGTTAAGTGCTTCTTAGAATCCAAATCCAACTGAAACTTCTCTTTTAAGCATGTATTGTCCTTTAGCAGTCAAAATCTCTACAAAAATCAAATACTTGTTAAAACATGGATTTATGGTTGGATTAAAACACTAAAATATAGGTATATATATATATATTATGTCAAAGTCAAATACTTTTAAACATGGATTTATGATTGCAATTTAACACAAGAAAATAAACACCCAATTAATTATCATGAAGTCAAAGATGAAATAAAATTAAACACACTCACAAAGGATTCACTCAATTTCGCTTAAGGTGTTTAAGGGACAACAACACTCAAGTCCAAGCATGTAAAAGAATCTTACCATAGGCTTGCAAATATATCACATCTCTGCCACTGAGTTGGGTTGAATTACAAGATCAAAAGATCTTTGAATTTGGTTGTAACGGGGCTAGGGGCAAGGTATGATGAGACAGACTTTTGGTCCTTTTGAATTGAAGAACTCATACTTTTTATTTTGTTCAAGCTTTATGATATTTTGGGAGAAAGAGGTTTCAATCTTTTCCACACTTTTGTTTTTTCTTTCTTTTTTGTTTTCGAGCAAACAAGACAAATTTTTTTCTTTTCTTTGTTTTTTTTAAAGATTTTCCCTTTTCTTTTTTTTTTTGCTATGGCTTTTAATATGGTTAATTTCCAAACAATAGGCTTAGGCTCAAAAGTAGTTATCTAATGGTCATATTTACCAAGGTAGGCTTTTTGGCTCATGGTTCATACCTAAGTGCCCTAATCATCTCAAGTAATTCGATCCTATGTGGTCTCAACATGTATAACATTGTAAGTTCTAGAAGAAACTAATCATGCTTGACAATCACTCAATGAAAGAAAAATATGAAGCATAAAAGATGTATGGTTATTAGGCTCAAATCTCACAAAAGTGGTTTATGTTGTGTCCAATTTTATCCATCCAAATATCGAATCAATTAATCAAGCAATGATTTGCAAGTCTAAAAAGTTCTTATCAATCCTAATTTACTCCCTATATCAGTCACATTTTTACTTTGGGATCCCAAATCTCAAAAATTTCAACATGTTGATTCTAAGAAAAATTTTCAACGTGAAAAGAAATTTTCTAAGCCATCAATAAGCATGAATTTCACATATTTTCTTCCTATTAACTTCGGAAAAATAAGCAAGATTCCAACAAAAAGTTTCAACCAAAAACCTCCACCCCCACACTTAAACTGAACATTGTCCCTAATGTTCTAAAATCATCATGCATAAATTTAAGTAATAAAAGTTTTAGGGAAAAGAATGTTCCCTTATTCGCATGTGATGATTCATGGTGTGGATGGGAAAGAAAGCGTGGGTACGTCTAAATCGTAGATTGCTTTTGTTTGCTTAAATAACACGAGGTGCGGCTGCATCTTTTTTCATGAGTGATACTCCTTGTACCTAAAAAGAAAAAAACTGTAAAAATTCATAAAAAATAGGAAAAAAATCATGGGTTTCCTCCCACGAAGTGCTTTTGTTTAACATCTTTGGCTAGACGTGACCCTTTTATTCCTTGTATTGTGGTTCCTCCAACATGGTAGTTTCTTCATTATTTTCGATAAATCCTTCATAGAAGGGTTTTAATCGATGGCCATTTACATTGAAAATCATGTTGGTGTTTTTATTTTTGTATCTCTATTGCACCATGAGGAAATATATTAGTGACAACAAAAGGTCCTACCCATCTAGAAAATAATATACTTGGAAATAGTCTTAATAATGAATTTTTGACTGATTGTGAACTTTTTCCTGGAAATCATCCGGTCATGGAAGGCTTTTGTCTTTTCCTTGTAGATCGTTGCATTTGTATATGCATCATTTCAAATTTCTTCTAATTCTTGAAATTGCAACATTCTATGTTCTCCTACTTCATCAACCTTCATGTTAAAGCGCTTGATGGCCTAATAGGCTTGATGCTCTAGTTCAACTAGGAGATGACAGGGTTTACCATAAACTAACCTATAAGGAGACATACCTATGGGTGTTTTGTATGCTTTCCGGTAGGCCCATAAAGCATCATTGAGACGCAAACTCCAATCTCAACGTGTAGTGTTAATGGTTTTCTCCAAGATGGACTTGATTTCTCTATTAGAGACTTCGGCTTGACTGTTAGTTTGTGGATGATAAGCTGTTGAGATTCGATGTATCACATTGTATTTCTTCATTAATGCTTTCATGACCTTGTTGCAAAAATGTATCCCTTGATCGCTTATGATGGCCTTTAGTATTCCAAACTTGGAAAAGATGTTAGACCTGACAAAATCTACAACAACTTTGGAATCATCAGTACGAGTAGCTCTAGCTTCCACCCATTTTGAGCCATAATCAACAGCCAAAAGTATGTAGATGTTACCAAAAGAGGGAGGAAAAGGTCCCATGAAATCAATGCCCTATACATAAAAAATTTCACAAAACAAGACCGAGTTTGTGGCATTTGATTTTGGCGGCCCAAATTACCTTTTCTTTGGCATTGCTCATATGATTTGCAGAATATGTATGAGTCTCTAAACAATGTGAGCCAAAAAATCCACTTTCAAGTACCTTGTGAGCCGTTCTCTTTGAAGAAAAGTGCCCTCCATAATTATTTGTATGGCAAAATTGTAAGATTGACCGGGCTTCTTGTTGATGCATGTAACACCCCTTCCCGGCTTGGTAGAGAATCGGGTCAGAAAAGTGCTACCAGAGAACATATCAGAGATTTGAAAGCTTAATCGGAGTACCGAAACTTATTCGGATCATTTACTAATCTCTTTTAAGGCTTAACAAAATTATCTTACTAAGACTTAACAATTTGGGATCAGTTTTAATCATTTTTGAACTTAGGGACTAAATCATAATTTTTTACAATTTAGCAGTCCTTATTGGGATTTCTTTTTACTAGAATAAAATTAAACTTACCAATTATTAACCTGTGAAGTTTCGTTGCTAACGAAGATCGTTTACCTATCCAATTAGGCCATACAAGTTTTAGTGACCATTTTATAAACTTCTTAAAATTGGTTTCTATGTCTTTTAACAAAATTTAACTAACTCCACACCGATACCCTTGGGGCCGTATCAGTACACTAAGCCAATTCTCATTTCCCAGATTCGAAGATAACATGCTCGTTGTTGCGCGTAATAAGTGCTTCGCAATTGTGCAAGTGTACATGTCGCAAGTTATAGTATAAAAGATATCGTCTCCACAGCGATTGGTGCCACTTCAAGAATCTAATCTCTTGCACTGTAAAAAGTAAAAGAACACAAGTAGAAGATTGTAGGAGTTTAACTAACAACTAAACTAGAAAGCAATAAAGTAAAAGAAGATGTAATCAAATGAGAGAGAATAGGCCAGTTTATCGTGAGTTGAGGTGTGATAGCCGATTGGACCGTCTTAGTAAAAGAGTGCAAGGGCAACTCAGTTGCCGTGGCAACTTGTGCAGTGGGGTTTCCTTGGCAACTAATCGACGGTTGCCTGGGCAACTACTTGGGTGGCTGGGCAGCAACTTCAAGGTTCGGCGGAGCGTTCTTCAATGATTTCTTCTTATCCCTAAGTCGAAACTCTAGCTATTTGTGCATGCCTTGATGATACATCCCTGCGTGAATCAAGGGTGAACAACAACCAATCTTGCGCTCCTCTTAGCCGTTGAAATCCTTAACTTATTCCTAAGCCGGATTAATCTTCACCATCAATGGATTGAATAAAGACCATACTCATTCGTTTCTTGAATCTAACTCTCCCGATATTAGATAAATAGATGAAGTTACGAGATCCTCTCCCAATTCACTCACAAAAAGGAAGAAAAACCAAGAATGAGTAAATCTTGAATTGAAAGTGCAAACTCTTATTACCTAAACAAAATCCAATTGTTTCTCACAACCACAAAACACAATAACCTTAGCCAAATAGATTTAGATCATGGCTAGGTTCCAAAGAAACACAAAAAAAAGAATTCCTAACATAAGCCTAACTAAACAAGAAAAGAAAAGGACGAAGAATGGTTGAAGCCTTGTCAAAATCTCTCCTTGCTCTTGTCAGAAATTCTCCTTGCTCTCTCCCTTTGGAATTGACGGCTTGGTCCTCAATTTATAGGGCTAGGTCAAAGTCTTTTTTGAGGAGGAAGTTAAGTTGGAATTAAATATTTTTAAAGAATATAATTCTTTATTATATTTAAATTCCTTCTAGATCTTCTCCTATCTTCTTGGGATTTAATTTCTCTTTAACCTCTTCATGGAAATCAAACTCCTTTGGGATTTAACTTTTCTCCACGTCATCTTGGGCTTATCTAGTCATCAATTTTGACTGCCATATCATCTTATCCCTTATCAAAAATTGCCCTGGCAACTAGCTCGACATCTCCTTCATGCATTGCCCTGGCAAGTAGCTCGGCATCTCCTTCATGCATTGCCCTGGCAACTGGTTCCAGCCTTGCTTTGGCAAGTGATTCTGCACAAACACAAAACACACCAAAGCAATATCTTTTTCCACAAAATTAAGAAAAATATGAAATCAAGCTTGTCCACCAAGGAAACAATCCAAACATACATGAATGGCTAATAATGCAACTAATATGAGCATAAGTCTATCAATAATATGAATAAAAAGGGTAATAAAAATAGTACTTTTGAACACTTAACACACCCCTAAACTTGAACTGTTGCTTGTCCTCAAGCAATGCAAACTAATAATTACCCGCCAAGACTTCAATTTTCAAAAACTTAGCTTTGAAATTGATTTCAATTCTCAAAACCGTGGTATAAAGTATGATTGGCTTTTCATTTTTCGGAAAACTTAGGAGTTACTCAGAATCAAACTATAATGCTTGTGAGTGTGTGCGGAGTTGTGTGCAAGTTGATTTTTCGGATTCTATGCAAACAAGAGGTTTTCAAATTACTTCATTAGGTTCTTTTAACATGTTTTAACTAGAGCCGATTTCGGGCACCTCTAGTGTTTTGTTTTTAGATTTCTTAAGTTAATTAATTTATTTGACTATAGCCGGTTTTAGGCACCTCTAGCGATCAATTTTTAGCACATACTAGAGCCAATTTCGGGAACCTCTAGTGATCAATTTTTAGCACATACTAGAGCCAATTTAGGGCACCTGTAGCATTCATCCAATTTTTATTCTAATCCCCCAATTTTTTAACTATCAACCTAAGTGTCGTCGATGAGTTTGTTGTCGAAGTGCTTGCGATGAGTTTGTTGTCGAAGTGCTTGCCTTCATCACTGATAATTGCTCTCGACATCCCAAACTGTGTAAATATGTTTTTTTGCAAGAATCGTTGCACGGTCTTAGAATCGTTGGTGGGAACTGCAGCTGCCTCAACCCATTTAGACACGTAGTCGACGATAAGTAGAATGTAGAAGTTGCCGAATGATGATGGGAAAGGTACCATAAAATCAATCCCCCATACATCAAACAATTCCACCTCGATGATGTTTTGGAGCGGCATCTCATGTCGTCTAGAGATATTGCCCGTCCTCTGGCAATGATCACATTGCTTGTAAAACTCTTGGGCATCTTTGTACAGTGTTGGCCAATACAAACCGGATTGCAAAACTTTGTCCACGGTACGAATTCCTCCAAAATGTCGTCCATAGGGTAAAGAATGGCATTGTCAGAGTACATTCTGCTGCTCCTCTTCAGGGACACATCGGCGTATAACCTGATATGCGTATTGTTTAAACAAAAGAGGCTCATCCCAAAAGTAATGCTTAGCATCATGGCGGAACCGCTTCTTTCTTTGGTGAGTAAGGTCATAAGGTAAAATACCACAAACAAGGAAATTAAGGCATGTGTTGCCGTGGCAACTGCTTCCATGGTTGCCGAGGCGTACGCGTCTAGAGTTGTCACAGCATGCGCATCAAGGGTTGCCGAGGCATGCGCGTCTGGGGTTGCCAAGGCGTGCACATCAGTGGTTGCCGAGGCATACACGTCTGGAGTTGCCACGGCATGCGCGTCAAGGGTTGTCGAGGCATGTGTGTCAAGGGTTGCCAAGGCATGCGCATCCATGGTTGCCGAGGAAACTAACAGTTGCTCATCTAGGAATGCATCGCATATCTCTAAATCTGTGCCCTCCTCCCTATTGAGTTCTAAGCGTGATAAGTGATCGGCTACTTGATTTTTTGTTCCTTTCCTATCCTTAATTTCAATGTCAAATTCTTGTAAAAGCAATATCCAACGAATCAAACAAGGTTTGGCATCCTTTTTAGCAAATAGATACTTAATTGCCGAATGGTCCGTATGGACAATTACCTTTGTACCAATCAAATAGGATCGGAACTTGTCAAATGCAAAAACTAGGCTAGTAACTCTTTCTTCGTTGTTGTGTAATTCACTTGAGCACTATTAAGAGTTTTACTAGCGTAGTATAACACATGAAAGGTCTTACCTGTGCGTTGGCCTAGGATTGCTCCTACCGCAAAATCACTTGCATCACACATGAGCTCAAAAGGTAGCGTCCAATCTGGTGGAACGACAATGGGTGCCGAGCAAGCTTTTTCTTTAGGGTTTCGAATGCTTGGGAGCAAGAATCATCAAAATTGAAGACTTTATCATGTTCAAGCAAATTGCACAAGGGTTTAGTAATTTTAGAAAAATTATGAATGAACCTCCTGTAAAAACCTGCATGTCCAAGAAAGCTTCGAATTCTTTTAACCGAACTTGGTGGGGGTAATCTCTCGATCACGTCCACCTTGGCTTTGTCTACTTCAATTCCCTTGGATGAAATCTTGTGGCCGAGCACTATTCCTTCATCTACCATAAAATGGCACTTCTCCCAATTAAGGACTAAATCGGTTTCTTCACATCTTTCCAACAACTTCTCTAAATTGCCGAGGCAACTGCCGAAGTCATTACAAAAAATGGAAAAATCATCCATGAAGATCTCAAGGAAGTCTTCGACCATGTCTGAAAAGAGTGCTATCATGCATCTTTGGAAGGTTGTCGTGGCATTACACAATCTGAACCACATCCTTCAGAAAGCATAAGTACCGTATGGGCATGTGAAGGTTCTTCTTGATCTTCTGGTGCTATGGCAATTTGATTGTAACCTGAATAACCATCAAGAAAACAATAAAAGGGTTTACCTGCAAGACGGTCAAGCATTTGATCAATAAGGGGTAATAGAAAGTGATCTTTCCTAGTGGTTTTGTTTAGCTTTCGATAGTCCATACAAACCCTCCAACCGGTCATAGTCCTGGTTGGAATAAGTTCATTGTTTTTATTACTTACCACCGTTATACCTCCCTTTTTCGGTTCACATTGTACCGGACTTACCCATGTACTATTCGAGATAGGGTATATGATATCGGCGTCAAGCCACTTGATGATTTCTTTCTTTACAACCCCTTTCATGGCATGATTCAGTCTCCTCTGGGCCTCAATCGAAGGTTTGTGATCATCTTCCAACAAAATCTTGTGCATGCACATTGCCGGGCTAATTCCCTTCGAGTCAGAAATTGTCCACCCTATTGCCTTCTTGTGTAGCATCAACATTTTGATCAGCTTCTTTTCTTGTTCAGGCTATAACTTAGAGGAAATAATTACATGCAATGTATTATCGGTTCCTAAGTAAGCATATTTTAATTGTCCTGCAATTGTTTCAACTCAAGAATCGGTGGTTGTTTAATGGAGGGCTCTTCAAGTTTACCTTCCTTACCTGAGTAATCCAGTGGTTCAAAGTATGTACCTGGTCGATTGACTAACCAATTTGCCTCTTCTTGTTGTTCCTCATCGATCTGTTCTTCATACTCCTCATGTTCCTCTTGATCGGCAATGTAGTTGCCAAGGCAACTAAATTCCTCGTCGAAGTCAAACTCTGCCGTGGCATGAAGAAGTTAGCATTCTTCCAGATCACCGGCATATCTTAGTGTTTGGAACACATTTATTTTAATTTACTGGTCATTCACCCTCATTGTGAGTTCTCCCTTTTCAACATCGATCAAGGTTCTCCTTGTTGCTAGGAAGGGTCTCCCGAGAATGATAGGTGCATGTTCATCTGCTTCACAATCCAAAACAATAAAGTCAACGGGAAAAATAAATTTATCAACTTTTACCAGTATGTCTTCAATTTTTCCCTCTGGATGCACATAGGATCTGTCGGCTAGTTGTAGCATAACTGTTGTAGGTCTTGCCTTCCCAATTCCTAGTTTCTAGAAAACCGATTTAGGCATCAAGTTTATGCTTGCTCCAAGGTCACATAATGCTTTCCCGACATAGTGGTTTCCTATGGAACAAGGTATTGTGAAACTTCCGGGATCCTTCAACTTGGGTGGCATGCGATTGTGCAACATGGCCATGTATCCCTCTGTTGCGGTAACTATTTCAAACTCTCCTAGCCTTGTTCTCTTGGACACAATGTCTTTTAGAAACTTGGCATAGTTCGACATTTGTTCAATCGCTTCAACCAATGGAAAGTTGATGCGGACTTGCTTTAGGATATCAAGAAACTTCTTGAATTGATATTCTTGCTTTTGTCGCTTCAACCTTTGTGGGAATGGTGGTGCAAGTCAGATATCTTTGATCCTTTCATTGGTCTGGAACCTGATTGACTGCATTGCCGAGGCAACTCGAGTTACCGAGGCATTGTCAACTGACGTTGCCGTGGCATGCCTATCATTGGTTGCCGAGGCATGCTTATCGTTGGTTGCCGCGACAATTCCTGGTTCAGCATCTGAGGCTTTGCCGCTGAGTTCGTCTTGTTCTTTTCGTGGAGTTTTGTTTGATGAGTGAGCTTGAGCCTCTTTAAGTTGTTGGCCACTTCTAGTGGTGATCGCCTTACATTGCTCATGGCCAGTTCCTCTTGCGAATTCAATATTGCTAGGTAAACCTCCTTGCGGTCTAGTATTCAGGTTTTGAGCAAATTGTCTGACTTGATTTTCCAATGATTTGATTGCTGCCTCTTGGTTTTGCAATCTCATCTCAGTCCTGTTAATAAAAGCATCAGTTCTTTTTATGAAGTTACTATTCTCAGCCATATAAGATTTAGTTTTCAACATAAAAGCATTGAGAGAATTTTCTAAAGAACTAGATGTTGTCGGTTGTTGATGCGGTAACTGTTGCCGTGACATATTCTGTTGGAATCCCGATGCTTGTGCATTCTGATTGTTCTGGTTTAGAGCATTGTTGGGATTAATCCATGAAAAATTCGGGTGCTTCTTCCAAGCTAGATTGTATGTATTGGACATCACATTGTTTTTCCAGTTGTAATTCCCCACATAAAAGCTGGATTCTGCATACATTCAGAAGAATCATGGTTACCACCACATAACTGACAAAAGAAATCCATTACCTTGACCTCTTGTGTATTGTTTGGTTTCTGTATGTTCTGGACCATCTTGGTTAGAGTGACCAATTGTGCCGAAATTGAGTCTGATGATCCCAGTTCATGTATTGTGGCTTGGCGTCTAACTCCTCCTCTTGTAGCAGATGGGAATTGATAATCATTATTGGCAAGCCTGTTTAGAATTTGTATTGCTTCCTTCAGCGACTTATCTAGGAGTATGCAGTTTGCCGAGGCATCTAGCATCATCCTTGTTGGTGTATTGACAGCATTGTAAAACATTGTTACTTGTGTCCACACTAGGAATCCGTGTAGGGGGCATTTGTGTATAAGTTCTCTATATCGCTCCCAAGCCTCGTACATGGATTCATCATCTGCCAGCCGAAAAGAAGTAATTTTGTTACAAAGCTTATCAGTCAAATTTATAGGATTAAATCGAGCAAGTAAATCACGACAAAGATCGGTCCAAGATCCTATTGATCCGGTAGGAATACTATTCAATCATGCTTTCGCCCTATCCCTCAGTGAATAGGGGAATAATCTCAGTCGTAAAACATCGGGGGTGACTCCTTGTATTTTGAATGAATTGCAAATCTCGAGGAAAGATTTAAGATGTTGTTGTGCATCTTCAGTTGCTGAGCCACCAAATTGTCCAATTGTTTTGATCATGTTGAACATCACCGGTTTCAACTCAAACTGGTCGGCTTCAATTTCAAGTGTGACAACTCCTGGATTAAGTCCTTCAAGATAGTCTCGAATAGTTCTGTTTCGTGCAAGAATCACTCCTCCTCTAGCTGGAACATCTTGATTCATATTGCCGTCTTGATTAGCCATTGCTACTCTTAACCTTTGTCTGAGTCTTTGCAAGGTTCGTTCGATTTCTTGATGAAATGGATATTATGGTGTAATCGGTCTCACCCTGGTCATATACCAATGCAAAACCAAAGTTTGTTAACCCTTTGAATCTTAAACAAGAAAAATAAAAAGTGCAAGAAAATAAAAACAAAGTTGCTATTACCAATCCCCGCCAACGACGCCAAAAACTTTTTGCGCGTAATAAGTGCTCCGCAATTGTGCCAATGTACACGTCGCAAGTTATAGTATAAAAGATATCGTCTCCACAGGGATTGGTGCCACTTCAACAATCTAATCTCTTGCACTGTAAAAAGTAAAAGAACACAAGTAGAAGATTGTAGGAGTTTAACTAACAACTAAACTAGAAAGCAATAAAGTAAAAGAAGATGTAATCAAATGAGAGAGAATAGGCCAGGTTATCGTGAGTTGAGGTGTGATAGCCGATTGGATTGTCTTAGTAAAAGAGTGCAAGGGCAACTCAGTTGCCGTGGCAACTTGCGCAGCGGGGTTGCCTGGGCAACTACTTGGGTGGTGGGCAGCAACTTCAAGGTTCGGTGGAGCTTTCTTCTTATCCCTAAGTGGAAACTCTAGCTATTTGTGCATGCCTTGATGATACATCCCTGCGTGAATCAAGGGTGAACAACAACCAATCTTGCGCTCCTCTTAGCCATTGAAATCCTTAACTTATTCCTAAGCCGGATTAATCTTCACCATCAATAGATTGAATAAAGATCATTCTCATTCATTTCTTGAATCTAACTCTCCCGATATTAGATAAATAGATGAAGTTACGAGATCCTCTCCCAATTCACTCGCAAACAAGAAGAAAAACCCAGAATAAGTAAACCTTGAATTGAAAGTGCAAGCTCTTATTACCTAAACAAAATCCAATTGTTTCTCACAACCACAAAACACAATAACCTTATCCAAATAGATTTAGTTCATGGCTAGGTTCCAAAGAAACACAAAACAAATAATTCCTAACATAAACCTAATTGAACAAGAAAAGAAAAAGATGAAGAATGGTTGAAGCCTTGTCGAAATCTCCTTGCTCTTGTCGAAATTTCTCCTTGCTCTCTCCCTTTGGAGTTGACGGCTTGGTCCTCAATTTATAGGGCTAGGTCAAAGTCTTTTTTGAGGAGGAAGTTAAGCTGGAATTAAATATTTTTAAAGAATATAATTTTTTATTATATTTAAATTCCTTCTAGAACTTCTCCTATCTTCTTGGGATTTAATTTTTCTTTAACCTCTTCATGGAAATCAAACTCCTTTGGGATTTAACTTTGCTCCACGTCATCTTGGGCTTATCTAGTCATCAATTTTGACTGCCTTATCATCTTATCCCTTATCGAAAATTGCCCTGGCAACTAGTTCCAGCCTCGCTTTGGCAAGTGATTTTGCTCAAACACAAAAACACACCAAAGCAGTATCTTTTTCCACAAAATTAAGCAAAATATGAAATCAAGCTTGTCCACCAAGGAAACAATCCAAACATGCACGAATGGCTAATAATGCAACTAACATGAGCCTAAGTCTAGCAATAATATGAATAAAAGGGTAATAAAAATAGTACTTTTGAACACTTAACACTCGTATCGATACTCTTAGCCCCGTATCGATATGCATTGACTAAGGTTGACCCGTTTTGGTACAACCTATAGCCATATCAATACAATTTAATTTTTTGACCTTATTGTCCAAATTCGTATCGATACGCCCTATTTTACTTAGTCTAATTATGCAAGGCCGTATCGATACGCCATCACCCGTACCGATACACCTGCCCTATAATGACAGATTTTAGCCAGTTTTTAATTATTTTAATCCGTTGAACGTTGTCCAAACTTAACCAAAATTTTCCAGCAAGTCTAATATCCATATTTTTAACAGCATACAAAATATTAAGGCATTTTGGATCCATTTATCTAGTTTTTATCTTTTAGCACATTTAAGCTCATTTTGTTAGTTTATCCAATTCACCAACACACCATATTAGCCATTAAACTTTTGGTCACCTTTAGGCTATTACACACACATCAAAAAGCACATACATAGCATGTTGAGACCATATGCCACCTTACTAGGATTTCAAGACAAAGGGTGAACATACATATAATTTGTAGGAATGACTTGCAACCGCAACACACGATCGAAGACCGAAATTCTTTAGGATCTTGAAATGCACGAGACACACAAATGTTAGGCTTACATAGCCTAGTGAGGTAGCTATAACAAATGCAAATATTTGACGAGTAATATGAACATCATAATGACATACTTGAATGGCATATATAGTACACAAATCATACTTGTATCTCATGCTTGATTCAAGTAACACATTTCCATATGCAAAATACAGATCATAATCACATATAAATTCCTTGGACGTGGCATGCAATGGATACACAGATTCCCCTATACACCACACATATCGAAAATAGGCTGTAGCCTTGAGTCGTAGCTCTGGATAGTCCCTTACACAATCCATCCTTATTTCACCATACATATAGGTCGTAGCCCCAGACCGTAGTCCAATCCTTTACTTGGTGAGCTCGAATAACCCTATGGCATGCCAATTGTATCCATTGTCCACATATGTCCAAGTTCACATATCATCATCAAACTTACCATTGTGCCCGTGGGCCATACTGTATCAAATCATAAATTGAGCCTTAACTCCAAATTCATATCGTAGCATAACCACATCATATCGGATAACATATCATGATATGATCACAACATATCGAAGACATGAATATACTCGTAGACATGTTAAAGCAATATGAAGACTTACCTTGCTTACCAATGGCATCCACACATATGCTTGCTCTACTTGAGCCCTTAATCAAAATGCAAACATAATCACAAAGCAAATACAACGGGATGGAACCTAGCCTATCCCTTGACCCAACTACACTCACCTTGATTCCAAAGCTTTCAAGGTTCCCAAATTATGATTCCTTTACTCCTATCTTTGGTTGGAGATGATGGATTGATTTCCTCCAACTCTTGAGCGAGTTATAGGCTTTCAAAGGACGTATTGTAATTGATCAAATGTTGAGGATTGAATCGAGGTGCTTGCTTCGCTTGAGTTTGAAGGCAATGATAAGTGTTCAAAAGTACTATTTTTATTACCCTTTTTACTCATATTATTGTTAGACTTAAGCTCATATTAGTTGCATAATTAGTTATTCATGCATTAATTCATGTTTCTTTCCACTGTTGAGCTTGATTACATAACTTGGTGATTTTTGTGGAAAAAGATGCTGCTTTGGTGTGTTTTTGTGTGTGTATGTGCAGGATCACTTGCCAAAGCAATGCCGAGCTAGTTGCCAGGGCAATGCATGAAGGATATGCCGAGCTAGTTGCCAGGGCAATGCATGAAGGAGACGCCGAGCCAGTTGCCATGGCATTTGTCGACAAAGACAAAAAGCAATATGGATGTCGAAATTCATGACTTTACAAGCCCAAGATGACATGGAGCAAGGCCCAAGCCCAAAGGAATTTGATTGCCATGCAGAGATTAAAGAAGAATTAAATTCCAAGAAGATAGGAGAAGTTCTAATAGGAATAAAATTATAATAAAGAATTATATTCTTTAAAGATAATTTAATTCCAACTCAAACTCCTCCTCAAAGAAGGACTTTGGCCTAGCCCTATAAATAGCAAGGAGATTTCGACAATCCAAAGAGAGAAAAATAGAGAAATTTCGACAAGAGAGCATTAGGGGAAATTTCGACTTCTTCTTCTTGTTTGCTTCCATTAGATTCATGGTTTGGGGATTATTCTTTGTATATATTTTGAACCCAACCACGAACTAACTTGATCGGTTGGGGTTATTGTGTTTTGTTGTTGTGAGAAACAATTGGATTTTGTTTAGGTAATAAGAGTTTGCACTTTTCTATTCAAGGTTTACTCATTCTTGGCTTTTATTCTTGTTTGCGAGTGAATTGGGAGAGGATCTCGTAACTTCATCTATTTATCTAATATCGGGAGAGTTAGATTCAAGAAACGAATGAGTATGGTCTTTATTCAATCTATTGATGGTGAAGATTAATCCGGCTTAGGAATAAGTTAAGGATTTCAACGACTAAGAGGAGCGCAAGATTGGTTGTTGTTCACCCTTGATTCATGCAGGGATGTATTATCAAGGCATGCACAAGTAGCTAGAGTTTCGACTTAGGGATAAGAAGAAACCATTGAAGAACGCTCTGCCGAACCTTGAAGTTGCTGCCCAGACGCCCAAGTAGTTGCCCAGCTAGTTGCCCAGGCAACCATCAATTAGTTGCCAAGGCAACCCACTGTAAAGTTGCCACGGCAACTGAGTTGCCCTTGCACTCTTTTACCAAGACGATCCAATCGGCTATCACACCTCAACTCACGATAACCTGGCCTATTCTCTCTTTTTCTTTCATCTATTCTTTTAGTTTATTGCTTTTACTTTTCTCGTTAATTAAAACCTCTATTATCAATTGTGTTTTTATTTTCAAAGTCAGAACTTAAGCAAAGTGGCCCAAACCAATCCCTGTGGAGACGATACTCGATACTCATATCACTTTATTACTTTCGACGTGTATACTTGCACAATTGCGTAGCACTTATCACACGCAACATGCAACAATGGTGGAACTTGCTTATTGGATGGAAAAAGGGTGAGTTTAGCTTTCGGGAGATGAGGGAAACAAAAGATGAAAGCTTTTTATTAGGGAACTTATTATTTAATCACTTTTCACCTATCCAAGGACCAATAAAGTGCTTTCTTCTAAGCAAGGGAAAGCTTATTTAATTGTTTCTATAACTTCATCCCCCTTTTCCCAATTCTAGGCATTCAATGGTTATTTGTTCCCTTTTCAGAGTCATCCCACGTGAGGGAGGCAAGCAAGGAGGTGACTAAGCACCTTATTTTTCATTTCCTTCAATTTGGGCCTTAAAATAGATTTTTAGAGAGTGCCGTATCGATACGCCTAGGCTAAAACAGGTAAGTTAGTTATGGCAGTTAGGTCGTACCGGTATAGGTATTACTGTATTAAAACGCCTAGTTCAAACTGTATCGATACCGGTCCAGACGTACCGATACGCTTAGGATAAAACAAGTAAGTTAGCTATGGCCATTAGACCGTATCGATACTGGTCTCACCGTATCGATACGCTTGACTTATTTTCAGCATTTCAACTTTGAATTTCTTACAAAGAGGTTCATAGATCAATTTAATGCCCACCACTTTCATTGATTCAAAATTGGGTACAAGGATCATAAAATTACACTTTCGGGTATATCCGATACAAAATTTTCGATCACCGGAGCCTTATTCCGACTAGGCCAGTTTTCAGGATGTGACAACTCTCCCTATTACAAAAATTCATCCTCGAATTTTCACTCTAGTTGAACAGATGGTGGTACTATCATTACATCCTCTCTTCTGGTTCCCACATTGCTTCTTCAACTGAATGACTTCTACTAAGGGCACAGACTTATTACAAAGTCTTTTAACTTCCCGTGTGAGGATCTGCACAAGTTCTTCCTCGTACGTTAGATTAGACTGAATCTCCACAGTCTCTGGCTCGATCACATGAGAAGAATCTGACAGGTACTTTCGTAGCATAGATACGCGAAAGACATTATGATTTTGGCTTAACTCTTCAGGAAGAGCTAGTCGGTAAGCTACAGGTCCAACTTTCTCCATCACCTTGAACGATATAATGAAACGAGGACTCAGTTTCCCCTTTTTTGCCAAAATGAAGGATCTTCTTCCACGGTGATACTTTAAGGAAGACTTTCTCTCCAACCTCATACTGAATGTCTCTTCTTTTTAGATCAACATAAGCTTTTTGTCGATCAAATGCAGCTTTGAACCGATCACAGATAATGGTCACCCTTTCTTCGGTTTCCCGAAGTAAGTCAGGGCCTAACACTTTGCCTTCACCAAGCTCGGTCCTACAGAGAGGGGTTCTACATCTCCTCCCGTAAAGGGCTTCGTAGGGTGCCATTTGAATCAAGGCTTGGTAGCTATTGTTGTAAGCAAATTCCACCAAAGGCAGGGATTTCTCCTATGTATTCTCGAAGTCGATAACACATGCCAAAGCATATCTTCTAGAATCTGAATAACCCTTTCGGATTGATCATCGGTCTGATGATGGAAAGTAGTGCTTAGATGCACTCGAGTTCCCAAAGCCTCTTGTAGGGTCCTCCAAAACTGAGATGCAAAGAGTGGGTCACGATCAGAAATAATGGACATAAGAACTCCATGTAAACGGATAACTTCTCAAGTGTACAACTCAGCAAGCTTAAGCAAACCGAAGTCTATTCTCACCGGAATGAAATGAGCAGATCTGGTGAATCGATCCACTATGACCCAAATATCGTCATTCCTCTTTGGTGTCATCGGTAAGCCACTTACGAAGTCCATCGTAATACGTTCCCATTTCCATTATGGAAGCTTAATAGGTTGCAAAATACCAGTAGGCACCTTGTGCTCAGCTTTAACCTGTTGACAGGTCAAACATCTTGCCACAAAGTCTGTGATTTCACTTTTCATGTCGGACCACCAGTACAACTCTTTTAGGTCCTTATACATCTTGATAGCTCTAGGATGGATAGAGAAAGGACTTGAATGAGCCTCACTTAGGATTTGACCCCGAAGATTATCATCATTGGGGACATAGATACGGTTCTGAAAACACAACAGGCCATCATAATTCATTGCAAAGTCAGGATTCGATTGCCCTTGATTTTAGCAATAAGAGTTCGCAACTCCTCATCAGATTCTTAGAGTGCTTTGATTCGAGAAACAATGGTTGACTGAACTCTCAATTCAGCTAGTAACTTGCCATGCTTTTTGAGTCAGAAGTGAGCATTCAAATATCTCGATGAGAGAGTAGGCTTCCGACAAAGTGTGTCAGCCACAACATTGGCTTCACCAGGGTGGTAATCAATAACCAAGTCATAGTCCTTGAAAAGCTCCATCCACCGATGTTGACAGAGATTCAACTCTTTCTGAGTCAGAAGATATTTCAGACTTTTGTGATCCATGTACAAACAACACTTCTCACCGTAAAGGTAGTGCCTCCAAATCTTCAAGGCAAACACATCGGCGGCCAACTCCAAATCATGTATCAAATAGTTCAGCTCGTGTGTTTTGAGCTGACGTGAAGCATAAGCAATGACCTTCCCTTTTTTCATAAGTACACAGCCTAATCCCAAGTGGGATGCATCAATGTATACGGTGAAGTCCTTGCTTGACTCGGGTTGCACCAAGACAGGGGCATGGGTTAGGACTTGCTTAAGCTGATCAAAACTTCTTTGTTGCTCGGTTGTCCATACAAAGGGGGTTTCCTTATGGAGAAGCTTTGTTAAGGGTGAAGCAATCATCAAGAATCCCTTAACAAATCTACGATAGTAGCCTGCAAGGCCCAGACAGCTACGAACTTCTCCAACATTCTTTGGAGGAATCCAGTCAAGAACTGCTTGAATCTTCTTTGGATCAATTTGAATTCCCGCAGAAGAGATCACATGTCCTAGAAAGGATACTTCGGATAGCCAAAACTCACATTTGCTAAACTTAGCATATAGTTGTTTCTCATGTTGCATGTTGTGATGTACTATAAATGATACGCAAATAGTGCAAGTATACACGTCGAGCAAATAGTAATATAAATGAGTGAGTATCGTCTCCCCGGGGATTGGAGGTATTTCAAGTCAAATTTAAGCACGCAAACACAAACTGAAAAAGTAAATGCGATGGCAAATGGAAGCAAGGTCAGAAAATGTTGTAGCAAACAATTGTTAATAAAACTGAAGTAAACTGAATAGACTTTAATGGTCCTCACATGTTTGGAAAACTCACTATGAGAATGACTGGCTGAGCTTGCCAAGATGTCATATGTCTAGCTCTCATGGATGCTTCACAATTTCCAACTTATCCTTTGCTCGGCAGGATTTTCTAAGGGTGCTTCTAAGCTATCTCTAGTAAGAAGCCTGACAGATAGTATGCTATAGCAATACCTTTCAGCGTGAACCCTAGCATACTTATACCCATGAAGTACTACCATTTTTAGCCTTTGAAACCCTCCACTTACCTCTAAGGTGGGTTAGAGTTGTGCCTTTTAGCATCCAAATCCATAGCCTACATGGATCTAAGTCTAGCTCTCTCGACCACTAGACTAATCTAACACCTAAAGAAAGTCCAACTCTCGAAGGCTCTTACAATCTTAGGGCAATAAAATAGTAGAAAAAGAAAGGATAAAACTGAAAACACAAAAGCATCCATTAAAAAAAACTAAAACATAAGCATCCAAACAAACCCAAGCCACCTAAAATCAGTTCATGGCTGGGTAATAAACATCTAACATTATTCGTCTCATACAACCCATTTCCAGAAATAAAGAAAATGTTAAAGCAAAAGCAGAAGAAGAGAAATCTCCCAATCTGCCTTAGACTGCCACGAACCACCCTAGGCTTGCTACTTCTCTCAAAGGCCAGCACGATCTTCCCTTTAGAGCTTTAACAATGGAGGACGCAATGAAGAAGAGGAAGAAGAAGAGTGGCTACCTCTTCCCTTCTCTCTTTCTTATCTCCTAAAGCACTTTTTCAGCGCCTTTTAATGTAGGTATCTTGTCCTTTTATAGTGGGGGCTCCTAGGGTTTTGTGCCCTAAATATTCCTTGTGTGACCTAAGGAATATTCTCTAGGTCACATGAGTGGAACAGCTGGCTGAAGGCATCACATGTGGGGGCTTTCAAAATATCTTCTCTTTTTGCCTTTTCTGCACCTAGAAATGCCGTCCATAATGCTATGGCATTTCTTCCTGCATCGCCCCTCATTTCTCTGCACATCACCACACCAACCAAAACCTTCCAAAATAGAACTATTCTTGTAAATAATCAAAGAAAACAAAACCGACAACATCAAATGCAACTATATGAACTAAATACATCTATATGCCGTGAAATGAGATGAAATGGGCTTGATTTGATACAATAACTTAAGTAAAAAAAGCATGAAATGTTAACCTTTTGCACGGTTAACACACCCCCAAACTTAAGCTATTGCTTGTCCTCAAGTAGTGAGTAGTGAAAAATAGTGAAAAAATGCTATGGTGTTGCGCATATTGAGTGCTACGCAAATGGTGCAAGTATACACGTCGCAAGTTATAGTATAAAAGATATCGTCTCCACATGGATTGGTGCCACTTCAAGAATCTAATCTCTTGCACTATAAAAAGTAAAAGAACACAAGTAGAAAATTGTAGAAGTTTTAACTAACAACTAAACTAGAAAATTGTAGGAGTTTTAACTAACAACTAAACTAGAATAGGCCAGGTTATCGTGAGTTGAGGAGTGATAGCCAATTGGATCATCTTGGTAAAAGAGTGCAAGGAAAACTTAGTTGCCGTGGCAACTTGCGCAGCTGGGTTGCCTTGGCAACTAATCGACGATTGGCTGGGCAATTGGCTGGGCGGCTGGGCAGCAACTTCAAGGTTTGGCAGAGCGTTCTTCAATGGTTTCTTCTTATCCCTAAGTCGAAACTCTAGTTAGTTGTGCATGCCTTGACAATACATCCCTTCGTGAATCAAGGGTGAACAACAACCAATATTGCCCTCCTCTTAGCCATTGAAATCCTTAACTTATTCCTAAGCTGGATTAATCTTCACCATCGATAGATTGAAGAAAGACCATACTCATTCGTTTCTTGAATCTAACTCTCCCGATATTAGATAAATAGATAGAATTACGAGATCCTCTCCCAATTCACTCGCAAACAAGAATAAAAACCAAGAATGAGTAAACCTTGAATTGAAAGTGCAAACTCTTATTACCTAAACAAAATCCAATTGTTTCTCACAACCACAAAACACAATAACCTTAGCCAAATAGATTTAGTTCATGGCTAGGTTCCAAAGAAACACAAAACAAAGAATCCCTAACATAAACCTAATCGAACAAGAAAGAAAAAGATGAAGAATGGTTGAAAGCCCTTGTCGAAATCTCTCCCCTTTTGCTCTTGTTGGAGTTGACGACTTGGTCTCCTTTAAATAGGAGATGGCTAGGTCAAAGTCTTTCTTGAGGAAGAAGTTAAGTTGGAATTAAATACTTCTAAAGAATATAATTATTTATTATATTTAAATTCTTTCTAGGTCTTCTCCTATCTTCTTTAGGATTTAATCTCTCTTTAACCTCTTCATGGAAATCAAACTCCTTTGGGATTTAACTTTGCTCCATGTCATCTTGGGCTTATCTAGTCATCAATTTCGGCTGGCATATCATCTTATCACTTATCGACAATTGCCCTGGCAACTAGCTCGGCATCTTCTTCATGCACTGCCCTAGCAACTGCGTCGGCATCTCCTTCATGCACTGCCCTGGCAACTGGTTCCAGCCTTGTTTAGGCAAGTGATTTTGCACACACACAAAACAACTATCGGCATCACCCTTTTTCCACAAAATTAAGTAAAATATGAAATCAAGCTTAACCACCATGAAAACAATGCAAACATGCATGAATGGCTAATAATGAGACTAATATGAGCCTAAGTCTAGCAATAATATGAATAAAAAGGGTGAATAAAATAGTACTTTTAGACACTTAACACCCCCAAACTCGAACTATTGCTTGTCCTCAAGCAATGCAAACTAATAATTACACGCCAAGACTTCAATTTTCACAAACTTAGCTTTGAACTTGATTTCAATCCTCAGAACCGTGGCACAAAGTATGATCGACTTTTCATTTTTCGAACCACTTAATAATTACTGGTAATCAAACTATAATGCTTGTGAGTGTGTGCGAAGTTGTGTGCAAGTTGATTTTTCGGATTCTATGCAAACAAGAGGTTTTCAAATTACTTTCTTAGGTTCTTTTAACATGTTTTAACTAGAGACGGTTTTGGGCACCTCTAGTATTTTTTAGTTTTCTTAAGTTAATTAATTTATTCGACTAGAGCCGATTTCGGGCACCTCTAGCGATCAATTTTTAGCACATACTAGAGCCAATTTTGGGCACCTCTAGCATTCATTCAATTTTTAGTCTAATCCCCCAATTTATTAACTATCAACCTAAGTTCGCTAGAATTCCTTAAATCTATCAAGCCACAACAGTGTGTTTTTTCAAGTTTAGCATCATATTAGGATTCTAAATGTTTTCATGGTTATCCTAGAATAAAAAGTTCTATCAATTAAGTACATTGGCAATGTCATCATCGGATATTCATCAAATCTAGGCAATTCTTGTTCCAACTAAAGGCATGGCAAGCAATTTATGTATCCTAAATGCAATACTTAAGATGAGTGCAACTAAACATGGTAACTATCTAGTAACAATCCCCCCCAAACTCGAGTGAGGCATTGTCCTCAATGCATGCAACAAAGTAAAATAAAAAAAATAAAGAAAAGTAAAATGCAAACGAGGACTTACTTTGAGAGTTCGTCGTTGTGGATGATTAGTTTCCTTTTTGCCGGTGTCTTGATTCTTTTGCTTGAACGCGGTGGTTGCTTCCTTGTTGCCGATGGTGGAACCGATCCTCGTACGGGGGTGTCCTCATCGTCCTTATCATCCTCTTTCCCAATCTCATTGGCTTTTCACTTTGGCTTGGAGGAGTCGACTGGTGTGGTATTCGTTGGTGCAATGGAGGACTCGTCCGAATCTAAAAAATCGGATAATGATTCAGTACGAGTTGATTCGGGCATAGGTGCTTTACCTTTGGCTTTTGCAATGGTTGTTGGGGCGTCTTTAGCTTTGGTTGTCGCGGCATCTTCAGTGTTGTTTGCCGTGGCAACTGCTTGGGTAGGCACAATGTAGGTTGCCGCGGCATCATCTGTTGCAGTTGTTGTGGTAACTGCTTCTTTGGTTGCCGTGGCAAGGATTTCGGTAGGAAATATAGGGAACGACACGCGGCTGTCCGGGTACTTTTCCAGGATGACTTGGGTGATGGCATTGTTGTGATCCTTCATGTACCGCATGAACATTAGTTGCCATTCTTCAATTTACCTACGGCGGATCTCCAACGGTTGTAAGAGTGCTTCAAGTTGTCCTGGGTTGCTGGCCGAGTTGCCCAAGCATCAGTTTCTTGGGCATTAGGAGTTGCCGAGGCGACAGGAGTTACCGCGACAACTGAAGGCGTTGGGAATTTTACCAGTGCCTGTCCCATTAGCTTTCAGATTTGTGCTCGATGCTAACCGGACTTTGGTAGGGCCTTTTCATAGGTTGACTCACTTGGGACATGCATCTCCTTGCAAAGATTGGAAATTAAGCAAGGGAAGAAAAGAGAACCCTTGTCTTTTGTGCTACATACAAAAATCTCATCACAAATAATTTTTCCAATGTTAATGATGCGATTATGCAAAATAGAATGTATGAGCAAAAGACGAGGTGTATCAATGGTAGTATTATGTGAGGTGGGCATTAAAGAAGTTTTAACAAACTTATTCCATATTTTTGCCTCGGGTTTAAGCCGAAGGCGATTTACCGTGCCCTTATATTTACCGTCGTTCCAATGAGTTCCCGGTAGAGTGAGTTCTTGAAGCACCTTGTCGAGTTGCTTGGACGTGAGTTGATCAAGAAAGGCTTGATGCTCCTCCTTCTCAATGTAGAGCACGTAAAAGGTGTTGATGCTTTTGGGGCTTATGAGTATAGCCTTGTCACGAACAAAAACATAAGGATTACCCAGGTTAGGAGAGTGAGCATAGAATTCTCTTACCCATGAGATGTTACCCGGTTCCTATTGATGGAAAAAGATTTGCCACTTTTGATGTGCAATCCTTTGGAATATGAATGGTTCAAGGCCGGAATCTTGATGAGAGTTGGAGTATTCGAAGCCTTGTTCTTTGCAAATCTTCCAACTTTCAAACTTGGAGTGAAATCTTTCTTGAACCACCGGTGTAGAAAACTTCTTGTATCTTGGTTCTTTGGAGGAACTTGGAAGAACCAAAAATTCGATTTTGGATGCCATGGATGACCTTGGTTGTGAGTTTGGTAGAAACAAAGAAAAAAAAGCAAAAGAAACTAAAGAGTTGCAAGGTGAAAAGTAGGAATAGGTTTCTTGGAAGTTAAGGGTGATGGGTTATATAGAAAAGATAGGTAGTAAATATGGTGGGTGGGATTGATTGGAAAGAAAGAAAACAAGGGTTTTGATTGGGGGAAGGGGATGGCTAGGGATTTGGGGAAGGGGAAGGGTTTGGCCGGCTAATAGGGTTTATTTAGGGTAAATTGGAGGCTTAATATAAGCCTTACATTTAGCTCATTAGTTTCCTTGTTGAAGAAGCTTCCTTCTTGAATCAAATTCCTCTTTATCTTGAACTCTTTTCCTACAGTTCAAAAACAAATTAAATAAGGATTAAAAATAAAGATAAACTAATAAAAGAAAATAAATAAAGCTGTGCAAAGAAATTCTTAAACCTAAAATTTAAAAACAATTAGATAAATATGAAAGAAAGATGTAGTCTAAATCTTAAAGAAAATAAATAAATCTATCCTAAAAAGAGAAATAACCAAAATTAATAAATAATAAAAAATAAAATAGTTCGAAAAAATAAAAATAAAAAGAAAATATCGAAAGGAGAGCATGCTCATGCATCTCCTAAGGTGACCACTTCTTTGTTACGTTCCACATGGGCACCGTTGTAGTGCTTCAATCTTTGTCTGTTAACTTTGAATTCATGTTCGTCAGTGATGGACTTGATTATCACGGCACCATGGGAGAATGGTTTGACAACTTTGAATGGTTCTGACTGTTAAGTGTTCAAAAGTACTATTTTTATTACCCTTTTTACTCATATTATTGTTAGACTTAGGCTTATATTAGTTGCATAATTAGTCATTCATGCGTTAATTCATGTTTCTTTCCACCGTTGAGCTTGATTACATAAGTTGATGATTTTTGTGGAAAAAGATACTGCTTTGGTGTGTTTTTGTGTGTGTGCAGAATCACTTGCCTAAACAAGGCTAGAACTAGTTGCTAAGGTAGTGCATGAAGGAGATGCCGACGCAGTTGCCAGGGCAATGCATGAAGGAGATGCTGAGCTAGTTGCCAGGGCAATTGTCGATAAGGGATAAGATGATATGGCAGTCAAAATTGATGACTAGATAAACTCAAGATTACGTGGAGCAAAGTTAAATCCCAAAGGAGTTTGATTTTCATGAAGAGGTTAAAGAGAAATTAAATCCCAAGAAGATAGGAGAAGATCTAGAAGGAATTTAAATATAATAAAGAATTATATTTTTTAAAAGTATTTAATTCCAACTTAACTTCATCTTCAAAAAAGACTTTGACCTAGCCCTATAAATTGAGGACCAAGCTGTCAACTCCAAAGAAGAGCAAGGAGAGATTTCGACAAGAAAGAGGGAGCAAGTAAGATATTTTGACAAGAGAAGGAGGGAGAGATTTCGACAAAGGCTTCAACCATTCTTCATCTTTTTCTTCTTTGTTCGATTAGGTTTATGTTAGGAATTCTTTGTTTTGTGTTTCTTTGGAACCTAGCCATGAACTAAATCTATTTGGCTAAGGTTATTGTGTTTTGTGGTTGTGAGAAACAATTGGATTTTGTTTAGGTAATAAGAGTTTGCACTTTCAATTCAAGGTTTACTCATTCTTGGTTTACTCATTCTTGGTTCTTATTCTTGTTTGCGAGTGAATTGGGAGAGGATCTCGTAATTCTATCTATTTATCTAATATCGGGAGAGTTAGATTCAAGAAATGAATTAGTATGGTCTTTATTCAATCTATTGACGGTGAAGATTAATCTGGCTTAGGAATAAGTTAAGGATTTCAATGGCTAAGAGGAGTGCAAGATTGGTTGTTGTTCACCCTTGATTCAGGCAGGGATGTATTATCAAGGCATGCACAAATAGCTAGAGTTTCAACTTAGCGATAAGAAGAAACCATTGAAGAACGCTCCACCGAACCTTGAAGTTGCTGCCCAGCCGCCCAAACAGTTGCCTAGCCAGTTGCCCATGCAACCGTCGATTAGTTGCCAAGGCAACCCCACTGCGCAAGTTGACAAGGCAACTGCGTTGCCCTTGCACTCTTTTACCAAGACGATCCAATCGGCTATCACACCTCAACTCACGATAACCTGCCCTATTCTCTCTCATTTGATTACATCTTCTTTTACTTATTTGCTTTCTAGTTTAGTTGTTAGTTAAACTCCTACAATCTTCTACCTGTGTTCTTTTACTTTTTTACAGTGCAATAGATTAGATTCTTGAAGTGGCACCAATCCCTGTGGAGACGATATCTTTTATACTATAACTTGCGACGTTTACACTTGCAAATTGCGGAGCACTTATTACGCACAACAAGTTTTTGGCGCCGTTGTCGGGGATTGGCAATAGCAACTTTGTTTTTATTTTCTTGCACTTTTTATTTTTCTTGTTTAAGATTCAAAGGGTTAACAAACTTTGGTTTCGCATTGGTATATGACCAGGGCGAGACCGATTACACCAGAATATCCCTTTGATCCTTAAATTGAACGAACCTTGCAAAGACTCAGACGAAGGTTAAGAGTAGCAATGGCTAATCAAGACGGCAATATGAATCAGGATGTTCCAGCAGGAGGAGTGATTCTTGCATGAAGCAGAACTATTCGAGACTATCTTGAAGAAGATCTTGAAGGACTTAATCCAGGAGTTGTCACACCTGAAATTGAAGCCGACCACTTTGAGTTGAAACTGGTGATGTTCAATATGATCAACACTATTGGTCAATTTGGCGGCTCAGCAACTGAAGATGCACAACATCTTAAATCTTTCCTCGAGATTTGCAATTCATTCAAAATACAAGAGTCACCCCCGATGTTTTACGAATAAGATTATTCCCCTATTTACTGAGGGATAGGGCGAAAGCATGGTTAAATAGTATTCATGCCGGATCAATAGGATCTTGGACCGATCTTTGTTGTGATTTCCTTGCTCGATTTAATCCTACAAATTTGACTGATAAGCTTCGTAACGAAATTACTTCTTTTTGGCAGGCAGATGATGAATCCATGTATAAGGCTTGAGAGTGATATAGAGAACTTCTACACAAATGCCCCTACACGGATTCCCAGTGTGGACACAAGTAACAATGTTTTACAACGCTGTGAATACACCAACAAGGATGATGCTAGATGCCTCGGCAAAAGGCATACTCCTAGATAAGTCGCCAGAGGAAGCAATGCAAATTCTAAACAGGCTTGCCAAAAATGATTATCAATTCCTATCTGCTAGAAGAGGAGGAGTTAGACGCCAAGCCACAATACATGAACTGGGATCATCATACTCAATTTCGGCACAATTGGCCACTCTAACCAATATGGTCCAGAACATGCAGAAACCAAACAACACACAGGAGGTCAAGGTAATGGATTCCTTTTGTGAGTTATGTGGTGGTAACCATGATTCTTCTTAATGTATGCAAAATCTGGAATCCAGCTTTTACGTGGGGAATTACAACCGAAACAACAATGTGATGTCCAATACATACAATTCAGCTTGGAAGAAGCACCCAATTTTTTCATGGAGTAATCCCAACAATGCTCTAAACCAGAACAATCAGAATGCACAAGCATTGGGATTCCAGCAGAATATGCCACGGCAACAGTTGTCGCAGCAACAACCGATAACATCTAGTTCTTTGGAAAATTCTCTCAATGCTTTTATGTTGAAAACTGAATCTTATATGGCTAAGAATAGTAACTTCATAAAAAGAACTGATGCTTTTATTAACAAGACCGAGATGAGATTGCAAAACCAAGAGATGGCAATCAAATCATTGGAAAATCAAGTCAGACAATTTGCTCAAAACCTAAATACTAGACTACAAGGAGGTTTACCTAGCGATACTGAAGTCGCAAGAGGTACTGGCCATGAGCAATGTAAGGCGATCACCACTAGAAGTGGCCAACAACTTAAAGAGGCTCAAGCTCGCTCATCAAACAAAACTCCACAAAAAGAACAAGACGAACTCAGCGGCAAAGCCTCAGATGCTGAACCAAGAATTGCCGCAGCAACCAGCGATAAGCTTGCCTCGACAACCAACGATAGGCACGCCACGACAACCCCAATTGACAATGACTTGGCAACTCTAGTTGCCTCGGCAATGCCGTCAATCAAGTTCCAGACCAATGAAAAGATCGAAGATATCCGACTTCCACCACCATTCCCACAAAGGTTGAAGCGACAAAAGCAAGAATATCAATTCAAGAAGTTTCTTGATATCCTAAAGCATGTCCACATCAACTTGCCATTGGTTGAAGCAATTGAACAAATACAGAACTATGCTAAGTTCCTTAAAGACATTGTGTCCAAGAGAACAAGGCTATGAAAGTTTGAAACAGTTGCCGCAACAGAGGGATGCATGGCCATGTTGCACAATTGCATGCGACCCAAGTTGAAGGATCCTAGAAGTTTCACAATACCTTGTTCCATCGGAAACCACTA
Source organism: Hibiscus mutabilis (assembly GCA_019671005.1). Classification (NCBI taxonomy): domain Eukaryota; kingdom Viridiplantae; phylum Streptophyta; class Magnoliopsida; order Malvales; family Malvaceae; genus Hibiscus; species Hibiscus mutabilis. The sequence goes on from CM033716.1 coordinate 25,426,918, forward strand.
TGTCGGGAAAACATTATGTGACTTTGGAGCAAGCATAAACTTGATGCCTAAATCAGTTATCCAAAAACTAGGAATCGGGAAGGCAAGACCTACAACAGTTATGCTACAGCTAGCCGACAGATCCTATGTGCATCCACAGGGAAAAATTGAAGACATACTGGTAAAAGTTGATAAATTTATTTTTCCCGCTGACTTTATTGTTTTGGATTGTGAAGCAGATGAACATGAACCTATCATTCTCGGGAGACCCTTCCTAGCAACAGGGAGAACCTTGATCGATGTTGAAAAAGGAGAACTCACAATGAGGTTGAATGACCAGCAAGTTAAACTAAATGTTTTCCAAACACTAAGGCATGCCGATGATCCGGAAGAATGCCAACTTCTTCATGCCACGATAGAGTTTAACTTCGACGAGGAATTTAGTTGCCTCGACAACTACATTGCCGATCAAGAGAAACCTGAGGAGTATGAAGAATCGATCGATGGGGAACAACGAGACGAGGCAAATTGGTTAGTCAATCGACCAAGTACATACTTTGAACCACTGGATTACTCAGGTAAGGAAGGTAAACTCGAAAAGCCCTCCATTGAAAAGCCACCGATTCTTGAGTTGAAACAGTTGCCAAAGCAACTAAAATATGCTTACTTGGGAACCGATAATACATTGCCTGTAATTATTTCCTCTAAGTTACAGCCTGAGCAGGAAAAAAAGCTGATCAAAATGTTGATGCTACACAAGAAGGCAATAGGGTGGACAATTGCCGACTTAAAGGGAATTAGCCCGGCAGTGTGCATGCACAAGATTTTGTTGGAAGGTGATCACAAACCTTCGATCGAGTCCCAGAGGAGACTGATTCATGCCATGAAAGGGGTTGTAATGAAAGAAATCATCAAGTGGCTTGACGCCGGCATCATATACCTTATCTTTGATAGTACATGGGTAAGTCTGGTACAATGTGTACCGAAAAAGGGAGGTATAACGGTGGTAAGTAATGAAAACAATGAACTCATTCCAACCAGGACTGTGACCGGTTGGAGGGTTTGTATGGATTATCGAAAGCTAAACATAGCCACTAGGAAAGATCACTTTCTATTACCCTTTATTGATCAAATGCTTGCCGTCTTGCAGGTAAACCCTTTTATTGTTTTCTTGATGGTTATTAAGGTTACAATCAAATTTCCATAGCACCATAAGATCAAGAAAAGACAAATTTCACATGCCCATACGGAACTTATGCTTTTCGAAGGATGTCGTTCAGATTGTGTAAAGCCCCGACAACCTTCCAAAGATGCATGATAGCATTCTTTTCAGACATGGTCAAAGGCTTCCTTGAGATCTTCATGGATGATTTTTCCGTTTTTGGTAATGACTTCAACAGTTGCCTCAGCAATTTAGAGAAGGTGTTGGAAAGAAGTGAAGAAACCGATTTAGTTCTTAATTGGGAGAAGTGCCATTTTATGGTAGATGAAGGAATAGTGCTCGACCACAAGATTTCATCCAAGGGAATTGAAGTAGACAAAGCCAAGGTGGACATGATCGAGAGATTACCTCCACCAAGTTTGGTTAAAGGAATCTGAAGCTTTCTTGGACATGCAGGTTTTTATAGGAGGTTCATTCATAATTTTTCTAAAATTACTAAACCCTTGTGCAATTTGCTTGAACAGGATAAATTCTTCAACTTTGATTATTCTTGCGCTCAAGCATTCGAAACCCTAAAGGAAAAGCTTACCTCGGCACCCATTATCATTCCACCCGATTGGACGCTACCTTTTGAGCTCATATGTGATGCAAGTGATTTCGCGGTAGGAGCAGTCCTAGGCCAACGCACAGGTAAGACCTTTCATGTGATATACTACGCTAGTAAAACTCTTAATAGTGCTCAAGTGAATTACACAACAACGGAGAAAGAGTTACTAGCCATAGTTTTCGCATTTGACAAGTTCCAATCCTATTTGATTGGTAGAAAGGTAATTGTTCATACGTACCATTCGGCAATTAAGTATCTATTTGCTAAAAAGGATGCCAAACCTCGTTTGATTCATTGGATATTACTTTTACAAGAGTTTGACATTGAAATTAAGGATAGAAAAGGAACAGAAAATCAAGTGGCCGATCACTTATCACGCTTAGAACGCAATAGGGAGAAGGACACGGATTTAGAGATATGCGATGCATTCCCGGATGAGCAACTGTTAGTTGCCTCGACAACTATGGTTGTGCACGCCTCAGTAACCCTCGACGCCTTGACAACTCTAGACGCACATGCCTTGGCAACCCTTGATGCGCACGCCTCGGCAACTCCAGATGCGTATGCCTCGGCAACCATGGAAGCAGTTGCCATGGTAACACATACCTCAGCAATACCCTGGTATGCGGATTTAGTTAATTTCCTTGTTTGTGGTATTTTACCTTATGGCCTTACTCACCAAGGAAAGAAGCAGTTCCGCCATGATGCTAAGCATTACTTTTGGGACGAGCCTCTTTTGTTTAAACAATGTGCAGATCAGGTTATACGATGATGTATCCCTGAAGAGGAGCAGCAGAATGTACTCCGGCAATGCCATTCTTCACCCTATGGAGGACATTTTGGAGGAACACGTACCGCGGCCAAAGTTTTTCAATCTGGTTTGTATTGGCCAACACTGTACAAAGCTGCCCAAGAGTTTTAAAAGAAATGTGATCGTTGCCAGAGGACGGGCAATATCTCTAGACGACATGAGATGCCGCTCCAAAACATCATCAAGGTGGAACTGTTCGATGTATGGGGGATTGATTTTATGGGACCTTTCCCATCTTCATTCGGCAACCTCTACATTCTACTTGCCGTTGACTACGTGGCTAAATGGGTTGATGCAGCTGCAGTTCCCACCAACGATTCCAAGACTGTGCAATGATTCTTGCAGAAAAATATATTTACACGGTTTGGGATGCCGAGAGAAATTATCAGTGATGAAGGCAAGCACTTTGACAATACACTTATTGCCAAGATGTTGAAACACTTCGGCGTGTCACATAAAATTGCCACGGCATATCACCCACAAACCAATAGGCAAGCAGAAATTTCCAACCGAGAATTGAAGGGTATACCTGAGAAAGTTGTAAATCCCTCTAGGAATGATTGGTCAGTAAGACTAGATGACGCACTTTGGGCATATCGTACTGCATTCAAAATGCCCTTAGTTATGTCTCCCATTCTGACTTGTCTATGGCAAAGCATGCCATGTACCGGTGGAAATCGAACACAAGGCATATTGGGCAATCAAGACCGTGAATATGGATTGGGAAAGTGCCGGACAAAAGTGTTTGTTGGACCTCAACGAGATAGAAGAATTTCGTGCACTCGCCTATAACAATGCACGAATCTACAAGGAGAAAACAAAGCATTGGCATGACAAGAAACTATTGTCGCGACAATTCATGCCAGGGCAACTAGTTCTCTTATTCAATTCTCGGCTGAAACATTTCCCGAGAAAACTGAAATCAAGATGGTCGGGACCATTCGAAGTTGTCAAATCGTTCTCCCATGGTGCTGTGATAATCAAGTCCATCACTGACGAACATGAATTCAAAGTCAACGGACAAAGATTGAAGCACTACAATGGTGCCCATATGGAACGTAACAAAGAAGTGGCCACCTTAGAAGATGCATGAGCATGCTCTCCTTTCGATATTTTCTTTTTCTTTTTAGTTTTTTTCGAACTATTTAATTTTTTTATTTATTAATTTCGGTTATTTTTTCTTTTTAGGATAGATTTATTTATTTTCTTTAAGATTAAGACTACATCTTTCTTTCATATTTATCTTTTAAGTTTAAGAATTTCTTTGCACATCTTTATTTATTTTCTTTTATTAGTTTATCTTTAATTTTAATCCTTATTTTATTTGTTTTTGAATTGTAGGAAAATAGTTCAAGATAAAGAGGAATTTGATTCAAGAAGGAAACTTCTTCAACAAGGAAATTAATGGGCTAAATCTAAGGCTTATATTAAGCCTCCAATTTACCCTAAATAAACCCTACATAGCCGGCCAAACCCTTCTCCTTCCCCAAATTCCCTAGCCGTCCTATTCCCCCAATCAAAACCCTTGTTTTTCTTTCCAATTAATCCCACCCACCATATTTATTACCTATTTTTTCTATTTAACCCATCACCCTTAACTTCCAAGAAACCTATTCCTACTTTTCATCTTGCAACTCTTTAGTTTCTTTTGCTTTCTTTTCTTTGTTTCTACCAAACTCACAACCAAGATCATCCATGGCATCCAAAATCGAATTTTTGGTTCATCCAAGTTCCTCCAAAGAACGAAGATACAAGAAGTTTGCTACACCGGTGGTTCAAGAAAAATTTCACTCCAAGTTTGAAAGCCGGAAGATTTGTGAAGAACAAGGCTTTTAATACTCCAACTCTCATCAAGATTTCAGCCTTGAACCATTAATCTTCGAAAGGATTGCACATCAAAAGTGGCAAATCTTTTGCCATCAATCGGAACTGGGTAACATCTCATGGGTAAGAGAATTCTATGCTCACTCACCTAACCTGAATAATCCTTATGTTTTTGTTCGTGACAAGGCTTTACTCATAAGCCTCGAAAACATCAACACCTTTTACGGGCTCTACATTAAGAAGGACGAGCATCAAGCCTTTGTTAATCAACTCACACCCAAGCAACTTGACAAGGTGCTTCAAGAACTCACTCTACCGAGAATTCATTGGAATGACAGTAAATACAAGGGCACGGTAAATCGCCTTCGGCTTAAGCCCGAGGCAAAATTATGGAATAAGTTTGTTAAAACATCTTTAATGCCCACAACACACAATACCACCGTTGATACACCTCGTCTTTTGCTCATACATTCTATCTTGCATAATCGCATCATTAACATTGGAAAAATTATTTGTTATGAGATTTTTGTATGTAGCACAAAAGACAAGGGTTCTCTTTTCTTCCCTTGCTTAATTTCCAATCTTTGGAAGGAGATGCATGTCCCAAGTGAGTCCATTGATGAAAAGGCCCTACCAAAGTTCGGTTGGAATCGAGCACAAATCTGAAAGCTAATGGGAGAGGCACCGGTAAAATCCCCAATGCCTCTAGTTGCCGCGGCAACTCCTAATGCTCAAACAACTGATGCCCGGGCAACTCGGACAGCAACCCGGAGACAGCTTCAAGCACTCTTACAACCGTTGGCAAACCGCCTTAGGCAAATTGAATACCGACAATTAATGTCCATGCGATACATGAAGGATCACAACAATGCCATCACCCAAGTCATCCTGGAAAAGTACCCGGACGAGTGTCGTTCCTCACCTTTCCTGCCGAAATCCTTGCCACGAAAACTGCAACAGATGATGCCGCGGCAACCTACACTACGCCTGCCCAAGCAGTTGCCACGACAACCAACACTGAAGATGTCACGGCAACCAAAGCTAAAGATGCCCCGACAACCACTGCAAAAGCCAAAGGTAAAGCACCTATGCCCGAATCAACTCGTACTGAATCATTGTCTAATTTTTCAAATTCGGACGAGACCTCCATTGCACCAACAAAGACCACACCAATCGAACCCTCCAAGCTCAAGCGAAAAGCCAATGACATTGATGAAGAGGACGATGAGGACAACCCCGTACGAGGATCGATTCCACCATCGGCAACAAGGAAGCAACCACTGCGTTCAAGCAAAAGAATCAAGACACTGACCAAAAGGAAACTAATCATCCACGACGATGAACTCTTAAAGTAAGTCCTCGTTTGCATTTTACTTTTCTTTATTTTTATTTTTCTTTGTTGCATGCATTGAGGACAATGCCTCACTCGAGTTTGGGGGGGATTGTTATTAGTTAGTTACCATGTTTAGTTGCATTCATCTTAAGTATTGCATTTAGGATACATAAATTGCTTGCCATGCCTTTAGTTGCAACAAGAATTGCCTAGATTTGATGAATATCTGATGATGACTTTGCCAATGTACTTAATTGATAGAACTTTTTATTCTAGGATAAACATAGAAACACTTAGAATCGTACTATGATGCTAAACTTGATGAAACACTGTGTGGCTTGATTGATTTAAGGAATTCTAGCAAACTTAGGTTGATAGTTAAAAAGTTGGGAGATTAGAATAAAAGTTGGATGAATACTAGAGGTGCCCAAAATTGGCTCTAGTATGTGCTAAAAAATGATCGCTAGAGGTGCCCAAAACTGGCTATAGTCGAATAAATTAATTAACTTAAGAAAACTAAAAACAAAACACTAGAGGTGCCCAAAACCGGCTCTAGATAAAACATGTTAAAATAACCCAATGAAGTAATTTGAAAACCTCTTGTTTACATAGAATCCGAAAAATCAACTTGCACACAACTCCGTACACACTCACAAGCATTATAGTTTGATTCCGAGTAACTCCTAAGTTTTCCAAAAAATGAAAAGCATATCATACTTTGTGCCACGGTTTTGAGAATTGAAATCAAGTTCAAAGCTAAGTTTGTGAAAATTGAAGTCTTGGCGGGTAATTATTAGTTTGCACTGCTTGAGGACAAGCAATAGTTCGAGTTTGGGGGTGTGTTAAGTGTTCAAAAGTACTATTTTTGTTACCCTTTTTACTCATATTATTGTTAGACTTAGGCTCATATTAGTTGCATAATTAGTCATTCATGCATTAATTCATGTTTCTTTCCACCGTTGAGCTTGATTACATAACTTGGTAATTTTTGTGGAAAAAGATACTGCTTTGGTGTGTTTTTGTGTGTGTACAGAATCACTTGCCTAAACAAGGCTAGAACCAGTTGCCAGGGCAGTGCATGAAGGAGATGCCGACGCAGTTGCCAGGGCAATGTATGAAGGAGATGCCGAGCTATTTGCCATGGCAATTGTCGATAAGGGATAAGATGATATGGCAGTCAAAATTTATGACTAGATAAACCCAAGATGACGTGGAGCAAAGTTAAATCCCAAAGGAGTTTGGTTTCCATGAAGAGGTTAAAGAGAAATTAAATCCCAAGAAGATAGGAGAAGATCTAGAAGGAATTTAAATATAATAAAGAATTATATTTTTTAAAAGTATTTAATTCCAACTTAACTCCTCCTCAAAAAAGACTTTGACCTAGCCCTATAATTTAAGGACCAAGCCATCAACTCCAAATGAGAGGAATGAGAGATTTCGACAAGAAAGTGGGAGCAAGTGAGAGATTTCGATAAGAGAAGGAGGGAGAGATTTTGACAAAGGCTTCAAAAATTCTTCATCTTTTTCTTCTTTGTTCGATTAGGTTTATGTTAGGAATTCTTTGTTTTGTGTTTCTTTTGTTACCTAGCCTTGAACTAAATCTATTTGGCTAAGGTTATTGTGTTTTTTGGTTGTGAGAAACAATTGGATTTTGTTTAGGTAATAAGAGTTTGCAATTTCAATTCAAGGTTTACTCATTCTTTGTTCTTATTCTTGTTTGCGAGTGAATTGGGAGAGGATCTCATAACTTCATCTATATATCTAATATCGGGAGAGTTAGATTCAAGAAACGAATGAGTATGGTCTTTATTCAATCTATTGATGGTGAAGATTAATTCGGCTTAGGAATAAGTTAAGGATTTCAACGGCTAAGAGGAGCGCAAGATTGGTTGTTGTTCACCCTTGATTCACGCAGGGATGTATTATCAAGGCATGCACAAATAGCTAGAGTTTCGACTTAGGGATAAGAAGAAACCATTGAAGAACGCTCCGCCTAACCTTGAAGTTGCAGCCCAGCCGCCCAAACAACCATTGAAGAACGCTCCGCCGAACCTTGAAGTTGCAGCCCAGCCGCCCAAACAGTTGCCCAGACAACCGTCGATTAGTTGCCAAGGCAACCCCGCTGGGCAAGTTGCCAAGGCAACTGAGTTGCCCTTGCACTCTTTTACCAAGACGATCCAATTGGCTATCACACCTCAACTCACGATAACCTGGCCTATTCTCTTTCATTTGATTATATCTTCTTTTACTTATTTACTTTCTAGTTTAGTTGTTAGTTAAACTCCTACAATCTTCTACTTGTGTTCTTTTACTTTTTAAAGTGCAAGAGATTAGATTCTTGAAGTGGCACCAATCCCTGTGGAGATGATATCTTTTATACTATAACTTGCGACGTGTACACTTGCACAATTGTGGAGCACTTATTACGCGCAACACCGACCATCTTGATTTCAGTTTTCCCGAGAAAAGTTTTAGTCAAGAATTGAATAAGAGAACTAGTTGCCCTAGCATGAATTGTTGCGGCAATAGTTTCTTGTCATGCCATTGCTTTGTTTTCTCCTTGTAGATTCGTGCATTGTTATAGGCGAGTGCACAGAATTCTTCTATCTTGTTGAGATCCAACAAACGCTTTTGCCCGGCACTTTCCCAATCCATATTCACAGTCTTGATTGCCCAATATACCTTGTGTTAGATTTCCACCGGTAGATGGCATGTTTTGCCATAGACAAGTCGGAAGGGGGATATACCTAAGGGTGTTTTGAATGCAGTGCGATATGCCCAAAATGCATCATCTAGTCTTACTGACCAATCCTTTCTAGAGGGATTTACAACTTTCTCGAGTATACCCTTCAATTCCTGGTTGGAAATTTTTGCTTGCCCATTGGTTTGTGGGTGATATGTCGTGGCAAGCCTGTGAGATACACCAAAGCGTTGTAACATCTTGGCGATGAGTTTGTTGTCGAAGTGCTTTCCTTCATCACTGATAATTGCTCCCGGTATCCCAAACCGTGTAAATATGTTTTTCTGCAAGAATCGTTGCACGGTCTTGGAATTGTTGGCGGGAACTGCAGCTACCTCAACCCACTTAGACACGTAGTTGACAGCAAGTAGGATGTAGAGGTTGTCGAATAAAGATGGGAAAGGTCCCATAAAATCAATCCCCCATACATCGAACAATTCTACCTCAAGGATGTTTTGGAGCGGCATCTCATGTCGTCTAGAGATATTGCCCGTCCTCTAGAAATGATCACATTGCTTGTAAAACTCTTGGGCATCTTTGTACAGTGTTGTTCAATACAAACCGGATTGCAAAACTTTGGCCGCGGTACGTGTTCCACCAAAATATCCTCCATAGGGTGAAGAATAGCATTGCCGGAGTACATTCTGATGGTCCTCTTCAGGGACACATCGACGTATAACCTGATCTGCACATTGTTTAAACAAAATAGGCTCATCCCAGAAATAATGCTTAGTATCATGGCAGAACCGCTTCTTTCCTTGATGAGTAAGGCCATAAGGTAAAATACAACAAACAAGGAAATTAACCAAATCTGCGTACCAGGGTATTGTTGAGGCATCAGTGGTTACCGTGGCAACTGCTTCCGTGGTTGCCGAATCGTGTTGGTCTACAGTTGTTGCGACATGCATGCCAAGGGTTGCTGAGGCATGTGCATCAATGGTTACCGAGGCATACGCGTCTGGAGTTGTCGATGCGTACGCGTTAAGGGTTGCCAAGGCATGTGCGTCTAGAGTTGCTGAGGCATCGAGGGTTACCGAGGCATCAGGGGTTGCTGAGGCATGCGCATCCATGGTTATCGAGGCAACTAACAGTTGCTCATCCGGGAATGCATCGCATATCTCTAAATCCGTGTCCTCCTCCCTATTGCGTGATAAGTGATCTGCCACTTGATTTTTTGTTCCTTTCTTGTCCTTAATTTCAATTTCAAACTCTTGTAAAAGCAATATCCAACGAATCAAACGAGGTTTGGCATCCTTTTTAGAAAATAGATACTTAATTACCGAATGGTCCGTATGGACAATTACCTTTGTATCAATCAAATAGGATCAGAACTTGTCAAATGCGAAAACTACGGGTAGTAAATCCTTCTCTGTTGTTGTGTAATTCACTTGAGCGCTATTAAGAGTTTTACTAGCTTAGTATATCACATGAAAGGTCTTACATGTGCGTTGGCCTAGGATTGCTCCTACTACAAAATCACTTGCATCACACATGAGCTCAAAAGGTAGCATCCAATTGGGTGGAACGGCAATGGGTGCCAAGGCAAGCTTTTCCTTTAGGGTTTTGAATGCTTGGGCGCAAGAATCATCAAAATTGAAGACTTTATCCTGTTCAAGCAAATTGCACAAGGGTTTAGTAATTTTAGATAAATTATGAATGAACCTCCTGTAAAAACCTGCATGTCCAAGAAAGCTTTGGATTCCTTTAACCGGACTTGGTGGGGGTAATCTTTCGATCACGTCCACTTTGGCTTTGTCTACTTCAATTCCCTTGGATGAAATCTTGTGGCCGAGCACAATTCCTTCATCTACCATAAATGGCACTTCTCCCAATTAAGGACTAAATCGGATTCTTCACATCTTGCCAACACCTTCTCTAAATTGCCGAGACAACTGTCGAAGTCATTACCAAATACAGAAAAATCATCCATGAAGATTTCAAGGAAGTCTTCGACCATGTCTGAAAAGAGTGCCATCATGCATCTTTGGAAGGTTCCCGGGGCATTACAAAATCTGAACGGCATCTTTCGAAAAGCATAAGTACCGTATGGGCATGTGAATTTTGTCTCTTCTTGATCTTCTGGTGCTATGGCAATTTGATTGTAACCTGAATAACCATCAAGAAAACAATAAAAGGGTTTACCTGCAAGATGGTCAAGTATTTAATCAATAAAGGGTAATAGGAAGTGATCTTTCCTAGTGGCTTTGTTTAGCTTTCGATAGTCCATACAAACCCTCCAACCAGTCATAGTCATGGTTGGAATAAGTTCATTGTTTTTATTACTTACCACCGTTATACCTCCCTTTTTCGATTCACATTGTACCAGACTTACCCATGTACTATCTGAGATAGGGTATATGATGCCGGCGTCAAGCCACTTGATGATTTCTTTCATTACAACCCCTTTCATGGCATGATTCAGTCTTCCCTGGGCCTCAATCGAAGGTTTGTGATCATCTTTCAACAAAATCTTGTGCATTCACATTGCCGGGTAATTCCCTTCAAGTCGGCAATTGTCCATCATATCGCATTCTTGTGTAGCATCAACATGTCAATCAACTTCTTTTCCTGCTCAGGCTATAACTTAGGGGAAATAATTACAGGCAATGTATTATCGGTTCCCAAGTAAGCATATTTTAGTTGCCCTGGCAACTATTTCAACTCAAGAATCGGTGGTTGTTCAATGGAGGGCTTTTCGAGTTAACTTCCTTACCTGAGTAATCTAGTGGTTCAAAGTATGTACCTGGTCGATTGACTAACAAATTTACCTCTTCTTCTGGTTCCTCATCGATCGATTCTTCATACTTCTCAGGTTCCTCTTGATTGGCAATGTAGTTGTCGAGGCAACTAAATTCCTCGTCGGAGTTAAACTCTGCCGTGGCATGAAGAAGTTGGCATTATTCTGGATCATCGGTATGCCTTAGTGTTTGGAACACATTTAGTTTAACTTTCTGGTCATTCACCCTCATTGTGAGTTCTCCCTTTTCAACATCGATCAAGGTTCTCCCTGTTGCTAGGAAGGGTCTCCCAAGATTGATAGGTGCATGCTCATCTGCTTCACAATCCAAAACAATAAAGTCAGCAGGAAAAATAAATTTATCAACTTTTACCAGTATGTCTTCGATTTTTCCCTCTGGATGCACATAGGATATGTCGACTAGCTGTAGCATAACTGTTGTAGGTCTTGCCTTCCCAATTCCTAGTTTTTGGAAAACTGATTTAGGCATCAAGTTTATGCTTGCTCCAAGGTCACACAATGCTTTCCCAACATAGTGGTTTCCGATAGAACATGGTATTGTGAAACTTCTGGGATCTTTCAACGTGGGTGGCATGCGATTGTGCGACATGGCCATGCATCCCTCTGTTGTGGCAACTGTTTCAAACTCTCCTAACCTTGTTTTCTTGGACACAATGTCTTTCAAAAACTTGCCATAGTTCGGCATTTGTTCAATTGCCTCAACCAACGGCAAGTTGATATGGACTTGCTTTAGGATATCAAGAAACTTCTTGAATTGATATTCTTGCTTTTGTCACTTTAACCTTTGTGGGAATGGTGGTGGAAGTCGGATATCTTCAATCCTTTGATTGGTCTGGAACCTGATTGACGGCATTGCCGAGGCATCATCAACTGGGGTTGCCGTGGTATCCCTATCGCTGGTTACCACGTCATGCTTATCATTGGTTGCCGCGGCATCATCAACTAGGGTTGTCGTGGCATTTCCTGGTTCAGCATCTGAGGCTTTACTGCTGAGTTCATCTTGTTCTTTTTGTGGAGTTTTGTTTGATGAGCGAGCTTGAGCCTCCTTAAGTTTTCGGCCACTTCTAGTGGTGATTGCCTTACATTGCTCGTGGCCAGTTCCTCTTGCAACTTTAGTATCGCTGGGTAAACCTCCTCGCAGTCTAGTATTTAGGTTTTGAGCAAATTGTCTGACTTGAGTTTCCAATGATTTGATTGTCGCCTCTTGGTTTTGCTATCTCATCTCTGTCCTGTTAATAAAAACATCATTTCTTTTTATGAAATTACTATTTTCTGCCATATAAGATTCAGTTTTCAACATAAAAGCATCGAGAGAATTTTCCAAAGAACTAGATGTTGTCGGTTGTTGCTGCGGTAACTGTTGCCGTGGCATATTCTGCTGGAATCCCGATGCTTGTGCATTCTGATTGTTTCGGTTTAGAGCATTGTTGGGATTACTCCATGAAAAAATTAGGTGCTTCTTCCAAGCTGGATTATATGTGTTGGACATCACATTGTTGCTTCGATTGTAATTCCCCACATAAAAGTTGGATTCTGGATTCTGCATACATTTAGAAGAATTATGGTTACCACCACATAACTCACAAAAGGAATCTACTACCTTGACCTCATGTGTGTTGTTTTGTTTCTGCATGTTCTGGACCATCTTGGTTAGAGTGGCCAATTATGCCGAAATTGAATCTGATGATCCCAGTTCATGTATTATGGCTTGGAGTCTAACTCGTCCTCTTCTAGCAGATGGGAACTGATAATCATTCTTGGCGAGCCTGTTTAGAATTTGCATTGCTTCCTCCGGCGACTTATCTAGGAGTATGCCGTTTGCCGAGGCATCTAGCATTATCCTTGTTGGTGTATTCACAGCGTTGTAAAACATTGTTACTTGTGTCACACTGGAAATCCATGTAGGGGTCATTTGTGTAGAAGTTCTCTATATCGCTCCCAAGCCTTGTACATGGATTCATCATCTACTTGTCGAAAAGAAGTAATTTCATTATGAAGCTTATCAGTCAATTTTGTAGGATTGAATCGAGCAAGGAAATCACGACAAAGATTGGTCCAAGATCCTATTGATCTGACAAAAATACTATTCAACCATGCTTTCACCCTATCCCTCAGTGAATAGGGGAATAATCTTAGCCGTAAAACATCTGGGGTGACTCCTTGTAATTTGAATGAGTTGCAAATCTCGACGAAAGATTTAAGATGTTGTCGTGCATCTTCAGTTGCTGAGCCGCCAAATGGACCAATTGTGTTGATCATATTGAACATCACCAGTTTCAACTCAAAGTGGTCAGCTTCAATTTCAGGTGTGACAACTCCTGGATTAAGTCCTTCAAGATCTTCCTCTAGATAATCTCGAATAGTTTTGTTTCGTGCAAAAATCACTCCTCCTCCTGCTGGAACATCCTGATTCATATTGCCGTCTTGATTAGCCATTGCTACTCTTAACCTTTGTCTGAGTTTTTGCAAGGTTCGTTCGATTTCTGGATCAAAAGGATATTATGGTGTAATCGGTCTCGCCCTGGTCATATACCAATGCAAAACCAAGTTTGTTAACCCTTTTAATCTTAAACAATAAAAATAAAAGTGCAAGAAAATAAAAACAAAGTCGCTATTGCCAATCCCCAGCAACGACGCTAAAAACTTGTTGCGCGTTTGAGTGCTACGCAAACGGTGCAAGTATACACGTCGCAAGTTATAGTATAAAAGATATCGTCTCCACAGGGATTGGTGCCACTTCAACAATCTAATCTCTTGCACTGTAAAAAGTAAAAGAACACAAGTAAAAAATTGTAGGAGTTTTAACTAACAACTAAACTAGAAAGCAATAAAGTAAAAGAAGATGTAATCAAATAAGAGAGAATAGGCCAGATTATCGTGAGTTGAGGAGTGATATCCAATTGGATCGTCTTGGTAAAAGAGTGCAAGGGCAACTTAGTTGTCGTGGCAACTTGCGCAGCTGGGTTGCCTTGGCAACTAATTGATGATTGCCTAGGCAACTGGCTGGGCAACTATTTAGGCGACTGGGCAGCAACTTCAAGGTTCGGCAGAGCGTTCTTCAATGGTTTCTTCTTATCCCTAAGTCAAAACTCTAGCTTGTTGTGCATGCCTTGACAATACATCCCTGCGTGAATCAAGGGTGAACAACAACCAATCTTGCGCTCCTCTTAGCCATTGAAATCCATAACTTATTCCTAAGCCGGATTAATCTTCACCATCGATAGATTGAATAAAGACCATACTCATTCGTTTCTTGAATCTAACTCTCCCGATATTAGATAAATAGATAGAATTACGAGATCCTCTCCCAATTCACTCGCAAATAAGAATAAAAACCAAGAATGAGTAAACCTTGAATTGAAAGTGCAAACTCTTATTACCTAAACAAAATCCAATTGTTTCTCACAACCACAAAACACAATAACCTTAGCCAAATAGATTTAGTTCATGGCTAGGTTCCAAAGAAACACAAAACAAAGAATCCCTAACATAAACCTAATCGAACAAGAAAGAAAAAGATGAAGAATGGTTGAAAGCCCTTGTTGAAATCTCTCCCCTTTTGCTCCTCTTGGAGTTGACGACTTGGTCTCCTTTAAATAGGCGATGGCTAGGTCAAAGTCTTTCTTGAGGAAGAAGTTAAGTTGGAATTAAATACTTCTAAAGAATATAATTCTTTATTATATTTAAATTCCTTCTAGATCTTCTCCTATCTTCTTTAGGATTTAATCTCTCTTTAACCTCTTCATGGAAATCAAACTCCTTTGTTATTTAACTTTGCTCCATGTCTTCTTGGGCTTATCTATTCATAAATTTCGGCTACCATATCATCTTATCCCTTATCGACAATTGCCCTGGCAACTAGCTCGGCATCTCCTTCATGCACTGCCTTGGCAACTGCGTCGACATCTCCTTCATGCACTGCCCTGGCAACTGGTTCCAACCTTCTTTAGGCAAGTGATTCTGCACACACACAAAAAAACAACTATCGGCAAAGACCCTTTTCCACAAAAAATTAAGCAAAATATGAAAGCAAGCTTAACCACCAAGGAAACAATGCAAACATGCATGAATGGCTAATAATGCAACTAATATGAGCCTAAGTCTAGCAATAATATGAATAAAAAGGTGAAAAAATAGTGAAAAAAAAGCTATGGCAAGGTAAATAGTGAAAATATTGCTACAAGGGAGTCACTCATCACAACTACCGTCCTTAACTCTAGATGAATATGGAGCAAACATTTCATCCCCGAGCTAGTAAATAGAGTAATCTCGTGAGTACTTTCATTCACTCATTTGTTGTTGCTGCCATTTATTTAAACGTAGTATCCAGGAAAACAACACAAAAAGGAGTGTCCCTCTACAGCTATGCCGAAGCATTTATTTATAACCAACACATACAATAAACAAAAAGGGAGTTCAAAGAAGCCTTCCATGCTTTCATTTATCCATCAAGTTCATTAAGATCATTCATATTAAGGCATGCATGAGATTTTTCACCAAAATTATCCAACATCCTTAAGCATAGAGAGTATGCAGTCGTGTAAGGTTTTAATTTCAAAGTATCAGCCCTAAAGGCAGTTCTACCAATCTCAATCATGTGTGTATTCAATCCATCTATAGCCAAAAAAATCTCATCGTCGGACATCTTCAATTTATGCATAAGAATTGTCTTTAAACCAAACAAAATGCCATAGCAAAAATCATTCATCACTACTAATGCAAATGACTAACTATGAACACTACCACCCCAAAACTTGAAGAAGACATTGTCCTCAATGCATGAAAATCAACTAAAACTAAACTAAATGCAATGCAATGCAAGGTGCCTTGACTAACTCTACTTTGATGGTAGTGGGGTTATCTTGTGCGCCATATGCTTGACGTGCCTCTTCTTTAGTACCGAGGTGTTGCAATTTGCTGTGGCATTGTGGTAGAAGGGACTTCACCAATCATCTCATCGTTTGTACCAGCAGCGAATGGTTTTCTTCCTTAGTAGGTTCTGTATCCATGGGGGCTTTACCGTTGTCCACATGTTTGGGAGTCTGTTTTGCTAAAAAACTGATGTTAAAATTAAACAATAAAGAAAATAAAGCAAAGAAAAACAAACAAACAAACAAAAAACAAAACAAAAATTGCTATAGTAGAATTTAGAGAGGATTGAAGGGATGCAAACTCTCAAACATCCTAAATTGATGTGGCAATTTTTGTCACGCTCGACTAGAGCACCAATATAGACCAAAATGCCCTATACATACCTTCAATATATTTTGCATGGGCATTTTGTGTCTTCCGTATGTTTTCCATCTCTTGGCATCTATCGCAAGGTTTATAAAAATTTTGGGTATCCTTGAAGAGTGTAGGTCAATAAAAATCAGATTGTAGGACCTTTGCTGCAGTCTGCTCTCCTCCAACATGCTCTCCGCATGAAGGTGAATGATAGTAAGGAAGTCGTGCATGAACTTGTTCTTTCCTAGCTATTCAAATCAGAAGAAAAATACCACTAACGAGAAAGTTGACAATGTTAGCATACCACGTAATTGCCGCAACAAATAATAATTTCTCATCGTGGAATTCTTCCTTAATATCTATTTCATTCCTTAGTTCTTTCATAATTTCTAGCATAGAAAAATGACCAACTACTTGGTTTCCAATGCCTTTCAAATCAATAATGGTCCAACCTAAAGCCTTTTTATGTTGAGCTAAAATATGAATCAAACTACTCTCTTGCTCAGCTTAAGATTACCAAAGATTAATCACAGAAAAGTCTCATTGGACCCCAAATAAGCATGCTTAAGGCATGAAGGTAATGTCTTTAGTTCTAAAGTGGGTGGGTGATCAAAAGAGGGTTTAGGGAACTAAATTCAACAAAATCCAGGGGTTCAAATTGCATACTTGGTCTAGCTATGAGTAAGCTAGATTGTTGTAGCTCCCTTGGATATTCCCTGAGCTTATCGTTGTCTTCTTCATCAAGCTTCAAGTGACCATCATTGCGCAAAACATTACTTTGCAGCAAAATTCTGCAACTTCCTTTTCCATCATAGATTCTACATCTTGAAGCGATTGACACTCCCTAGAATCATCAACATATTTGAGAGCGTTGAAGACATTGATAGTTACCCTTTGGTCATCCACTCCTACTAGTGGGAGGTTATCTTTTGTTGTGGTAATATTTTGCCTGTCATCATTGGGTTCACTCATTGAACCCTTACCCTTGCTCTCCATCGAAGGTGAGTTCTCTTGCAACTGAGATTCTTCATGCACAATCTCATAGCTGGGTTCTCTGAGTGTCTCCCCCCTCAAACTTAGCTTCCTTGGTGATATGGGTGCCACTCCTTAAGGTGAATGCACTACCTTGCTCCTTGCCTTGATGTTTAGTGACTTCAGTATCACTAGGCAAACTCCTTGAGGTTGCACATGCAAAGCTTGAGCAATTTGTCCTACTTGTGTTTCCAAAGCTCTTAAGGAAGATCTATGACTTTGTAGGAATGCTTCTTGGTTCTTGATGGATGCAACATGGTCTTGAAGTAGAACCTTTGTAGTAGCCATAAAGTCTTTCGTTTTCGTCATAAAATCCTTGAAAGTGGCTTCCAAAGAATTGTTATTCAACTAAGACGTCGAACCTCTGTTGTTTTGCCATGGCATAATCTGAGTCCGGGGTTCAATCAAATTTTGTTGCTGATTCGAGCTGCCCGGTTGTTGTTTCCTTGGTTCCCCCAGTAAAGGTTAGGATGCTGACTCTATCCTGGATTATAAGTTTTCAAATAGGGGTTGTTGTTACTCCTATTGAAGTTCCACACGTAGCTGGTAGACTCGTGGTTTTCAGGGCACTCGCTCACATGATGAATGCCATGGCAAAGTACACAAGAAGAGATTGCAACCTTGACTTCCTTCACTCTACTAGAGCATTGGAGATTATTCAACATGTTTGTAATTGCTGACAATTGAGCTGAAACAGAATCCTTAGCATCAAGATCAAATGTCCCTTGAGTCTTCCTCTCCGTTCCTAGTCTCGAAGAAGGAAATTGGTAGTCATTGTTTGCTATCCTATCAAGGTTATCAAATGCTTCTTGGGGCGACTTGTCCAGCAAAGTTCCATTTGCTGAAGCATCCAACATCATCCTCGTGGAAGCATTGACACCATTGTAGAAGATCACAATTTGCGTCCAATCGTGAAAACCATGATTTGTACATTTGCGAAGTAGTCCCTTTTATCTATCCCAGCACTCGAACATTGACTCGTCATTAGCTTGAGGAAAGAAAGTAATATCATTCCTTAGTTGGGCGTTCATGTTGGGTGGAGTATGCCGCAGCAAAAAGCTCTTGCATAGGTCTATCCATGATTTCATTGAGCCAGAAGGTACTCCACTATGCCATGCCCTTGCTCGATCTCTTAATGAGTATTGGAATAACTTTAATTTCAGCACATCCTCATGCACACCTTGTTGTCGAAAGGAGTTACACACCTGTAGAAAAGCACGTATATGCTGCCTTGCGTCCTCATGAGCCGCGCCACCAAACTGTCCAATAAAGTCTAACATGTTGAACATCATAGGTTTGAGCTCAAAGTGGGCTACCTGAAACTCGAGAGCTATAATCCCATGGTTGAGATCAGCCAAGATGGGTGCTAAATAATCTCTAATAGTTCTTGGTCGAGCTACAACTCCATCATTGCAAATTGCTGCAGCATATTGATCTGCAAGATCTTCAAGTGGATTTTGAACTCCGTACATGCTTCTTGGAACACGTCTTCTTTGACAAAGTAATCTTTCAATCTCAAGTTCAAAAGGGAATAATGGTTCCACAGGTCTTCTTCGGGTCATGCAACATCACAACACCTAAAAAAGGTAGACACAAACAACAAATAAATCTATACAAAAAGAAGAAATAAAATGGTGCAAAAACTAAACTCAAAATAACCAATTGCCAATCCCTAGCAACGGCGCCAAAAACTTGTTTCACGTTGTGATGTACTATAAATGATACACAAATAGTGCAAGTATACACGTCGAACAAGTAGTAATAGTGATGAGTGAGTATCGTCTCCACAGAGATTGGAGGTATTTCAAGTCAAATTTAAGCACGCAAACACAAACTAAAAAAGTAAATGCGACGGCAAATGGAAGCAAGGTCAGAAATGCTACAGCAAATAACTGTGAATAAAACTGAATAGACTTCAATGGTCCTCACACATGTGCGAAACTCACTATAGGAATGACTGGCTGAGCTTGCCAAGATGTCCTATATCTAGCTCTCATGGATGCTTCACAACTTCCAACTTATCCTCTGCTCGGCAGGATTTCTAAGGGTGCTTATAAGCTATCTCTAGTAAGAAGCCTGGCAGCTAGTATGCTATAGCAATACCTCTCAGCGTGAACCCTAGCATATTTCTACCCATGAAGTACTACCCTTTTAGCTCATTGAAACCCTCCACTTATCTTTAAGGTGGGATAGAGTTGTTGTTGCGCGTAATAAGTGCTACGCAAATGTGCAAGTATACACGCCATAAAGTTATAGTATAAAAGATATCGCCTCTCCAGGGGATTGGTGCTACTTCAAGATTCCAGTCTCTTGCAATCGTAAAAGTAAAACACAAATAAAGGATTATAGAAGTTTAACTAATAAAGTCTTTCTTGAGGAAGAAGTTAAGTTGAATTAAATACTTCTAAAGAATATAATTCTTTATTATATTTAAATTCCTTCTAGATCTTCTCCTATCTTCTTTAGGATTTAATCTCTCTTTAACCTCTTCATGGAAATCAAACTCCTTTGTTATTTAACTTTGCTCCATGTCTTCTTGGGCTTATCTATTCATAAATTTCGGCTACCATATCATCTTATCCCTTATCGACAATTGCCCTGGCAACTAGCTCGGCATCTCCTTCATGCACTGCCTTGGCAACTGCGTCGACATCTCCTTCATGCACTGCCCTGGCAACTGGTTCCAACCTTCTTTAGGCAAGTGATTCTGCACACACACAAAAACAACTATCGGCAGCACCCTTTTTCCACAAAATTAAGCAAAATATGAAAGCAAGCTTAACCACCAAGGAAACAATGCAAACATGCATGAATGGCTAATAATGCAACTAATATGAGCCTAAGTCTAGCAATAATATGAATAAAAAGGGTGAAAAAAATAGTGAAAAAAAGCTATGGCAAGGTAAATAGTGAAAAATATTGCTACAAGGGGAGTCAGCTCATCACAACTACCGTCCTTAACTCTAGATGAATATGGAGCAAACATTTCATCCCCGAGCTAGTAAATAGAGTAATCTCGTGAGTACTTTCATTCACTCATTTGTTGTTGCTGCCATTTATTTAAACGTAGTATCCAGGAAAACAACACAAAAAGGAGTGTCCCTCTACAGCTATGCCGAAGCATTTATTTATAACCAACACATACAATAAACAAAAAGGGAGTTCAAAGAAGCCTTCCATGCTTTCATTTATCCATCAAGTTCATTAAGATCATTCATATTAAGGCATGCATGAGATTTTTCACCAAAATTATCCAACATCCTTAAGCATAGAGAGTATGCAGTCGTGTAAGGTTTTAATTTCAAAGTATCAGGCCCTAAAGGCAGTTCTACCAATCTCAACAGTCATGTGTATTCAATCCATCTATAGCCAAAAAAATCTCATCGTCGGACATCTTCAATTTATGCATAAGAATTGTCTTTAAACCAAACAAAATGCCATAGCAAAAATCTGTTCATCACTACTAATGCAAATGACTAACTATGAACACTACCACCCCAAAACTTGAAGAAGACATTGTCCTCAATGCATGAAAATCAACTAAAACTAAACTAAATGCAATGCAATGCAAGGTGCCTTGACTAACTCTACTTTGATGGTAGTGGGGTTATCTTGTGCGCCATATGCTTGACGTGCCTCTTCTTTAGTACCGAGGTGTTGCAATTTGCTGTGGCATTGTGGTAGAAGGGACTTCACCAATCATCTCATCGTTTGTACCAGCAGCGAATGGTTTTCTTCCTTAGTAGGTTCTGTATCCATGGGGGCTTTACCGTTGTCCACATGTTTGGGAGTCTGTTTTGCTAAAAAACTGATGTTAAAATTAAACAATAAAGAAAATAAAGCAAAGAAAAACAAACAAACAAACAAAAAAACAAAACAAAAATTGCTATAGTAGAATTTAGAGAGGATTGAAGGGATGCAAACTCTCAAACATCCTAAATTGATGTGGCAATTTTTGTCACGTTCGACTAGAGCACCAATATAGACCAAAATGCCCTATACATACCTTCAATATATTTTGCATGGGCATTTTGTGTCTTCCGTGTATGTTTTCCATCTCTTGGCATCTATCGCAAGGTTTATAAAAATTTTGGGTATCCTTGAAGAGTGTAGGTCAATAAAAATCAGATTGTAGGACCTTTGCTGCAGTCTGCTCTCCTCCAACATGCTCTCCGCATGAAGGTGAATGATAGTAAGGAAGTCGTGCATGAACTTGTTCTTTCCCTAGCTATTCAAATCAGGAAGAAAAATACCACTAACGAGAAAGTTGACAATGTTAGCATACCACAGAATTGCCGCAACAAATAATAATTTCTCATCAGGGAATTCTTCCTTAATATCTATTTCATTCCTTAGTTCTTTCATAATTTCTAGCATAGAAAAATGACCAACTACTTGGTTTCCAATGCCTTTCAAATCAATAATGGTCCAACCTAAAGCCTTTTTATGTTGAGCTAAAATATGAATCAAACTACTCTCTTGCTCAGGCTTAAGATTACCAGCATTAATCACAGGAAAAGTCTCATTGGACCCCAAATAAGCATGCTTAAGGCATGAAGGTAATGTCTTTAGTTCTAAAGTGGGTGGGTGATCAAAAGAGGGTTTAGGGGAACTAAATTCAACAAAATCCAGGGGTTCAAATTGCATACTTGGTCTAGCTATGAGTAAGCTAGATTGTTGTAGCTCCCTTGGATATTCCCTGAGCTTATCGTTGTCTTCTTCATCAAGCTTCAAGTGACCATCATTGCGCAAAACATTACTGCAGCAAAATTCTGCAACTTCCTTTTCCATCATAGATTCTACATCTTGAAGCGATTGACACTCCCTAGAATCATCAACATATTTGAGAGCGTTGAAGACATTGATAGTTACCCTTTGGTCATCCACTCCTACTAGTGGGAGGTTATCTTTTGTTGTGGTAATATTTTGCCTGTCATCATTGGGTTCACTCATTGAACCCTTACCCTTGCTCTCCATCGAAGGTGAGTTCTCTTGCAACTGAGATTCTTCATGCACAATCTCATAGCTGGGTTCTCTGAGTGTCTCCCCCCTCAAACTTAGCTTCCTTGGTGATATGGGTGCCACTCCTTAAGGTGAATGCACTACCTTGCTCCTTGCCTTGATGTTTAGTGACTTCAGTATCACTAGGCAAACTCCCTTGAGGTTGCACATGCAAAGCTTGAGCAATTTGTCCTACTTGTGTTTCCAAAGCTCTTAAGGAAGATCTATGACTTTGTAGGAATGCTTCTTGGTTCTTGATGGATGCAACATGGTCTTGAAGTAGAACCTTTGTAGTAGCCATAAAGTCTTTCGTTTTCGTCATAAAATCCTTGAAAGTGGCTTCCAAAGAATTGTTATTCAACTAAGACGTCGAACCTCTGTTGTTTTGCCATGGCATAATCTGCTGGGAGTCTGGGGGTTCAATCAAATTTTGTTGCTGATTCGAGCTGCCAGAATTGTTGTTTCCTTGGTTCCCCCAGTAAAGGTTAGGATGCTGACTCTATCCTGGATTATAAGTTTTCAAATAGGGGTTGTTGTTACTCCTATTGAAGTTCCACACGTAGCTGGTAGACTCGTGGTTTTCAGGGCACTCGCTCACATGATGAATGCCATGGCAAAGTACACAAGAAGAGATTGCAACCTTGACTTCCTTCACTCTACTAGAGCATTGGAGATTATTCAACATGTTTGTAATTGCTGACAATTGAGCTGAAACAGAATCCTTAGCATCAAGATCAAATGTCCCTTGAGTCTTCCTCTCCGCCCTAGTCTCAAGAAGGAAATTGGTAGTCATTGTTTGCTATCCTATCAAGGTTATCAAATGCTTCTTGGGGCGACTTGTCCAAAGAAAGTTCCATTTGCTGAAGCATCCAACATCATCCTCGTGGAAGCATTGACACCATTGTAGAAGATCACAATTTGCGTCCAATCGTGAAAACCATGATTTGTACATTTGCGAAGTAGTCCCTTTTATCTATCCCAGCACTCGAACATTGACTCGTCATTAGCTTGAGGAAAGAAAGTAATATCATTCCTTAGTTGGGCGTTCATGTTGGGTGGAGTATGCCGCAGCAAAAAGCTCTTGCATAGGTCTATCCATGATTTCATTGAGCCAGAAGGTACTCCACTATGCCATGCCCTTGCTCGATCTCTTAATGAGTATTGGAATAACTTTAATTTCAGCACATCCTCATGCACACCTTGTTGTCGAAAGGAGTTACACACCTGTAGAAAAGCACGTATATGCTGCCTTGCGTCCTCATGAGCCGCGCCACCAAACTGTCCAATAAAGTCTAACATGTTGAACATCATAGGTTTGAGCTCAAAGTGGGCTACCTGAAACTCGAGAGCTATAATCCCATGGTTGAGATCAGCCAAGATGGGTGCTAAATAATCTCTAATAGTTCTTGGTCGAGCTACAACTCCATCATTGCAAATTGCTGCAGCATATTGATCTGCAAGATCTTCAAGTGGATTTTGAACTCCGTACATGCTTCTTGGAACACGTCTTCTTTGACAAAGTAATCTTTCAATCTCAAGTTCAAAAGGGAATAATGGTTCCACAGGTCTTCTTCGGGTCATGCAACATCACAACACCTAAAAAAGGTAGACACAAACAACAAATAAATCTATACAAAAAGAAGAAATAAAATGGTGCAAAAACTAAACTCAAAATAACCAATTGCCAATCCCTAGCAACGGCGCCAAAAACTTGTTTCACGTTGTGATGTACTATAAATGATACACAAATAGTGCAAGTATACACGTCGAACAAGTAGTAATAGTGATGAGTGAGTATCGTCTCCACAGAGATTGGAGGTATTTCAAGTCAAATTTAAGCACGCAAACACAAACTAAAAAAGTAAATGCGACGGCAAATGGAAGCAAGGTCAGAAATGCTACAGCAAATAACTGTGAATAAAACTGAATAGACTTCAATGGTCCTCACACATGTGCGAAACTCACTATAGGAATGACTGGCTGAGCTTGCCAAGATGTCCTATATCTAGCTCTCATGGATGCTTCACAACTTCCAACTTATCCTCTGCTCGGCAGGATTTCTAAGGGTGCTTATAAGCTATCTCTAGTAAGAAGCCTGGCAGCTAGTATGCTATAGCAATACCTCTCAGCGTGAACCCTAGCATATTTCTACCCATGAAGTACTACCCTTTTTAGCTGTTGAAACCCTCCACTTATCTTTAAGGTGGGATAGAGTTGTTGTTGCGCGTAATAAGTGCTACGCAAATGTGCAAGTATACACGTCGCAAGTTATAGTATAAAAGATATCGTCTCCACAGGGATTGGTGCTACTTCAAGATTCCAGTCTCTTGCACTGTAAAAGTAAAAACACAAA
The DNA here is from genome assembly GCA_019671005.1 of Hibiscus mutabilis. Lineage (NCBI taxonomy): Eukaryota > Viridiplantae > Streptophyta > Magnoliopsida > Malvales > Malvaceae > Hibiscus > Hibiscus mutabilis. The sequence goes on from CM033716.1 coordinate 25,451,744, forward strand.
TAAAGGATTATAGAAGTTTAACTAATAACTAATCTAGAAAGCAATAAAGTAAAAGAAAAGATGAATTCAAATGAGAGAGAGATAGGCCAGGTTATCGTGAGTTGAGGTGTGATAGCCGATTGGATCGTCTTGGTAAAAGAGTGCACGGGCAACTCAGTTGCTGTGGCAACTTGCACAACGGGGTTACCTTGGCAACTAATCGATGGTTGCCTGGGCAACTAGCTGGGCAACTACTTGGGCTTCTGGGCAGCAACCTTCAAGGTTCGGCAGAGTGTTCTTCAATGGTTTCTTCTTATCCCTAAGTCGAAACTCTAGCTACTCGTGCATGCCTTGATAATACATCCCTGCGTGAATCAAGGGTGAACAACAACCAATCTTGCGCTCTTCTTAGCCGTTGAAATCCTTAACTTATTCCTAAGCCGGATTAATCTTCACCATCATTGGATTGAATAAAGATCATATTCATTCGTTTCTTGAATCTAACTCTCCCGATATTAGATAAATGGATGAAATCACGAGATCCTCTCCCAATTCACTCGCAAACAAGAATAAGAACCAAGAATGAATAAACCTTGAAATAGAAAAGTGCAAATTCTTATTACCTAAACAAAAACCAATAGTTTCTCACAACCACAAAACACAATAACCATAGCCAAGTAAATTTAGTTCATGGCTAGGTTCCAAAGAAACACAAGATAAACAATCCCTAGCATGAACCCAATCGAACAAGGAAGAAAAGATGAAGCTTGTCGAAAATCCCTTGCTTTCTCCCTTGGACTTGTCGAAATTTCCCTCTTGCTCTCTCTATGCATCTTGTCGAAATCTCCTTGCTATTTATAGGGCTAGGCCAAAGTTCTTCTTTGAGGAGGAGTTTGAGTTGGAATTAAATTATCTTTAAAGAATATAATTCTTTATTATAATTTTATTCCTATTAGAACTTCTCCTATCTTCTTGGAATTTAATTCTTCTTTAATCTCTGCATGGCAATCAAATTCCTTTGGGCTTGGGCCTTGCTCCATGTCATCTTGGGCTTGTAAAGTCATTAATTTCGACATCCCTATTGCATTTTCTCTTTGTCGACAATTGCCATGGCAGCTGGCTCGGCGTCTCCTTTATGCATTGCCCTGGCAACTAGCTCGGCGTCTCCTTCATGCATTGCCCTGGCAACTAGCTCGGCATTGCTTTGGCAAGTGATCCTGCACATACACACACAAAGCACACCAAAGCAGCATCTTTTCCACAAAAACTACCAAGTTATGTAATCAAGCTCAACGATGGAAGGAAACATGGATTAATGCATGAATAGCTAATTATGCAACTAATATGAGCCTAAGTCTAACAATAATATGAGTAAAAAGGTAAGAAAAATAGTACTTTTGAACACTTATCACACCCCCAAACTCGAACTATTGCTTGTCCTCAAGCAATGCAAACTCATAATTACCTGCCAAGACTTCAATTTTCACAAACTTAGCTTTGAACTTGATTTCAATTCTCTGAACCGGGGCACAAAGCATGATTGGCTTTTTATTTTTCAGAAAACTGAGGAATTACTCGGAATCAAACTATAATGCTTGTGAGTGTGTGCGGAGTTGTGTGCAAGTTGATTTTTCGGATTCTATGCAAACAATAGGTTTTCAAATTATTTCATTGGGTTCTTTTTAACATGTTTTAACTAGAGCCAATTTCGGGCACCTCTAGTGTTTTGTTTTTAGTTTTCTTAAGTTAATTTAATCGACTAGAGCCGGTTTCGGGCACCTCTAGTTAAAAATTTTTTAACACATCCTAGAGCCAGTTTCGGGCACCTCTAGTGATCAATTTTTTTAGCACATGCTAGAGCCAATTTCGGGCACCTCTAGCATTCATCCAATTTTTATTCTAATCCCCCAATTTGTTAATTATCAACCTAAGTTTACTAGAATTCCTTAAATCAATCAAACCACAACAGTGTTTCATCAAAATTAGCATCATAGTAAAATTCTAAGTTTTTCCATGGTTATCCTAGCATAAAAATTCTATCAATTAAGTGCATTGGCAAAGTCATCATTGAATATTCATCAAATCTAAGCAATTCTTGTTCCAATTAAAGGCATGGCAAGCAATTTAGGTATCCTAAATGTAATACTTAAGATGAATGTAATTAAACATGGCAACTACTAATAACAATCCCCCCCAAACTCGAGTGAGGCATTGTCCTCAATGCATGCATAAAATAACGAGAAATAATAAAAATAAAAAATAAAAATGCATACGAGGACTTACTCCGAGAGTTCGTCATCGTAGATGATTAGTTTCCTTCTAGTCGGTGTCTTGATTCTCTTGCTTGAACGCGATGGTTGTTTTCTTGTTGCCGGTGGTGGAATCGATCCTCGTACGGGGTTGTCCTCATCGTCCTCTTTATCAATATCAATGGCTTTTCGCTTGGAGGATTCAATTGGTGCGGTCTTTATTGGTTCAATGGAGGACTCGTCCGAATCTGAAAAATCAGAGAATGATTCCGTAGGAGTTGATTCGGGCATAGGTGCTTTACCTTTGGCTTTTGCAGTGGTTGCCGGGATGTCTTTAGCTTTGGTAGCCGTTGCATCTTCAGGGTTGGTTGTCGTGGCGTCAACTTCCTTGGTTGCCGGGGTAAGGATCTCGGCGGGAAAGATTGGGAATGGCACGCGATTGTCCGGGTACTTTTCTAGGATTACTTGGGTGATGGCATTGTTGTGCTCCTTCATGTACCGCATGAACATTAGTTGCCGATCTTCAATTTGCCTTAGGCGGCTCGCCAATGGGTGCAAAAGTGCTTCAAAATGTCCCGGGATTAATGGCCGAGTTGCCCTGGCGTTAGGTGCTTGGGCATTAGGGGTTGCCGCGGCGGCAGGAGTTGCCGTGGCAATTGGAGGCCTTGAAGAATCTCTCGGTGCCTCTCCCATTAGCTTCTGGATTAGTGCTTGATTCCAACCAGACTTGGGTAGGGCCTTTTCATCGGTGGACTCACTCGGGACATGCATCTCCTCGGGTTTAAGCCGAAGGCGATTTACCGTGCCCTTGTATTTACCATCGTTCCAATGAGTTCCCGGTTGAGTGAGTTCTTGAAGCACCTTGTCGAGTTGCTTGGGATTGATTTGGTCAACGAAGGCTTGATGCTCGTCCTTCTCAATGTAAAGTCCATAAAAGGTGTTGATGCTTTCGGGACTTATAAGTATGGCCTTGTCACGAACAAAAACATAAGGATTATCCGGGTTAGGTGAGTGAGCATAGAATTCTCTTACCCATGAGATGTTACCCGGTTCCGGTTGATGGCAAAAGATTTGCCACTTTTGATGTGCAATCCTCTTGAAGATGAATGGTTCAAGGCCGAGATCTTGATGAGAGTTGGAGTATTCAAAGCCTTGTTCTTCATGAATCTTCCGGCTTTCAAACTTGGATTGAAATCTTTCTTGAACCGCCGGTGTAGCAAACTTCTTGTATCTTGGTTCTTTGGAGGAACTTGGATGAACTAAAAGTTTAATCTTGGATGCCATGTATGATCTTGGTTGTGAGTAAAAACAAAGAAAAGAAAAGAAACTAAAAAGTTGCAAGATAGAAAGTAGGAATAGGTTAAGGGTGATGGGTTTTATAGAAAAGATAGGTGGTTGGGATTGGGGGAAAATGACAAAGGGTTTAGGGTTTGGTAGGAATTTTCGACAAAGGGGTTTTGGTTAGGATGAATTGGAGGCTTTATATAAGCTTTAGATTCAGCCCCTTAGTTTCCTTGTTGAAGATGTTTTCCTACTTGGTTTAGAATTCCTTCTTTATCTTGAACTTCTTTTCCTAATGGTGTTTTGAATGCAGTGCGATATGCCCAAAGTGCGTCATCTAGTCTTAATGACCAATCTTTCCTTGAGGGATTTACAACTTTCTCGAGTATTCCCTTCAACTCCCGGTTGGAAATTTCTAATTGCCCGTTGGTTTGTGGGTGATATACCGTGGCGATCTTGTGTGATATGCCGAAGTGTTACAACATCTTGGCAATTAGTCTGTTGTCAAAATGCTTTCCTTCGTCGCTGATAATTGCTCTCGGCATCCCAAACCGTGTAAATATATTTTTCTACAGGAATCGTTGCACGGTCTTGGAATCGTTGTTGGGAACTGCAGCTGCCTCTACCCATTTAGACACATAGTCGATGGCAAGTAAGATGTAGAGGTTGCCGAATGAAGATGGGAAAGGTCCCATAAAGTCGATCCCCCATACATCGAACAGTTCCACCTCGATGATGTTCTGGAGCGGCATCTCATGTCGTCTAGAGATATTGCCCGTCCTTTGGCAACGATCACATTGCTTGTAAAAGTCTTGGGCATCTTTGTACAATGTTGGCCAATACAAACCGGATTGCAAGACTTTGGCCGCGGTACGAGTTCCTCCAAAATGTCCTCCATAGGGTGAAGAATGGCATTGCCGGAGTACATTTTGTTGCTCTTCTTCAGAGACACATCGGCATATTACCTGATCTGCACATTGTTTAAACAAAAGAGGCTCGTCCCAAAAGTAATGCTTAGCATCATGGCGGAACCGCTTCTTCCCTTGGTGAGTAATGCCATAAGGAAAAATACCACAAACAAAGAAGTTAACTAAATCCGCGTACCAGGGTATTGCCGAGGCATGTGCTGCCGTGGCGACTGCTTCCAAGATTGCCGAGGCGTGCGCGTCAAAGACTGCTGCGGCGTCGAGAGTTGCCGAGGCGTGTGCATCCATGGTTGCCGAGGCGTCATGGGTTGCCGAGGCGTTGAGGGTTGTCGAGGCAACTAGAATTTGTTCATCCGAGAATGCATCGCATATCTCTCGATCCGCGTCCTCCTCCCTATTGCGTTCCAAACGTGATAAGTGATCGGCCACTTGATTTTTTGTTCCTTTCCTGTCCTTAATTTCAATATCAAATTCTTGTAAAAGTAATATCCAATGAATCAAACGAGGTTTAGCATCCTTTTTAGCGAATAAGTATTTGATTGCCGAATGGTCCGTATGAACAATTACCTTTGTACCAATTAAATAGGATCGAAACTTGTCAAATGCGAAAACTACAGCTAGTAACTCTTTCTCCGTTGTTGTGTAATTCACTTGAGCGCTATTAAGAGTTTTACTAGCGTAGTATATCACATGTAAGGTCTTACCTGTGCGTTGGCCTAGGACTGCTCCTACCGCGAAATCATTTGCATCACATATGAGCTCAAAAGGTAGCGTCCAATCGGTGGAACGACAATGGGTGCCGAGACAAGCTTTTTCTTTAGGGTTTCGAATGCTTGAGTGCAAGAATCATCAAAATCGAAGACTTTATTCTGTTCAAGCAGATTACATAAAGGTTTAGTGATTTTAGAAAAATTATGAATGAACCTCCTGTAAAAACCTGCATGTCCGAGAAAACTTCGAATTCCTTTAACCGAATTTGGTGTGGGTAATCTCTCGATCACGTCCACCTTGGCTTTGTCTACTTCAATTCCCTTGGATGAAATCTTGTGGCCGAGCACTATTCCTTCATCTACCATAAAGTGGCATTTCTCCCAATTGAGGACTAAATCCGTTTCTTCGCATCTTGCCAACACCTCTCTAAATTGCCGAGACAGCCGTTGAAGTCATGACCAAAAACCGAAAAATCATCCATGAAGATCTCAAGGAAGTCTTCGACCATGTCTGAAAAGAGTGCCATCATGCATCTTTGGAAGATTGCCGGGGCGTTACACAATTCGAACGGCATCCTTCGGAAGGCATAAGTACCGTATGGGCATGTGAAGGTTGTCTTTTCTTGATCTTCTGGTGCTATGGCAATCTGATTGTAACCTGAATAACCATCAAGAAAACAATAAAAGGGTTTACCTGCAAGACGGTCAAGCATTTGATCAATAAAGGGTAATGGGAAGTGATCTTTCCTAGTGGCTTTGTTTAGCTTTCGATAGTCCATACAAACCCTCCAACTGGTCACAGTCCTGGTTGGGATAAGTTCATTATTTTCATTGCTTAACACTGTTATACCTCCCTTTTTCGTACACATTGTACCGGGCTTACCCACGCATACTATCGTAGATAGGGTATATAATGCCGGCGTCAAGCCACTTGATGATTTCTTTCATTACAACCCCTTTCATGGCATGATTCAGTCTCCTCTGGGGCCTTAATTGAAGGTTTGTGATCATCTTCCAACAAGATCTTGTGCATGCACACCGCCGGCTAATTCCCTTCAAGTCGGCAATTGTCCACCCTATTGCCTTTTTGTGTAGCTTCAACATCTTGATCAGCTTCTTTTCCTCGCTCAGTCAGGCTGTAACTTAGAAGAAATAATTACAGGCAATGTATTATCGGTCCCTAAGTATACATATTTTAGTTGCTCGCAATTGTTTCAACTCAAGAATTGGTGGTTGTTCAATAGAGGGTTTTTCGAGCTTACCTTCCTTACCCGAGTAGTCCAAAGTGGTTCAAAGTATGTACCTGGTCGGTTGACTAGCCAATTTGCCTCTTCTTCGTTGTTCCTCATCGACCGGTTCTTCATACTCCTCATGTCCCTCTTGGTCGGTAACGTAGTTGCCGAGGCAACTAAATTCCTCATCGGTTAAACTCGTCGTGGCATGAAGTAGTTGGCATTCTTACGGATCATCGGCATGCCTTAGTGTTTGGAACACGTTTAGTTTAACTTGCTAGTCATTCACCCTCATTGTGAGTTCTCCCTTTTCAACATCAATCAAGGTTCTCCTCGCCGCTAGGAATGGTCTCCCGAGAATGATAGGTGCATGCTCATCTCGCTTCACAATCCAAAACAATAAAGTCAGCGGAAAAATAAATTTATCAACTTTTACCAAGATGTCCTCGATTTTTCCTCTGGATGCACATAGGATCTGTCGGCTAGCTGCAGCATAACTGTTGTAGGTCTTGCCTTCCCGATTCCTAGTTTCTGGAAAACCGATTTAGGCATCAAGTTTATGCTAGCCCCTAGGTCGCATAGTGCTTTCCTGACATAGTGATTTCCAATGGAACAGGGTATTGTGAAACTTCATGGATCCTTCAACTTAGGTGGCATACGATTGTGCAACATTGCCATGCATCCCTCTGTCGCGGCATCAGTTTCAAACTCTCCTAGCCTTGTTCTCTTGAACACAATGTCTTTAAGAAACTTGGCATAGTTTGGCATTTGTTCAATTGCTTCCACCAATGGCAAGTTGATGTGGACTTGCTTTAGGATATCAAGAAACTTCTTGAATTGGTATTATTGCTTTTATCGCTTCAACCTTTGTGGGAATGGTGGTGGAAGTCGGATATCTTTGATCCTTTCATTGGTTTGAAACCTGATTGACGGCATTGCCGGGACATCTGAAGTTGCCGATGCGTTATCAACTGGGGTTGCCGAGGCATGCTTATCGCAAGTTGCCGAGGCGTCGTCGGTTGCCGAGGCATGTTTATTGCCGGTTGCCGCGGCAATTCCTAGTTCAGCATCTGAGGCTTTGCCGCTAGGTTCGTCTTGATCTTTTTGTGGAGTTTTGTTTGAATACGGGTTTGAACCTCTCTAAGTTGTTGTCCACTTCTAGTGGTGATCGCCTTACATTGCTCATGGCCAGTTCCTCTTGCGACTTCAGTATCGCTAGGTAAACCTCCTTGTGGTCTAGTGTTCAGATTTTGAGCAAACTGTCCGACTTGATTTTCCAATGATTTGATTGCCGCCTCTTGGTTTTGCAATCTCATCTCGGTCCTGTTAATAAAAGCATCAGTTCTTTTTATGAAATTACTATTCTCAGCCATATAAGATTCAGTTTTCATCATAAAAGCATTTAGAGAATTTTCCAAAGAACTAGATGTTGTAGGTTGTTGCTGCGGCATTTGTTGCCGTGGCATATTCTGCTGGAATCCCGATGCTTGTGCATTTTGATTGTTCTGGTTTAGAGCATTGTTGGGATTACTCCATGAAAAATTCGGGTGCTTCTTCCAAGCTGGATTGTATGTATTGGACATCATGTTGTTGCTCCGATTGTAATTCCCCACATAGAAGCTGGATTCCAGATTCTGCATACATTCAAAAGAATTATGGTTATCACCACATAACTCACAAAAAGAATCCATTACCTTGACTTCATGTGTGTTGTTTGGTTTTTGCATGTTCTGGACCATCTTGGTTAAAGCGGCCAATTGTGCCGAACTTGAATCTGATGATCCTAGTTCATGTATTGTGGCTTGGTGTCTAACTCCTTCTCCTCTAGTAGATGGGAATTGATAATCATTCTTGGCCAGCCTGTTTAAGATTTGCATTGCTTCTTCTGGCGACTTATCTAGGAGTATGCTGTTTACCGAGGCATCTAGCATCATCCTTGTTGGTGTATTCACGGTGTTGTAAAACATTGTTACTTGAGTCCACACCGGGAATCTGTTAGGGGGCATTTGTGTAGAAGTTCTCTATATCGCTCCCAAGCCTCGTACATGGATTCATCATCTGTCTACCGAAAAGAAGTAATGTCGTTACGAAGCTTATTAGTCAAATTTGTAGGATTAAATCTAGCAAGGAAATCACGACAAAGATCAGTCCAAGATGCTATGGATCCGGCAGGAATGCTATTCAACCATGCTTTCGCCCTATCCCTCAGTGAATAGGGGAATAATCTTAATCGTAAGACATCGGGGGTGACTCCGTGTATCTTGAACGAGTTGCAAATCTCGAGGAAAGATTTCAGATGTTGTCGTGCATCTTTAGTTGCTGAGCCGCCAAATTGACCTATTGTGTTGATCATATTAAACATTACCGATTTCAACTCAATGTGGTCGGCTTCAATTTCAGGTGCGACAACTCCTGGGTTAAGTCCATCAAGATCTTCTTCAAGATAGTCTCGAATAGTTCTGTTTCGTGCAAGAATCACACCTCCTCCTGCTCGAACATCTTGATTCATATTGCCGTCTTGATTTGCCATTGCTTCTCTTATCCTTCGTCTAAGTCTTTGTAAGGTTCTTCCATTTCTGGATCAAAGGGATATTCTGGTGAAGTCGGTCTCGCCCTGGTCATATACCAATGCAAAACCAAAGTTTGTTAGCCCTTTGAATTTTAAACAAGAAAAATAAAAAGAAAGTGCAAGAAAGTAAAAACAAAGTCGCTATTGCCAATCCCCGGCAACGGCGCCAAAAACTTGTTGCCCGTAATAAGTGCTACGCAAATGTGCAAGTATACACATCGCAAGTTATAGTATAAAAGATATCGTCTCCATAGGGATTGGTGCTACTTCAAGATTCTAGTCTCTTGCACTGTAAAAGTAAAAACACAAATAAAGGATTATAGAAGTTTAACTAATAACTAATCTAGAAAGCAATAAAGTAAAAGAAAAGATGAATTCAAATGAGAGAGAGATAGGCCAGGTTATCGTGAGTTGAGGTGTGATAGCCGGTTGGATCGTCTTGGTAAAAGAGTGCACGGCAACTCGGTTGCCGTGGGCAACTTGCTACAACGGGTTGCCTTGGCAACTAATCGATGGTTGCCCGGGCAACTAGCTCGGGCAACTACTTGGGCTTCGGGCAGCAACCTTCAAGGTTCGGGCAGCGTTCTTCAATGGTTTCTTCTTATCCCTAAGTCGAAACTCTAGCTACTTGTGCATGCCTTGATAATACATCCTGCGTGAATCAAGGGTGAACAACAACCAATCTTGCGCTCCTCTTAGCCGTTGAAATCCTTAACTTATTCCTAAGCCGGATTAATCTTCACCATCATTGGATTGAATAAAGATCATATTCATTCGTTTCTTGAATCTAACTCTCCCGATATTAGATAAATGGATGAAATCACGAGATCCTCTCCCAATTCACTCGCAAACAAGAATAAGAACCAAGAATGAATAAACCTTGAAATAGAAAAGTGCAAATTCTTATTACCTAAACAAAAACCAATAGTTTCTCACAACCACAAAACACAATAACCATAGCCAAGTAAATTTAGTTCATGGCTAGGTTCCAAAGAAACACAAGATAAACAATCCCTAGCATGAACCCAATCGAACAAGGAAGAAAAGATGAAGCTTGTCGAAAATCCCTTGCTTTCTCCCTTGGACTTGTCGAAATTTCCCTCTTGCTCTCTCTATGCATCTTGTCGAAATCTCCTTGCTATTTATAGGGCTAGGCCAAAGTCCTTCTTTAAGGAGGAGTTTGAGTTGGAATTAAATTATCTTTAAAGAATATAATTCTTTATTATAATTTTATTCCTATTAGAACTTCTCCTATTTTCTTGGAATTTAATTCTTCTTTAATCTCTGCATGGCAATCAAATTCCTTTGGGCTTGGGCCTTGCTCCATGTCATCTTGGGCTTGTAAAGTCATTAATTTCGACATCCCTATTGCATTTTCTCTTTGTCGACAATTGCCATGGCAACTGGCTCGGCGTCTCCTTTATGCATTGCCCTGGCAACTAGCTCGGCGTCTCCTTCATGCATTGCCCTGGCAACTAGCTCGGCATTGCTTTGGCAAGTGATCCTGCACATACACACACAAAGCACACCAAAGCAGCATCTTTTCCACAAAAATTACCAAGTTATGTAATCAAGCTCAACGATGGAAGGAAACATGGATTAATGCATGAATAGCTAATTATGCAACTAATATGAGCCTAAGTCTAACAATAATATGAGTAAAAAGGTAAGAAAAATAGTACTTTTGAACACTTATCAGTTGTACCTCTCAGCATCCAACTCCATTGCCTACATGGATCTAAGTTTAGCTCTCTCGACCACTAGACTAATCTAACACCTAAAGAAAGGCCAACTCTCGAAGGCTCTTACAATCTTAGGGCAATAAAACAGTAGACAAAGCAAGGATAAAACTGAAAAAAACAAAAGCATCCATTAAAAGAAACTAAAACATAAGCATCCAAACAAACCCAAGCCACCTAAAATTAGTTCATGGTTGGTTACTAAATATCCAACATCATTCGTCTCATACAACCCATTTCCAGAAATAAAGAAAATGTTAAAGAAAAAGCAGAAGAAGAGAAATCTCCCAATCCGCCTTGGACTGCCGTGAACCGCCCTAGGCTTGTTGCTTCTCTCAAAGGCCAGCAAGATCTTCCCTTTGGAGCTTCAACAATGGAGGACGCAATGAAGAAGAAGAAGAAGAGTGGCTGCCTCTTCTCTTCTCTCTTTTTTATATCCTAAAGCACTTTTTCAGCCCCCCTTTAATATAGGTATCTTGTCCTTTTTATAGTGGGGGCTCCTAGGGTTTTGTGCCCTAAATATTTCTTGTGTGATCTAAGGAATATTCTCTAGGTCACATGAGTGGCACAGCTGGCTGGAGGAATCAGATGTGGGGGCTTTCAAAATATCTTCTCTTTTTGTCTTTTCTACACCCAGAAATACCGCCTATAACGCTATGGAATTTCTCCCTGCATCACTCCTCATTTCCCTGCACATCACCACACCAACCAAAACCTTCCAAAACAACACTATTCTTGCAAATAATCAAAGAAAACAAAACCAACAACACCAAATGCAACTATATGAACTAAATGCATCTATATACCATGAAATGAGATGAAATGGGCTTGATTTGATACAATAACTTAAGTAAAAAAAAGCATGAAATGTTAACCTTTTGTACGGTTAACATCTCCCGGAGAGTCTGTAGCACAATCCAGAGATGTTCTTCATGAGTGGTTGTGTCTTTGAAGTAGATCAAGATGTCATCTATGAACACAACCACGAATCTATCTAGATAGGGCTGGAACACATGGTTCATCATGTAACACCCCAAATCCTAGCTTAGAAGTATTGGAATCAAATTGCATAAGTTGATAGCTTAATTGAATTTAGAATTAAGCTAAATTGAATAGTCAAGGGTCTAATTGAAAGAATGTATGAAATAAGTGATCAAATTACAAAGGAACAATTTGATTTAAGTAAGAAAGATGAGGCTTGCATGATAAATTTCATGCTTCTCTTATTTGCCCTTGACTAATTACATGATTAGTAACTAATTAAGGGATAGTTTAGTAACTTCATAAATCCACTAATGTGGATAATCAGATTGTCATCATCCCTTTCAGTTCATACCAGCCGAATATGAGCGAGGAAAATTGAGAGAGAAAGCTTGAAAAATTCAGCCATTTAAGAAGGGAATTAAGCTTGCATGTGTAGGGATTTTTCATTGAAATTAAGCTAGAAGCAAAGTAAGTATGATTCTACTTGTGTTCAATTGAATAGACAACTATATTTGTTGAATTGGACTGTTTTGATGATTATAGATGAGATTTGCTATTGAATATGTTGTTAGATGATTTAATGGTTGTAGAATTATACAAATTTGAAGAATGAACACTAGGTTCAATGCTGGAAATCATGTGTTTGTGATAGTGTAATAAGCTAGGTTGCTGGAAAATTGAATTGTGATGTTGAAGTGAGAATTGAATGAATAGAACTTAAAATTGAGCTATGGAATTAATGAATTGATTATGATCATGATTATGTAAGGTAATTAAGGTGTTAAACAAGTTGAATTGTTAGCAAACAATGCTGGAAATGAAGGATAAAAAAATGAACATAGTTATGTAACCTAGAAACTGTTTTGTTGAATTGAAAATGAGTAAACATGCAAAATTAGGCATTATAACCAACTTGCCCTGTTTTGGCTGCCTTGAATAATGAATGAACAATGACTAAACATGTTTAGTATATCATATGAAATGTATTATAGGGCCAAACACTGGTTGAAATGAATTTAAGGCATTAAAATGTGTTTAGGTGCAATCTGCCCAGAATTACTCTGTTCTGGGCAGTCACTTTGAAAATTCACCAAACATTGTATAGATCAAATTCAGGGCTGAAATTTTAATGACATGATCCTTAGTATGTTTACTTTCATTAGGTGAAAACATAATTGAAAACTGGGTCCTATGCTGGAAACTGTAAATAGGATTAGAAGGTGTAAATGCCCTATATTTGAACAATAAACTGTTTTAATTGGATAAGAACTAAAATGCAAGTCTTACATGTTCTTATATAAAATTTCATTAGCTTTTAAAAGGTGTATAGTAATCGAAATTACGACGTACGGATTAAAAGATATGGCCATTTAAAGGGACAGTGTGCAAACTGGCAGGCAGCAATGTCCTGGGCAGTTTGGAACTGTTTTTGCACCTAGTAACAAACTGTTTCCAAAACAGTTTTGGGACATTGTAACCTGTCCAATTATGCTTTAAAATGAAGTAATAACAATATGGAAATTAACTAGTAAGAAATGCTTAAAAGGAAGCATATAAACAGTAGCTAAATGTTAGGTACAAATGTGGTAACATTGCTACTATGAATGTGTGATATATTGTGCTTGTTTTGATGAAATGTGTATGTGCTATGCTTGCTAGACCAAGGAAAGCAAATTGGGGAAGAAGAGGATAGGAGTGGACATCCCAAAGCTAGAGGCAAAGGGATTTGGATTCAGGACACTTGAATTGCTAGGAGTATTGTGAGTGTAACTATCTTTAGGGTTGGGAGTAGGTCCTAACCAATCTTGTGATTGTCTTAATGCAATGTCAATGCCATGTAACATGGCTTAATACATATTTGGCTAATTAAGGGAAGAATGATATGAATGACAACTTGTTTGATGCCATGTTCTATGTGTTTACTTGGGTGTTAAGCAAATGTAATGAAATGTTTGTCATGTTGCATTGCTTATGCCTAAGGTAAGAAATGGCATGCTTGCTTGGAGAATAAGGTACACACATTGCATACATGGCTGATTGAAATGAATTCAACAATGGTACCACTTTGTATTCATGTTATTCGAATGGAATGGATAGTTTTGTGTTGGGAGTTAAGACTCCATAAGCCTAAGGGCTTGGCCTTTAAATGGCATAACCTTGTATTGGATCATGAAATGTATAAAGCTTAAATGAAATGGATAATCAACAACCTTGGTAGCTAGTTTGATAGATAAGAGGGCATGCCTTAGAATCTTGAGCTCATATTGGCACTACGGTGCATATTGGCACTACGGTGCATATTGGTACGACGGTACATATTGGCACGACGGTGCATATTGGCACTACGGTGCATATTGTCACTTCGGTGCATATTGTTAAGATTTGATTATCTAGTAAGCTACTTACCAAGGGTGTTATAAGATGACTTAATAATTCAAATGAACATTGTTTGCTTAGAAGTGTGATATGAACTTTGCTTGTATTGTAAGATACTTGGATGAACTTCCTTGCTTTGAAAGATGACTTAATAATTCAAATGAACATTGTTTGTATTGTAAGTAACTTGTATGAACTTCCTTGCTTTGAAAGAAATGTATAGATGAATGGCTTTGTGTATGAATGTCTACTTGATAATTTGAGTGTTTGGTTGCTTGTCCTCTAAGCATGATGTTCGAATAGCCTATGAGAATCATGATGGATGTTGTTATGTTGATTGTATAATACGTAAAGATTGCCTAAGTTACCCTATGCAAATCGAATAAGCAAGTGTCTTGTATTGATGGTCTTGATTCCTTGAATTATATGTAAACTTGGATATGTATGCTCTGAAATTGACTAAATTTAATGTTACCTCACTAAGTACATAACTTGTACTTACCACTCTACTTTTCATTCTTCCCATAACAGATTAAAGATACTTCAAGAGGATATCTTGGGTTTGAAGAAACACTTGAGGCAAGCTTAAAATTATGATTTCATACTCTTTGTATACTCCTAGTTTGGTGGCACTAGAACTTGTAATAGGTAGTCTTGATCATGCATTTGAATATGTGTTGAAGACTTGTTTGTGTAATGTTTTGATGGGCCTATTATGTAACCTATTTGGATGACTTAAACTATGTATATGAACCATGATGATATGTATATATGAAGTAGATGCTGCGCAAATTGTGATGGAAATCTAATGTTTGTTGAATCTTGTCTAATCGAATGTTATACCAATGTTGTATGATCATGCATTTGTTCCTATGTTTATTAGCATGATTCCGAAATGACAAAATTGAGGCTAAGGTATGATCAAGCATGCATTAACAATGTATTATCTAAGGATGCCATGAAATGTTATGTTTTGATTGAAATAGGAAACAAATGAAATGTGCTTAGAACACACCTTATAGTTTGAATAGGTTAATGGACATGAAATAAGATGTAAGTTAGATGCCTTGTATTGAACTTGATAATTGGTTGAATAAGTAGTAACTTAAGATGCAAGCAAGCTAGTTAAAACATTCTTAGTGACCACCTAGTATCATTCGAATAAGGTGCATGAAATTGTAATAAGAATAAAAGTAAGATCATGTCTAATAGTAACCTATTGTGAAGCATGCTACTCTTGTTGATTGTTGTTTGAATGATGTATGTGATTTGAATAGAATGGTAACATAATAATGGTAGCTTAGGTTATAAGTATGAAATGAAACAAAATGGTACCAAAATTAGTATGCTAAGTATGTTGGTTGTGTTTAATGTGGATTATTTGAATGTATTATATGACTTGAAAGGTTTAGTTTGGGCTACTTGCACCACAAATCAAGTATTTCAAGGTTACTTGTTCGACAAGTAACCTATCTATTGCTTTTCTTTTGCTTTGGTAATGCTCTGGAACTAGGTTACGGCTAACCCGGGGATGGGGTGTTACACATCACGTCCATAAAGGCTGCACGTGCGTTAGTAAGCCCAAAAGGCATTACCAAAAACTCATAGTGGCCATATCTAGTTTGGAAGGCCGTCTTTGGAACATCAGACTCCTTCACTTGCATTTGATAGTACATGGATCATAAATCTATCTTGGAAAAGATAGAAGCAACTTTCAATTGATCGAAGAGGTCATTGATCCTCGATAGCGAATACTTAATCTTGATTGTTACTTTATTCAACTAACGATAGTCAATGCAAAGTCGCATCAACCCATCCTTCTTTTTGACAAACAAAACCGGTGCTCCCCAGGGTGAGAAACTCGGCCGAATAAATCCCTTGTCCAAGAGATCTTGAATTTGGGCCTTTAACTCTTTCAGCTCTACCTGAGCCATTCGGTACGGAGCAATGGAGACTGGTGTAGTCCCCGATTGTACTTCAATTCCAAATTCCACTTCTCAGGTCAGAAGAAGTCTCGAAAGTTCATCGGGAAATACATCGGGGAATTCTTTCACAACTTGAACGTTTTTGAACTTTGAATCTTCTTTGGACTTCTAGCACACATGGTATCCTTACTAAGCTTGGATTCGGTTTTCATCAAGGTTATGCATTATTTTCCAAGTCCACGGAGGTATAGCTTTTCCTTCGAGCAATCTACCCAGGCTTGATGCTCAGCTAGGCAATCAAGGCCTAGAATGAGGTCGAACTCATAGAATGGTAAGGCCATTAAGTTGGTCGTAAATGGGATCCCTTGGATCCTCAAAGGACTAGCTTTACAGATCAATCAGATAACCACACTATCTCCTAATGGGTTAGAGACAACAATCTCAGAAGTAATTGGTTCATATTCTAGAGCATACTTCTTAATCAATGGTTCACTAATAAAGGAATGCGTAGAGCTGGGATGTGGTTCCATCGTAACACGTCTATCGTTAAGTGTAAACATTCTTAAATCTAATCAAATAGGAAAGTTTAGATCGTGTCAATTGTAAGTCACAGATAACATGTACGAATAAACTCCTAGGTGGCATATGCAGATGAAGACTCATAAAAGACTTCAGTTTAGTCATAGAATTGACTAAACCTAGGCTCTAATACAACAAATGTAACACCCCATTCCCGGCCTAGTGGAGAACAGGGTCGAAAAGTGCTACCAGAGAATATATCAGAGATTCAAAAGCTTAATTGGAGTACATAAACTTATGCAAATCATTTATTAATCTCTTTTAAGGCTTAACAAAATTATCTTACTAAGACTTACACAATTCGAGATCAGTTCTAATCCTTTTTGAACTCAGGGACTAAACTGTGATTTTTTACAAATTAGCAATCCTTATTGGGATTTCTTTTTACTAGACTACAATTAAACTTACCAATTATTGACCTGTGAAGTTTCGTTGCTAACGAAGGTCGTTTACCTATCCAATTAGGCCATACAAGTTTTAGTGACCATTTTATAAACTTCTTAAAACTGGTTTCTATGTCTTTTAGCAGAATTAACTAACTCTCTACCGATACCCTTGGGGCCGTATCGGTACACTAAGCCAATCATCATTTCCTAGATTTGAAGATAACATGCTCGTATCGATACTCCTAGCCCCGTATCGATACACCCCCTTCGTGTATTGATACACCATGTTTTATTTAGTCTAATTATGCAAGGCCGTATCGATATGCCATCACTCGTATCGATACGTCTGTTCTATAATGATATATTTTAGCTGGTTTTTAATCACTTTAACTCGTTGAACGTTTTCCAAACTTAAACAAAATTTTCCAGCAAGTCTAATATCCATATTTTTAACAGCATACAAAATATTAAGGCGTTTCGGATCTATTTACCTAGCTTTTACCTTTTAGAACATTTAAGCTCATTTTGTTAGTTTAACCAATTCACCAACACACACCATATTAGAAATTAAACATTTGGTCACCTTTAGGCTATTACACATACATCGAAAAGCACATACATAGCAAGTTGAGACCATATGCCACCTTACTAGGAGTTCGAGACAAAGGATGGGCATACATATAATTTGTAGGAGTGACTTGCAACCGCAACACACGATCGAAGGCCGAAATTCTTTAGGATCTTGAAATTCACGAGACACACAAATGTTCAACTTACATAGCCTAGTGAGGTAGCTATAACAAATGCAAATATTTGACGAGTAATATGAACATCATAATGACATGCTAAATGACATATATAGTACACAAAATCATAGTTGTATCTCATGCTTGATTAAAGTAACACATTTCCATATAAAAATACATATCATAATTACATATCAATTCCTTGGACGTGGCAAGCAATGGAAACACGGATTCCCCTGTACACCACACATATCAGAAATAGGTCGTAGCCTTGAGCCGTAGCTCCAGATAGTCCCGTACACAATCCATCCTTATTTCACCATACATATAGGCTGTAGCCCCGGACCGTAGTCCAATCCTTTACTTGGTGAGCTCAAATAACGCTATGGCATGTCAATTGTATCTAATGTCCACATATGTCGAAGTTCATATATCATCATCAAACATACCATTGTGCCCGTAGGCCATACTATATCAAATAATAAATTGAGCCTTAGCTCCAAATTCATATCGTAGCATAACCACATCATATCGGATAACATATCATGGTATGATCACAACATATCAGAAGACATACATATACTCGTAGACATGCTAAAGCAATATGAAGACTTACCTTTCTTACCAATGACATCCACACATATGCTTGCTCTACTTGAGCTCATAATCAAAATACAAACATAATCACAAAGCAAATGCAACGGGATGACCTAGCTTATCCCTTGACATGACTACACTCACCTTGATTTCAAAGTTTTCAAGGTTCCCGAATTACGATTCCTTTACTCCTAGCTTTGGTTGGAGACGATGGATTGACTTCCTCCAACTCTTGAGCGAGTTATAGGCTTTCAAACGACGTATTGGAACCGATCAAAGGTTGAGGATTGAATCGAGGTGCTTGCTTTGCTTGAGGTTGAAGGCAACAATGGTAGAACTTGCTTATTGGATGGCAAAGGGTGAGTTTAGCTTTCGGGAGATGAGGGAAAGAAAGATGAAAGCTTTTTATTAGGGAACTTATCATTTAATCACTTTTCACCTATCTAAGGACCAATAGGGTGCTTTCCTCTGAGCAAGGGAAAGCTTATTTAATTGTTTCTATCACTTCATCCCCCTTTTCCCAATTCTAGGCATTCAATGGTTATTTATTCTCTTTTTAGAGTCATCCCACATGAGGGAGGCAAGCAAGTAGGTGGCTAAGCACCTTACTTTTCATTTCCTTCAATTTGGGCCTTAAAACAAATTTTTACAAAGGACCTTATCGATACACTAAATAGCTGTATTGATACACCTAGGCTAAAATAGGTAAGTTAGTTATGATAGTTAGGCCGTATCGATACAAGTATTACTTTATTGAAATGACTAGTTAAAATTGTATCGATACCGGTCTAGATGTACCGATACACCTAGGCTAAAATAGGTAAGTTATGGCCATTAGACCGTATCGATATTGGTCTCACCGTATCGATATGCATGACTTATTTTCAGCATTTTAGCTTTGAATTTCTTACAAAGAGGTCAATAGATCAATTTAATACCCACCACTTTCCTTGATTACATAATTGGGTACAAGGATCATAAATTTACACATTTGGGTATTTCCGATACAGAATTCCCAATCGCCGGAGCCTTATTCCGACTAGGCCAGTTTTCAAGATGTGACAATGCACACATCGCCAGATTATCTGATCAGATTCCATCTTCAACAAGTATGGATCATCCCATATATATTGCTTTGCATCGCTTTTTATCTTGTTTCTTTAGGCTCAGGACAAATAATAAGGTAATGTCCTTTTTACTAGATAATTAGCAATGTCTGCATACCATGGAATGCTATCTTGGAGTGCGAGGAGATTTCCTTCGATGTTTTCTTCTGTTGCGCAATCTGGTTCAGCACTTACTTGGGAAATATCTTGCATAAAAAGGTTAAAAATATCTAAAGAAAATAAAGAATATGCATCTTTAGGATATTTCATGGTATCATAAATATTAAACTTAATAATTTCTCCATCAAATTCCACGGTAATTACACCATCATGCACATTGATTATTGTTTTAGATGTTTTCATGAATAACATTCCTAGAAAAATCAGATTAGGATTAAAGGGGTTATTTTCTTCCATGCCTAGGACTTAGAAATCGGCTGGAGACACAAGTCCGTTATCTTGTACCAAAACATCCTCTAGAACACCTATGGGATGGACATTGGATCGATCTGCAAGCTGAATGATAACACCTGTTCTCATAAAATGATCCATTTTGTTAGCAAAATAAATAGAGTAAAGCATAACATTAATAGATGCTCCTAAATCCAACATGGTTTTTTCAAATTTAACCTTGTCGATTTGAATAGGGATAGTGAACATACCTGGATCTTTGCATTTTTCAGGTAATTTCCTTTTAAGCACAATAGAGACATTCTCACCCATTCTTACCTTTTCGTTGCCGTTCAGCTTTCTCTTATTGGTTCATAATTCTTTGAAAAATTTTGCATAGCGAGGAATTTTCTTAATTGCATCAACTAAGGGAATGTTTACCTCAACTTTACAAAAAGTCTCAAGAATCTCTCTTACTTTTTTATTTTTCTTGGATTGTGCAAACCTTTGAGGGAAGGGAGGTTGGATCACTATCGGTTGAATGTCTTTTTGTGCCCTATCTTCTTGTTTTTTAGGCTTTTGCTGCATTTTTGCATTTTTTCAGGAAAAGGAGTTTGCCAAAATTTTGTCGATTTGCTATCCTTATCCTCTCCCTTATCAACTTTGGTGGGTGGTTCCTGCAAATTCTTTCCACTTCTCAAAGTAATAGCACTCACATTTTGTTTAGGATTGACAATGGTTTATGAGGGTAACTTACCTCGAGATTCGGATTGAGTAAAAGACAAGGTGATCTGACTTACTTGAGTTTTGAGATTTTTTATACTCGACCTTGTCTCTTGTTGGAATTGCTCAAATTTATGAGCAAGTTTGTACATAATGCCTTCCAAAGGAGGTATTGTCAATGATGATGGTTGCGGTTCGTGGAAAGCACCTTGTTGGTTCAGATATGGCATGTTGTTATATGGTCTCTGTCCATAGCTCAAATTAGGATGATCTTTTTACCCTTAATTGTAAGTATTTGAGTACAAATTGTAATTCTATTGGCCGTAAGGTTCTCCGATGGCATTGGCGGTTTTAGTTTCATCTTAGAGTGTAGGACACGAATCGGTCGGATGCTCACTACTTGTGCAAATCCCACAAGCTTTCACTTGTTGCGTATTACTTATTGTCAACCTTTGAACAAGAGAGGTTAAATTTGAAATCTTATCTTCAAGAGAAGAAATATTTACCTCTTTAACTCATCTAGAGACGATGTCCTGATGTGTACCAAATTGTTGAGAGTTTGCGACCATCACATTGATCAAATCTTTGGCTTGGGTGGGAGTTTTGTTCATGATCGTTCCTCCACTTCCAGCATCCATCATCCTTCTCTCCATAGGTAACAAACCTTCATAAAAATATTGGATGAGCAATTGGTAGGATACACCATGTTGTGGACAGCTTGCACATAGTTGCTTGAATCTTTCCTAAAAGACGTGAAGCATCTCAGTATCTCTTTATCGAACCCCACAAATCTCTCTTCTAATGTTAGGGGCTCTTGAAGCGGGAAAGTACCTCTCAAGAAAAAGTGTCGCCATGTTCGTCTATGTCTCAATTGATCTAGATGGTATGTAGTACAACCAATCCTAGCATGATCGGCCAAAGAGAATGGAAAAGCTCGAAGCGTGACTTGATCTACGGTGACATTGTGTGGTTTCATGCTCGTACACACCACATGAAATTCCTTCAAGTTCTTGTGTGGATTTTTATTCTCAAGTACCCTGAAAGTAGGTAGAAGATGAATTAGTCTAGACTTGAGTTCAAGTGGTACCTCAGGATCTTGGTAATTGATGCATAATGGTTGTGGAGCGGTTTTGGGGGCAACGAGTTGGCATAGGGTGTGTTCGGCCATCTCGCCTTCTTCCTCTCGGTTTTTCGTTAATCTTTCTTCTAGAGTTGAAGATTGCTTCCGTTGTCTTGCTTCTTTTCTTAGTCGACGTACAGTTCTTTTGATTTTAGGATTGTACTGAAGTTTCCTAACACAAAAAGAACGAAGCATAAAAAGTAACAAAGTAAAATAAAATCAACCTACTTGACACCACTCCTCAGCAACGGCGCCAATTTTTTATAGCGGTTGTTGAAGCCGTCAAAAATAAGCCTGCTCAAAATAACTTGTAGAAGTGGCAAGCAAGGTCGAATTCACAGGGAATGGTAAGAGATTAATTTTATAATTAGAAAAGTAAATTAGGGGGGGCTGAATTTGAGTAGAATTGAAGAAAGCAATTTAAAGTAAATGAGAATTCTATATTAAAAGGAAATCTAGTTAAGGTAGATCTCGGTGTATTAATCCAATTTTTAGATCATCAAACTTCACAAAAGATAAACCAACATCAATCTCAAATAGCTTGGTTATAGGTTAATTGAGAATCCAAAATTAAACCCAATCTCTCTTACTTAGTAGATAATTACTTAATAATCCATAAATAACTAACTCTTATTATCAAGATTAAAATCCCTAGATAATCCACTTAGAATTAAAACCTATCAAATAGCTTTATCGAATAAGAGACTCAATGCACATAAACTATCAAAGCACTAATTCGCAACTTATCAAGAATATGAATTCATAACTTCTAATCCATTGCTTGGCTACTTACCACTTGTATCAAGGATGCCTCGATTGGTTGTCATATATATAATCCAATATATACGTGTTGAATAAGCCCGGAATGTAACACCCCTAGTTTTGTTTTAAAAAAAGAGAACAAAAAGAAAGAAGAAGCCAAATTACATGTTGTGGGTTTCGAACCCACAAATTGTAGCTTATATGCCACATGCCCAACCAATTGAGCTATAAAAGCTTTTGGTCATCAGCTACACTAGGTTTATTTTAACCATATCGTTTGGTTATCAGGAAAAAAATATATCTCTAACATACCCCAACCACCCCTTCAATGCACCATTAATTCTCCCACCCACCGTTAACCATACCTATTCGAATCTAAGAAATAATCTAGGTTTTCCCCAAATCTTTTCATCTTCCCAAATAGTCCGATCAAGCCTCAATCTACACCGTCGACTGGATGTGGTTGTCAATGCCTATACCTGCGTGCTTGTCACCTTTGTCTAACCAAAACCCCTCTCTCCACTCGTCATTTAGCATTGTCGTTCATCGTTGAGATTGAGTCGAAGGTTCGTCTAAAACCTTGGCTCGTCACCTCTATCTTTTACATTTTTCGGCCACCTCAGCCATCCTACCGTTGCATGGCCTCCAGATTCGAGCTCCTAGTGTTGAGGTGATCAAAACCCACTTGGATGATCGTCTGTACGACACCGCTAGGAGCTTCATAGAAGTTACGATGTTTCCAATCATTCTCCCACAGTTTCTGTTAAATCTGGTATGTATTTCGACTTGTTTCAGGTTGTTAAGGTATGGGTTAGATTGTTAAGCTGATGAGCTCTCTTATTTCAGTAGAATCGTAACCTTTGGTGTCTCTAGCGACCTTTTCGACGATCTCCTAACGACCAAAATCTTTGGGGCAAGTGGATCGATTCAGGTTAGGGCCCAAAAGCCTGAGACCGCCTAAACTAGCCAAACCAATTTGAACCTATTTGTATCCAAGCCCGTACTCGAGTCTAATCCAACTCGTCTGAGTCAATCCATCTAAGTCGACCCGTCCGAGTCAACTTAGTTGACTTTGACCAAAAAGTCAACTTTTTTTGAAATCCCATATTTTATGTTTTTTGACGTTCTAAATCCAATTTTGAAGTTCGTTTCATTAAATTCTAACCCAAAAGCCTCCGAATCTGACCTTGAATCCAATCATGCATATGTATTAAGTTATTTCTTTCAAGAGAGTTTAAATTGAATAAAGGACTGGTATAAATTATTAAGTTATTTCTTTCAAGAGAGTTTAAATTGAATAAAGGACTGGTATAAATTATTCTAACCTTAAACCCAGCTCCTTTAGTAACCTTGTTCCATTATAATATAGGATCTAGCACTGCTACAGAGCGTAGCGAGGCGGGTGCCTAGTAGACCTCCTAACCAACTTTTGAGGTGTGTTCCTTATATGCAAAATTTTGGTTTTAAGTATATATTTTTTGAAATGAGCACGTGTACATGAATATTTTTCTCTAATTGAAAGCATGAATAATTTTATATGATTTGAATACCTTATCTGCTTTGGAAATATATCTCTGTTTTCGAAACATGATATGGTCATCTGATTTAAATGCATGACTACTTTATCTGCTTAATAGAATGCCCATATGCTAAATTTGAAAGCATGATCTCTGGTTACTCTTTATCGATATAAACATGCATGCCCATGGTTCTTGATATTAATGTCAGCTGTACAAACTCTGATCTATATTTGGGGTATACTATTGCCTTATGGACCCGAAGTCACCCATTGGGTAGGTTCTGATGCTTCGGCTCGGGTAATTCTTTATAGACCTAAGGCAGCCCCTTAGGTTGGCTCCTACTCCCATTTGGCCTAGGGTAAGTTCTTAAGGATGCAGTTTTGGGGAACTGCATATCGGTGTACGGTTGGAGGGTAGTTAAGTACAAATAAAACTTTGGTTACTCTTGAACATGTTTTACTTAAAAATTTATGCATATTTGAATTATTTATATGTTTTATATGCACTTGTTGGAACACACTGAGCTCCCTAGCTCATATCTTAAAATCTTTTTCCTTTCAGATACTTTTGGATAGTCCACCCTTGGACTTGGCACTTGGAGGATCGACACATTCGTACTCACATTTTGTTGTAATGTTTCTATCCGCCATACTGTCTTTATTTGGGTGACATGAGCCTATATTTTGATACTACATACTTTACTCATTTGCCAATATGGCATATTTTGTAACTAAATTCTGCTATGGTTTTAGACTGAGCTTCTGATATTAAATTTATGGCTTATAATCATTGTCTGATTGCAATTTAAACTGTATATATATTTTTATGGGAAGTTTTTGGTATGGAATGTGACCTCTCGGAATTAGTTGTAACACATAGGCCGGTCTAGGGGTTACATTTAGTTGGTATCAGAGCTTTTAGTTTCATTAACCTCGAATTTTAATTGGTCCTAATAAAATATTTTTATAAAACGTTTTAAAATGTCATTTAAAAAAAAAAGGGATATGTCACTAAGTTTTACATGCTTAACTATGTGCGGTACTCCAGTGCCAGTTCTGACCCTAGGGTTTACCCTGACAAGCGCTAGATGAGGTTGTCGACCTAATCGTGGGTGAGGTCGAGCTGCTAGATTCTTTGATCCAATAAATGACTTGGATAGAGATCCTCCAGCTTCTGTAGATCCCCCAGATCCTGTATATCCTCCTGCCCTTAGAGGTCCTACAGCTCTGATAGACCCATTTCATGCTTTTGGTATAGATATAACAACCCCGGTGAAAGGAGCACCACCATCTTCTTCTAATCCATCGACAATTGTGACCGATGAGACTCTCAGTAGAAAGTTCTTACAGTTGATCTAGGGTGCGGTCAAAGCAGCTAGCATCGTACCTGAGGTCCCTATTTCTTAGACCCTAATCACGAATCGGGCTAAGACATTCAAAGGCCCTACTAGTGGAGCCCCAACTAAGGCAGAGGAGTGGCTTCATGATATTGATAGACGCATGGAGGAGTTGGGTTTCGAGCCATCCAAGTGGGAGCTATTTCTATGATTTATAGGAATGCCAGCACTTGTTGGGAGTCTGTGGTAAGTAGCGTCCCTGCCACTTGTCTGACCTGGAACTTCTTCAAGGAACACTTCAGGATCCGTTTCATTGAAGAGCATTTTTTGAGATAGATGTGAGAGTGGTTCAAGACTCGAACATATGGGGATATGACCGTATAAGAGTATGAGACAGAGTTCATGGATTTGTTGAGATTTGGATCTAGTTTGGTACCCACTGAGAAGGAAAAGTTTCATAAGTCCGCACTTGGTCTTAGATATGGGTTGTGTGTTCAGGTTATTGTCCATCTCGATAAGGATTTTTATACGGTAATGGAGAGGGCAAAATATTTGGAGGAGGTAGAGTTATTGGCCACAGGTGGTCACAAAGTAAATCGAGAGTGATCTAGGAGGCTTTTTATTCCTGAGTCTTCTTCGCATCCTGATAAGAGGACTCGTACATTTGCTTCACATAGGGGTAATGCTGGATCTAGGCCTGTGGCATCCTTGACTCCAGTAGCTAGTCTAGGTGATTCATCTGGTGTCTCTCCATTACCATCTTGCGAGAACTATGGTAAGCATCATGGGGGAGAGTGTAAGAGGATGATGGGTACTTGCTTTCGCTGTGGCTCTAGAGATCATTTCCTAAAAGGTTGTCCAGTTCCACCTTCTGCATCTCAGGCATCCTCCCAGACTCCTTATCATTCACAGGCTTCTGTTCAGACTCCGGCTAGGGGTCATAATCATGGTAAACCTTCTAGGTCTGCTACCAGGACTGATAGCTTAGGCCGATCACATTAGAGTGGGGGACATGTTTTATCTAAGGCTAGGAAGCCATCTTTTGTATATGATACCAGACGTCGAGATGACAGAGGTGAGCCAGATGTTATTGTAGGTATATTTACCATTTTTTCTATTCTATACTTTTTATTGCTCGATAACGATTCCACCTACTCCTATATTTTGAGATCGTATCCCGAGACCTTCAGATTCTGATTGAAGCTACAGAGAGTGTTGTTACTATAACACCCCCTACCCCGGTTTAGGAGTAAACCAACTCGGGAGCATTACGGGAAACACTAGAAACACAAATCGTTTAAAATTTTCGAGAAATCATCCCTAGTAGATGAGTTGGGAACCAACAAGGCACTTAATCATTCACATTTAATCATATAAGCATGAGCTTGCTTCTTATTCATTATAGGTTACTACTTTGCTTAATCATTTTTTATCTACATTCAAGATTACAAAGTTCTTAATCGAATGACCATGTATAGTATTCAAATGGCATACAATAACTAGGACATTGTCATTTCAATTCAAGCTAATATCAGATGTATGCACAGCTTAATCCATTTCATTTACATGATAATATTGTCATTATACACTTCAAGTCTAGCCATCAAGCATTCCTAACATTTAAGGCCAAAACAAGTTCATTTATATATATACAAACTTTCAAGCAGCAAAATGCATGTCCTAGTTTAACTATATACAAGCCTAGGTGCCACTAACTAGGAGTATTACAAAACAAGTATAGATCCATACTCTAGCTTGGCTTGTGATTTGCTTCAGGCTCAAGAAAGAAGCTTCATAATTGAGAGATTGCTTTGAATCCCTTATCCTATAGGTTGGGAAGAATGGAAAACAAGAGTGATAAGTACAAGATGTACTTAGTGAGGTAGCAATCTAAATTTAACCAATTATTAGAACAAGTTTCATTTAGTCAAATAATTTTATTCAAGAAGAGTAGCATTCGAATTGAGCATGACATCATATAGCCAAGTATTTAAATAACATTGAGTAATATACATATAATAATTCGGAAGCCAACAAGCAAGAAATCTAGTAACAACCAAGTTTTATCATGACATACTTCATGGCGTCTTTCGAATAGTATGACAAGCAATAGAAATGGATCATAGTTCAAGCTTTAACACACTTCAAATCAATCAATAACATATTCAAGCAATACTCATACTTCTCAAGTCAAGTATAACCACATTTCATTTCAAAGCTTGTCTTTCAAGTAACATTACAAGTAGTACTTTTATGCAAGATAATTCAAGTGTAAACATTAACCATTTCGAGTTTTACATTTCAAGCAACAAGTAAATTCCATGGTAACATTCTTAATTGTTATCTCTTTTAACTCAATCCTTGGTATATAGTTGTCTAGGTAACGAGTCACCAACCAAATTGTCGCCAAATAACAAGTTACTGGTCATTACCCTCCTACTGTCGCCAAAGACCATTCACACATCCCTCATACTGTCGCCATTTACGGGCCCTAGACCGTAGTCCACCCAACACAAAAGAGCTCTAGACTCTATGGCATGCCATTCTACCTATGACCACTAGCAACCAAGGCTTTGTTTCAATAATTTATCCCATTTTCAAGTAATTCATGTTCAAGTCAAGATATCATCTCATTCAAGAATCAATTCAAGCAAGGTATATCAAGATTCAAGCTTAGCCCTTAGGCCAATTGAGCCTTAGCTCTACATTTTGCAATTTAACTTGTCATTCAAGCAAGCAATTAACATATGCCATCTCTAGGCATCAAGCAAGGTCTTTAATTCATGATTTATATAATGTTAACAAGTATCTAAATCATAGAGATACATTCAAGCACTATTCAAATTGATCACAGCCAAGGCATCAAGAATCAAACATTTGTTTTCACTTTTCTTTCTAATTAATTTAACAATATTCATGTTACTATTAAATCTCAAGTTTTAGCTTAAACCATTCTTCCCTTTTTAATCACAAACAAGTTTAAATCAAGTTCATTAACATGGCATAGAAATAACAAGAAAGTAGACATGCATCTTTGGTTAGGACCTAAGTCCTATCCCTATATTAACTACACTCACAATACTCCAAGCTAGCTTAGTCTCGAAAGACTATCCCCTTTTGTTTAGCTTTCGAATGCTCCTCCTTAAACCCTTCTCCAATTTCCTCTT
The DNA here is from genome assembly GCA_019671005.1 of Hibiscus mutabilis. Classification (NCBI taxonomy): domain Eukaryota; kingdom Viridiplantae; phylum Streptophyta; class Magnoliopsida; order Malvales; family Malvaceae; genus Hibiscus; species Hibiscus mutabilis. The sequence goes on from CM033716.1 coordinate 25,480,146, forward strand.
CTCGTTCTAACATTTCATACAATTAAATCAAGGTCAAGACAAGGTACATTCGTTTAACTTCAAGACAAGGCAGCAATGCACATAATTCATTCATCCAAACTGTCCTAGGCTGTCATACAAACACACACACATATATATACAAGGTAGCATTCAAACTGCTCGAAACTGTATATAAAACAGTACACAAAACTGCATTTAAAGCTATTCGAAAATGCACAGTTTTACTCATATTTTTACAGGTCATCACTACCATGCTTCAACATGTTCATAGGTTTAATTCTGGGCAGTTTTTCTATGCATTACAACAGCACACAGGTTCGTTCGAATTACATTCAAAACAGGGCAGCAGGCGGATTACTTCTAATCCGAATTTATTCATTTAAAGCTAGTAACATGATAACGCATATACACATTTTACCATTATCAAAATGCCTAAACTGCTGCTGCCAGGCAGACTGTGCATTACTCGCTTAAATGTTCATATCTTTCCTTCCGTACGTCAGAATTTAGAACCATTTACACCGTTGGAAAGATAACTTAATTATTTTTCTAACCATATAGGCCTTGTATTTTTATTCATTGAGAATTAATACAGTTTTAGTCCTAAGTCGTACCAAATTATGCCACTGGACAGTTTGCACTATCCTTAGAGTTTAATCTCTACAAACTGTTTTATAACTCAGAATTCGATTCCGTTTGTTGCATACAAAACTAGACATGCTCATGATTATGTACATATAAGATTTATTCCCTAATTTGATCTATGTGATTTTCTACAAATTTTTAAACTTACTGCCCAAAACAGAATTTTCTGGACAGATTTCCATAAGCTAGATTCTAGCTTCATTAATCATTTAAACAAGAATTCTAACATGATTATTCAGCATATATACCTGAAACATAGTTTTCTGGACAAATTTCCATAAGCTAGATTCTAGCTTCATTAGTCTCTTAAACAAGAATTCTAACATGATTGTTCAACATATATACTCACTTATACATGTCTAAGTCAGACCAATTATGTGTCAAACATAAGAAAACAGGGCAATTAAGCAATATTTTTGAATTGGTTCATTAACATACAACCAATCTTGCTCAAAACAGTCCATGGACTTAAAATTAGTCTCTAATGTTTCTCCTAGATGCAGAGCAGTCCTTAACACATTATTTTCAATCAAGACAACTTCAAGAACATGCTTATGTATACAAAACGAGACAGGTTGTAAGTTCATGTTTTTCCATTTAACAAAACAGTTCCTAATGCTTTATACACATAGAAACATGTATTAACAACCCTTAAATAATCCTTTCTTCAAACAAGAAGTGTAATAGCCCTATAATTTATTCATAATCTAAGAAAATTCTCTATCAAGAACCTATCTCTTACTAACATTCGAAGAGCATAAGAATTTCATACATTCTCCATAAACTTAAACTCTAAAACTAGAGGAAACAAGATTGCTCACCCTTAATCTCTTAAGAGATCGAAAACCACCTCCAAAAATGATCTTATAAAGCTCCAATCTTTCAAATTTTTCCATAAAATGTTCATCTCTCTCTCTTTCATCTCTCTCTCTCCCTCTCTATCTCCTACTCGACTTTGATGAAGAAGATAAAGGAAGGAAGAAAATGACTATCCATCTCCCCACATTTTTATTATCTATTGAACATGTGTTAAAACCCCAACTTCTATTTGTTTAACATGCAATTCTTACATTGTTATAGTTTCCATTTTAGCCCCTTTTTTTAATTAGTCACTCGATTAGATAACAATTCAAGTTAGTCACCATAATTCAAGTGTCCTCCTTTTAATTGTCACTATTAGCTCCCTAAACTTTCATTCGATTAGGGCATGGTTTAATTAGAAAATAATTTTAATAGTAGTAACATCTTTTAGACCCAGTTTATGGGTGTTACAGTTACAGTTGTGAGTCCAGTGGGTCAGTTAGTGACAGTGGATAAGGTGTTTAGGCGCTATCCTCTTGAGGTTCAAGGGGAAGTCTTTCTGGTCGACCTTATGGAACTTCCTCTAGAGGAGTTTAATTTGATTCTGGGTATGGATTGGTTGTCTGAACACCGGGTCAGCCTAGATTGTGATTTAAAGAGGGCGACTCTAAAAACTTTTGATGATCGATCTGTGACATTAGTCAGTGAATGTCGAGGTTACATGTCCAATGTGGTGTCTGTTTTGTCTGCCAATAGGATGATTCAGAAGGGATGTGAGACCTTCATTACTATTACCGAGTTTCCTGATGTTTTTCCCAGGAAGTTGCCCGGGTTACCTCTGGTTAGGAATATTGAGTTTGAGATTGAGACTTATCTCGGGTCTGCACCTATCCATGAATCCTTATCATATGGCTCCTAAGAAGCTTAAGGAGTTGAAGGTTCAGTTGCAAGAGCTGCTTGATCAAGATTTTATCCAACCCATCTATTTACCTTGGGGAGCTCCAGTTCTCTTTGTTAAGAAGAAAGATGGTTCACTCCAGTTATACATTGATTACTAGAAGTTGAACAAGTTGACCGTGAAGAACAAATATCTGTTACCCAGGATTGATGACTTGTTTGATCAATTTTAGGGAGCCACCATTTTCTCGAAGATTGATATTCGATCTGGGTACTATCAGTTGAAGATAAAAGGTTCAGATGTTGCTAAGATGGCCATTCATACCAGATACGGACATTATGAGTTTCTAGTGATGCCTTTTGGTCTGACTAATGCACCGGCTATCTTTATGGACATAATGAACCGTGTGTTTTGGCCTTATAAAGACCAATTTGTCGCGGTGTTCATCGATGATATTTTGGTCTATTGTCGAACAGAGGTAGAGCATGTTGAGCATCTAAGAATTGTTTTGCAAACCTTGAGAGAGCATCGTCTGTATACTAAGCTGAGCAAGTGTGAATTTTGGTTTAGAGAGAATCTGGGACATGTTGTATCTGCTAGAAGTATCCAGGTTGATCCAAGTAAGATAAAGGTCATTACTAGTTGGAAGCAACCCAAGAATATCTTTGAGATTCATAGTTTCTTGGGCTTAGCTTTGTATTACCGACACTTTGTCGCGGGTTTCTCCATTATTGCCGCCCCTTTGACAAAGCTATTAAGGAAGAATATTCCTTTTATCTGGACTGATGCCCAGCAGTCGAGCTTTGAGAAGTTGAAGACAGTTTTGATCTAAGCTCTGGTTTTGACACAACCCGAGTTTGGGAAGGATTTCTCAGTCTATAGCAATGCTTCACACTCTGGACTTGGTCTCGTTCTGATGCAGGATGGGAAGGTAGTTGCTTATGCATCACGTCAGTTGAGGCCACATGTGTGTAATTATCCTACCCACGACCTTGAGTTAGCTGCTATGGTTTTTCTTTGAAAATTTGGAGGCACTATCTCTACGAAGAGAAATGTTATATCTATACATATCACAAGAGCTTGAAGTATCTCCTTACCCAGAATGTGTTAAATCTGAGGTAGCGTCATTGGCTCAAGCTTCTTAAGGACTATGATTGTGAGATTGAGTACCACCTGGGGAAAGCCAACGTTGTTGTCGATGCTTTGAGTTGTAAGGCCGATTCAGACTTGAGATCTCTATTTGCCAGGATGAGTATCTTTAATGATGGCAGTTTACTAGCAGAACGCAAGTTAAACCGACTTTGATCAAGATGATTAAGGCTAAACATCTCCTAGATAGTTCTCTACTTCCTGTCATACAGTAGGTTGAGCATGGATCCACATCGATTTATTCTTTTGATCAGGATATATTTTTGTGCTTTAAGGGTCGTTATTGTGTTCCTGATGATGCCGACTTGAAGCGAGCCATCCTCAGTGAGGCTATAGTAGCCCATATGCTATGCATCTCGGTGGGGATAAAATGTACCAGAACTTGAGGCAGAGGTACCATTGGGTCGATATGAAGAAAGATATCTCATATTATGTGTCACGGTGTATGACCTGCCAACAGGTTAAGGCAGAACATCAGCATCCGTATGGTCTGTTGTAACCCATTAAGATTCTCGAGTGGAAATAGGAGCATATCACGATGGACTTTGTTATTGGGTTACCTATGACTCCTTCTAAAAAAGATTCTATCTGGGTGATTGTGGACCGACTCACCAAGTCAGCTTACTTCATTCATGTTCGTGTTACTTATCCTCTAGAGAAATTGGCTAGATTGTACATCATAGAGATTGTTAAACTGTATGGTGTACCCTTATCTATCATCTCTGATCGAAATCTGATATTCACTTCCCGATTCTGGTTGGCCTTGCATAATGCTTTGGGTACCCGATATAACCCCTTCGACCTCGCCTAGTCGCAAGACCGAACTGAGCGAGTCACACGGGGAATATTGAAGTAAACCAAGAAGATTAACCTCAATAAATGATCTTTTTTATCTTATCTAGATGCAATATTACTAACCTATATGTACATGCAAGAACCGGTTAAATCTCAACTCAATCGGGCGACAAATTGACATCCATTTGCTCTAATTTGCAATTAGGGGCCAAACTGCAAATCTGACAAAATACAGGAACTTAAGCCATTTTAGAATTACTAGTATTCAATTAGTTATGCGTACGTGTCAAATTTCAGCTCAATTTGATCATCCAATCAAGCATATTTGCATCAACAACATTCAGGGACCAAAACATAAGAAAATAGAACAACAAAAAGCCTCAAATAACTAACTTAACTACCAATTGTATCGGTACACTTGGGCCCGTATCGGTACAGTCTTGATGAATTGCAAATCCCAGATTCTAGTAGCTTGAACCCATACCGATACACCCTCGCGTATCGAAACACCCAGCCATTTTGCTCTAAGCCCGTACCGATATGGTACCCAGCGTACCGGTACGCCAAGCTTGATTTTGCTTACATGTACTGATACGGTGAGTCGCGTACCGATACGCTTGGACCCAAAATGTCCATTATTGCTGGTTTAACATACATTTAAGCAAACCAAACCACTTTATCATGCTCCTAACATATAATCAACATATTCAAGGATCGATCCTCCAATAAACATATCAGAAACATCATCAAAACATAGCATCATGCTTTAAAAGGTAATCTATAGGTATGCTTCCAATAAACCAAGTCAAGCAAGATACCAAAAGCCATGACAAAGTAAAAACCAACCATCAAAGGCCATTTACAACTCTAAAACAACAACACAAACTTGTACAAATAGGGAGTTTAACATCATCTCCCAAAACCATAAAGGAAACCCCCATTGCCTTATTACATATAGTCTAAAACAAAACATACTTTCAACAATGAAGTCTTTCTTGATCCTTTGCTTCCACGCTACCTTTGAACCTTTAATTCTCTGCATTGATGGACAAAGAGAGCGTAAGCACACAAGACTTAGTGAGGAGTGCTCAAAAACAACACACGATCAATGCATTCAAAATCGGTTTCAAAACCACGTTGAAATCTCATTTCAATCCATGTTTAAACCAACATTTAAACCATCATGCCTTGAAAACCATGAACTTAAACCTTCCAAAAACATCACATTAAACCATATGCAACATGTATCATAAACCAACAGAAAATCACATTGCTAACCTCAATTTAAGCCTTCCCATGCATAACATACCCTATGTGTAATACCTCAAAATTTTGGTTAGTGACCAAAATGTAAAATTTGAAAAGTTTGGTGCCAAAGTGTAAAATTAAAAAGTTTAGGGACTAAATTGTAATTTTAAAAAGCTATGTATTTGGTCCCGTAAATGAATAGTTCACCCCCAAGAGTGGCATTTTCGTGATACACGGATTTTTGATACGAAATTTGTATTAAGAGCTATAAAGCGTTAAAGTTTGAGAAAATTTCCAGATATTTGGATCGAAATAAAAATTATTAAGCGTGCTCAGAGCAGAGTAGCATTAGGATGGGTGACCTTATGGGAAGGTCTCATGTCAGTAGTTGAGACTGATAAAAAGGGGAATTAGTTCGAGTTGAAATTTTTTATGGATATCTGATCAAGGATTATTAAGAGAATTTTATCCGATAAAGATTTTGGGTAAATTATTAGTATATTGGATCGATTCAAAATTTCAAGATTTGAATTTTTACAAAATTATGGAATATTTTGTATGTTAAAAATATTTACATATGGAGATCAAAATTATGAGAATTTCAGATTTTACCCAATAGTTGGAAAGTGGAAAAATCGTAGAAAGTGAATATCGGGTAATCGAATCGAATTGGAATTTTAAAGACAATTCCAAGGATTATGGAAAACTCATAAAATATTATTTTATGGATATTTTAATACATTTGGTTAGATTCTAACTAGATTTAGTTAGATGGTGATGGAATGGCAATTTTCAAGCCTTGTTAGTAAATAAAGTATAGTTGGGGGCAAATTGGACATTTTTCATGGATGGCGTTTTTGAAATATTTTGAAATGTTGAGGGCATTTTCATAAAATGAAAAACACATGGATTTAATCTTGGCCCTTGGTTTATGATAAGATTAAATATAGCCATTGGATTTGAAGGTTAAATTAGTAATTTCACTAATTAAATGGATTTAAAATTCATTTAATTATCACATGTGAATTAAAAGGATAAAAGATGAACTAATTTGTTCATCTTTCTTGGATATTTTTGAAACACAAGGGGGAAAAGGAAAGAAAAATTTCTTTGGCAAATTTGAAGGTTTTAAAGTTAGAATCAAGGTATGTCGAAATAAATTGATCTATGCTTCACGCTCTTTCTTTTGATAGTAATATTGTATGCTATTATGAAGAATAGTTCATGTTCTTGAAGAGAGAAATTGGAATTTCATGAACTATGTTGGAATTAAGGCTTGATTTAAGTAACTCAAGTATTGTAAACATGAAAACAAGCTTGAATTTAGTTTAATTCTATGTTCAAGGTTATAAACCCTAACCCTAGAATTTGGGGATTTGGTTAGGGAATTTAATAAAGGATGGAAATAAATGATTTGTGATATTAGAAGCCTTAATTTGATGTTAGAATAAAAATTTTCCCTTAGGAAGAATAATGGACCAATTCAGTTAGAATTGGAAATAAAGGGGAAATTATTGTGAAAATTATTCTAGCATTAGAAATGATGAGATTTTGATCAAATTAGCTTGATTTGATAATTTAGGACCAAAATGGAAATATTGGAAAGTAAGGGACCATTTCGGTCAAAGAAGAAAAATTAGAAGAAATTATGGAAAAATTTCCATAAGATTGGATATGATGAAATTATGATTTTACAAGCTTTAAAATGTCATTTGTACCATTTTAGAAGTTTGTAAAAACATAAGGATTAATTCAAAAATCTTGGAAAGTTTTGGGACCAATTTGGCATTTTGGAGAAAGTTAAGGACTAAAGTGAAAAATTGTTTTCATGGAAGTATTATGCTGGAATTAAGGTTAGAATGAGTTATAAATCATTCTTTGAGTAAAGGTTGAAAGAAATAGAAAGTATTGAGGATGAAATGACTTATGTCATGAAACGAATATTTGGAAAATATTAGGGTGTTTTTAGGAAAATTATTCCTATATTGCTTATGTGTTAGTAATATACTAACAAATAATTTGGAATGTACTTATGGTATTTTTAATACACTTGTAGACTGTGCACAAAACCGAGATCGAGTTAACAATCGAGGAAATGATATAGATCGTAGCTGAAGCTTAGTGAGGCTAGTTGAATATTGACAAAGTATAAAGTGTCAAGGTGAGTGCATTTTTATGCATGGATAATATTATGATGATCATTTGGAAGACTTGTGATAAGTCTACCTTATTAATAATTACTTGATAATTATATGTTTATATCATGAACTTATATTTGACATAATGTGAATTGTCAAAGGAAGAACTATGATGCATTTGATCATTAAATATACCAGGTATGTATGGTTATGTTATATTTAGGGTATGAACTGCCCAGTATTTAATTATATTGCCATGGATGAATTTAATATGGAATTGGAAAGTATGCCCAAATAAGTATTTGAGGTATAGAGTATAGTCGGCATGCCATAGAGTCCAGCGGTTTAGCACTTCGGTGTAGTTTATTAACACTTAGGTGTGGTTCTTTAGCACTTATGTGCGGTATCTTAGCACTTTGGTTCGGTTTTGACTCGTGTACTCAACTCCTCAAAACTATGTTGGGCAATAATTTATTTGATAATAAATGGTGAATAAATTAGAGAGTAAGTGAACTCTCGGAAAATGATAATAAATGGTGAATAAGTTAGAGAGTAAGTGAACTCTCGGAAAATGATAATAAATGGTGAATAAATTAGAGAGTAAGTGAACTCTCAAAAAATGATAATAAATGGTGAATAAGTTAGAGAGTAGGTGAACTCTCGGGAAATGATAATAAATGGTGAATAAATTAGTGAGTAAGTGAACTCTCAGAAAATGATAATAAATGGTGAATAAGTTAGAGAGTAAGTGAAATCTCGGATAATAAATGGTAAATAATTCAGAAAGTAGGTAAATTCTCGGACAATGGCAAGGATAATAATAGGATTTATGAATCCGGATTATATTATGTTAATATTTGATTAACATAAGGGAAATAAAGGAATAGTGATCAAACTGCATATTTATTATATTATTGATATAATTCAAGCATGTTGATTTATAGTAAATAATTATAATGCCTCACTAAGTATATACTTAGCGTGTGATGGTTTTTCACGCGTAGGTAGAAAACCCGGTTCAGAGTAAGGAGTAAGGCATCACTGTCAAAGGGGATATATGCAGTATCGGTAATTACATCTTTGATGTATTTTGATATTTCTAGTTGGCATGTATAAATAAATAGTAGCTCCTTTCAAACTAGTCTAGATATGGATTGTAATAATAATATATAAATAAGTGGTTAGTATATGATATTGAGTTTTATTTAAATGGATACTAGTTTAAAGAAATTGTTTGTAACGAAAATTGGGTAAGATTATAATAATGAAATTTTAGAGTAATCAAAATGATTTTTATTTTAGGCAGTTTTTAGGCAGTTTTGTTAATTGTATAGTATAATTAAAAATTGCCAAGTTGCTTCCTGAAATCGAGGTCTATCCGATGGATTAAAAATTGGAAATAAATTTTACGCGATTAAAAAGGAAAAATTTTAAATCGTCATTTTTGACTTGTTCAAATAGCATAAAATATGGTTTAAACATAATGTGACACTCTATACTAGTATTGGGTAATAAATACTGGTAAGGGTGTTACATTTATTGGTATCAGAGCTACAAGTTTAGTAGGTTCTAGATGGTAAATGAGTCTCTGTAGAAAGTTAGAGTTATATACATGCCACTAGGATATCTAAAAATTACTGATATTGTGTAGGATTATGATGATGCCTGATGTTGAGTAGATTACTCCTTACTTATTTTAGATAATTGTGACATGAACAGATGTCGGGTTATTGAGAATCCTGATAGACTGTTGAGCAGGATGTGCCTGCTAGAAGCAGAAGTAATGAGGTGAATCAGAATCCACCTCAGGTTCAGCAAAATGTAGAGCAATTGGCTTAGTATAATGTAGAGCAACAGGCTCAGGAACAAAGAAATATGCTGGTACAAGATCAAGGCTTATTTTTGCAGTCTTTGGAGGCAATCCTAAATCGGTAGGCACCAGTATCAGTCCCAAAGGAATTAAGGAAAATTGGGGCACCAGAATTTTGGGGTGATACTGATGCAGATCCTATGGTTGCCGATTATTGGTTAAATGATATAAAGATCATATTAAATAGGATTCCTTATGATAATCAAGGAAAATTAGAAGGAGTAGTATCCCTATTGATGGAACAAGCAGTGTATGGTGGAATGTGATAACTACACAAGTACCTCCTGAACGGATTACTTGGGAATTCTTTCTACAAGAATTCAAGGAAAAATATATTGGAGATATATTTGTTGAGGAAATGAGATAGCAATTTCTGCAGTTGAAAAAGTACAGCAGGTCAGTTTATGAATATGAATGCGAGTTCAATAGATTAAACCAATTTGCAACCTAATTTCTTCCAACAGAGATGTTCAGAATAGACAGATTTATAGCTGTGTTGGATCCTCAATAAAAAAAGATTTTGGTTTCTCGTAACTTCACTTCTTTTCAAGAAGTGGTAAATCAAGCCAAGGCCATGGAGAAAGTTGACCTTGACGAAAAAGGTGAGAAGTAGATTCAGACCAAAAAAAGGTCTAGAGGTTCATTTGTTGCATCATCATTTAAAGGCAGTAAAGGAATACCACAACAGCATCCTGCAGCATCAGCCTCTTCAATTAAGAAGGGGTATGCAAGAGGAAAATCGAAGCAATCCCAGATGAGTACTACGGGTACTCGAGATTCTAGAATTTGCCCTATTATAGAATACGAGCATTGTGGCAAAAGGCATCCTGGTCAGTGTTGGTTGACTGAGGCATGTTTCTGTTGTGGGCAAGCTGGTCATATCAAGAAGCATTGTCCAGAACTTCACCCAAATCAGCCTATTTTAGCACATCAAGCTAGTAAAGGAAATAACGGTAGTAACCTGGGAACATCTGCATTTACGCCTAATCGAGAGAGCAAGGCTACAACTCAGGTATACCACATCAAAACTGTTGAGGATCAGGATGATGCAGAGATTTTAGCAGGTATGATCGAACTCTTTGGCGGACCTATCTTTGCATTGATTGATCTAGGCTCTACTCATTCTTACATTAGTTCTAAAATAATACTCGAAAGAAATATCCCAATAGAACCAAATTCGAATAAAGTAGTTGCCGTCAATCTAATAGGACAAAGTGCCAAAGTGAGTCTAATATGCAAGAAATGTCCTCTAAAGATTCATATAGTAGAATTTCTTGCTGGTTTTATGGAAAATATAAAAGGGTTAATCTTGAAGAAGCTAGACGGTTCAAAGATGGTATTTGTAGGTGAAAGACCGGATAATCTGAACATTGTGATTAGTGCTTTAGAAACAAAAATAAATCTGGAAAATGTACCAATGGTACAAGAATTTCCATATGTTTTCCGGATGAATTACCGAGATTACCTCCCGATTGAAAGGAAGAATTCGGTATTGATGTGCTTCTTGGAATAGCACCAATATCGATAGCACCTTATAAGATAACTCCTACAGAGCTTAGGGAATTGAAAGCTCAGTTACAAGAATTATTAGATTGAGGTTTTATAAGGCCTAGTATATCACCTTGGGGAGCCTCAGTCCTATTTATATAGAAGAAGGGCATATCAATAAGATAATGTGTAGATTATCGTTAACTTAATGAAATGACGATCAGGAATAAGTATCTTTTACCGAGGATTGATGATCTATTTGATCAACTTAGGGGAGCAACTGTGTTCTCTAAGATTGATCTTCGATCGGGGTATCATTAATTAAAGATCAAGAAGGCGGATAGATCAAAGATAGCTTTCAAAATCAAATATGGGCATTATGAGTTGTAGTAATGCCCTTCAAATTTACAAATGCACCGGTGGCATTTAAGGATTTAATGAATAGAATTTTCAGCTGTATATGGAATCGATTTGTGGTAGTATTTGTTGATAATATATATTGGTTTATTTGAAAACCAAGGATGAGTATGATACTCATCTTCAAGTAGTTCTCCAGATCCTACGAGAAAAGAAGTTGTATGAAAAGCTGTCAAAATGTGAAATTTTGGCTATTGGAAGTAATTTTCCATGGGCATATAGTTTGAGCCGAAAGAAATTGAGTTGAACCTGAGAAGGTTCAAGCAATCCTTGAATGGAGAGTTCCTAAGAATGTCTCTGAAGTAAGAAGTTTCTTAGGATTAGTTGGTTATTATTGGCATTTTGTGAATTCTTTTTTCAATGATTACCCATCCGATAAACAAGCTGTTAAGAAAGGATATGCCTTTTGTTTTGAACGGAAAGGTAAACTCAGTCCAAGGTTCATTGACCTTTATGAAATACTAAAGAGAGTTGGATTAGTGGCATGATAAAATTGCCACCCAAGTTGAATCAAATTCATGATGTATTTCATGTATCCATGTTAGAAAGGTATAGATCACATCTTTCGCATGTCATTACACCGGAAGAAATTGAAATTTAGCCAGATTTGACATACGAAGAAAAACCTGTGAGGATCTTAGCTAAGGAAGAAAAGCAGTTGAGAAATAAAAAAAAAGATTCCTCTAGTCAAAGTTTTATAGAGAAATCACAAAATAGAGGAAGTTACTTGGGAATTCGAGGAATCAATGAAAAAAAAACATCTATATCTTTTTGAACTTCGTACATAAGGAAAATTCGGGGACGAATTTTCTTCAGGGGGAGAATTGTAATACCTCAAAATTTTGGTTAGTGACCAAAATATAAAATTTGAAAAGTTTGGTGCCAAAGTGTAAAATTAAAAAGTTTAGGGACTAAATTGTAATTTTAAAAAGTTATGTATTTGGTCCCATAAATGAATAGTTCACCCCCAAGAGTGGCATTTTCGTGATACATGGATTTTTGATGAGGAGTTTGTATTAAGAGCTATAAAGCGTTAAAGTTTGAGAAAATTTCCAGATATTTGGATCGAAATAAAAATTATTAAGCGTGCTCAGAGCAGAGTAGCAATAGGATGGGTGACCTTATGGGAAGGTCTCATGCCAGTAGTTGAGACTGATAAAAAGGGGAATTAGTTCGAGTTGAATTTTTTATGGATATCTGATCAAGGATTATTAAGAGAAATTTATCCGATAAAGATTTCGGGTAAATTATCCGTATATTGGATCGAGTCAAAATTTCAAGATTTTGATTTTTACAAAATTATGGAATATTTTGTATGTTAAAAATATTTGCATATGGAGATTAGAATTATGAGAATTTCAGATTTTACCCGATAGTTGGAAAGTGGAAAAATTGTAGAAAGTGAATATCGGGTAATCGAATCGAATTAGAATTTTAAAGACAGTTCCAAGGATTATGGAAAACTCATAAAATATTATTTTATGGATATTTTATTACATTTGGTCAGATTCTAACTAGATTTAGTTAGATGGTGATGGAATGGCAATTTTCAAGCCTTGTTAGTAAATAAAGTATAGTTGGAGGGCAAATTGGACATTTGCCATGGATGACATTTTTGAAATATTTTGAAATGTTGAGGGCATTTTTAGAAAATGAAAAACACATGGATTTAATCTTGGCCCTTGGTTTATGATATGATTAAATATAGCCATTGGATTTGAAGGTTAAATTGGTAATTTCACTAATTAAATGAATTTAAAATTCATTTAATTATCACATGTGAATTAAAAGGATAAAAGATGAACTAATCTGTTCATCTTTCTTGGGTATTTTTGAAACACAAGGGGGGAAAGGAAAGAAAATTTTCTTTGGCAAATTTGAAGGTTTTAAAGTTAGAATCAAGGTATGTTGCTTTGAAACAAATTGATCTATGCTTCATGCTCTTTCTTTTGATAGTAATATTGTATGCTATTATGAAGAATAGTTCATGTTCTTGAAGAGAGAGAAATTGGAATTTCATGAACTATGTTGGAATTAAGGCTTGATTTAAGTAACTCAAGTGTTGTATACATGAAAACAAGCTTGAATTTAGTTTAATTCTATGTTCAAGGTTATAAACCCTAACCCTAGAATTTGGGGATTTGGTTAGGGAATTTAATAAAAGATGGAAATGAATGATTTGTGATATTAGAAGCCTTAATTTAATGTTAGAATAAAAATTTTCCCTTAGGAAGAATAATGGACAAATTCGGTTAGAATTGGAAATAAAGGGGAAATTATTGTGAAAATTATTCTAGCATTAGAAATGATGAGATTTTGATCAAATTAGCTTGATTTGATAATTTAGGACCAAAATGGAAATATTGGAAAGTAAGGGACCATTACGGTCAAAGAAGAAAAATTAGAAGAAATTATGGAAAAATTTCCATAAGATTGGATATGATGAAATTATGATTTTACAAGCTTTAAAATGTCATTTGGACCATTTTAGAAGTATGTAAAAACATAAGGATTAATTTAAAAATCTTGGAAAGTTTGTGGACCAATTTGACATTTTGGAGAAAGTTAAGGACTAAAGTGAAAAATTGTTTTCATGGAAGTATTATGCTGGAATTAAGGTTAGAATGAGTTATAAATCATTCTTTGAGTAAAGGTTGAACGAAATACAAAGTATTGAGGGTGAAATGACTTATGTCATGAAACTAATATTTGGAAAATATTAGGGTGTTTCTAGGAAAATTATTCCTATATTGCTTATGTGTTAGTAAGATACTAACATATAATTTGGAATGTGCTTATGGTATTTTTAATACACTTGTAGACTGTGCACAAAACCGAGATCGAGTTAACAATCGAGGAAAGAATATAGATCATAGCTGAAGCTTAGTGAGGCTAGTTGAATATTGACAAAGTATAAAGTGTCAAGGTGAGTGCATTTTTATGCATGGATAATATTATGATTATCATTTGGAAGACTTGTGATAAGTCTACCTTATTAATAATTACTTGATAATTATATGTTTATATCATGAACTTATATTTGCCATACTGAGAATTGTCAAAGGAAGAACTATGATGCATTTGATCACTAAATATACCAGATATGTATGGTTATGTTATATTTAGGGTATGAATTGCCCAGTATTTAATTATATTGCCATGGATGAATTGAATATGGAATTGGAAAGTATGCCCAAATAAGTATTTGAGGTATAGAGTATAGTTGGCATGCCATAGAGTCCAGCGGTTTAGCACTTCGGTGCGGTTTATTAACACTTTGTTGTGGTTCTTTAGCACTTATGTGCGGTCTCTTAGCACTTCGGTGCGGTTTACTAGCACTTTGGTGCGGTTTTGACTCGTGTACTCAAGTCCTCAAAACTATGTTGGGCAATAGTTTTTTTGATAATAAATGATGAATAAATTAGAAAGTAAGTGAACTCTCGGAAAAATGATAATAAATGGTCAATAATTTAGAGAGTAAGTGAACTCTCGGAAAATGATAATAAATGGTGAATAAATTAGATAGTAAGTGAACTCTCGGAAAATGATAATAAATGGTGAATAAATTAGAGAGTAAATGAACTCTCAGAAAATGATAATAGATGGTGAATAAGTTAGAGAGTAAGTGAACTCTCGGAAAATGATAATAAATGGTGAATAAATTAGAGAGTAAGTAAACTCTCGGAAAATGATAATAAATGGTGAATAAATTAGTGAGTAAATGAACTCTCAGAAAATGATAATAAATGGTGAATAAGTTAGAGAGTAGGTGAACTCTCGAAAAAAGATAATAAATGGTGAATAAATTAGAGAGTAAGTGAACTCTCGAAAAATGATCATAAATGGTGAATAAGTTAGAGAGTAAGTGAACTCTCAGATAATAAATGGTAAATAATTCAGAAAGTAGGTAAATTCTCGCATAATGGCACGGATAATAATAGGATTTATGAATTCGGATTATATTATGTTAATATTTGATTAACATAAGGGAAATAAAGGAATAGTGATCAAACTGCATGTTTATTATATTATTGATATAATTCATGCTTGTTGATTTATATTAAATAATTATAATGCCTCACTAAGTATATACTTAGCGTGTGATGGTTTTTCATGCGTAGGTAGAAAACCCGGTTCGGAGTAAGGAGTAAGGCACCACTATCAAAGGGGATATATGCAGTATCGGTAATTACATATTTGATGTATTTTGATATTTCTAGTTGGCATGTATAAATAAATAGTAGCTCATTTCAAACTAGTCTAGATATGGATTGTAATAATAATATCTAGATAAGTGGTTAGCGTATGATATTGAGTTTTATTAAAATGAATACTAGTTTAAAGAAATTGCTAGTAACGAAAATCGGGTAAGTTTATAATAATGTTTTAGAGTAATCAAAATGATTTTTATTTTAGGCAGTTTTGTTAATTGTATAGTATAGTTAAAAATTGCCAAGTTGCTGCCTGAAATCGAGGTTTATCTGATGGATAAAAAATTGGAAATAAATTTTACGCGATTAAAAAGGAAAAATTTTAAATCGTCATTTTTTACTTGTTCAGATAGCATAAAATATGGTTTAAACATCATGTGACACTCTATACTAGTATTGGGTACTAAATACTAGTAAGGGTGCTGCAATATGCAAAGCTTAAAGTGTAAACATGTATAAATCACATTATACAACACATGACACATCAACAATTATATTGGCTTACAAGTGATCATTAACTATGTTCCATTTCCAAAATACCATATCGGATACACATATCCAACAAGTGTCCACTCGACACTTGAAGCCATCATAACTGGAATAATGGTACAATCACAACCATGGGGATAATAATTCCTCGGGGACAACAATCCCAACCATCAGTTAGATGCTTAACCCACTAACGAGAGATGGGACACCAACCTCCTCTATCGTTAGGGTCTCACTAACAGGAGACTGGACACCAACCTACTCGACCGTTAGAGTACTTGGATGAAGACGGGACCATAACCTCCTCGACATCCAAGGTGACATATTTATAGTGCACTCAATCCTTAAGCCGGCTAACTATATTCGATAACATTTTAAACCACATCATTTGCCAACATAATTCACATTTAACCATGTACCTCTCTGTTTTTATATGCATTTAACCAAGTCATTACCAAAGCAACAAACCATGCTTTTAAACAAGTATAAACCATACCTCCATGGATCATTTAGCAATGCAACCACCAACAATATATGCTCAAAAACTAGTATATATCATACTCAAATCATGCATAAACAGTAGGTACCATGCTATTTAATAATAAGTGCATAAAACCAATTTCGCCAAGCACGACCGAGAGAGAAAACCACTTTATACTTACTTCCAAACTTAGACAAGCATTTCAAGCTCAAATCTAAGTTCCCAACCACCTTTTAAAACATTTCAAAGATGAAATCTGTGTTCTCACTCACTGACAATGCAACGCCTCGCTTGCCGATGCGTAACATACCTCTAAAGCTTCTGAAGCGACGCTTCAAGCTTGAGATTCAACCTACCCTAGTTTTACCACACAAAAAAGGGACTCAATACATTAAAATGCATTCACAAACCCAACAACAACAAACCACAAAGACCCACTTCAAACTCCAGCCGAAACCTTCCCAAAATTACTGAAATCAACATCAAACACCCTTCAAACTTAACCCAGCCAAAACCTACTGATTTGACTCATCAATTAACATCTAAAAACAACCTAACATCATCTTTATACCTCCAGCATTCATTAAACACCCACAACACCTCATAAACCCAGAACTAGCAACATACACAATTAGAGATTCACCTAGTTTCAGTATTCCAATGTTAAAATCAACTTATTAACATCATAAAACATCATCATCATGTTCTAACATGATCAAGAACTCAATAAAATAGATCCAAAATGAAGATAAATCAATTTCATCAATTACATCTCAATTAAACCAATTTCCATAATTAAATCATCAAAACTCATTAGAAATCATTTATAAAGGATCAAGAACTTGGGAATTTCAGTAAAGAATCTTTCATTAGAGGAGAAGAACGAAACCTTACCTCTAATGGATGCTTTCCCCTTAATTGGATAGATTTACATGAGAAAACAAGTTTAAAATAATAAGGTTTTGGTAGAAAACAATTAAGAAATCATTTGAAGATCAAAGATCCATTAAATCAAGGGATTACCTGAGGATTTTGAAGAAGAAAATGATGTTTGGCTGGAGAGAATTTGAGAGAAAGTTTTAGAGAGAAAAAAAGTTACGTAAATTTTGTTTTAAAGAAAATAACCACCAATTAACTCTCCCAAGCCCATTTTATTTAATAAAAACCTTTCAAAATAAACCAATTAAGGGATAAAGTCTAATATTGTACTACAGGGTTATTAGCTCCTTAAAGATTCAAAGTTTTGACCCTTTTACAAAACGGTCAATAAAAATAGTTTTACAAAGTTTACATTTTGGTCACTAAATCAAAATGTCCGAATTCCAAATACCATTTCCAAAATTGACTTCACCAAAACCTTTTATATATTTAAAAAGGATTTTAGATCATTTTCCATAATTTTATCACCTTCAAAAATATTTAATCTAATTAAATCCTGAAACTGACTCTAATCTCTAATTTTGGTCCACCGGACCCTCAAACCAACTCAAAAACCTCTAGGCCCAAAACCGGGGCGTTACAACTCTCCCCCACTTAGGAAATTTTGTCCTCGAAATTTTACTTGGCAGAAAAAGGTAAGGAAACTGCTTCTTCATGTCCTCCTTCCTTTCCTGCGTGGCTTCCTCAACACCTCGATGTTGCCACAACACTTTGACCAACTCGATGGTCTTAACCTGAAGAACCTTACTGTCTGCATCCAATATCCTCATGGGTTTCTCACCATAAGACAAGTCCGGATTCAACTCAACTTCCTCAACGTGTAACACATGCAATGAATCCGATCTATACACATGAAAAACATCATGTATCTTCTCTAACCCAAAAGGCAACCTCAAACGGTAAGCAACATGACCTACACGCTCAACCACTTTATACGGTCCGATGAACCTCAGACTTAACTTGCTCTTCTTACCAAACCTGATCACCTTATTCTAAGGCAAAACTTTTAGAAACACGCGGTCACCAACCGCACACTTGATCTCCCTACGCTTCAAATATGCATAGGATTTTTGACGATCCGAAGCCGCTTTCAAACGATCACAAATGAGCTTCACCTTTTAATTTGTATCCTTTAATACATCAGGCAAGGAAACATACTTTTCCCCCGCCTCATCCTAACACAAAGGCATACGACACTTCCTACCATACAAAGCTTCATACGGTGCCATATTTATACTCGCTTGATAACTATTATTATAGGCAAGCTCTACCAAAGGAAATTGCCTCTCCCAGGTTGTAACATCCCATTCCCGGCCTAGTAGAGAACCGGGCCGAAAAGTTTTATCGAAAGGCATATTCGAAAATTGGAAACTTAATTGGAGTTTGCAACTTATTCGAAATGTCTTATTAATCCCAAATTGAGTAAGCTATTAATAAGTTAGTTACCTATCCCATTATTAATAACATGAATTTCAGTTATAAATGGAATCTAACCTTCCAATTATTGTCTTGTGAAATCTCATTACAAACAGAGGTCATTTACCTATCCAGTTAGACCATACAATTTCTGGTGACCATTTTGTAATCAAGGCAAAACTGTGTTTTATCTCTTTTAGTAGAATTAACCGCCACCGTACAAATACACTTAGGGCCGTATCGGTACGCTAAGACTATTTTTCAAATTCCAGATTCAAGGGTAACAAGCCCGTATCGATACAGCTGGAACCGTATCGATACGGGTTGACTACGTTGACTTCGTATCGATACACCCTATAATCGTATCGATAACTTTAATTTTCTAGATTCTAATAACCAAAATCCGTATCGATACACCCTATGTCGTATCGATATGCCCTTTTTGACTCATGTTGACCAGGCCAATTATGCAAGACCGTATTTATAGACCATCACCTGTATCGATATGCCCTGCCTTGTGATGGTAGATTTTAGCTAGTTTTCATTCAAATTAACCTATCAAACGATTTCCAAACATTATGAAATTTTACCAGCAAGTTTATAACTACTTAATCTACTAGTATGTCAAATTTTACGACCAACCGAATCCATTTACTAAGTTTTATCCTTTTCAACCCAAACATGCATTTTAAGCCATTTTTAACTACAAGTAACATACCATTTAGGCTTTCTAAGGCAAATACAAAACATAGGCATTACACACATAACAAAATGGGCAATTTTAACATGTCTAAGCTTGATTCCACCTTACTAGGAGTATAAAGCAAAAGTAAGCATACATATGGTTGATGGGAGTGACTTGCAACTTCAATCACATGATCAGAGCTCAGATTTCTTCAAGGTCCTGAAATGCATGGGACACACTAATGCTAGGATTACATAGCCTAGTGAGGTAGTTATAACAAATGAAACAAGTTCTTTAATGGCATGTATAACATGTAAGCATGTTTGAATGGCATATACACATCATTAACATATACAACTTATGCTTAACATCAACAAGTAGCAATTTCATGTATCAAATGCACAACACATATTCTTCATTTTCCTCTTGGACATAGCAACCAATGGATACACGAATTCCCCTGTATGCCCTACATAACGAAAATAGGCCTTAGCCTTGAGTCGTAGCTCAATCCAACCTTTTCTCCCCACATATAGGTCGTAGCATAGACTGTAGTCCAATCCCTTACATAGTGAGCTCAAATAACCTTATGGCATGCCAATTGTATCCAAAGTCCACAAGTGTCCAAGGTTACACATATCACCATGAAGCTTACCTTTGTACCCTTAGGCTGTATCATATTGGATTGCAAATTGAGCCATGGCTCTAGATCACATATCATGTCATTTATGCGTATATCAATTTCTACATGTATCAAAGTTAACATCAAGCAACTTTCACATATATCATATAACGATTAAGTCATGGTATATCGTAATGCATCAAAATAATAGAATGACCTTACCACAGTTACCACATGGAGTTCACATCTTGTTGGCTCCACGTGAGCTACTCAAATGAAGACACAACGTAATCACAAAACAAATGCAACCGGGATGGCACCTAGCCGATCCCAAGACACAACTACACTCACCTAGTACTCGGAGGCTTCAATTTTCTCAAATAGCGATCCCGTTGTTGTTGGGAATACTTGGCAATGAAGATGGTGAAGATGGCCTATCTTCCACCACTTGAGCTAGTTCAAAATTAGGAATTACATTAGGATCAAAACTAATGATTCACAAACGTTTTCAAGCTTACCAAAGCTCGTAGACAACATTGAAACAAAGAAATTGGCTTTCTAACACATGGGATTAGCTTAAACATTGAAGACTTAAATCTTAAAATTAAACTCTAAGGATTGATAGAATCATCAAATTGACATAGGGGTTCTACTTACCCAATTACAAGCTTTCAATTGGTGCATTTAAATCACACAAGGGTCAAAGATCGGATTGAGGTGCTTGCTTGAGCATATGGAAGAAGATGAGAATAGAGGCGTGTTCTTGGTTTCTTCAATCAAAGTTTGAATTTGGTTTCGGGAGATTCAAATAAGAAATAAGCTCTTTTCCTTATTCATTTTAAGAAGGCCGTAGTCTTAATCATAACTCACCTCACCAAGGGCCAATAGAAAGGTTTCCCTTAAGCAAAGTTAAGCTTAGTTTACTAATTTCTATCAATTAATGCCTTTTCACAATTTTATGTAATTGATGACTAATTGTCATCTCTTCAGATCATTCTCACGTGAAGGGGTTGCAAGCAAGGAGGTGAATCCCAATTACCAATTCTCACAAATTAATCACTAAACCAGTTTTTAATAGGGACTCATATCGATACACCTTATGGTCGTATCGATATAGGTCCTACTGTATTGCTATGCCTAGATCTACTTCAACATTTTCAGCATTTCCAATAAAACCCCAACTTTGAATTTTCACAATTTAGTCACTAAATGACTTTCATTAATTCAAAAATAGGTACAAGGATTTAGTAATTATACCATTCAGGCATAACCGGTACAAAATTTCTGATCATCGAAACCTAATTCTAACTAGACCAGTTTTTGGGGTGTGACAACTCTCCCCTTAAGAAAATTCGTCCTCAAATTTTCATTCTAACCAAAAAGATGAGGATACTGCTTTAGCATCGTCTCCTCTGGCTCCCACGTTGCTTCCTCTATTACATGACTTCTCCAAAGAACGTTCACTAAAGGCACAGACTTGTTTCGAAGTCTCTTAACTTCTCATGTGAGGATTTGCACCGATTCTTCCTTGTATGTCAAATTGGACTGGATCTTCACAGATTTTGGCACGGTCACATTGTAATACCCCTAAAACCGGGTCAATCTTAATTAGTGATCTTTGAACTTAAATATTCCATTGAGATGAAATAAGCTTGTATGATTCTAATTGATTAATGTTGAAATTAGATTAAAGTGTGACATTAATGGAAATGTTACCATTTTATTTAGGTGACATAAATCGATTCAAATATATATACTTGAATTAGAATAGATTGGAATAGACTAAGGATCAAAATGGAAGAGTGGAAGAAAATATACCTTAAGTGTAAAGGACTAAAATGTGACATAGTGATTAATGAAAGATTGCATGCTAAATTATGGAAAATCTAAGGTCTAGTCTACATGTCAAATGAGAACCAAACCATGTGTAATGAGATTAGAGAATGACCAGCCATGTGTTAAGGGAGATGGAAAATTAAAATCTATTAGGATCATCTTTTTCTTCATGGAAGAAAACAATGATAGAAAGAGGGAAAAGAGGAATCTCATTTGATTGGAAATGATATAGTGGAATATGTGAAAAAAGCCCGGCAAAAATTCATAAAAAGGTAACTATTTGATTTCCTCTTCCTATTGAGACAAAAGCTGGCATGATTAAGGAATTATATGTATGTGTTTTGAATGAATGATTGTGTACATGTTAAATCTGCCCATAATTATATATACATGTATGAAAATAGACTGTTTTGAATGAATGAATGATTGTGTACATGTTAAATCTGCCCATAATTGTATATACATGTACGAAAATGGATTGTTTTGAATGAATGATTGTGTACATGTTAAATTTGCACAGAATTGTATATACATGTATGAAAATGGACTATTTTGAATGAATTATTGTGTACATGTTAAATCTGCCCAGAATTGTATATACATGTATGAAAATGGATTGTTTTGAATGAATGATTGTGTACATGTTAAATCTACCCAGAATTGTATATACATATATGAAAATGGATTGTTTTGAATGAATGATTGTGTACATGTTAAATATACCCAGAATTGTATCTACATGTACTCAAATGGACTGTTTTGAATGAATGATTGTGTACATGTTAAATTTGCCCAGAATTGAATATACATGTATGAAAATGGACTATTTTGAATGAATGATTGTGTACATGTTAAATCTGCCCAAAATTGTATATACAAGTATGAAAATGGACTATTTTGAATGAATAAATGTGTACATGTTAAATCTGCCCAGAATTGTATCTACATGTATGAAAATGGACTATTTTGAATGAATGAATGTGTACATGTTAAATATAAATGTGTACATGTTAAATCTGCCCAGAATTGTATCTACATGTATGAAAATGGACTGTTTTGAATGAATGAATGTGTACATGTTAAATCTGCCCAGAATTGTATCTACATGTATAAAAATGGAGTATTTTGAATGAATGATTGTGTACATGCTAAATCTGCCCAGAATTGTATATAGATGTACGAAAATGGACTGTTTTGAATGAATGATTGTGTACATGTTAAATCTACCCAAAATTGTATATACATGTATGAAAATAGACTATTTTGAATTAATGATTGTGTACTGTTGGGCGTAATAAGTGCTCCGCAATTGTGCAAGTGTACACGTCGCAAGTTATAGTATAAAGGATATCGTCTCCATAGGGATTGGTGCCACTTCAAGAATCTAATCTCTTGCACTGTAAAAGGTAAAAGAAACAGAAGTAGAAGATTGTAGGAGTTTAACTAACAACTAAACTAGAAAGCAAATAAGTAAAAGAAGATGTAATTAAATGAGAGAGAATAGGCCAAGTTATCGTGAGTTAAGGCGTGATAGCCGATTGGATCGTCTTGGTAAAAAAGTGCAAGGCAACTCAGTTGTCGTGGCAACTTGCACAACGGGGTTGCCTTGGCAACTAATCGATGGTTGCCTGGGCGACTAGCTGGGCAACTACTTGGGCGGCTGGGCAGCAACTTCAAGGTTCGGCGGAGCGTTTTTCAATGGTTTCTTCTTATCCTTAAGTCGAAACTCTAGCTCCTTCCGCATGCCTTGATAATACATCCCTGCGTGAATCAAGGGTGAACAACAACCAATCTTGAACTCCTCTTAGCCATTGAAATCCTTAACTTATTCCTAAGTTAGATTAATCTTCACCATCAGTAGATTGAATAAAGACCATACTTATTCGTTTCTTGAATCTAACTCTCCCGATATTAGATAAATAGATGAAGTTACGAGATCCTCTCCCAATTCACTTGCAAACAAGAATAAGAACCAAGAATAAGTAAACCTTGAATTGAAAGTGCAAACTCTTATTACCTAAACAAAATCCAATTGTTTCTCACAACCACAAGACACAATAACCTTAGCCAAATAGATTTAGTTCATGGCTAGGTTCCAAAGAAACACAAGATAAAGAATTCCTAGCATAAACCTAATGGAACAAGAAAGAAAAAATGAAGAATGGTTGAGCCTTGTCGATATCTCCATTGCCTTTGTCGAAATTTCTCTCTTCTCTCCCCCCTCGGAGTTGACGGCTTGATCCTTAATTTATAGGTCTAGGTCAAAGTCTTTTTTGAGGAGGAAGCTAAGTTGGAATTAAATATCTTTAAAGAATATAATTCTTTATTATATTTAAATTCCTTCTAGAACTTCTCCTATCTTCTTAGGATTTAATTTCTCTTTAACCTCTTCATGAAAATCAAACTCCTTTGGGATTTAGCTTTGCTCCACGTCATCTTGGGCTTATCTAGTCATCAATTTCGACTACCATATCATCTTATTCCTTGTTGAAAATTGCCCTGGCAACTAGCTCGACATCTCCTTCATGCATTGCCTTGGAAACTAGCTCGGCATCTCCTTCATGCAATGCCCTAGCAACTGGTTCCAGCCTTGCTTTAGCAAGTGATTCAGCACACACACACAAAACACACCAAAGCAGTATCTCTCTCCACAAAATTAAGCAAAATATGAAATCAAGCTTGTCCACCAAGGAAACGATGCAAACATGCATGAATGACTAATAATGCAACTAATATGAGCCTAAGTCTAGCAATAATAAGAATAAAAAGGGTAATAAAATAGTACATTTGAACACTTAACATGTACTTGTTAAATCTGCCCAGAATTGGATCTACATGTATGAAAATGGATTGTCTTTAATGAATGATTGTGTACATGTTAAATCTGCCCAGAATTGTATATACATGTATGAAAATGGCTGCTTTGAATAAAAGATTGTGTACATGTTAAATCTGCTAAGAATTGTATCTACATGTATGAAAACGGACTGTTTTGAATGAATGATTGTGTACATGTTAAATCAACCCTGGATTGTATATACATGTTTACATAGACTGTTTTGAGTATAATTGGACATGCCATGGACTATTTTGCTCGTGTATTTGTATACATGTGATTACTGGACTGTTTTGAGTATAATTGAACATGCCATGGACTGTTTTGCTTGTGTACTTGTATAGATGTGATTAATGGATTGTTTTGAGTATAATTGAACATGCCATGGACTGTTTTGCTCGTGTATTTGTATACAAGTGATTAATGAACTGTTTTGAGTATAGACATTTTCAAGTATAAAATATACGTGTTAAATCTGCCCAGAATTGTATATACATGTTTGAAAATGGACTGTCTTGAATAAATGATTGTGTACATGTTAAATCTGCATAGAATTGTATATACATGTATGAAAATGGACTGTTTTGAATGAATGATTATGTACATGTTAAATCTGCCCAGAATTGTATATACATGTATGAAAATGGACTGTTTTGAATGAATGATTGTGTACATTTTAAATCTGCCCAGAATTGTATCTACATGTATGAAAAGGGACTGTTTTGAATGAATGATTGTGTACATGTTAAATCTGCACAGAATTGAATATACATGTATGAAAATGGATTGTTTTGAATGAATGATTGTGTACATGTTAAACCTGCCCAGAATTGTATATACAAGTATGAAAATGGATTGTTTTGAATGAATAATTGTGTACATGTTAAATCTGCCCAGAATTGTATCTACATGTATGAAAATAGACTGTTTTGAATGAATGATTGTGTACATCATAAATCTGCCCATAATTGTATATACGTGCATGAAAATGGACTGTTTTGAATGAATGATTGTGTACATGTTAAATCTGCCCATAATTGTATATACGTGCATGAAAATGGACTGTTTTGAATGAATGATTGTGTACATGTTAAATCTGCCCAGAATTGTATATAGATTCATGAAAATGGACTGTTTTGAATGAATGATTGTGTACATGTTAAATCTGCCCAGAATTGTATATAGATGTATGAAAATGGACTGTTTTGAATGAATGATTGTGTACATGTTAAATCTGCCCATAATTGTATATACATGTATGAAAATGGACTATTTTGAATAAATGATTGTGTACAGGTTAAATCTGCCCATAATTGGATCTACATGTATGAAAATGGACTGTCTTGAATGAGTGATTGTGTACATGTTAAATCTGCCCAGAATTGTATATACATGTAGGAAAATGGACTGTTTTGAATGAATGATTGTGTACATGTTAAACCTACCCAGAATTGTATATACACGTATGCAAATGGACTATTTTGAATAAATGATTGTGTACATGTTAAATCTGCCCAGAATTGTATCTACATGTATGAAAACGAACTGTTTTGAATGAATGATTGTGTACATGTTAAATCTGCCCATAATTGTATGTACATGTATGAAAATGGACTGTTTTGAATAAATGATTGTGTACATCTTAAATCTGCCCATAATTGTATATACGTGCATGAAAATGGACTGTTTTGAATGAATGATTGTGTACATGTTATATCTGCCCATAATTGTATATACGTGCATGAAAATGGACTGTTTTGAATGAATGATTGTGTACATGTTAAATCTGCCCAGAATTGTATATAGATTCATGAAAATGGACTGTTTTGAATGAATGATTGTGTACATGTTAAATCTGCCCAGAATTGTATATAGATGTATGAAAATGGACTGTTTTGAATGAATGATTGTGTACATGTTAAATCTGCCCATAATTGTATATACATGTATGAAAATGGACTTTTTGAATAAATGATTGTGTACAGGTTAAATCTGCCCATAATTGGATCTACATGTATGAAAATGGACTCTCTTGAATGAGTGATTGTGTACATGTTAAATCTGCCCAGAATTGTATATACATGTAGGAAAATGGACTGTTTTGAATGAATGATTGTGTACATGTTAAACCTACCCAGAATTGTATATACACGTATGCAAATGGACTATTTTAAATAAATGATTGTGTACATGTTAAATCTGCCCAGAATTGTATCTACATGTATGAAAACGAACTGTTTTGAATGAATGATTGTGTACATGTTAAATCAACCCTGGATTGTATATACATGTTTACATAGATTGTTTTGAGTATAATTGGACATGCCATGGACTATTTTGCTCGTGTATTTGTATACATGTGATTAGTGGACTGTTTTGAGTATAATTGAACATGTCATGGACTGTTTTGCTTGTGTACTTGTATAGATGTGATTAATGGTCTGTTTTGAGTATAATTGAACATGCCATGGACTGTTTTGCTTGTGTATTTGTATACAAGTTATTAATGATCTGTTTTGAGTATAATTGAACATGACATAGACTGTTTTGCTTGTATATTTGTATACATGTGATTAGTGGACATTTTCGAGTATAAAATATACGTGTTAAATTTGCCCAGAAATGCATATACATGTATGAAAATGGACTGTTTTGAATGAATGATTGTGTACATGTTAAATCTGCCTAGAATTGTATATACATGTATGAAAATGGACTGTTTTGAATGAATGATTATGTACATGTTAAATCTGCCCAGAATTGTTTATACATATATGAAAATGGACTGTTTTGAATGAATGATTGTGTATATGTTAAATCTGGCCAGAATTGTATCTACATATATGAAAATGGACTGTTTTGAATGAATGATTGTGTACATGTTATATCTGCCCTGGATTGTATATACATGTTTACATAGACTATTTTGAATATAATTGAACATGCCATGGACTGTTTTGCTTGTGTACTTGTATACATGTGATTAATGGACTGTTTTGAGTGTAATTGAAGATGCCATTGACTGTTTTGCTTGTGTATTTGTATACATGTGATTAATGGGCTGTTTTGAGTATAATTGAACATGCCATGGACTGTTTTGCTTGTGTACTTGTATACACGTGATTAATGGACTGTTTTCAGTATAATTGAACATGCCATGGACTGTTTTGCTTGTGTATTTGTATACATATGATTAATGGACTGTTTTGAGTATAATTGAACATGCCATGGACTGTTTTGCTTGTGTATTTGTATGCATGTGATTAATGGACAATTTCGAGTATAAAATATACGTGTTAAATTTGCCCAGAATTGTATATACATGTATGAAAATGGACTATTTTGAATGAATGATTGTGTACATGTTAAATCTGCCTAGAATTGTATCTACATGTATGAAAATGGACTGTTTTGAATGAATGATTGTCTACATGTTATATCTGCCTTGGATTGTATATACATAATTACATAGACTGTTTTGAGTATGATTGAACATGCCATGGACTATTTTGCTTGTGTATTTGTATACATGTGATTAATGGACTGTTTTGAGTATGGACATTTTCAAGTATAAAATATACGAGTTAAATCTGCCCAGAATTGTATATACATGTTTGAAAATGGACTGTCTTGAATGAATGATTGTGTACATGTTAAATCTGCACAGAATTGTATATACATTTATGAAAATGGACTATTTTGAATGAATGATTATGTACATGTTAAATCTGCCCAGAATTGTATATACATATATGAAAATGGACTGTTTTGAATGAATGATTGTGTACATTTTAAATCTGCCCAGAATTGTATCTACATGTATGAAAATGGACTGTTTTGAATGAATGATTGTGTACATGTTAAATCTGCCCAGAATTGAATATACATGTATGAAAATGGATTGTTTTGAATGAATGATTGTGTACGTGTTAAATCTGCCCAGAATTGTATATACAAGTATGAAAATGGATTGTTTTGAATGAATAATTGTGTACATGTTAAATCTGCCCAGAATTGTATCTACATGTATGAAAATAGACTGTTTTGAATGAATGATTGTGTACATGTTAAATCTGCCCAGAATTGTATATACGTGCATGAAAATGGACTGTTTTGAATGAATGATTGTGTACATGTTAAATCTGCCCATAATTGTATATACGTGCATGAAAATGGACTGTTTTGAATGAATGATTGTGTACATGTTAAATCTGCCCAGAATTGTATATAGATTCATGAAAATGGACTGTTTTGAATGAATGATTGTGTACATGTTAAATCTGCCCAGAATTGTATATAGATGTATGAA